>OX637401.1:6737500-7375937 GCA_951799425.1 Ilex aquifolium | reverse complement strand
GCCACCAGTGGATGAGAGGACTGATAGGGAGAAGTTGTTGAGTCTGGAGGCAAGGATGGGTTAGTTTGAAGCAAGTCAGAAGAAAATCCTCAGTCGCCTTGGGAAGAGATTTGGTGGACCATCATCATCGACATAGAGACTGATCGTCGATATGGGAACTTTCTGAAAACCTAACTTTTGAAATTCTGATTTTTGAACAATTTACTTTCTGCTTAGCTTAGTTTTTTTTCTTCTGTACCTGGATTGGGTTTAAGTTTATTCGATTGCCACTTGACTTGGGATTTTTTTTTTTGCTTCACTATTCTATCTGAAGTTATTTTCAGTCATGTGTGTATATGAAATATTTCACCCAAATTTTTGTTTTAGGATAAATTATTATGTGTGCATTAACAAGTGATTATTTTGATGATCAATCCACCTAGGAATTTGACTCACTTTAGTTTTGTTGCAGGACTATATGCTAAGTTTCAATGTCATACCATTACTTTCATTCAAAACTCATAAAATCATGTTCACTGCATTCATGGTATTTTTGAGAATTTTAGGAATAATATTTTTCTTTGAAGGCTTAGATATAGTGGAGATGAAATGATTACCATGGTAAAATTTTGAGCTCATTCTCCTTAGATGGAATATATACATTTACTCAAGTAAGGACTTCGTTTAGCTATAATTCTTGAATAGTCTCATTATTTTTGTTTTGATTAACTCATGTTAAGTAATTATATGGCATACCTCCTGAAAATCTTCTTTAAGAACTGTACGTATGCACCTTCTTGAAAAATGAACTTAGGCCATTTTGTGTAAAAATTTAAGCCATAGCCATTTCTTTCTTAAAGATGTTCTTAGTTAGCCATTATTGAACCATTAAATGGAAAAATTCTTTTCTTAAGCCATGCTTTTGACCAAGCCAAATTCAAAATTATTTTATCCTACTTGAGTTATATTTAAAAACATTAGTCTTGTCAAGGGATATGCATGGGTGATAAATGTTTGGAAAAAAAAAAGTAATGGTGGGGAAGAAAAGAAAAGAAAGAAAATAAGTGACAGAAAGGGTGAAAGAAAGAAACTTGAAAGCAAAGCTACAAACCCTAAAAAGGGAGGTGGCCAATTTTTATGATTCAAAAGTCAAAAGTGAAGGAATATGCTTATAAGTGATATGTATATTTGGGGTAACCCTTTTTGAACTCATTTGACCCTTCATTTCTTAAACCTATCACCCAGGCCACGCTACAATCCTATGGAAGTCCTATTTGATTTCAAGACAGGTGCATGTATATAATTCTACCTTATCATTTCAGGGGAATGACAATGAAATTGCTTATATCTTGTGTTGATTTCCTATCATGAGATTATGCTAAATTTGGCAATTTTCTTTCAAAACCATCTTTTGAATAATATTACATGTGAAACCATTCCGATGTTCTGCTTCAAGCCCACTTCACATGTAATCTATGAGTGTTAAGTCATTATAACTTGAGTAATTCTTTTTGAGTGTTTTCCAAGTAAAGATTGACATTGAAGCTAACCAAGGGAAGTTGTGAAGAGAATGATGTTATTTGTTAAATTCTCAAGATTGTCATGAAATACACACACACGCGAGTTTTGAATAAGAAGTATAGTGTATGAATACTGAGGTTTAGCATGTTGTCCTAACTGTGAACTTTAAGGGGAATTACTAATGGGAAACAATTGATTATTATTTTAATTACAGTGTTAACTAGCACATAATTATTTATCCTAATCTTTGATGTTAGAAGGTATCTTCAATGAAAACCTTCACGAGACAAAACTCGTCTACTAGGGGTAATTTAGGGTTTAACGGCTTGTTGTATGGGTTAAATATAATCGTGAAACCTATGAAAGTGGTTGTATATTTTATTACTTGTATTATTAGGGACTAGCAATAATCAGGTTAGGGGTGTGATTAACCTTTAAAAGTGACATTTCATTATCCATTAAAGAGGTTAATTACATGCATTTCATATAGTTGTTTATGAATTAGATGATTTAATTAGTATAGCATAGTTTTGGGCACTAATTTGATTTGCAGGGCAAGAAGGCAATTATGTAAAGTTTAGGGGTGAAAAAGGAATTAAGGAGGTGGATTTAAATAAAGAAAAGAGGGAAAATCAGCAAGTACTACCTCAAGGTTCCCAGACAGAAGGCCGCAAAAAATAGAGGCTGATAGTGACTGGCGTCCGAACGCCTGCCACCATCGTCCAGACACCCTTCCTCAAACACGATTCCAGTAGTCTGCAAAACCAGAGAAATCCTGGCGTTCGAATGCCTGCCACCACCGTACAGACGCCCTGTCGAAGTTGGAAAGCTGTGTTCACACCCTAAGCTACAGATTATTGGCCCTTCTTGCCACCCTTTGTCGTCCATCCTTCTCTATAAATACCCCCTATATTTAGGAGAAAAATATCATTTTTAAGTTCCATTTTCTCTTCAATTTGCTCTCCAAGCCTTTTAATATTTTAGAGATCTCGAGTTTCTATATTTCTTAAGCTTCTTTATTTATTTGGTAAGATAAACTTCACTCACCTTTCTAGCTACCTTTGAGCTTTGAAGGGTGAGTTGTATTTCATTTGAACTTTAGTAAAGAAACAAGCCTTGCATTTATTTATTGTAATTCCAATTGTCTTATTGTTTTTACCTTCTGTAATCTTTAATTCTCTTTACTTAGAGGGATGAAGTTCTCTAACTTTTCTAGCCTACTAATGGCCATGAAGGGCGAGTAGTTTCTCATCCACTCTTTAGTGAAGGGGGATGGATTTATGTTGAAGTGTTGGGATAATATACTTGTGAAATTTTTATTATGCTTACTTGTCTACTCTAGCTTATGAATGGTTGATTGAATCTAGCAAGCTAACATACTTTGTATAGTTGTTTGATTACCTATGGACAAGTTGAGTCTTGCTATAGGTAATGCTTATAACTTCCTACAAGTATTTAAGCTAGGTCTTCGTGTTATCCTTCAATCTTCACCCACATAGTGCTTAACTATATGATTGATTATCTAACACAGCTGGATGTTTTGTTTAAGTTATTTGATTGATTATCAACAGATTAAGTCCTGGCATTTTCAATATTTATAACTGTGGGCATAATGTCAGAGCTAAGCTCATTAATCTAAAGTCAATCATCATCCTCCCACTAATTTACCGATGATACATGGGTTAGCTAAGATTTCATTATTTGCACAAGTGTTGCATTCAAACACTCATGTGTGATTCCGAAACTCAAACTAAAGAGTGACCTTTCCTTATTGTCAAAGGCTTTACATTTGCTTGTGCACACAAACTCTTCACAACACAATCACTTATTCTTTAAGCTTTCTTGTGTCTTTGTCTGTATTGATCTTTTATTTAAGATATCTCTATTAGTTCCCTGAGTATTCGATCTCGGACTTAGCCGAGTTATTACTACAACTCGACCACTTATACTTAGACATGCATATCTTTAGTCGAGTAAATTAACATGTTCCAGTCTACCATATCATACATTAGAAGACTCAAGCATATAAACAGAAGATGTGTTCTTCTTCTTATTATTAAAAGTAGATACAATCGTCATTACATTCATCTTAAAGAGCCCATTGCTCAAATATCTCTTGCCTACATAAATTCAACCCTTGGTGAGTACCAATTTATTAGATTCAAAAACCAACTTAAATCCTGTCTTACTCAACAATGATCTAGACACATGATTGTTTCGAATTTCTGGAACATGTAACACATTATTTAGAGTAAGTTCTTCCCTAGAAGTCATCTTCAATATAACATTCTTTTGCCTTCAACTTTGGACGTAGAAGAATTTTCCGTTAATAGTTGTTCTCCATGATCTATAACTTCATATGAAGAGAACATCTTCTTATCCGAACTTATGTGTCTAGTGGCCCCAGTGTCCACCCATCATTCCTTGGTATTTTTCACCAAGTTCATTTTGGATACTATGACATAAAAACTCATATTAGAAATATTTTTAGAAAGTTTTTCCACCCAGTTTTATTGGCTTGAATAATTTTTTTCTTGTGATTCTCTTGTACTTTACGGCTTCGGCAATCCTTAGCACGATGCACCGATTTATTGCACACAAAGTAATTGTCTTTGAACCTTTTGAAATCACCATCCTTTGTTCCTTGTTGGTCAACATGCTTCCTTTTCTTATTGGTTTTTTTTATCTCTTTTCAATCACATGTGCCTTTGACTCCATGGAATGATTATCAACTTTATTTTCAGAGACTCTATTATCCTCTTCAATCCTCAATCTCACAATTAAGTATTCAAGTTTCATTTCTTTGCGTTTGTGCTTCAAATAGTTCTTGAAATCCTTCCACTATGGTGGTAATTTTTCAACAATTTCAACCACTTGGAAAGAATCACTAAGAACCAATTATTCGGCATGAATTTCATGGAGGATCACTTTAAGATTTTGAACTTGAATTATGATAGTCTTGCAATCCACCATTTTGTAGTCAAGGAATCTACCCACAACGAATTTCTTCATTTCGGCATCCTTAGTTTTGTAATTTTTATCCAAGAATTCTCACAGCTCTCTAAATGTCTTGATCGGACTATACACATTATATAATGTGTTTTCCAATCCATTGAAGATATAATTTTTACATAGAAAATCAGAATGCTTCCATGTATCCACCGCAACAAATAATTTGGCGGTCAGTCTTATTCTCATGAAGAATAGGAGTATTCTCACAAAGAAACTTTGCAAGATTCAACATAGTGAGATAGAACAACATTTTTTGTAGTCATCTCTTGAAATCGTTCCCATTGAATTTTTCAAGTTTTTCTCCATGAATCACATGAGTAGGTACAAAAATAGGCACCACAGGATTTGTAGTAGTAGAGACATTATTCTTATTTGAAGTCTTTTCTAATAAGCAAAATTACAGAATATTCAAAAAAAGAAAAACTTTACAAATCAAGTTACTTAAAAAAAAGACAATTAATGTTACTATTTCAATGTCGTTTCTTTCAATGTCATTGTTTCATGTCACTGTTTCAATTTCAGAATTACAGTAAAAACATTAACACAAAAACATATAAATAGAACATATAACTCGCCATAAAATATTCTCAAGTATCACTAAATACTACAAATTATAAAACTTCAAGGTCTTAACAATTGCAGTATTTTAAACAGTTTGAAACACTACTACCATTAATAAAAAACATAATAAGTCATTATACGAAGAGAAGAAAGTATGTCTTAAGATTATTGGATATATTTCTACACATAAACTATAATAAATAAACTGACCTGTTTGTAGACTAGGAATGAAGATTGAATTTTATAGATCAAATGCTAGTGTTTGACATTATGTCTTTAAGACAAATTTTGCCCCCACACAGGTGCTTATGAAAATTTTAACGTCTGTCTCCCAAGATACAATAATCTTCACACAACTGAAAGTAGTACTCTAATTCAATTGCCTAGTGAACCAGAATCGTGTTGTGTACTCTAAAAAAATGCAGATTATTGATGATAAATTGTATGAACATAACGACTACCTTAATTCGTAATGTTGTTAGTAAGAAATTAGAACATAATGCTAATGAATCTAGGTTATTTATAGACTGGATGATGGCTATTTCAGACAGCCACCATGTGAACAAATGCAACCTAGAAGACACAATACAGCCCAATAGACACCATTTATGCATGCCTAATGAGTAGACATGAAGTTCAAAATTTTGACAAGAGGGAAATTTGAAATCTGAATCAGTGCATATTTTGAATTCCAATGGGCAGAAATTAAAATTGGATTAAGAATTTCGGACCCAATTTGTTAAACGAATTTTCTCCAAAAAGATAAAGTTGAGTCTCAACCACAACGACACCCGAGCCCGCCCCTGCTAGGTTAGGTCATGGCATAATGGGCGACACATGCGTGTGTGGTAACCAATTTTGTGTAGGTGCTCGCTCCGCTCACAAAATTGTGGTACCCGTTAGGGCTCCACCCATAGTGCAAGCTTAGTATATATATATATGGACATGTAAAATTTCTTGCCCAACCAATATGGAATTGGTGTCAAATCCCACATTGTCTTAACCTTCATATTCACTTTCAAGAGGGTTACTTTGGAGCCTATTTTTTCATTCATCTCTTACTCGATTTAAGCAAGTGAATATACTACATTATTCTCCTCACATAGTAGATTACGAACCCACTAAATTTTACTCGAAATAATGAGTGCATTCCACTTTAATTTAGGCTCAAAGTCAATCAAAAATCAAATTTTACAACTACAATTATGTTTTAGTCCAACATGTTTTTGATAATGGAAATTCCATGGCTAATTTTGCTCTAGAAAATTCACAAGTTGTGTCCAATAGGGTCATTGTTTGCCATGAGGGAGATGAGAGGTGAGACGTGAACATACATAACATTGCATTTCATTAATATAGTGGGTCAAAGTGTAATTTTTTAATATTTTTGTTATTGATTGTCAATGATTATGTGAAGGCTTAAAGCCTTATTGATGTGCAAAGAGCTTATTGGCTAATATAGCCCAAGAAGGGCAATTGTTTGACCTTAGTGGCGAATGTGTGGCCTTAGTGGCGTTATTGTGCCTTAGTGGTGAAATGAGCATAGATAGCAGATAAAGCCTTAATGGCTAAGTTGTGGCCTTAGTGGCGAATATATGTGAATATACAAAAGTTATGTGTGTGATGGTATGTCAACGTTATTTGTTGATACTTAAAAATTAGAATGCTAGTGCGTGAAGTATGTTTTTGTTATTATCTGTAAAATGAAAATATGCATTCAATTGATCGTGTTGTGCTCACCCCCCCCCCCCCCCCCCAAGTTTGTGCTTTCAGGGAACTAGGAGAAGAATGAAGTCTACTGTTGTGTCCTAGAGAGTCGAGGAATGTAAATTTGGGACATGATATCATATTTTGTAAACGTTTGAACATGTAAATTTATACAGTTGTTAGATGTCAAGTTAAAATATTTTGATAAAGGGTTGAGTAGGGTTTTTTTTATGTAAATGTATGAATTTAACTTTGTATATATAAGTTATGCAAGTATGTGAATATGTTGCTCATTGACTGTGTTATGGATTATTTAATATCATGCATAGTGTGACAGGTTATCGGTTGGTAATTGGGGTCCACTCTCCTGGAATAGATCATATGTGTATTATATTCGGGGTAGGATGTGATATGGGATGGGTTTGAATATGGAGATGGAAGGTGAGTGTGGGAAAACTAATGTTGATTAGAATAGGGGTATATTTTTTTATGAGAAAAAGTGGATTATCCTTAAGGATTTTTTAAGGTAGATGGATTTGTCATTTGTTCCCACTCCGAAGAAAGGAAAGGCAAAGGGGAATGGGAATGAGTGTGAAAAAGCTTAAAGGGTAAGGTGAGGAATTTACAGTTTGGGGTCAAATATGAGGGAGGAAGGGATTGGTGGCTTATTGGTATATATGGACCTAACAAACCTAGGGATAGGAAGTCGTTGTGGGAAGAGTTGGCAGGGCTACTTGGAGTGTGTACTCCTCGATGGTGCATTGGAGGGGATTTCAATGTTATTAGATATTTCTCGAAGAAATTGAATGGGGAAAGAGTTACTAGAAGCATGAGGAAATTTAACTCTTGTTAGGGAGACTAGACTTAGAGATCCTCCTTTGGTTAATGACATTTTCACTTGGTCAAATTTTAGGAGTAGGATTGTTTGTAAAAGGTTAGATACATTTTTGTTCTTGGTTGGATGGGAGGATTGTTTTTTGGGAGCCAGACAGGAGGCGGCTTTGCCTAGAGTGGTGTCAGATCATTACCCTATTATTCTTGATAACTCATTTGTAAGGTGGGATCCATGTCCTTTTAGATTTGAGAATATGTGGTTAGAACATAATAGTTTTAGGGATAATGTTAGGGAGTGGTGGGGGAAGGAAGTTTTAATGGCTAGGAGGGTTATAAGTTTATGAAAAAACTCAAATCTTTAAAACATAAATTGAAGGTGTGGAATAAAGAAGAGTTTGGTGATATCAATGTCACAAAAAAAGAGGATTTTGGAGAAGATTGATGATTTTGATAAGACTGAAGGGAGTAATGGTTTAGATTAGAGCTTGAGAAGAGAAAGATGGCATTAGGAAAAAGTTTGAAGAGGTGGTGTTCAAAGAAAAGTTTGGTTGGAAGCAAAAATCAAGAGTTAATTGGGTAAAGGAAGGAGATAATAATACCAAGTTTTGTCATTGAGTGGCAAATGGGAATATGAAAAAGAAAATCATTGATAATTTGGAAAGTGAGAATGGTGTGTTTATTGAGGATAATGACGCTATTGAGAGAGAGATAATTGGATTTCTTTTCTAAACTCTATTCAGATGGGGAGTTTTCTAAAGCTAGATTGGAGGATCTTGATTGGTGTCCTATGGATGAGGAAAGAATGATGTGTATGGCGAGACCTTTCGAGATATAGAAAGTTAAGATAACAATGTTTGCATGAAGTAAAGAGAAAGCTCCTGGGTCAGATGGTTTCACTATAACTTTATTCCAAGGATGTTAGGATGTCGTTAAAAAAGACTTGATAAAATTTTAAAGAAGCCTTGATCAATGCAATCACAAATTTTACTTTCATATGCTTGATTCCAAAAACAAGACGATTCATTGAAGATTAAGGATTTTAGGCCAATAAGCTTGATAACAAGTTTGCTTAAGATCACTGCTAAAGTGTTGCCATTAAGGATCAGAGAGTGTTTAAGTGAAATTATTTCAAGGTGCTTTTATCAAATGAAGACAGATTTTGGATGTGGGTCTTGTGGCCAATGAGGTGGTGGAGAATTATAGGATTAGAGGGACAGAAGGTATTGTGTTTGATTTCAAGAAGGCCTATGACCATGGAGATTGTAAATTCTTGGATTTTGTTTTGGAATCTAAAGGATTTGGATAAAGATGGAGAATGTAGATTAAATGGTGTTTATAATCCATGAATTTTTTAGTCATTTTTAATGGTAGCCCACGGGTTAGGTTTAAGGCATCGAGGGGACTCAGGCAGGGTGATCCTTTATCACCTTTTTTGTTTACCTTAGTAGTGGATGGTTTAAATAGACGTGATGAGGGTAGAGTATAATTTGGTTGAGGGGTTTGTGGTTGGGAGGGATAGGATATCGGTGTCACACGTGCAATTTACAGAAAACAATGTTTTCTTTTTCTCAGAGGATGAGGAGAAATTTTTGAATTTTAAGAAAATTATTGATGCATTTGGTATAATTTTTGGTCTTATAGTAAACATGGAAAAAAACTTGATTGTTGGAATAAATTCTAGCCAAGATAAGATTTCTAGGTTAGCAGTGGCTCTTGGATGGCCTCTTAAGTATTTAGGTAGAAACCTTATGACTTCATCTTTTTGGTACCCCGACATTCAAAATTTTGGGAAAAGATTTAGATATGTGTAAAAAGACTTTTATCTCTAGATGAGGTAGATTAAATTTGGTTCAGTCTGTGTTGGCAAGTATTCCTATACTTTTTGTCTCTCTTCAAGATACCTTGTGGGGCGGCAAATAGAATTGAGGGGACAATGAGACATTTCTTGTGGGGAGGGAAGGAGAAGGATAAGAAGGATCATTTAATTAGCTGGGAGATTGTGTTTAGGCCAAAAGTAAAGGGTGGAGTGTCTTTTTTTTTTTTTGTTGCTATTAGAGAATTCAAGTATAGAGACAAGAAGGGGAATTAACTAACAAAGAGAACAAATTAGGTGGTTTTGACTATGTCCACCTCTACTCTTCTGTTAACTATAAGGGGTAGCTCTTCAACTCCTAAAAAACCTTCAAACTAGATTCCAAGCCCCATCTTGCTAGCTCATGTGCAACAGTGCTACAATCCCTATAAGCATGGTGTATTCTCTAGTCAACGTGTTGCTTCAACAAGTGCTTTATGTCGTGGATGACTGGATGTATGCTCTAGTGGGATGCGAGATGGCCTAATGTTGCAGCATGCACCATTATTTGGGAGTCACTCTCTATTGTAACATAGTTCCAGTTTCTTTAATGTGCCCAGATTGCTACATCTTTGGCTGCCAAAGCTTCAGCTATCAAGGGGTCAGATTCATGATACTGGGTAACTTTAGCTGCCATCACCATTCCTTGGCTATTTTTGGAAATTATTGTTGCAATGGATTTATGTTTTCCATGGATACATCTACATTCATCTTCATTTCTCCATCTGTGGGGGGAATCCATGAGTGCTATGAGGAAGCTTCCTCGGGTTGTGGTTGTAGCTTGCCTGTTGCAGGGAGGAATAGCACTTCACTGAAGTCATAGTAAGCTTGGGAGATTTCACTTTGGATGCTATGTGGATTAATCTTCCCCTCTCTGAATATGATTTTGTTTCTCCAAGTCCAAAGTGAGTTTGCTAAAACTGCTACAAAAAACTTTAGTTTGGCAAAATTAGATAAGTTTGGGCCCAGTAGAGTATTAGGATAGATGAGGCAATGTATCCATTCCTGGATAGATAGCTGCGAGTGGATATCAGTATGCAACCCTTAGTGACTAAACCATAACATTTGGGCCCAAATGTACTTCAGCTTCTTCATTTTGCATACAAAGAGGGCACAAGGTGTCAGCAGTAGGAATTCTTGTGGATAGGAGTGTTTTGGTTGGCAAACATTCTATTGTTATTCTCCACAAGAGCACCTTATGTTTTTCATGGATCTTATAGCCCAAAACATCTTCCAATATGTTTGTTGTAGGTAGCAACTTATGGTATGCTGATCCGGTGGAGAATATACCTTGTCTGGATGGTATCTAAGCTAGTTGGTCCGCTCTGTTAAAGACTGGCAGCTGGATGTTGAGGATAGCTTACCTAGTTTCTGGACTAAAAACTTGAGCAAGAAATTCTTGGTTCCACTGATGGCTCTGTTGGTTTATCAGGTCTGATACCAGTGATGGGGGATTATCACAGTCCTCTTGGATTTGTACTCGAAAGGATGGGAGATTAGGAACCAGTGGTCAGTCCATATATTGATTGATTTCCTATCTCCTATAATGAAACAAGCACCATTTTGAATGATGCGTTTACACTAGAATTTGATTCCATATTGGTGAATCATGGGATTGTTTTTGTGTGTAGAAAAAGGAATTACTGGAGCAGTATTTCCGAGTGAGTTGGGATTCCATGGTTTGGAGGTTTGTGAAATGATTTGCCAACCCAATTTAGCCATTAAGACTCTGTCAGTATCGTAAGTCTTTTCTGAAACCATCCCTCCAACCTGATTAGGCTTACATAGGAACCCCCAAGACTTTGTTCACTAGTGCTTCCCCACCAAAATCCTCTAATTTTTGAGTCAATTTTAGAGCATATCTCTTTTGAAAGTAGAAAGGATTGCATAGTATATACGGGTAATGCTAATGCAGTCGATTTGATAAGGGTTGCTCTACCTACAAACGACAGTAATTTGGACTTCCACCCTTGCAATTTTGCTTCCACCTTGTTCAGAATAAGCTGAAATGCTTTTCGTCTTGATCTGCCAATATGTAATGGTAGCCCCAAGTAAATGGTGTCCATTGTGCCCTTTTTTAGACATAAGATAGACTTCACAGTAGAGATTGTTGATCTATGCAAGTTAGAATTGTAGAAAGCTTTATATTTCTCTCAATTTATAGTTTTTCCTAACCATACTTCAAAGGTATTGATGCATGATTGTATAGCATTTGCTTCCTTGCTATTTGCTATTTGCTCTCCCAAATACCAGGGAGATCATCTGCAAAAATTAGATGGGAGATGGGGGAGAAATTTCTTGCAATTTTAATTCCTTTGATATTCCCTTGTGCAATAACCTACAAAAAAATTTCACTGCATAATATGAAAAGAAAGGGTGTAAGGGGGTCCCCTTATTTTAAGCCCCTTTGTGGTTTACAATTCCCTATAGGTCCTCCATTGATCAGTACAGAGTAGGTTGTAGTGGTGATGCAGTGCTCAATCATGCTTGTGAAGTGGGAGGGGAATCCAAGTAATGATAGTATATGAAGTCAGAAAGGCCATTCCACCTTATCAAAGGCTTTGGCCATGTCAAATTTTAATAGCATCAGTCCTCCCTTTCCTTTTTTTCTTTTCAATATATGAACTAACTCCTAGGTCAAGATTACATTTTTCGTTATGTTCCTACCTGGGACGAAGGCAGTTTGGTTTGGAGAGATAAACTGGTCAAGGTGAGGTCTTAACCTATTTGTTAATAGCTTAGAAATAACCTTGTAGGCTACATTACATAAGCTTATAGGCCTGTATTGGTTTGGTTGGGAGGCATTACTTGACTTGGTTATGAGATAGATATGGGTTCTATTGACCTCAGTAAGCATATGTCCTCCTGTAAAGAAGCTTCTCACCATGTTTGTTATATCTCCCCTTGTTGTTTCCCATTAAGTTTTAAAAAAAAAAATAGCTGACATGCCATCCGTACCAAGTGCTTTATGGGATGACATTGCAAAACTTGTAACTTTTATTTCCTCTGGAGTTGGCATGGCACACAATTCATGCTACTACTCAGGACTAACCACCGGTGTAACTAGGGATGATAGTAGGCCGGGAAAAAATGGAGATTCGTCTAAATTCGTCCCATTTGGACCAGAGATGGACTATACGTATTGGACAGTAGACGTATACGGGGATACCCGTATAAACCCGTGCAGGGATGGACTGACACTTACTCCGTCCCACCCCCCTCCCCACCCACTATAACCGTAAAAATATATATATATGAAGGGGATGGCTCCCATTGTTACACGTATAATGACATTAAATGAACCCACGTGAGGATGACACGACAGGGCATGTGACGAAGACATCAGCTGCTCAATCAAATGGACCTAGCCGAATTGACCAATGTGTTCGACAAAGTACTAAAAGAGCTCGGCTTGTACCAAACCGAGTTGATCAATCAGTTCGGCAAACATTGAATGTGTTCGGCCCTCATTATGTCTGAGCTGTTTGAAAGGATATATATAAAGATAGAGATTCACCTATAACTAAGGCATTCAGATAAGCAAAATCAACGAAATTGTAGATACCAGGAGGAATTGCTGGAGAAATGTCAGCAACTTCCCAAATTGAATCGCTGAATTGAAGGAAGGTGTGCTACCTTGAACCCAAAATTCTGGAAACCCTAATGGGGTAATGGTCTATAAGAAGCAGAAGAGACCAAGGTGAAAGGTACGCTGAACTCTCCTTGTCTTCTTGCAATTCACTCAGTTCCATTACTGACTTAAGCATCGGAGTGCCTTCGATCAAAGCACTTCGATCTTGGGTAGTTTGTTGGTTTTGCAGGGAGGAAAGGCTGGGAGATCAAGTTCAGAGCACACTGTCAGAAATATCCATTCACTATTCCTATATGAGGTATCCTCAATTTTTGCCTCTTACATTTTGGCGCCGTCTGTGGGAAGATTTTTTCACCACTCGAACGAAAAGCAACGATGTCTAGACTTAGAAGCATTATTGGATCTCCTAGAGGCAGTTTCACCATGGGAAATTCAAATCCGGCGTTGCCGCCATCTAACGAAAATATCAAATCATGCAAAAACAAAGGCCCATCTGGACCCCATGAGGGTGATGAGATCTCCTCGGCAAACGTCAAGCGAACCAGGAATCATAATCAGCAGGTGGAGGGTCTTGGTGATTCCCTCCGTGCCGAGGGGGAGAACCAATCCTTGGCAATGTTGGTTCAATCCCTGCAAAACCGACTAGATGCTCACGACAATTTGTTTAAGAAATCGTACGCCAGGGAGAAAGACCTGATAAGAGAAAACGAGGAATTGAAAGCTAAGTTGAAAGATATGACCAGAAAAGAGTCGCGTCGGCAAGAAAGCCCCGAAGAAAAACACAACAAAATCAAAGGTGCAGAGGAAAGTAAGCGCCAACAGAAAAAACCATGGGTCTAGGAGGAGGACACGTGGAAGCAGTTCATTACTGAGGAACTCAACAACCGCTTGAAGAGGCCAGAACAGAGGTCAGCTGGGGACCTAGCCAGGAGGGCAACTAGGGAATACGGAGACGGCTCGGAGGCGTCACCTTTCACCACATGGATTGAAAGGGGACGAATCCCGAGCAAATTCACTGTCCCGAATTTCAGACTGTATGATGGCAAAACCTACCCGACCTCACACATCAGGCATTACAGACAGTTGATGACTATCCATCGAAGGAATGAGCCCCTGCTCTGCACCATTTTTCCCAGCAGTCTTGGAGAGTCGGCCATGAAGTGGTTCGACAGTCTGCCGAAGGGATCAGTTGACGGATGGTCCCAACTAGCCGAGCAGTTCACCGCTCGGTTCATCACGAGCAGTAAGCAACCAAAAGATGTCGGAGCTTTGTTGACTTTAAAGAAAAAGAGCGATGAAACTCTACGGGAGTATGCCCATCGCTATTGGGAAACAATGAATGAGGTGGAAGGATGCAATCCCGAGATTGTTGTGGCATCCTTCAAGATTGGTTTGCCGAAGGAGAACCCTCTATACCAATCACTCACTAGGAGGCCTCCCGCCGACCTGGAGGAACTGATGGCGAGAATCGAGAAGTATGCCAAGGTGGATGACGACTTGTCCAAGGACGTAGTTAAAGATCACCAGGGTAGAAGGCAGTTCGGTCGAGAGAAGCAGACCGAGCCAAGCAAAGAAGTCGGAAGAAAGAATGACAAGGGAGGCTATCCCCAGAGGTCCCCTTTTCTGGGGGTAAATACAGTGTTCAAGGAGACGATCTACATGATACTGAATCAGATAAAAGCAAAGTCATTCTTCAAATGGCCGAATAAGTTAACTGGAGATCCCTCAAAAAGGAACCCGAACTTCAGATGTTCCTATCATCAGGATGTGGGGCATAGGACTGAAAACTGTCGAACCCTAAAATAGCATTTGGAAGATCTGGTTCGGGAAGGACATCTATTCGAGTTCATGGGGAAAGAATCAGGGGTGATGGAGAGAGAGCCGAGTCAAATGGAGATCAGACCAAGGCAGCGGGAGTGATAGACGTGATCCACGCAACCACCAACCCACAAATGGCCACTAATAATGCAGCCAGAACGTACATTCAAAAAGCTGCAAATGAGAGAGAGGTATTCGATTTGCAGTTAACCCCGAAAGTGAGGTCCAAGAGAACGAAGATTGAAGACTCGGCGGAAATGATATGCTTCTCTGAGCAGGACTTAATCAGAATTCATCAGCCACATAACGATGCATTGGTAATAACACTAAGGATTGCCAACTACGACGTCAAAAGAGTTCTAATAGATCCGGGGAGTTCTTCTGAGATAATGTACATGGATCTCTTCCAGAAACTCAGCCTCAAGCAGGAGAGTTTGAAACCCTCAAATACCCCACTGGTTGGTTTCAGTGGGAAAACAGTCCTTCTTAGGGGAAAGATAACACTGCCTGTAAAGACTGGACCAGTTTGCATTATGACCGAATTCCTGGTGGTGGACATGATTTCGGCTTACAATGCGATAATAGGTCGATCCTAGTTGCATGACATGAAGGCGGTATCATTAATGTACCACCAGATGCTGAGGTTCCCTTCGCTTGAAGGAATAGTAAACATTCGAGGAGACAAGGTTAGTTCCAGAACCTGTTTGCTGGCCTCGGTTAAAGTCAGAGATGGAACGGAGGTTCGAGCAAATAGTACGACAGCCGAGGAGGCCAAATAGCAATCAGCACCAGATAGCTCGGCTGAATACGCTAAGCAAGCTGTCATGAAAATTCCTGAAGTAGCTTCAGGCCCGGAAAAAGAAGCAACAGACCGCACGATTGAAGACTTGACTAAAGTACCTTTAGACAAGGATGGAGATCCGGAGAGGTACTTTTTACTGGGAACTGCTCTTAGCTCTGAGCAGTAGAAAGAGCTCATCACCCTGTTACGGGAATATACCGATGTCTTCGCTTGGAGTACTAGTGATATGCCCGGCGTGCCGACCAAAGTAGCATGTCACCATCTGAACGTTGACCCAAATTACAAGCCAGTCAAGCAAAAGCTCAGGAGGTCGGCTCCACAGCATCAGGAAGCAGTAAAAGAGGAAGTAACGAGATTGCTCCAAACACGGACCATAAATGAGGTACAATACCCGACCTGGTTGTCAAACACAGTGGTGGTAAAGAAAAGTAACGGCAAATGGAGAGTCTGTGTTGACTATACCGACCTTAACAAAGCCTGTCCGAAAGATAGCTTCCCCCTGCCCAAGATCGATCAATTAGTCGATGCAACTTCAGGGCATGAGCAAATGAGTTTCTTGGATGCCTACAGAGGATACCACCAGATCCCTCTTGCCGAAGAAGACCAAGAAAAAACTGCATTCATAACACCTGGAGGGACGTATTGTTACAAGGTAATGCCGTTTGGGTTAAAGAATGCAGGCGCAACGTATCAAAGGTTAGTAACCAGAATGTTTTCACACATGATAGGCAGCACTATAAAAGTCTACATAGACGACATGGTGGTCAAAAGTCGAAGGGCAGCCGATCACTGCTCCGACCTAAGAAACACCTTTGATGTCCTAAGGAGGTACAAAATGAAATTAAACGCTTCAAAGTGTGCATTTGGGGTCGGGTCAGGGAAATTCCTTGGTTTCCTAGTCACCCACCGAGGAATAGAGGTGAACCCCCACCAAGTGAAAGCTATCGCAGAACTACAATCCCCTCGGTCAGTAAATGAGGTACAAAGGTAAACCGGAATGGCAGCTGCACTCGGGAGATTCATATCTCGAGCATCTGACAGATGCAGACCTTTCTTCCATTCAATCAAGGGAAATAAGGGAGCAGTATGGAATCAGGAATGTGCGGAGGTGTTCGCAAATCTTAAGGCATACTTGCCCTCCCCACCAATCCTATCGACCCCATCGCCCGAGGAAAAACTGTTCCTTTACCTAGCTGTATCAGAGCATGCAGTTAGTGAAGCATTGATGAGGAATGATCGAGAAAATCTGAAACCTATTTATTATGTAAGCAAGATGTTCTTAGATGCGGAGTCAATATATACTCCATTGGAAAAACTCGCACTCGCGCTGATCAGCTCGGCCAGGAAACTCAGGCATTATTTCCAGGCCCATCAAATTGCAGTGCTCACCGACCAACCATTGAAGTCACTCTTCCAGAAAGCCGACCTATCTGAACGGGTTGCTAAATGGGCAGTAGAGCTTGGGGAGTTCGACATTGTGTTCGAACCGAGAAAGGCAATCAAAGGCCAAGTAGTGGCGGAATTCATTGCAGAATTTCAATCCAAAGACAGGTTGGAGTAGGAGGGAAAAATTGACGACGCTCGGGATGCAGAGCGTGGTCGAGACTGGATCCTATCTGTGGATGGAGCTTCAAATCAAAAGGTGTCGGCATCGGCCTCACACTCGTGAGTCCAGAGGGTTGTCTTTTGGAAAAAGCCATCAGGCTCGGCTTCAAAGCCTCGAACAACGAAGCCGAGTATGAAGCTTTGATAGCTGGAGTAAGGCTAGCAGCCGAACTGGGGGCAATTAAGCTCCAGATATTCTCTGATTCACAATTGGTGGTGAATTAGATAATAGGGGAGTACTCGGCAAAGGATGAAATGATGATGGCGTATCATGCCGTTGCAGAGAAAGAACTAAGCAAAATCCCGGAGTACTCAATCCAACAGGTCGGAAGAGCAAATAATTCACATGCTAATGCTTTAGCCTCGCTGGCCTCGGCACTTGACCAAGAAACTGATAGAGCTCTAACCGTCGAGTTCCAGTCCGAGCCTTGCATTTTGCCAACCAAACATAACGAAGTGTTGCAGAATGACACCGAACCGAGCTGGATGGACCCCATAGTCGGTTACTCAAAAAATGGTGACCTTCCAAGAGACAAGAAGGAAACCCATAAGCTGCGACTTAAGGCGACCAGATTCTGGATATCCCCAAAAAATGAGCTTTACCGACGCTCATTCAGAGGCTCGTACCTAAGGTGCGTACACCCAAGTTCGGTTCCTAACTTCTTATATGAAATACACGAAGGAAGTTGCGGAGCTCATACAGGTGGAAGATCTTTGGCACACCGAGCTATTTCCCAGGGTTTTTGGTGGCCATATATGCAGAAGGATGCTCAACAATTTGTTAGGCGATGCGAAAAGTGTCAAAAATACTCGCCAATACCGAGAAAACCATCCCAAGAACTGCTTTCAGTAGCAAGCCCATGGCCATTTGCGCAGTGGGGGCTAGACATTGTGGGACCTCTTCCTCGGGCCCCGGGCAATAGGAAGTACCTTCTGGTAGCAATGGATTATTTCACAAAGTGGGTGGAAGCCGAGCCCCTAGCCAATATCAGAGATACCGACACAAAAAAGTTTGTCTGGAGGAACATCATTACCAGATTCGGAATCCTACACACACTTGTGTCGGATAACGGCACACAGTTCTACAGTGGCGCCTTCAAAGCTTTCTGTCATTAATATGGAATTCGGAACCACTATTCCACCCCGGCTTATCCACAGAGCAATGGTCAAGCAGAAATTTCCAACAAGACAATCTTGGATGGAATCAAGAAAATGTTAGAAGAGGCTAAAGGGAGATGGGTAGAGGAGTTGCAGAGTGTTTTGTGGACGTACCGGATCACACCTCAGCGCTCAACTGGAGAGACCCCTTTCGCCCTAGCTTATGGAATGGAAGCAGTAATCCCATTAGAAGTCGGCTTGCCGACCTTGAGAACCGATCTAGTTGAGAGCAATGGTAATGATACCGTTATGGCCCGGGATCTTAACCTAGCAGACGAGAAAAGAGAGCAGACAGCTTTAAAGATGGCCTCTTATCGGCATCAAATGGCCCGAGCTTATGACAATAAAGTTAACC
This sequence comes from Ilex aquifolium, assembly GCA_951799425.1. NCBI lineage: Eukaryota > Viridiplantae > Streptophyta > Magnoliopsida > Aquifoliales > Aquifoliaceae > Ilex > Ilex aquifolium. Next base: position 7,357,141 of record OX637401.1, on the reverse strand, counting down.
CTTGGTCTTTCGCATTCGGAGACCTGGTCCTTAGACGCGTACTGGGGACGACAAAGAACCCAGCGCATGGAAAGCTCGGAGCAAATTGGGAAGGCCCGTACAGAATTACCCGCATAGGCGGAAGCGGATACTATGAGCTTGAGACCTTGGATCATAAAGCAGTATTACGTCCTTGGAATATAGAGAATTTAAGAAAGTTCTATTTCTAAAAAAAAAGGTGCCTTTTTTGATAGAACTCCGAAGTGCCTTCGGAAACTTAAGGGTGCCTTCGACAAAGAATTTTGCAAATGTTCTGCCAAGTTGAACTCATCAATAAAGATCTTTTGAGGGGTCATCTCCCCGTTCTCACTTTACGTAATTTGTTATATACGTCCTACTGTTAAGGTAGGGAGGCAAAATATCCTGATAGAAGTATTAACATAAATTAGGCGCAGCCACCCGATCTGATCCGGTCCCACAGCTAGGCATGACGATGTAAGCTAACTTGGGACGGATTGGAGTCCAACAAGTTTGGCGGGTCGGTGCGAAGTAGAAACTATCTCAAATGCCTAAGCAGATCTGAGAATAACTCTATTGGGATACCGAACTCTTTGAAGAAGGGCCGAGCAAGGGCCATAACTTCAAGAGTTTTTACTTAAGGTCTCTGATATGAGGCCGAACTCGTTGAAGAAAGGCCGAGCATGGGCCATAACTTCAAAAGTTCTCTGTTGAGAGGCCGAGCTCTTTGAAGAAAGGCCGAACAAGGACCATAACTAAAGAAATATTTTTTGAAATGAAATTTTTTCTAAGTATTTAAAGGTCTTTGTTGAGGGATCGAACCCTTTAAAGAAAAGCCGAGCAAGGGCCACAACTTCACGAGATAGAAATTTGTTTACAAAAAACCAAGTCATTTTCATTTAGCAACTTCAAAAGATTACAGATGTTCAGGGGCTACAAAAGATTGTAGATTTATAAAGAGTTGCAGAATATTTCTAAGTATTGATCATAAAGCAGGAGGCTGGGAAGAGCTCGGAAGTGAGTGCCATGAAAAAAGTTCAGACGAAGGAGCCACTTTTGCAGCAACCAAAGCAGCTTGCCAGCCCTTGCTGAAGAATGCATCTCGAAGTCAAGGAATTTGCAGAGCTAGATCATTCTCAGCTTTCTCAATTCCTTCAGTATAAGTGTCACCCTTCCGCGTTTTCTCCTCTGCCTTGTACTGATCGAAGTCTTCCAATAAATTGGTGTAATAAAGTTGGGCTTGGGAAAGCTCAACATTTGCTTCATGTTCAGACTCCTTCAGCTGCCGATCTCAGTATGAAGCTTCTGGTTCTCCTCGGTTAGGCTTTGGTTTTGAGCCTGCAGAACCTTAACTTCGTCATAGAGCTTGGCATATTCTTCATTCACACTCTCTTTCTTGGCCAGTGCTGAAGCTCGAGCGTGGATAGCATCTTTCATAGCTTTGTCTTTCCTGGCTATCCTAGCTCCTACCTCATGAACTTTTTGCAGACCCTTTTGAAAGAAAAGAGAAGGAGAAGACTTAGAAACATTTTCGAAGAACAAACTGAAACGTTTCTGAAGAGCAAACTGAAAAATGATGAGAACAATCTTACAAGAACCATATGTTGAATGGCTTGGCGAGACACTTCATCGTCGGTGAGAGCCTCATTCATAGCTAAATCCCGCGGCAAGATTACTTCTCTAGCAACCCCAACTACCACATTAAAATCTTCAATGGCGGAATCCTGTGAGGTGATCTCTCTCCTTTTTGATCTAAGAATAGGACGGAAAGGAGTAATGGTTGGTTTAGGAGAAAGAGTCACCTCGGGCTCACCCGTCCTTCGCCTTTTAGGAGCTGGGTCCTCGGCAAGCTCAAAAATGGAGTCATCTTTAGGAAAGGGAGAAAGAGTAGAGTCAGGAGGGTCCAACTCCACTGGAAGCGAAGGCTCTACAGTCTGAACCAAATCTATGGGGTCGTGGCTCGGAACCAATTCATCCAAAATGGTGATTGATGGTGCGACGAATACAGCAGAAGGCTCGGTGGATAAGGTCGGCTCAAGAGTTGATAAGAAATCCAAGAAATTCTTTACGGTTCTTCGACCTGAGGCAGCAAGTGAAATCTTCTTTTTAGCTCGGGGAGTTTGCTCCTGGGCTGCCTGGATTGCTTCTCGGTCAGCCGCCAAGCTGACGTTGGGTCGATTCGGAATGGCAATAAACGAGGTGTAGGTCGGAGTGTACCCTAGCAGGGTATGTGCAGTGATTAGCACAAAACTTTGTATATTCTGATGTGCTAATCATCTCTTTTTAATTGTTTTTGGAGATTTAAATGATGGGAGTTAGGTTAATTGAACTCTTAACGATGATATTTGGTGTTTGCAGTTAAATGATGCTAAAAGAGACCTCTTAAGGCCTTCCCCAATCATGTGAGGCAAATGAAGATGAAAAGACAGCTTGTGGATAGCTCAGTGGAGGAGGAAATCAGAAAATCAAGAAATCAGCCAAACCGTACCGGTACGCGTACCGGTACGATAAGGCTACTGGAGTAAACCGTACCGGTACGCTCAAGCCACTGGAGTTCACCGTACCGGTACGCGTATCGGTACGCCTTGCCTGATCTGCCCAACTGCTCTGCAACCCATGCCTGCTGCTTTGGGGGTCCCACCAACAGACATCCCCTGCTCCCCTGACACGCCCACAATGCTAGTTACCCCTTTCCACACCTATGATTGCAAGTTTGGACTTTTGGTGATCAATGAGGAGAGAAAAGAGAAGAAAAGCTGGGTGTGCAGACAAACTCTGCAACCCTGCTGTCCAGCCCAGTACTACTGCATCCCTACTGATGGAGGTCAGTTCTAGAGTATAGGGGACCTTTCCATTGCATGTGAAGGCCAGCAAGTCCAGGGAATGGAGGGGTATTCAGCTGGTAGGCAGATATAGATAGATATAGAGAGAGAAAGTCTGGAGAAGATGATGAATAGTGTTCTAGAGAGATAAATTTCAGATTTTTGCATTTTCTTCACTGCATTGTCTTGTAATCTGCTGTGAGAACATTTCAAGCTTCATTTGAATACCATTAATGTTGTTTTCCTTCAAGTCATTGTTAGTTTAATGCTCTCTTAACTTCTCACCATTAATGCAACAAGGTTCATCATTTTCTTAGATGTAAATGGGTCTTAAATGCATCTTTCTCTAATTTTTGTCCACTTGCATTTTAGCTATTCAAGAACTTCCTCTCTTGCAATGCATTTTTCTTACTTAGTCAACTTCATTACAAACATGAGTAGCTAAATCCTTTAGTTGGTAAAACCAAGGGGAACCTCCTCTTGGGTATGCCATGTCAACTCATTCTCCTCCCTTTCCGGAGATCAATGGTTCGGTTTGACTGGGTTATGGGTGGATAAATTGGTGAGTTTTTGATATTCCGTAGACCTATTCATGGTTTATGCTTAGATACTCACCCTTAGTATCCCCAACTTCCCATGAATCAATCGTTCATTCATGCTCTATCGTAGGAGGGATTCGAGTTGAGATGGCATTCCTATTGGAGTAACCTCTTGGCTTTACCAACATTTGTTTCTCATTTGATTTTCATCAACACACACAACCAAACAACTTTCAACAAACAAAAAATTTTTACATTTTCTTTCACCTGAAATCACCTTCCCCTTGGTTTACTTCCTTCTCCGTAGAAACGACCTTGGAATACCACCAAGTAAAACACGACCCGCAAAAGTCTCCTTGCACTTGGAGAGCACTTTTGTACACACACACACGTTTTTGTGCATTCATACTTCACATCCCCATCATCTCAATTTTTCCTTCCTCCTTACCCTTTCTTTTGACACTATCCCAAAGGAGAGTGACACTCCCTTTCACCCGTACACTACACATGCTAAGGGATAGTTTTTAGAGGTAGGGAAACAACAAGGTTTTCCATCAAGCATTTTTGGCGCCGTTGCCGGGGAAGGCAAGTGTCAAACCAAAAAGGTGATTTCCGGACGACGGAGGTAAGTCCCGTGATCTTCATCACGGGCTTAGGTACGTTGTCTTGTATATACATTTTTGTTTGTGTATAAATTCATTTGTAGATATTTTGTTGCATGTGGGGGAGAGACAATCTAAACTGGTTAGTTAGGCAACCCCTTGACCCAAACATGAATCCTGACCAAGACCCGCCCGAGGATGCGGGTGATAATTTTGAAAATGTGGATGCCAATCCGAATTTGCAAAGGGGTGGGGGAGGACCAGAACATAGGGTACCAAATCCACGAATGCATTTCCCCCCTCCTAGGAATGAAGGGAACAACATCCCCATTGATCCTCTGACGAGGTCAATACGGGAATTCCTTCAACCAACCCGCACCACCACACCTTCATGCATCCACCTTTCGGTCCAGGCTCATCTCTTCATAGTTAAACCGGGGATGTTGCAATTGCTTCCCACCTTCCATTGAATTGAGAATGAGAGCCCCTATTCTCATATAAGAGACTTCGAGGAAATAGTTGCAACATTTCTCCCCAATCACAATATGGAGGAGATAGCAAGAATGAAATTGTTCCCATTTTCCCTGAGTGATAAGACAAAGACTTGGCTTCATGCGTTGAGACCCCGAACCGTGACATCTTGGGGTCAAATGATTTCTGTGTTCTTGAACAAATTTTTTCCAGTGCACAAGACCACCACCTTAAAGAAACAAATTCAAAATTTTTCTGAGTTGCCTAATGAACAATTTTATCAATGCTGAGAATGATACAAGGATTTGCTACAATCCATTCCACATCATGGCTTTGAACCATGGCAAATGGTGAGTTTCTTCTATGAGGGAATCTCACCAAGCCATCGACAGTTCATCGATATGATGTGTAATAGAGAGTTCTTGAGCAAGGATCCTAATGAGGCCTTAGACTATTTTGATAATTTGGTGGAAAATGCACAGTCATGGGATATCACGAATCCCAACGATGTACCAAGGTCTTCTCCTCAAGGGAGTAGCCACACTCATAGAGGGGGGATTTATGACTTAAGTGACCGAGATGACCTACTTTCAAAAATTGCAAAACTATCTAGGAAGGTCGAGAGTCTTGAGACAAATATGAGGCATGAGGTATCACAAGTGTCAAAGGTCGAGGAATTTTGCTCAATATGTGAGAATATGGAGCATTCCACATCGGAGTGCCCCAATATTCTGGCGCTTAAGGAAGTGTACCATGAGCAAGTTCATGCATTTAATCAACCTAGGCAATCATTTTCTCCTCATTCAAACACATATAATCCGGGTTGGAGCAACCACCCAAATTTTAGTTGGAGAAATGAGAATCCCACGCCTCATGGTTCAATTGCACATACACCTTCCATGCCTCCTAAGCAAGGGCAATACCACAACCAATACCAAGGTCAAGGGCAAGCGTCTAGCTCCCAATACCCCCAGTCCAATCCACAAGGGTATTCATCCAATCCTCCCCCACCAAATTTCTCCCAACAAGGTCCATCTCCACAAAACTTCTTCCAACAAAGTCCATCCAATCCTCCCACCTACCAACACCCTCATAAGAGGAACTTGGAGGATGTGCTCTATAACTTCATTCAAAGCCAAACCACCTTCAATAACAACATTTCAGCCCAACTCACTAAAGTCACCAATGCCATAGGGTTATCACAGCAAGAGAAGGGAAAATTCCCCGCTCAACCCCAAGAAAACCCAAAGGGGCAATATGCCATCGAGTCACCCAACCCCACCAAAGAGAGTTGTGAGCAACTCAAGGCTATCAGCACCCTCCGTAGTGGCAAACAAATTGACAAAATCATTTTGCCAAGGGTCTCACCCAAAGCTTCATTGCCAATAGAAGAAGAGAATGAAAGTGAGACCAATGAGGGTGAGCTGAGTAAAGAGAAAGAGGGGGAGGGTGATGAAAAAGAAAAATTGACTGATGATTGTGGCTTTATTCCTACTATGCCTGCTCCTTTCCCACACCGTTTGAAGCCACCTGTGAAGGTGGAAAATTATACTGACATTTTGGAAATTTTCAAGCAGGTAAAGATCAACATCCCTCTCCTCGATGCCATCAAGCAAATACAGTCTTGTGCCAAAATTCTAAAGGATCTATGCACGGTGAAGAGGAGATTGAATGTCCGGAAGAAGGCATTCTTGACCGAGCAAGTCAGCTCAATATTGAGGACTAATACTCCTCCCAAATTCAAAGATCCCGGCTGTCCAACAATTGCCATCACCATAGGGAATTGTCAGGTGGAACAAGCATTGCTTGACTTGGGAGCGAGTGTCAATCTCCTTCCCTACTCCGTGTATCAACAACTCAAGCTTGAGGAGTTGAAGCCCACCTCCATTACGCTTCAATTGGCGGATCGTAGCATCCGTACACCAAGGGGAGTAGTGGAAGATGTTTTGGTTCAAGTTGACAAATTTTATTTTCCCATCGATTTCATTGTACTAGATACACACCCTGTTGATAATCTTAGTTCCCAAATCCCGGTTATACTTGGACGACCCATTCTTGCTACATCTAATGCTGTGATAAATTGCAGGAACGGTCTAATGAAGTTGACATTTGGGAACATGACAATGGAGCTTAATGTATTCAACCTAGCTAAGCAACCGGGTGATGATAAGGAAATAAACGAGGTCAATAGAATCGACACCTTGGTTGAGGAGCACATGGAAGTGGAAAGGATGTTGAAGTTCAAGGAAGAAGGAGTCGTGAATCTTGAGGAGTTGGAGGAACAAGAGGAGTTAGAGGGACAAGAGGAGGTTGGAGAATTGAAAGGGATGGGAACTTGGATCCCTACATTCGAGGAGTTACCCAAACAAGGAAAGAGAATTTTCCCTTCAAATGAACAAAAACCTAACTTGGAATTGAAGCCATTACCCTCACATCTGAAGTACGCCTATCTCGGCGATGGAGAAACATTCCCGGTGGTCATCAGCTCTACACTGAATAAGGAACAAGAACAAGAGCTGTTGGAGGTATTAAGAAAACACAAATGAGCAATAGGGTGGACCATTGCGGACATCAAGGGCATAAGCCCTCTCATTTGCACCCACCGGATATATCTGGAGGAGGACTCCAAACCTTCCCGACAACCACAACGACGGCTAAACCCCATCATGAAGGAGGTTGTGAGGGATGAGGTGTTGAAGCTGCTTGATGTGGGGATTATTTTTCCGATTGTCGACAGTAAGTGGGTCAGCCCCACACAAGAAGTGCCAAAGAAATCCGGAGTCACGGTGGTGGAAAATGATGAGAATGAGCTAATACCGACAAGAGTGATCATTGGATGGAGGGTATGTATTGATTATCGGAAGTTGAACTCATGCACTAGAAAAGATCATTTCCCGATGCCATTTCTTGATCAAGTCTTGGAAAGAGTAGTTGGGCACCTATTCTATTGCTTTCTAGATGGGTATTCTGGTTATAATCAAATAGAGATCGCATTGGAGGATCAAGAGAAGACAACTTTCACCTGCCCTTATGGTACTTTCGCCTACCGCCGCATGCCGTTCGGTCTATGCAATGCTCTGGGAACGTTTCAACGATGCATGATGGGCATTTTCAGTGATATGGTGGAAAAGATTGTGGAGGTCTTCATGGATGATTTTTCAGTGTTTGGAGATTCGTTTGACGGATGCTTGACAAATTTGGAGAAAGTCCTAACTAGATGTGAGGAAAAGAATCTGGTGTTGAATTGGGAAAAGTGTCACTTTATGGTGACAGAAGGAATTGTGCTGGGCCACATAGTCTCGGAAAGGGGTATTGAAGTCGACAGATCCAAGGTGGAGGCCATCTCCAACCTCCCCACGCCGAGAGCCATTAAGGGAATCCGGTCGTTTTTAGGCCATGTAGGTTTTTATCGCAGGTTTATAAAAAATTTTAGTGCATTGGCCCGACCCTTGACCAACCTACTGTCTAAGGAGGTTCCCTTTGAGTGGTCGGATGAGTGTGAGGCATCTTTCAAAAAACTTAAGAGCATGCTAGTCACGCCTCCTATCATGCGACCACCTAGATGGGACCTACCTTTCGAGCTCATGTGCGACGCGAGTGATTACGCGGTCGGCGCAGTGCTTGGTCAAAGGGAGGAAAACAGGTCGTACGTAATACACTATGCTAGCAAAACACTCAATGATGCTCAGATGAACTACACTACCACCGAGAAAGAGTTGCTAGCAATAGTGTTTGCCTTAGATAAATTTCGCTCATACATCATTGGTTCGCCTATTGTTGTCTTTACTGACCATTCTGCCTTGAAGTACTTGTTATCTAAGCAGGATGCGAAACCAAGGCTCATTAGGTGGATACTCCTGCTACAAGAATTCGACTTGACGATCAAGGACAAGAAAGGAGTTGAGAACGTGGTGGCGGATCATTTATCCTGGCTTTTGGTTCATGAGACTGATGAGCACATTCCAATCCCTGACTTTTTTCCCTGACAAACATTTACTTTCGATTCATTCAGTGTGTCCTTGATATGCTGATATTTGTAATTACCTTGTAACAGGACAAATCCCGTCGCAATGGAGTGCAGAGGATAGAAGACGATTCATGGCAGATGTTAAATATTTCTACTTCGACAACCCGTATGTGTTCAAATATTGCCCTGACCAGGTCATGAGGAGATGTGTACCTGAAAACGAACAGCGGGATGTCCTAGAATTTTGCCATTCACAAGCTTGAGGCGGACACTTTTCAGCAAAGAAGACTTTCGCCAAAATTCTTCAATCAGGTTTTTACTGGCCATCTCTTATCAAAGATTGTGTTTCATTCTGTAAGGCATGCGATAGATGCCAACGATTGGGTAGTGTGACCCGTAGAAGTATGATGCCCCTCTCCCCCGTGCTTGTCATAGAAATATTCGACTATTGGGGGATCGACTTCATGGGTTCGTTCCCGATGTCATTCGGTTATCTGTATATCCTTCTGGCAGTGGACTATGTGTCCAAATGGGTGGAGGCCATCCCGACCAAGACGAATGACCACCGGGTCGCAGTCAAATTCCTCAAAGAAAATATCTTTTCAAGGTTTGGGGTACCTCGAGCTATGATCAGTGATGGTGGATCCCACTTTTGTAATAGGTCATTTGCATCTCTAATGCTCAAATATGGCGTCACTCACAAAGTGTCCACCGCTTATCACCCACAAACAAATGGCCAAGCCGAGCTAGCCAATAGGGAGATCAAGACCATCCTAGAAAAAACTATCAACCCAAGTAGAAAGGATTGGTCCAATAGACTAACTGATGCCCTGTGGGCATATCGCACTGCCTATAAGACTATTTTGGGCATGTCTCCCTACCGGCTTGTCTATGGAAAGGCTTGCCATCTGCCTGTAGAAATGGAACACAAGGCCTATTGGGCCATTAAAACTTTAAACTTTAATTTGAGGATGGCCAGTACACATAGGAAGTTGGAGCTGAATGAGTTGGAAGAAATTCGTCGAGATGCGTATGAGAGCTCAAAAATTTCAAAGGAACGGGTTAAAATCTTTCATGATAATTCCATCACACGTAAATCATTTGAGCCCGGGCAAAAGGTGCTCTTATACAATTCTCGCCTCTCAATTTTTCAAGGAAAACTCCGATCCAGTTGGGATGGCCCCTATCTTGTCAAGGTGGCCTACCCCAACGGAGCTGTTGAGGTAACAAACCCCGAGGATGGTCAAACATTCAAAGTAAATGGCCAACGACTCAAGCCATTCTTCGAGGGTCATGAAAGGCAAGAATTTGAGGAAGAGTAGACGGATCCCGAGTATCCGGAGTGTGTGGAGGATCAGCTAGTGTTTGTACTCCTTAGTGTATAGTTACTTTCATGTATTTACGTTACTTTTATTTTCATGTCACTCACCTTCTTTGCATGTGTAGCTGTGTCTTTATTAAATTCAGATGTTGGTGTTGTTGTCCAAAGCTCAAACACGAGGTGTTCTCTTACCCTACTCATTTTTACTGTCTTTCATTACATACTATATATTTTTTGATGCATTGAGGACAACGCATGATTCTAGTTGGGGGGTGAGGTGCACCAGGTGTATGATACACCAAAGTCGTTGAGAAATTTTTGAGTTTTGCTTGCATTAGTAGAAAATATGTGAAATTTTTGAAAATTTTTGATGAAAAATATCTGATTGTTTACCTGTATTCCTTCATGAAGAGTGTGTGAGCTGGATGACATGTTGATCCTTGTTGTGAGCTTTGTGCACATGAGCATCCTAAGGAATTTGATCCTATACAAAAGTATCACATATGTATTTATTTTTGAACTCAACTGTATGTGATTCTTGATTGTGTAATTTCGGCAATTTACGGATTGAATTCATGTTTTAAGCTTGACATAAGTAGTGTAGATGAGTAAGGACCCATGAGAGCTTTAGTGCCAAATCCTTTTGGAGGGAACTTACAATTACTCAAAGAACAATTTTTCAATGTCAAATTTGTTCAATAGTCTCATTATACTTGTTTTGGTTAGTTGCATTTGGGTAGTGGACTGATTTTTCTTGATCATATAATGCTCTCTCATGCCTATCTAGAAATGATCTTAGGCCATCTTTGAAATGTTTTGAACCTTTACCCTTTTTCTTGTGAAAAATTTATCCCTAGTGCCGTGATTGAGCCTTAATTGTAAATTCGTTTCCATGCCACACATTTGACCAAGCCAATGAAAATGATAAATATCTACCTTACCTTGGTTGTTCCTAGTGCTGAGTATGAGTGATCATAAAAGAGAAGGAAGTATGGTGTGGAAACCCAAACAAAAGGGATGAATGAAGTTGAAACTCAAAGAGTTGAACGAAAAAGAATGAAAATCCAAGAAAAGGAGAAAAAGGGATGGAAGAAGAAAAAGAAAGAGAAAAAGAAAAGAAAAATGTTAAGGAAAAGAAGCAAGAAAATAAACAAAGAGTGAAGTGATGGTGTTAGCCTAGAAATCCCATAAAAGGGAGATCTTTTTGAAATAAAGGTCATTCACTCGGAACAACCCTCTTTGTTATCCTATATCCTTCATTTCACTTGCTTAAGATATCACCCCAAGGCCTCATTACAACCCATGAAAGTCCTAAATGATCTAGAGAAGCATGGGAGATGCATACTTTTAAAAGAAAAAGAGAAGTTGGTTTTGCTATCTAAATGCCCTAGCATTCTGTTCATGAGACTATGCCTAGATCGCTTCATTTTCATATATAAACTTCATTTTTTGGATTACATGTGAGCACACTTTGTTTTGAACACAAGATTCTATATCACATGTACACATGGAGTGCATACCAGGATAACTTGAGTGTATTTCATTGTTTAAGAGTGACCCTTGGTGAGTTTTGCATCAAAACTGAATTTGTCTGGCTATTCGAATGTGAATTCCGTTGTGTAAGTGCTCAAATTGGTTGTTAAACTTCACACACACTCAAGTTGAAAATAAATTTGTAGGTGCATACTTTAGAATAGTATCTAAGACTATGGTGTGGCTCATGTATACTTAGTTCAATCATTTGAGAAATCTGTCAAATAGCTCCATGTTTGCAAGAATGAAGGAATATGGCTCAAGTTTTTGATATTTGAAAAGAATTAGGAATGTCTTTGTTATTCATTATATGACTAGCATTTTGGGTGTTCATTTTGATGGTTAAGAATAGAAATCCATTCCTTGTACTTTGAATGTTTAAAAGTTTAAATCACTTTGCAACTTCAGTAATAATTTGGGCATGATGGTTTGGATTGTGGTTCATAAGTGGAGTACATTTTTGGGGTAGAGTAGAGGTCATAGAAATAGCATTTGAATGTGTAGGGGAGGTTCTAAAATGAAATGCAGTAGTGAAGGGCTACTCAGCAGGATTTTTCAGGGGGGTCAGCCAAACCATACCGGTATGCATACCGGTACGCTAAGGCTACTGGAGCTAACCGTACCGGTATGCATACCGGTACGCTTATGCCACTGGAGTTCGACGTACCGGTACGCGTACCGGTACGCTTTTCCTGGGAAGCCAAGGTTCAGGATTTTTAATCGATTTGTTTTAAAACATCCTTCATTTCCCTTCTAAAATACAGCCCCTTTTCACTCCTCTCTCTCACCCGAAATCAACCCTTAGGCTGCCAATCACACCAAGATTCCTTGCATCTCTCAAATCCTCCCCATTGCTCTGTGATTTAGTGCAAAGCAACCTTTTGGAAACCCTAATTGCCGAAAATTCCCAAACCCTTTTCTCTCCCCATTTCTCAAAACTTTCCTGAAAAACTCTCAAATGGCTTGCTCTCTAGGGTATTTCCAAGTAACCATGGACCCAATTGAGAGTCTCCTCTTCGCCCTTTGTTCTTTTCTGATGATGGGGGCACTGTTGCTATGCATGGGCCGCACAAAGACAACGGGACACAAATCCCCTCCACCCGAAGGCTCAAGCGGTCGTAAAAGAAGTGGAGAGGGGTCGAGTGGGGATCGGAATGAACAGAGGAAGAAAGCGAAAAATGAGGCTAGGAATTGACTGATCCAGGAAAAAGGGGTTACTTGTGAAAGGTACCTGGATTCCATCTCCCTCACCCCTAGGAACGAGGCCATAAAAATCATTGAAACACATGGTATGAAGTTCTGGTTTGAGCCGGTTGAGGGGTACAACCTGTCGATGTGTAGGGAATTTTACCAGATGCTCTGGGTGTCTGAGGTGGATGGTGTGGAAATCCTAAAAACCAACGTCCGTGGCAAGGTGTTTGTGGTGACCCCGGATGTCATTGCCACACTCTTGGAAGGGTACGAGAGGCCACCGGAGTCTACGCTTGTCTATCCCCATAACACCCCCAAACCCAAGAAAATTTCTGAATTGGTTGAGTTGATGTATGAGGAGCCGAGAGATTTCAAAGGGATAGTACAGAGTGGGAGACTCAAGCCCACTTATGGATTACTGAACAAGCTCCTCCACTGCAATCTCATGCCAAGGGGTGCTGAAAAGAAGCCAAATATAGAGAAGCTGACCCTCTTAGATGCGGTCGTTTCTGGGAAGGCCATTGACTTTGCCCTTCTTATTTGGCAGGAAATGAAAAATTTTGCTGAATTGCAGAAGCCTATGATTAAACTGCCATTCGAGGACTTGGTAACTCGGATGTGTATGCACTTCAGAGTTAAGGGCTATGCATTCGACAAGATGACCCCCCCTGAAGTTGGAGCCATCAGCAGGACCAGCAAAAAGAAGAGAAAAGCAATGAGTCGAGGGAAGCGAGCTAAGAGCATGGCTCCTGGTTCTGAGGCTCTTGGGGCATCTTCATCTGCCGGTCCATCCGTTGCAGCACCTCCCCATCCAATCCCTCAGCTCCTCGATGCACTAGAGACTACAGTGCATGGGATTGAGGCTACGGTGCTAGGCATGGAGGCCATGATGCAAGAGTTGTTTTTACATACCTTCCCTGGGAGACCCATCTTAGAAGTGCCTACTAGACCAGCTCCGGCCACTTCTCTTTCTGCTTCTGCACCCTCTGCCCCTACAGCAGTCGAGGAGGAGGAGGAGGATGATGATGAAGAGACTGAAGAATCGGGGGAGGGTGAGGAGTATAATGAAGATGAAGAGTCCGAGGAGGATGATGGCTCTGGTGATGATTAGGATGATATGTAGTAGTTTATAGTTTGTATTTTTTTTCTTTTAGGGTTGAATTGGATGGAATGGAGTCGTAGGCTATTTTGTCTCTTTTGTTGTCCTACGTTATGTACTCCAACTTCAGAAAACATTAATGAAAATACCACAATTTCGGATCCAATCTTGTCTATGCTATTTTGAAATTGCATTATGATTTATGCTTTTTAATTGATTGAATGAATGGTTAGCTAAATGGATGGGGTGTGCATTATCCTTATTGTTTTGTGATTGAAAATAATCTTTTGCTAAGGGACTAGCAAAACCTAAGTTGGGGGGTATGATTAGCACAAAACTTTGTATATTTTGATGTGTTAATCATCTCTTTTTAATTGTTTTTGGAGATTTAAATGATGGGAGTTAGGTTAATTGAACTCTTAACGATGATATTTGGTGTTTGTAGTTAAATGATGCTAAAAGAGACCTCTTAAGGCCTTCCCCAATCATGTGAGGCAAATGAAGATGAAAAGACAGCTAGTGGATAGCTCAGTGGAGGAGGAAATCAAAAAATTAAGAAATCAACCAAATTGTACCGATACGCGTACCGGTACGATAAGGCTACTGGAGTAAACCGTACCGGTACGCATACCGGTATGCTCAAGCCACTGGAGTTCGCCGTACCGGTACGCGTACCGGTACGCCTTGCCTGATCTGCCAAACTGCTCTGCAACCCATGCCTGCTGCTTTGGGGGTCCCACCAACAGACATCCCCTGTTCCCCTGACACGCCCACAATGCTAGTTACCCCTTTCCACACCTATGATTGCAAGTTTGGACTTTTGGTGATCAATGAGGAGAGAGAAGAGAAGAAGAGCTGGGTGTGTAGACAAACTCGGCAACCCTGCTGTCCAGCCCAGTACTACTGCATCCCTACTGATGGAGGTCAGTTCTAGAGTATAGGGGACCTCTCCATTGCACGTGAAGGCCAGCAAGTCCAGGGAATGTAGGGGCATTCAGCTAGTAGGCAGATATAGATAGATATAGAGAGAGAAAGTCTGGAGAAGATGATAAATAGTGTTCTAGAGAGATAAATTTCAGATTTTTGCATTTTCTTCACTGCATTGTCTTGTAATCTGTTGTAAGAACATTTCAAGCTTCATTTTAATACCATTAATGTTGTTTTCCTTCAAGTCATTGTTAGTTTAATGCTCTCTTAACTTCTCACCATTAATGCAACAAGGTTCATCATTTTCTTAGCTGTAAATGGGTCTTAAATGCATCTTTCTCTAATTTTTGTCCACTTGCATTTTAGCTATTCAAGAACTTCCTCTCTTGCAATGCATTTTTCTTACTTAGTCAACTTCATTACAAACATGAGTAGCTAAATCCTTTAGTTGGTAAAACTAAGGGGAACCTCCTCTTGGGTATACCATGTCAACTCATTCTCCTCCCTTTCCAAAGATCAATGGTTCGGTTTGACTGGGTTGTGGGTGGATAAATTGGTGAGTCTTTGATATTCCGTAGACCTAATCACGGTTTATGCTTAGATACTCACCCTTAGTATCCCCAACTTCCCATGAATCAATCATTCATTCATGCTCTATCGTAGGAGGGATTCGAGTTGAGATGGCATTCCTATTGGAGTAACCTCTTGGCTTTACCAACATTTGTTTCTCATTTGATTTTCATCAACACACACAACCAAACAACTTTCAACAAACAAAAGATTTTTACATTTTCTTTCACCTGAAATCACCTTCCCCTTGGTTTACTTCCTTCTCCGTGGAAACGACCTTAGAATACCACTAAATAAAACACGACCCACAAAAGTCTCCTTGCGCTTGGGGAGCACTTTTGTACACACACACACGTTTTTGTGCATTCATACATCACATCCCCATCATCTCAAATTTTCCTTCCTCCTTGCCCTTTCTTTTGACACTATCCCAAACGAGAGTGACACTCCCTTTCACCCGTACACTACACATGCTAAGGGATAGTTTTTAGAGGTAGGGAAACAACAAGGTTTTCCATCAAGCATGCAGCTCGGCAAAACAGTGATTCGTTGAAATCCCAAACCTTTCTGAGCTCGTCCATTTTTACGGCCGACTCAAGAATCCTGCCCTTTACAGTTTCGCCTTCAAGCAAAAAGAAAATCCATCAGGAAATAGCAGGCTGCTAAGATAATTTGGATGAGTCAAAGTTTCGATTACCTGGAGAGCCTTCTTCGTAAGGACAGCGGTAGGATGGAGTAGCATCAACAACATATTCCCAGTTACCAGAGACAAACACTATGTCGTTCTCATGCCCCTTGTTGGAGTCTGGGAGATGGGTCACGAGATAACGATCTTTCTGCCTCACAGCAAGGTAGAAGGTGTCTCCGGCTGGCTTCAGAATGTAACAATACAATATCTCCCACAAACCCAAGTTTAGATTCAGGATCCTATTCAATGCTGCTACACCCATAACTATTCTGAAGAAATTGGGGCAGCACTGAATAGGGCAGAACTTCATCGCTGATAGAACCCAGAGAAGAAGAGGATCAAGTGGAAAGCGGACTCCTCCTTCGGTGATCGTCCTCGTATAAATTGGAATTCTCTCCCTGGAACCGATCAGAGGCTCATCCTTTCCGGCGACTTTCACCTCCACATCGTCTGGAATGTTGTACTTAGTTTTGAAAGCTGGGACTTCAGAAGGTATGAGAGGAGCCATTGAAGAAGTTGAACGCAGAAAGAAGGAAAGGATCAAATACGAAGAAAGTTAAGTCTGAAACTGAGAAGGCAAAGTAGCAAAAAGAAGAAGAGAAATCGCTTATAAAGAGAGGGACTCCTAAAGGACGGCATTTAAATGACTAGATTCACCGCCAAAAGCAAAAGGGGATGTTCCCAAAAACGCGTGGGCAATGATGAGACTAGAAGCACAAAACGGCTAACAGACGAAAGGTCTGTCAGACGTTTTTTGGGGGCAAATGAAGGGGATGGCTCCCATTGTTACACGTGTAATGACATTAAATGAACCCACGTGAGGATGACAAGACAGGGCACGTGACGAAGACATCAGCTGCTCAATCAAATGGACCTAGCCGAATTGACCAATGTGTTCGGCAAAGTACTAAAAGAGCTCGGCTTGTACCAAACCGAGTTGATCAATCAGTTCGGCAAACATTGAATGTGTTCGGCCCTCATTATGTCTGATCTGTTTGAAAGGATATATATAAAGATAGAGATTCACCTATAACTAAGGCATTCAGATAAGCAAAATCAACGAAATTGTAGATACTAGGAGGAATTGCTGGAGAAATATCAGCAACTTCCCAAACTGAATCGCTGAATTGAAGGAAGGTGTGCTACCTTGAACCCAAAATTCCGGAAACCCTAATGGGGTAATGGTCTATAAGAAGCAGAAGAGACCAAGGTGAAAGGTACGCTGAACTCTCCTTGTCTTCTTGTAATTCACTCAGTTCCATTACTGACTTAAGCATCGGAGTGCCTTCGATCGAAACACTTCGATCTTGGGCAGTTTGTTGGTTTTGCAGGGAGGAAAGGCTGGGAGATCAAGTTCAAAGCACACTGTCAGAAATATCCATTCACTATTCCTGTAGGAGGTATCCTCAATTTTTGCCTCTTACAATATATATATATATATATACTTCAAGTCCCAAACAACTCAACCCTAATTCACTCCTCACTGCCTCCGCCGCCCACTGCATCTCTTACTTTAGCCCTAACTCTCTCTCTCCATCCTTTCCCGATAATTTTCAGAGAGGAATGAAGAACTAAAACAACCGAATCCAAGTCCATCATGTCGTTTCACAGATCTGAGTTTTAACTCTAGTCCTCTATCTCTGTTAGATTGTTTGGTACCTAAGAAAACTAAGAAATTAGAAATTAGATTGTTTGGTTAATGAGTTCTCACTCTCGTCCTCCACCAAGAAGAAGTCGCTGGCCCTTTGCCTTCTTTTGAGGATGGACTGTGGACGAACTTTTTTTAGACAGGTACAGGGGTGGAGGATACTTCCCCCGCCCCTGCCCCGGTCCACTGTCATCCCTAGGTGTAACAAGGGTATCAATGGTATTTGGGAATTGGGGGTTGGGTGTGATGAAAACAAATTGGAAATAGTTAAGGAATTGATTACCAATTTCTGCTCTGTCTGTAGTCCATGAGCCATCTGTTGTTTTGAGATAATCAATAGTATTCCTCATCCCTTTGATGACTTTGGTAGCATGGAAAAATTTTGTGTTTGCGTCCCCCTCTTTCATCCATTGGATCCGAGATCTCTATCTCCAAAAAGTTTCCTCCCTTTTCAATTGTTCTTTTAGATCAAAATGAAGAATCTTCTCCTCCAATATATTATCAGGGGTTGGGTTTGTTTGTTGCGGTTGATCAATTCTTGCTCTAATATCCTTAATCCTTCTGATGCAATTTCCAAATCTTTCTTTGTTCCATTCTTTTGGCGTTTTTTTGATGGATTGCATTTTCCTACACATTTTGTAAGTTGGTGAGCCTCTATGATTCGTTTGCCAGGAACCTTTTACTATATGATGGCTTGTTGGATCTCTTGTCCACATCACTTCAAACTTGAAGGGCTTTGGAAACATTGCAGGTTCTCCATAGGTGTTCAGCAAGAGGGGTGAATGATCAGATTCTGTAGCTGGGATATGCTTGATCACTGCTTTGGGAAATAGGATCCTCCAGTCGATGCTAACAATTCCTCTATCAAGCCTCTTTTTGATATTTGTTGGGAGATGCTTGATCACTGCTTTGGGAAATAGGATCCTCTAGTCGATGCTAACAATTCCTCTATAGGCCTTGTCTTTTGTTAGACCATGTAAATGGATTCCAAGAGAAACCTAGGTCCACTAGGCCTTGTTCATTGATAGAGGTTGCAAATCCTCCATGTGATGGACATGCAAATGGCCTACCCCCTTTCTTCTCTGCTTGAGCTGTTATGTTGTTAAAATTCCCTAAGAAGAGTTTTGGGCCTGAGAATTCTGTAATGACTTGATTCATTTGTTCCCACAGGTGTTGTTGTAGTCTTCTATTTGTGGGGGCATAAACCCCATTCATCATCCATTCACTTTTTGGAGGATCAGAGAGTACGAATACATAAATCATATTTATGTTTAAGGTTATGACCTCAATCTCTACACTTTTTTTTCCAGCCCATACGCAAACCTCCTGCTAGGCCAGTTGGCAATTGAATTTCAAAGTTGGGGAAGCCGAGACTGATTAGTAACCATTCCATTTTTTGTCTTTTCATTTTGGTCTCTGATAGGAATAAGAAATCCGAATGGAATTCTCTTATTTAGGCTCTTAAATGTTGAACTATCGAGGCATGAGCCAGCCCTCAACAATTCCAAACATATCCGATCATAATGGAGGTGGGGCATGGTTAGGCCCACCTCCTCAACCGAAGTAGTATGTTCCTCTGTCCATTGCAGTTGAAACTCATGACTCTGGTGTTGAAATTGGATCTTGGTTTTTTTGCTGGTGAATCTTCTAGGTGGTTTCCTGGTTTCTTGGTTGAGTGTTTCTTTTGTGGTGGGATAAAGATTTTTGTTGGTATGTTCTATGTTAAGGTTTGTGAGCGGGATTTCATCTGGTTCTTGAATGGTGTAAAGAAGGGCATGGGGTGTATTTTGGTTGGATTGGGTTGGTGTTTGCTTCTCAGGTGAGGATGAATGGGTGGATTCCTCTTTGGTGCGCATTGCAATGTAGTCGTCCCCCTTCTATAAAATTTCGATGGACGATCGTATGGACTGTTTTTGAATTTGGTACATTTAAGGGAGAGTCTGGTAAAAACCATCATCATGCAATCTTCAAGGATGGTTTGTAGCTGGAAAGGGGAATTCGATGGGGAAGAAGGTAGTTCAGTTGGTGTATCTGTTTGCGTGTAGGGGACAAGTGAGGTAGATGGGTTTGATGGTATAATTTGTTTGGCTTGGATTGTTGTTTGTGGGTGGGCCAATCGGTCTAAGTCTTTATTTTGTTGGTCTAAACTGAGCTCATTTAGTTTTGGGAAATTTGGAAGTCGGTACAAAATTTTAAACTTAATTGAGCTAAACTACATTAAAAAAATTTATTTGGCCCTAAGTGCATTTTTTTGAAGAAAGACTAAAAGACTATTTGTTACTAAATTACTCTTTCTCTCCATTAGTCTCTCACTCTCTCTTCCCTATTTTCTCTCTATCTATCTATCTCTCTCTCACACATTAATAATTTATTTTTTTCAAATATATAAAGATTTGATTTAATTTGTTCATCCCTCCCTCTCCTATTTTTTCTCTATCTCACTCTCTCTCCTATTTTCTCTCTCATATTTTCTCTCACCATTACTATTTCTCTCCTTATTCTCTCTCTCTTTCTCTTTACATCAACATTACAATAACACAATTACACCAAGCAGTTACATCAATCAGTTACATTACTCTATAAAACACTAAACAATTATTCATATGTTCTAATAAACCAAACAATTATATTAAATAATTATACGAAATTACAACACCAACCCAATTTGTCATTCTGTTATTTACATAAACCAAAGAATTACACAATTTAGTATCGCGATATAATTTCACCAATTATATACATCAAATTGGATTTATCATTACACACAAGACTTTACCGTTGGATTTATCATTACACAAAAGACTTTACCATTATACCAAATTTAGTGTATATAATTTGTGTAATCATGTCGTGATACTAAATGATGCAACTCTTTGGTTTATGTAAATAACTGAATAACAAATTTGGTTGGTGTCATAATTTTGTGTAATTGTTTGGTGTACCAGTTTGGTTTATTAGAATACATGAATAACTGTTTGATGTATTATAGGACAATTGTAATTTATTAGTATAATCGTGTTGTTGTAACTTGTAATATTAATATAAAGAGAGAGAGAGAGAGAGAGAGAGAGAAAGGGAGAGAGATTAAAAAATCAAATCAAATTAAATCTTTACATATTTGAAAAAATAAATTATCAATAGGTGATAGAGAGGGAAAATAAGGGAAAGATAGAGAGAGTAACAGGGAGAGAGAAAGATTGAGAGAAAATAGGGAAAAAGAGAGATATGAAGAGAATAAAAATTATGCATAATTTAAGGAATTGTAAGTAAGTAAAAAAATTCAAATGTTATATGAATTTAAATTGAATTTAATAGAGTAAAATATTTATCCATACACCTCATCTCAAATAAATCTAAAAAAATATCCCCACACCCAAAAAAACCCTTTAGTTTTCTTGCTGGTGGGCTTGTCTTTGTTGGGCTCTGAATGCTAGTTATTAATGGGTCCAGCTCAAAGGGGATGGGTGGGTTTTGTGTAAAGCTAGGGTTTGAAAGTGGAGTGCAGGTGGGAGGATTTTCAGGAGTAATGTTACACTGACCAAATTTTGGGACCAAATTTGGAGTCCACATGACATGGCAACATATTATTTGGAGTCTTTATTGGGGCCCAAATGACATGACACCAAATAAAGAAGCTCAAGTCAGCTGTCATGTCATTTGGGCTCCAAATTTGATCCCAAAATTTGGTCAGTGTAACATTACTCGGATTTTCAGTAGAAGTGTTAGTGGGAATGACGGTTACCTTGGACGATGTAGCAGAATTTGCAGAATCTGAAGTGTTTTCATCGGAGCATAGCTGAATGGTTAGTTGAGTTTTTGGCATTGGTGTTGGTGTTGGGTCTGGTGGTTTGGTGATGGGGAAGGAGATTTGGGTTTGCGGAGGTAGCATTTCTGCTATTGTTGTGGATATGGAGGGTGAAAGGGTTAGAGAAGGTTTTATTTGGAACCTGGAGGATAGGAACCGGTGGTGAAGGGTTTTTTTTTTTTTTTTTTTTTGTGTAAGTAAACATTGTATTGATATGCTATGCAAATTTACGAGCCAAAAGCCGTTTCAAAAATTACAGCACCTAGGGTGCTCAAAAAAAACATCAAAAGAGTCAATCTAGAAGGAGTACTGGTTGCTTGGCCAGTGCTACTACAGATTGAGCTCATACAATGTATAAGAAAGGTAACTTCCAAACATCAACAACTCAGCTAGGAGAGGAAAGATGCCAGATTTGAAGATGCCAGTGGTGAAGGTTAAGATTATATTGGCAGTGAAGAAATGGTGGGTGGGAGTTGAGAAAAGCACTTACAGAGATAGGTGAAGTATGGGATAGAAATCCGGTGGATAATTGGTGGAGAAGAAAGAGTGGAGGTGGGGTTGAGAGTGACTCAGATATGAAAAATGCCATAAAAGGAGAGAAGAAAGCTCTACAGAGAGAGTGAGTTTCTACATAGCCACTTAAGTTAATCAAATAGATTCTATAAAGGGTGGACTGCCGTGGGGAAAGTGATGGCTACAAATAAGGTCTTGGTTGGCATGGGCGAAACTATATTGGGGTCAAGGACCCCCCTCAACTTTTCAAAAAATATATATTCTGTATCCCCGCCTTAAATTTTCCAAAATCCTATGCCTTCCCTTATGTTTTCAAAAAAAAATTATATATGTAGGGTAATTAAATTAGTGAAACCAAAAACCCTAATGGCTTGATATTTAATAATAAAATGGGGATATTAATTACATAAATTATGTATCTTTTGTAGACTAACAGGCATGTTTATATGATCTAAGAGAAAAAAGAAAAAGAAGAAAAATTGTTTTTGTTACATATGTGATATACACCATAATAATGTATTATCACAAATAATATTTATGATAATAATTTATTTGTAGTCATTCTATCATGTAATGAAAGAGTGAATAAGTGGATTATGGCATTGTTATGACTTAGTTTTATGATGTCAAGTAAGAATCAATTTTTAGATTTTGTGAACTAAACTAATTTTTTCAGTTCATATCATATAAAAGTTGATTTTACAAGTTCTATAGAAGTAAAAATTTGGAATTAAAAATAACTTGTTCAATAATCCTACTAACTATAGGACTATTTTTTTTGCCCCCTCATGATAAAATCTTAGTTTCATCCCTTTCGGTTGACAAATGGCTTTGGAGCTTTCCTTTGTAGCAAAAATGCATTATGGCACTTGGTTATTAAAAGCAAGTATGACTTTCAGGCTAATGGGTGGGATGCTAAAAAATGTTGATAGGGGAAGCTACCAAAGCCCTTGAAAATTTATTTCTCTAAGGATTATCTTATTTCTCTCAAAAGGTCAAGTTCATTGTAGGAAATGGAATGATAGTTCAATTTTGAGAGGACATTTGAGTCGGGTAGTTGTGATTATCTTGTTCATTCCCTCGGTTATTTCGCCAAAATTAGTGTCACTTCTCTTATAGCTCAATTCAATTACTTTAAATCATTATTCTTTGGGCACAAGATATTGGGCAATTGACCCATCGGGTTCTTCTTATGTAAGTCATTATTTGAGCCTTTGATTGGTGATCATTCAATTTCTATTTTTACCCGACATTGAAAATTTGAAAGGGTAAAGTGCCTTTGAAAGTGCAATTT
This sequence comes from Ilex aquifolium, assembly GCA_951799425.1. NCBI lineage: Eukaryota > Viridiplantae > Streptophyta > Magnoliopsida > Aquifoliales > Aquifoliaceae > Ilex > Ilex aquifolium. The sequence goes on along the minus strand of OX637401.1, from coordinate 7,334,154 downwards.
TGTGCATGAGTGACTGTTCATGGTAAGATTAATACTTATAACATGCTCCGAAGAAAGAGGCCTCATACTAATCTTAACCCAAAATGGTGTGTTATGTATAGAACAAATTGTTAAAGCGTGGACCATTTGTTTTTACATTGTCCTATCACGTTATGTGTTGGGAATCAATTATTTGATTTAGTTGTTGTTTGATGGGTAGCCCCAAAATCTATCTCATCTATGTTCTCATTAGAGTACAAAGATTTGGGCGAGAGTGCGGTCTTTGCAATTGTTTGTCATTTGATTGGAAAGAAATTTGAGAATTTTTGAAGACAAATATGAAGAGGTGTGCAAGCTGAATTTTCTTTAGATCCATTCGTCTTGAACATGGATTCTGGGAGCACCTCATCTGTCTCTACGTCGGCCCCCTCCTTCGGCTTCGCCAGTCATTGCTTCAGTCATGGATCTCCCCCACACTTCCTCTGGCCGCGGCTGCAATAAACCATAGAGTTTTCAATAGCAAGATCAGCGCATTAGGTTTAGGCCGAGGACCTAGCATATATGTCCGCTTTACCTGGCACATAGGTTACATCATTTGTTATCCAACATCATTTTCCAAACTCATTGTTAGGCCTACAGTAAGGTCCTTCGCAACCACAAGCCATGTCAATAGAGTCAGAAGCTAAGATTGAAAATGTCATTCAGGAACCCGAAAGTACGAAAAGTACATTGATACTTTTACAAAATATTTACACACATTCCAGACTGGAACCTAGAAAACAAAACATTTTAATGTTTCTCTCACCAGGGAACAACAAATTCAGCATATCCACAAACCCAGTAATAAAAATATTGGACCCAGGATGACACGGATTCACAAAAATTCAACTTTAAAACAACAGTTCCATCAGAAAATGTAGTCCGGCAACTGCAGAGGAAACCTTGCCACTTCAACCTCAAAAAGGCGGCCTTTTGAATCTTGCAATCTGAGGATGGAATGATGGTACTTCTTATCATTAGAACAAGTATTCGTAAACTCATATTTAATTCTAAGTGTATGGAAAATGCTATGTAACCAGGATCCATGATCTACGAATGGAATGATACTGCCCACTCACATTCTTTCATTCTCGATAGAGAAGAACCTTTATGTCATGATATTTACAAAGAATGCAAGTATTAATGAATGCATTCAACCATAAGCTTCCACTACAAGTTGTCAGCAATGAAACTATACGCCCTCCACAAGAAGAAAGAGAGGGGTTTTTTTATTTTTGCTTAGGTCTAGTCAAAATAATACAAACAGTTTTTGGCACATTCAACAAGGATCGCAGTTGGAAAAGCACATGAATACAAATTGCCAGCTCAGTTACCATTAAGCTAAGTACAGAAATGGATTGGGATACACAATACAAGTGTTACGGCAAAACTTAAAAAATTAGGATATAAACTCGTCCAGGACAAGGATCAAAATTTCGTTTCGGTGCATTATTTTGGTCACCTAGGATGTGGGAACATTTCAGAAATGTTTCAAAAACAAAAAGAAACGAATAAAAAATTTGGAATTTTCTCAAAATATTACGAACCATTAGTTGAAATATACCTAAATATCTCAAAACATTTAGATACAATGATAAAAACATGCCGAAACATGACAAAACACCTTAAATAATTGGAATTTTGATTCCATCATTGATTCATTTCAATTTCCTTCAAAATGAAAACTTTTTGGCCGTTTCAAAACAAAATTTTCAACATTGATCCAAGATTTTTCTATAATAAAATGTATTTTATATTTTTGTTACTATCTATCAACATTTCTAAATAATCCTTCAACAACAATGAAAAAATCTAAAAAATTTTACTTTCACGAAAGTATTAATGGTATCATTATAGTCTATCATAAAGTGAATGTGACTAATTAAAACAATTAGAACCAAGATTTAACTAATGGTTTGCTTAGAAATTCTTGTTGCGGGTAGATATGGTGTAATTTACGCATTTAATGCTTTTTTGACATGTGATAGTAGATAATGCTTAAGAAACAACAAGTGCTTGAAAATCATTTTTCTTTGTGTTGCATTGTATGTTGATTCGAGAGGAAAATATAGATTAATATTAAAAGTTATACATATTGCTCTGTGTATGAACTTCTATATGCATTGTGGATTTGTATGGGCAAAGTATCCAAATATTTTATCATTATCAGATACGTGTATCCAATACGGATACATCAAACTTAACAAAGGGTTCGTACTTCTTTGCTATTAAAATAACTATGACAACATGAAATATTCTACATCGTAGAGTCAAGTAGTGTAAAATCGAAAAGTCGCCGGGACCGAATGATTTCTCATTGATGTATTTAAAGATTGTGGGGAGATAATTAAGGATCATTTAATGAAGGTTTTCATGGAGTTTTTTTATAATAGAATGGTGAATGTACATACTAATGCAACATACTTTTGTTTGATTTCAAAAAACATAACTCCTTGAAAGTAAGTGATTTTGGGCTAATTAGTTTAGTAACTTGTTTTTATAAGGTTTTGGAAAAAGTTTTGGTGAGAAGGTTAGAGGGGTATTGGGGAATACTATTTCTAAATACCAATGCACAATTTTAAAGGAAGGCAAATAATTGGTATTATGTTAGCAGCAAATGATGTGGTGGAGTATAAAGCCAATGGAAAAGAAGTGGAGGTTTTTAAGATTAAAAAAAGCTAAGGGGTTTGGAAGCAGACAAGGGATTAGAGAATGTCTAGGGTCAATGAATTTTTCGACGGTCTTTAATGTTAGACCGTGAGAGAGATTGAATGCTACTAGCCACTAGGGATCTTAGGTAGGGAGATCCATTGTGATCATTTCTGTTAACTTTAGCCGCAGATGGGCTTAGTAGATTAGTAAGTAGATAGGGCAAAGGAATGTAATCTTATAGAGGGTTTTCAAGTAGGAAGGAATCTTGTGGAGTGACGTTTATAGTATGCCGATTATACTTTTTTTTAGGTGAATGGCGACGAGACCAAATTTCAAAACCCATTAGAAGTCATTGAGATTTTTAGTTTGATGTCATGATTGAAAGTTAATATGTCTGAGTCTATTGGTAGGAATCAATATCCAAAAAGACAAGTCAGAAATGGCAACAGATAGGATTGGGTGTGAGATTGGGGAGTGGCCTATGAAGCACTTAGGGCTACCTTTTGGGGGAAATTCTTTATCAATGTGTTTTTGGAATCTGGTTATCAAGAGGGTTCAAAAGAAATTAAAGGGGTAGAAAAGGACTTGTCTTTTTGGGTTACTCGAGTTCAATGGGTTTTGGATAGCATTCCTATTTAGTTTATGTCACTTTTTAGAATTCCTAGTAAAATTGCATATAGAACTGAAGAAATGATGTTCACTTTTTTGTGATAAGAGAGTGGGGAAACGAAAAAAGACCACCTTGTTAGGTGGGAAGTGGTTTCTAGATCTAAATGTAAGTGGAGACTGAGAGTGAAAATTTGGTGAAGAGAAACAATACTTTGTTAGGTAAGTGGTTTAGGGAGATTCCCAATTGAACAGGGAGCTTTGTGGCATCACATTATCAAAAGCAGATAGGGTCTACATTTTAATGCTTGGGACTCGAATGTTATGGTTTAGGGCACTCATCGATGTCCTAGGAAATTCATTTCATAGGGTCTAAATGGGTTCATGGGTCATGTTAGATTAGATTCATTAGAAGTGAGAATGGTGAGAGGATTCGATTTTGGAAAGATTTATGGGTGGGCAAGGCACCCTTTGCTTCGTCTTTTCCTCATTTGTTTAGATTATCTAGATCCCAAGCAGCTTCCATTGCTAGCATATATTATGTTTCTCCATCTCAAGGGGTTGGAACTTTAAATTTTATAGTGGTCTAAATGATAGGGAAGTGTTGGAACTCTCCTCTTTATTGTTGTTATTTCAATCAATTTCCTAGTTGTCATATGCGGGGGATAAAACAATGTTGTTGATTCTTCTAATGATTTTTCTTGCAAATCCTATTTCCATACTTTGATGATGATCAATTGGCCCCAATCATCGAACCTTATGAGATGATTTCGAATGCTAAAGTACCATTATGGAAAAATTAATACTCATGATTTGTTGTAAAGGAGAAGACCACTATAACGATAGTGAAAGTGTGAATCATCTCTTTCTCCATTGCCTAATAGCCTTGAAATTGTGGTTTAAAGTCCATAGTGAGTTTAGTTTCAATTGGGTTATTCCTAGAGGATGCATTTATCTATTTAACACTTCTCCTAATACTTTGAGAAGTGGAGTAGAACTTCAATTTTGTAGAAATGTGCGATTATAGCGATCTTTCGAGTGATTGGCTGGAAAGAAACAATAAAATTTTTGAAGAAAAAGAAGAATTTGTGGAATTCATTGAAATAGAGTCAAATTTTTGGCTTCTCTTCAGGCGTTAACCACAAATGAATTTAAGGATGTCCCATTGTTTTTTTAATTAGTCCTAATTGCATGGTTCAAGGCCGTGGTATTGACCATTGACTTGGAGGGCACTGATACAAATTAGACGCGGTGTCGCAACATGGTATCGGCCGATACGCTCAAAATGTTAGATAGAAGCTCCAAAAAAAAATTTAAAAAATTATATAAAAATTCTAAAAAATGTAAACAAGATTATCCACATATTATATGTCCAAAATACATTATTTAAAGTATTAAACAAAGTGAAAATGAATTATAAGAGTGCTATCGGAAATTATGTCATGCCAAATTATGGATTAGTTATTTTGTATGTCCAATTGCAAATCAAAAACAATACTTGATAAAGTACATTAATATAATATGTTTAAGTCTTAGATGTATATTACAAATATACTATAACAAATTATGTTGTTACAGTATGTTTAGCAAATAACAGAAAAAAAGACTCTAACTGCCCCAAATGTTTAACAAATTTTATCCAAAAAAAGTTAGCCTAAACATTTAAAATATTAACAAAATATTATGAAAATAAAACATAATAGAAAAAACAAAGTGGAGACAGAAAATAAAAGGTCATGCTTGAGTCGCATAGACAAAAGCAAAAAGGGGAGTGCATGAGTCTTGAGACGACAGAGACTAGGGCACTCTATTGGTCTCGTTCATTGAGAGAGAGAGAGAGATAACCTGAGAGACGATCGACGAGATGATTGAAGGCATGAATCATCGGTTAAAGCTTAGTGAAGAAACGAGGATGCTAGGGCTCTGCTGTGAGACTGCAAAATCTTCACAAAGAAGAAGGGGAAGGGGGTTTCTGTATTCAAGGTGATTTTTCCACGATTTTACTGGTTTGTCTTACATATTTGCTTGATTCCTTCTTATGCTTATATAATGGCAAAATGATCTGATTTAGGTTTGAATTATTGAGTAATTGCCTCAATCTGCTGCCTTTTTCTTTGGCATTTTCTTTTGGTCACAGATTCTGAGCGTATCGGCTTCATTCGGATGCAACTTGGCACATCCTGGCGACACGTACCCGAGTTCTATCGATACCACCAAGTTGTAACTGAATCAACACTGATTCATGTGAGACTCATGATATTTGCGTATTGCGTATTGATATCGGATTGGCAGTGACCGAGGCGGACACAACTCGGTCGAGGCATATCAGTCTCGGCCGATAACTTGAACCATGTATGATTGGAAATCTGCGTGTAGCTAGATGAAAGGCTGTTTCAATTTTTATAGTCATGTCATCTCTTTGATGTATTTGTCCTTTATTCTCTTAAATGGGTGCATTACTTGTCCACGACTTTATACTCCTTGTACTTTATGTCATTGATTAATGCAAATTTTGTTTCATATCAAAAAAACAAAAAAGAATGAGACATCATGCACTATTTTAAGAAATGAAATACCAGATTAGATCGATAAAATATCCAGAACAAAAATACGTGAAGTTAGTTTCATCATCATATCAACTTTGGAGTTCCATTTCAAAGAACACAAATTCATGCAAATTGCAAATCGGGTATATGTGGTGTACCTGCCAGGGACAAAAGTGAAAGCACCTTCTATGGAGCCTGTAGAAGCTGATAGGTGTGTGCAGCTCTCATAAACAAACTCTTTCCCTCCTGGATGTAGTAACGGAAACTGCATATGTGCAACACAAAACAGAAAGGTAAGGCTACAAGACCTCAGAAAAGGAGTAGCTACTTATCCAGTGAATTAAAGGATCAACTAGAATATCAGAGAGCTCCAGTAACATCTGAGCTGATGATTTCATCGGCAGCCTCACAACACCAATCTAGCTTTGTCATTTTTGTTCATTACCCAATATGTGAGGTAAGTCAATCTTGTGTTTTGCAAAGCTTTCATTCAGAATAGCATATTTTCACCATTTCCATTTGATATATCAGATGATAGTTCAAATGTCCAGCACAGTTATACACTTCCATTTGTGTTCCCTCAGGCAATTAACCTTTTTAGGGAGTTGTAATATTGTTTCAGATTCCATGTCTACTTTTTCACTGAACCACAACCTGGACTCGGTTATAAAATAACATACACAAAAATATCCTCAAACACCAACAAGAGGCATCCATCACATCAACAAGAAGGAATCACAAATAGATTTCGAAAAACAAGTTTGTGGCATATCAGAGAGATTAGTTGTGGGTGTTCCAGGTAAAAGTTTAAGTATCAATTGGTAGAAAATAGTTAGTCCGGGAACCTGTCCCTTCGACGGCCCTAAAGCTATCAACTGTTGTTCTGCCTCAGGGACATCGAATGAAAGGTTTCCTGCGGCGCTATCTGGCCCTCTTGGTCTCCACCAACTTCTGGAAGGACCCCAGTTGTGCTTCTAGTTTCCGTTCCGTTCAATCATATTGATGATAAATCTACTTATGCAAACTTGGAGTCCATATCATGGTGAAGATAAGATAACGATGTTATTCTTGCTCAAAAAACAGACCAAAAGTGTATTGAGTTATTGGCTCGTCCGACCCGGTGTGGAGGGACAAGGGTTTCCATTTGGTAAGAAGTTGTGTGTTTAATCAAGCATTGAAGAGGAATTGACTTTGGAATCATCCATTGGAGGAGAAGCAGCCACAGCAGAGGGTGGAAAAGGGAATTGGGGGAATGATTTGGAAAGTTGGCTCCCGAGGGTGGTTGAGAACTTCAAATGGTGTGGATTGATGGAAAATGATTTTGAGAGGGTTGGGGGATTATTTCAACTACACAGACTTGTAAAAATATCAAATTGTGGCATGATTGCTGTGTCCAGTTGCTTCCACTTGATTAGAGGGAATCTTCTAATTGCACGAAGTGCCTCTGGTGGGCAAAGAACACACAAGTGTGGATGGGGTATGTGTAGCATGAATGATTGGATATGCACATAGAAAGCACACCTAAGGACATCTCCATCCCTACTCAAAGTTAGACTCGAGTTTAAATTTGAGTAAAAACAAAGCTAAAAGCAATATCTATACGTAACTCAAATCAAGGAAGAGTCAAATTTTCACTCAGATCCTTCACAGTCCTATTTTAGTATTCTACATCTCTCTACGCTATCTCCATCTCCTTATTTTCCAACCTTAATAAACTCATTGGTTGGCTCAAAAAATATGACTGTCAATTTTTTGTTTTCTATTCCAAATTTTAGCAACCAAGGATTATATATTTTTTAATTTTTAAAGAGAAATATAGAGTTAGAGAAAAAAAAATGTTTTGAAGGACAAAACAGAAAAGAAAATGGACTCTTAAGAGAATATAAAATTTTCAAAAACATTTGAAAAGAATTTTTTTAGTTTGTACGTCAGTGTGTTTTGTATTAAGGAGAATTACATCTAGACCCCCTGAGATTTGTCACTTAATCACTTAGACCCCCTATCCTAACATTTGAAATATTATACACTGGCCCCTTGAGGTTTGTACACACGTAACACTTAGACCCCTGCAGTCAATGTCCGTTAATAAATTCGTTAATAAATTACACTCAGATCCCTTGAAGTTTGTAGTTATATAACACTTAGACCCCTCAAATTTAAAATATTGTACTTAAACCATTTATTAGTTACAGAACTAACGAAATCTATTAAATGGCCAAATTATCCCAATTAAAGATGGAAGATATTGTATCCATTATAGTTTGACCCCTTGTTTGATTTCTTAGTTTTATTCCAATAGACAATATAATTATATGTTAATTATGATTTTTTAAGAAAAAATTGAATTTTTATTTTTGATTTTATTTCAATAAATGACATAATATAACATGAATTTTAGGTGTAAAATTTAAAATATTTGATATTCTATCTTTGATTGAAGTATTTTTGGTCTAAGTATAATATTTTAAACTTGAGGAGTCTAAAGATTACATGCCTAAAAATTTCAAGGGATCTAAGTGTAATTTATTGATGGATATACCAACAAACATTGACGGCAAGGGTTTAAATGTTATGCGCGTACAAACCTTAGGAGGTCTATGTGTAATATTTCAAATATCAAGAATCTAAGTGATTAAGTGACAAACCTCAAGGGTCTGGGTGTAATTCTCCCTTTGTATTAAATCAAGTTGTTTACTCAAATCTGAGCAAAACAAAATGAGTAATGATCGGAGATGACCCAACAATTCATGTTTACAATGACATTGTATGTAAATCTCTTTCTCCTTTTTGACATTCATCTTTCACCATGATACAAAGGAATAATTTCAAATAAATGAATATTTAATGTTGTCCTATGTCCTTGAATCTGAGAATGAGATAAATGCAACACTAAACATATACCCAAACCCCCACAACACATGAAATGCATATTCAAATTTGTGTAATGTACGAAAGAAGCTCTACAAGGAAATATCTAAGCTCATCACATAAAACTTGAAGTGGTAGACTCTTTTTGAGGATTTTTACATGAGGTTAGTGATAAGGGAAAGTGCCCCATTATAGGAAAAGGGGCCACGAATGGAGCAAGCATTCCTCATCATATACAAGGTGCCTAGGGGCAATTTGATTTGACTTTTTCATGCCAAGGCATTTGTCATATGAAAAAACTTTTGAGGTGGCCTTTTAAACTACTCTTATAATCGAAATAATTCCAATATACGATTGTTTACTCTTGTTCCCATGTCCTTGAATCTGGGAATGAGATGACACAACACATGTGCCCACAGCCAATACTTGACACACGTACTTAAATTCATGTGGCATGTAACATACCCTATGAAGCACGAACACTCTCAAGAAGGTGACATATCTATGTCGGACACCGACACTCTCCAGATACATGTCCGATACTCTTTTATCCGTGTCCATAGTTAAATGATAAAATTTTAATTTCGAACACGTGCCTGACACTTTTTCGATCGTATCTACTACTAAACAATAAACATATATTGACATGTGATTAACAAAGTTTAAAATTTTGACTACTAAATATCTTATATTATGGGAGAACATATAATTCTCAAAACTAGACATGTGTACTCAAAATATAATAACAAAAACAAAAGATACATTAAAGATTTAGAAAAGAAAAATTGAGAAAAGAACAATTGAGAAAATAGAGCAATAATTTAAATTATGTGTTTTGTACACGTCTACGAAAAAATTTATGACTATTGACTATTATGATGTTAGCCTAAAAATTCACAAGACATAACATTTAGTTATCACTATATTTGTAATAAATTATATGATTTAATATATAAAACAAAATTATCTATAGTGTGTCCCCAACGTGTCTGTATCCTATTTTTTTTAGAAATGTCACCGTGTCCGTGTCGTATCCTTGTCCCGTGTCCTAGTGTCAGTGTCAGTGTCAATGCTTCTTAGAGCATAGCAAAAAAATATGCATAAAGAATTATTTGAGCGCAGCTGACAACAGAGTAATTTGGAACCCCAGATTTAGAAGCCATGTTAAAAGATCAAATCTGAAGTTTGGAACATGTGTACTTTTCTTAGGGGTTTAGAGTTCTTATTTATAGTTAGTGGTGTTGAGTAATATTGTAATTCATTTATATGCTATAAATAAGGTGTAGAGCAATATTAGCTCACACGTTATTTTTCCTCAATCCCCTTCTCTCTCTTCTCTTTTGTTCTCTTCTTTCTCTCCCTCCTAAATTTAAACCCTAATATTTGATTAATTGAATCTTAACTTGGTATCAGAGCAATTTTTATTCTGGCGTTGATTATTAAATTTTAGTCTACGGTGGTCGTGTGCTCAGATGTGTGAATAGTGAGAATTTGTTCATATGTGTGAATAGTGGTCGTGTGCTCCTTTTTTTTTGGTGATCGATTGTGCTTTATGTTGCCAAAGGTGTTGCTGGTGTGTGTTTCCGATGTTTATCGGAGTTGGACTTTGTTGGAGTTGAGTCCTTGACGTGCACTGCCTGAAGCTAGGGTTTGTTTTGCAGCACAAGGGTTTGTCCATCGCGAGGAAGATGATGAACAGGAGGCAACTTCGGGTTATGAAGAGATCCGACCCATTGGGTCTGTGTTTCAGGTTATTAAAAAAAAAGGTTAAAGAAAACTTTTTTCAAAGACAAACCAACCCAACTACAATTTGGGTCCAACCTAGGTCAGTCAATTAAACCCAACCCAACCCAACCTTAACCAGTTCAAGTTCGAATAGACCGATTCTCATCAGGTTCATGCCGATTCAGGAAATTATAGACCGGTTCTTATTTGTTTCAAGTCTGTTCTGCCTATTTTCCTCTACCCTCTTCATTCTCAAACCAGTTCAACTGCCACTGAGATATTTTTAGCCATTAATGGTCTCAGTTCAGTAGGATTTCAGGCTGGTTCATTAGTTTTTAAACTGGTTCAATGGGTTCCTCAGCCAGTTTAGTGGGTTTCTCAGCAGTTCAGTGGATTTCTAAGTCTGTTCACCATCTTTTCCAGTCGGTTCAATTTTTTTTTTAACTGGTTTCTGGTTTATTTTGTTTGTTTTTTCGAAGTCTTGTGGGGTTGCTTGATGCACTAGCTTGTTTTCTACAATTTCAGTGAGTGTTCTTAACCCAAATTTGCATTTGGGCTGTGATTTTCACTCTTAGAAATTGATTTGGGTATTCTCAGCTGGGGTGTGTGGCTTGTAACTTGTTTGTGAGATTACGGACCCTTGTTTTTTTAAATAGCGACTTTGAATGGTGGTCTTCACAGTGGAAGTCGTTATCCACCCCACAATGTCAGTCGTAATGGTCTATGCACTGGATATAATAGTTGTGGTGGTCGTGTTGGCCGTCGTATTCGTTCTAGGTGAAGGTGTACTTATTGTGGTGGCACTGGACATACTGCGAATTACTGTTGGGATAAGTATGGGAGACCTACATTTGGTAACCAAGCTTCTACTGATATTTCGGGTTCTCGAGTACGTCAGCCTTCTACCGGTGGTCCAGTTGCATCTACTACTGATCCTTATGATGATCCTTCTTACTAACTTCGACAACTCATCCAACAGTTATCTTCCTTGTCAACACATTTGTCTGTTCCTACGGTCTTGCTGATGGAGGTAATTCTGCCTGTGGTTGAGCCACCCTCTCCATCATCTTAGATTATTGATTCAGGAACTAGTGCTCATACATTTGGTATTTCTTCACTATTCTCTAATTTTCATTCGTCTGACTCGCGAATTGTGTTAGCAGATGGTTCTTTTTGACTAGTAGATAGGACTGGAGATCTCTTCCTATGTAGTCTTTGCCATTAACTTCTAGTTTGTTTGTTCCTAATTTTCCTTTTAACTTGTTATCTGTGAGTCAATTACAATTAACTAAGTCCTTACAGTGTTCAATGACACTCTGTCCATCTTCTTGTATTTTTTAAGACTGGTAATTGGTTTGGGACATGAGCATAATGACCTTTACTATTTTTTCTGTTTCTGCTCTTAGCGCTATCATGTCTTCTCGTGGGACTTTCGACTAGGTCATCCCTTCTTGCAAAAATTACGTCAAGTTATCTTTGGTTTGAGTTCTTCGTCTGTGATAGAATGTGAAGCTTGTCAATTGGGCAAGCATCACCGTAGTTCCTTTCCTCCTAATTCTTCAAGTTGTCAGTCTCGTCCTTCTCATGTTGTTCATACAGACATTTGGAGTCTTGCAAGAGTCAAAAATGTCTCTAGGTTTCAGTATTTTGAAATCTTTGTTAATGATTTTCTCTCATATGACTTGGTTATTTCTTATGAAAGACTGATCTGAATTGCCTAAATTTTTTACCACTTTTTACAATGAAATCCTGGTTCAGTTGGATACACGTATTAAAGTTCTTCGGTCTGACCATGCTCTGAAGTATACTCAATCGTTTATGAAAACCTTTTGTGCTGACCATGTCATTATCTATCAAGTCACTTGTCCACATACCTCACTACAAAAAAGGTGTTGCTAAACGTAAACATCGTCATTTATTGAATGTTGCTCGTACCATAATGTTTAACATGCATGTGCCAAAACCATATTTGGCAGATGATATTTTTACTACAGTTTATCTTATAAATCGCATGCCTTCCCCCGTTTTAGACAACAAGTCTCCTTTCTCATTACTCTATCTTGATAAACCGTCATTTGGTCTCACTTCTCGTGTTTTTGATTGTATTTCATTTGTTCATCTCCTTAGTCCGAATCGGGATAAACTTTCTCCTTGCTCAGTCAAGTGTATTTTTTTGGAATATTCTCGTATTTAGAAAGGTTATCATTGTTATGACCCTGTTTCTCGTCGATACTATGTCAGTGTTGATGTTACATTTTTTTTAGTCATCTTCATTATGTTCTGCGTAGGTGATACAGTTTCACCAGATCCAGTCTTTCTCGGTCAGGTTGTTCTATATGCTCCAAATCCGCAGTCATCACCTAATTCTATTGAGTTTCTGCCCCTGAGCATCATCTTCTGATTTGTCTATTACATTAAGGAAAGATACCCGTAACTTTACAAAGCATCCAATTTCTAATTTTGTTTCTTTGTATCGGTTTTCACCATTCTTTTGTTGTTTTTCATTGACTTTGTCTTCGATAATTGTTTCTAGTTCTTTGAAACAAGCATTGTCATCTCCTGGTTGAAAAATGGCTATGGATGAGGAAATGAAAGGCCTTAATGAGAATCAGACATGGGACCTTACTACTCTTCCTTCTGGTAAACAGTCTGCTAGTTGTCATTGGGTCTACATAGTGAAGTATCATCTTGATAGTTCAATTAAGCGTTTGAAAGTCCATCTAGTTGCCAAAGGTCATACCTAGACATATGGTATGAATTACTGTGAGAATTTCTCTCATGTTGCCTTTGTTGCAGTGAGTTGTAGTTAGCCTTTGGATCAACTGAACATTAAGAATGTTTTTTTACATGGAAACCTACAAGAAGATGTATTTATGACACAACCTCCAGGTTATGTTGTATCTGGTAATGAACAGTTAATGTGTCGTCTGAAGAAAATACTATATGGCCTGAAACAATCACCACGTGCTTGATTTGATAAGTTTAGCATTGTTGTACTTCATTATGGGTTTCAGCGTTCTACTTCAGACCATCCAGTTTTTATTTGTCATTCTTCCACAGGTGTTATTATTCTTATCGTGTATGTTGATGACATTATTATTAGCCAAAACGACTTTGATGGCATTGCCCAGTTCAAGGTCCATTTGGGGAAGTAGTTTCATACCAAATATTTAAGTATTCTTTGATACTTTCTTTGGATCGAGTCTGCACGATCGAAAGAAGGTATCAAGGTCCATTTGGGAAAGTAGTTTCATACCAAAGATTTAAATATTCTTCGATATTTTCTTGAGATCGAGGTTGCACGATCGAAAGAAGGTATCAGTTTGTGACAACGAAAATATGTATTGGAGTTATTATCTGAGACTGGGACTCTTTGGTGCACGTCCAAGTCCAACTGATACTCCTATGAACTCTACAGTTAAGTTAGATAGTGAGTGGTTTAGTTTTTAATGATATAGGGCGCCATCGGAGGTTGGTTGATAAGTTAATTTATCTTACAGTTACACGGCCGGATATTATCTATGTTGTTGGTGTATTTAGTCAGTTCATGCACGCGCTTCATAAGCCTCATTGGAAAGCTGTCTGTCGTATTCTTCGGTATCTAAAAAGAGCACCGGAAAGAGGATTATTATATCGTCCTTCATCATCCATGATTGTTACTAGCTTCTCTGATGCTGATTGGGCAGGTAGTCGCAATTCATTGGTGGTAAACTTGTTACTTGACCTAATAAGAAACAGAACATGGTTTGCCCGTTCGAGTGCAGAGGCTGAATATCGGGCTATGGCTGCATGTGAGTTGTTATGGGTTCATTCTCTCCTTCATGATATCGGTGTCGATGTGCCTTGTCCTACTATACATTGTGATAACCAGGCAGCTATTTTCATTGCCAGTAATCAAGTATTTTATGAGAAGACAAAACACATCAAAGTAGACTGCCATTTTATTCGAGATACCTTGATGCGTAAGGAGATTATCACACCATACATCAAGTCTAGTGATCAGCTGGGTGACATTCTTACGACACCATTGGCTCTATATGTCTTTAATAATCTTTACTCTAAATTGGGCATCTTTTATCTTTATATTTCACCTTGAGGGGGAGTATTAGAGTTCTTATTTATTGTTAGTGGTGTTGAGTAATATTGCAATTTACTTACATGCTATAAATAAGGTGTAGAGTAACATTAGCTCTCACACACATTACTTTTCCTTAATCCCTCTCCTTTTTTTCTCCTCTTCTTTCTCTCCCTCCTAAATTTAAACCCTAATATTTGATTAATTGAATCTTAATTGGGTTAGTTATATGGGGATTCCACCAGACAAAAAGGAGCCAATAACAAAGTAATTATTTGCAGTCATTCTATACACTGCCTAGGGGCCAATTACATTTGACCTTTTCATGAAAAGGCACTATATGAAAAGGACTCTGGAGGGGACATTTTTATCTGCTGCACAACACACGCATAAGCTACTCTCATAGTCTCATAATTGCCAGCTTGAAGCATAGGATTAATTTTCTTCAGAATTTCTGTAGTATATGCAAGAAGTGGAGAGTGTTAATAATCTATTGCCGCAAGTGGGGTACCCAGAGAGTTGGGGTGCCTCCTATTATCTTTTCCCAAGTTATTTGGGTAATGGCAATGTCATAGGGAACTTGACGTGCAGTTGGAAAGGGTGCTTTATTCCAAGGAACATAGGGTGGTTGGGAAAAATAGCAGCCTTTGAGGGCATAGAGCTGATCAACACAAAGTCAAAATTACCTATTTGATGAAGTATGGAATATCATTTGAATCATGAGAATGAAGTCCTTTAGCAGTTTCTTGGACAAAGCAGAAACAAAAGTTGTCACTTGCAAAAGCTCAACTGCCTACCAAGTACGGAAATTGCCACCAGTAACAATAAAATGATGAAGAAAGGGCCTACCTTTCCTATCACAGCTTCTCCATTGACATCTGATACAACAGCATCATTAGCACGGATAATCCAGTGTCTCCGGTAAAGTTGGCAAGAATTGAAGGGTATTCCATTAATGACACAGCCCTCCGGTAATAGAGAGATGCGGATTGAGTAAGCAAACAAAAACTTTTCAAACTCATGTTGAAGGTTAGTGTATTCCGGCACGAACACAGCCGAAGCACGAACCTGAAATATCTCAATTTTCAAAACCATATCAAAGATAAATGCACCAGTAGTAGTGAACAAACAAAAGGGAGAAATTGCTGGTGACAATAATAGTAGTGTAATTAACTGAAGAAGTTAAAGGATCCACTATCCTGCGCTCACATTCTCATTTTCTACGAAACTCCCTCAGTGATACAGAGAGATTACAAAGGGTTCGACAAGATTTCCAAATCACAACCGCTAAGTACTCAGAAAACCTAAGACTTACAAGAAAATTGCTTAAAATTGAGACAAATGACTCGAAATAAAAATCTAGCATCGTATAAAGGTCTGCTGCTATACAGGAGGACCTCTAAATATTATTATGCGACCTGAAAATGCAAGAGTCATAACAAGTACAGGACAATAAGATTCTTGCAAGTAGGGAAAGAAAAAATACTTGATCACTGCATAATAGTGTAAAAAGAATTATAAAACTGACCAATGACCCAATCTTGGGCTACCATTTGAAATCTCTAAATCTTCACCAAGTGAAAGAGAATCCGGATATCAACCACAATCAAGTTGTGGACATTTTTTCAGAGAGTTTGGCAACCCCAACTCCTAACACATGAAAATTGTCTTTTGAAGATTTGTATTCCCACATAAACGGCCTTCAAAACCATTCTCAAGCTGAAAACTACCAAAACTTCAACAAAACAGGAGTTTTTTATCATCTATTCAAAATGGTTACTCAAATGCTAGAGAATTCGACCTGAGGCCAGGTATAAAATTTCATAATCCTATAATCTAGACTGAAGAGAGACCATGCAGGAGGTGCCTTAGCAGATGAGTCATATGGTCACTTGCGAAAAATTGCACAAGAAGTTTTGCATAATTATTTTTGGTCTCAGAAGTCCTATATTCTTAGCATAAAGCGACTTTTACATCCAAGAGTTAGCCATTTCCTGGCAGCAGCCATACATATGCTAAACAGATAGAGGATGTTCTAGGCATAAAATTTGAGGACATGGACCAATAACGATATGGCATATTGATCATAGACTTTAAGCTCCTGATCCTCCAAAACATACATAAAGAGAGTGCAACACAACACTCTGCTGGGTTCAACCCCAGCTAAAGAGCAACCCATCACACTTCAAAATTGGGCAGTACAACTGCCTAGTAGAAATACATGCCATCCCTACTGCTAAATTGGTTTCGAGACAGCCGACTCCGATGTACAGTGCTTAATAGATTTTTGCTGGAACCCCAGGTAAGCTTTCAAATTTGGAAATCCAAAGGTTAATAGGGAAAAAGTGCATCTGTCACCTCACTACATAATAAGTCCCAATACAAAGGCAATACTCCCTTAGCTACAGTAACTATGAAAAATGCTACTAAAGGATGTCAAATATAACGCAAGTGATTACCCGAACATTGTTAGTTACTGCAGTAGAACACAGGGGAGGTTGTTCTGGGAACAGATTGATGCTTCTGATTTTTCCTTCCTCATGGACTTTAATTAGGCCATTTTGCATGCGACGGCCATGTTCTTCTAGCCATAATAGCATGGCATCCTGCTGTTGACTGCCCCCATAATCATGCACCAATTTTATCAGTGAATTTGGTACACAGGGAAGCATTTCCCTGTTAGTTGTAAGATTCCTGGTACCAACATAAAGCTGACCATTGGCACAGTTGAGGAAGAAAATCTTTTCATCGTAAGTGGAGGAAGCCGCCACAACAATGTACTTGGATCTGCTGTTAAATCCAAGATGACGTATAACATCCTTTGTATCTATTATCACCTGACTTAAAGGCAACAATAACACATTAACTAGGTGATCATAAAAAGAGTAGCCTCCTATGAGACCCACCAAACTTCCACGATTCTGTTCGAATGTCAGTTCTTGACCATCACAAATCCGATAGAGGACCCTGGTCGGAAGAGGCAGTTTTACTTTCAAACATGTTTCCAACTCCTTTATATTATCCTCGGATGCACCCTTACGTAGGGTAGCCAAAGCCTCAGGGAAATTCATTGCCAGCCAGTCCTTTAGCCTACCCCAACATCTTTTAACTCGTACAACTAGAGACCATGGATACATACAAAAAGCTTCCCGCCATTTTTGATATGCTTCCTGCAGAGAGATAGAGAGAAGGATTCATGATTCCTTGTTAAGCACCACTGTTCATTAAAAAGAAAGAAAAAGAAAAAGACACTGAGCTATCAAGGAATCTAACATCAAAAAGGGAAGCATCCATCATCAGTAGTTGTCATATAAAACCTAGAATAGATGTGATAAAAGAAAACATATGCAATAGGGAAAACATGAGTACAAAAGTTACAAAAAACGGAAAAGTACCACAAAGTTGAGTGATTCCAAAGCCAGCCAACTTAGCAGACCACACTACAATGTAATTGCAAAGTTGTTGTAAGTGATGGACTTCATATTCTAGTTTTCTTTTGTATCATGGTGGGAATTCTTGTCCACCAATTTTGTACATTCTCAACTTCAAATGAAGGGAAACTCCTTGTTTAGAATTGGGAAAAAAAAAATCAGTTCATATAACTAGCTTACTATATCTATGTCTGCCATTGACAAATTCTGCATGCAACTTTAGTATGGGCCAAGCTAGCAGTCAAGGTAGATTACATACAAGTTGTTCCACCTTTTGATCTCTATTGTCACCAGCCCTTGAGTTGGGTGGGTTGCAGGGGTCTCAAGCGGGTCAACCTAATTATACTAATTGAGAATTTTGAATCCACGGCTTGGGAGATGTAAAGGTGGGAAATGGTGGAAAATCTGAAAGGAACAACCTAAATGGAGGGTTTTTTTATTTTTATTTTCTTATTTTTTGGAGAGTGGGGGGAGGGGGGAATGATCTTCTACAGACTGTGATAGGATCTGTGTTAAGTTATGGGAAAAGAGTACATATATTTTATTTTCCGTATCAAACAAATTGTTATTAAGCTTTGGCATATATAAAGCGGAACCCCACTCCCAATTTCTTTTTTTTATAAAGACAACAATTTTATTGATGTAAACAAAAAATATGGAACAAAATGTAATACGGACAAGGTGTCCATACACCACTCACAAAACTGCAGCACTACAGAGAGTCACAATCAAGAAAAAACAAAGCAGATCATGCACATGTCGCCTACCAACTTGCCACAATAGCAAAACGAGGAATTGGAGCAAAATCCTTTGAAATTGATGCCCAAAAAGATACCAAAAAATAGATACGGTTCCATAACCCATCAACCCGCTCATACTTATTTACAAACACTCTTGCATTCATTTCTAACCAAATCACCCAAATAAAGACCCCACTTCCAATTTCAAGGTTGCAGCCAGAGAATAGCTGAGTTTATTTCCTACTTCCCAAATGTTTTGGTCATTATGACAATCCAATAATGTAATCACATCTAGGATGTTTACATTCTTAGTCTCAAAGTAACGCCCTTCTTAGGTTGCTAATCTTTGCCCTGGACAAAAATCACGAGGAAAAGAAAGAATCAAATAGTGACGACTAGGAAAGGCATTTTTGCCAACTATCCCGGTTTGCAACTCAGCTCGTGCAACAGGAAGCATCAAAGGATGAAGCAGCTGAAGAACGGCCATTTACTATTTCTGAGGGGTGTGCATGAATATTTGCCAGATTTGATGATTGATGCTTGTAACTGTGTGGTTACTTAGCTCTAAAGTGCTGAGATATCATGCAACCTACTCATTCAACCCACAAAAAAGTGTGGCGATTTCTCAATTTAAGGAATTGAGAGATATCATGAATTCATATATGCATGGTGTGTGTGATGCATCAGATATGTTCATTGCCAAGTTTGGTCTCGTCTGTGTAATTTTTTTTTTTTTTTTTTTTTTTTTGGTGTGTGAAACAAAACCAAGGTTCTATTTCGCAATCAGAGAGTAAAGGATGGAGGATAAAAGGCAAAAGAAAAAAAATCTAAAACTACAAGCAAATACACCCAAGAAATAATAGGGAATGCAATGCTTTGAGGTATTTTGCTCACAAATAATTATTTTTCAAATAATACATTCATTGTTTCTTATATCTACAGTCTTAGTTGGACGTCTAATCAATGTCATTTGTATGTCTACTGCTTTGTTGTTTAAAATCTTTATGCTATACGCTTCGTGGACTCTCACATTTTAATTATTATACGAACATAATAAAACTTCCATTCAGTTGATTTGATAATAAATTTTGTACTTCAATTTTCAACAATTCGAACTGAGGGAATTAAATCAATTTTCTACAGTCGATTCCAGTGCCTACCCCAGCCCCTCAACCCACAGACATCATTTAAAAAAAAATGTCCCTAATTTCCAAGAATTCAGATAGAATTCTCAACAATTCTCCTCATTCTTAATCATATATAACAATAACACTTCATTTCAATGTATTTCATTTCATTTCAATGTATTTCATTTCATTTCTTCTCCATCTCTACATTTTCTAAGCAACCAAATACTCCAAAATCATATCAATAAAATAGATCAGGCATCATCACCTCTTGATAGAAATTGCAATATATATGGATGTATAATTGGTTTATGTACCTTGAAAGATGAGACAGGGTCTCCGAGAGGGTCCAGAGGAGAAGAGAGGTCGAGATCATTGGCACAGAAAATGGACCAGAGAGAGTCGTCGGAGGCCCAAACCCTAAATCCCTTGCTCACGCAGGCCACCGACGCCGATTCCGTTGGGCCCAACTTGGTGAGAATTATTTTTATCGCCAATCCACCCACGCTCTCCAATCCCATCTTCGTAGACTACGCTCTCAGTCTATGATGTTGGAGAGAGAAAAGTACTGAGGTGAGGTGAGATGAGCAAGGAATAATTTCAGACTTTCAGTTTTGAGAGAGATGATCCAAATATATTCTGGAAGTCTATGGAGTTTGGTTGTATATGTTCAAGCTGATGTGGGGCTTTGCCAACAATGTCTCCTGCTTTGTTTCACAACGTGTACTCAACATTTGTTTCGCAACGTGTATCTATCTATGTCTATATTACTAATAAAAACCCGTTAACATGAAAAAAAAAATTATTTTGTATTTTACTCTTATAAAAAGTTATAAAAATTATTTTATCCTTTCACAATTAAATATCTAAATTATCTATTATTTCCTTATGTATTTAAATTTATATCTATACTACTTATAAATATTAGCACTGCAAAAAACTTTTAATCTATATATATATACTACTTATATAAAAAAATTTGATTTTCTATTTTAACTCTAATTATTATAATAAAGTCAATTATACCCACTAATATATATAATTTCATCTAATTTTTATTTTTTACTCCTATTTGACTTTTAACTTGTTTTGGACTCTTTTATAAGGACTTATAAATTCTTTTAAACTCATTTATTAGTAGTACAATTACATACAATTTTCTAAATATAGAAGTAAATGAAAAACTTTTAATTTTATATTTTAACCCTAATTGACGAGCCCAAATTTGCCTGGGCCGAGCCCAATGAAAATAAACTGAGAAAGCCCAAAGAAGAGCCCAAACAAAGAGAAAGCACCAATGCCAACGCCCAAAGCAGGAAGGCATGGCAACCCTTGGGCGCCATGCATGGCTGCACTTGGGCGCCCCTGGACCTGGTCCCCTGGTCCCTTGGGCGCCGCCCATGGCAGCCCTTGGGCGCCATGCATGGCTGCACTTGGGCGCCGCTGGGCAGGTCCCTTGGACCTGGTCCCTTGGGCGCAGGTCCGCCTAGGCAGGTCCCTTGGGCGCCTACTTCTCTCCACTCCTCTTGGCTTTGGTACTCCGATACAAGTCCAAGCCTGCTCAAGTTAAGTCCAAGTTTAAGAAGATGATCGAGCCCGGTCCAGATCAGGATCTTTTTTCGACTGAATAGGAGCACAAGGAAATAATATCGGAATACGGAGATCTATTCCTACCTTAACTGTGATTGCCAAAGAGATCTACTCCTACTAATTGCACTTACCAAAATAGTGGAAGACCTCTTCCTCACGTCACCGCCTCACCGCCTTACCCTAGCTATATAATGTAAGCCCTCTCAAGAATAAGGGCATCCCTCCAATATCTCACATACCTCACTGCACACATTGCTCTCTCTCTTCCCCAAGCACTGTAATACTCCCGGAGAATACTCCTCCGGCGACTCTTATTCATCAATAAAGATCTCCGGCCACCGACGTCGTTCCTAAGAGTGGAGTAGGTCACCCGGACTGAACCATTATAAATCCATGTGTTGATCTATTATTTATGGTTTTAATTCATTGATTGTCATTGATTGCTTGTTAGTTGCTCATTAATTACACCCTTATACATTATTAACTGTTGGTCTTGCACAAGACAATTTTGTGCATCATCAGTTTGGTGCCGTCTGTGGGAACGACTAAGTTTCTACTACTTTCCTACTCGTTCAATCCATGGCAATCACTACTAGATCGAGGTCTCAACAACCTAGAGACAACAACCCGGCCCACTGGGAAGAGGCTCCGCCTCCCCTCGCACCTTCAAAACCCTCTGCCACGGCAACTCCCGCCGTTGGACAACAGCAACAGCTCTTACAAACCATGCAATTGCTGGTAAAACAGAACCAACAGATTATCCAATTAATGCTCACCCAATGGGGTGTCGCCCCTCACCCCGTAGGAGGAGCACCACTCCCTCCAACAGGAGAGAAGCAGCAATCCTTTCCTTCTGGGCATCAGGCAGCCCCTCACCATGAGGGTCCTCGCCAGAATGCCCCAAGGTCATACCAGGGCGCGCCTCGCCCAGCAGTCCCTCCTCAGTGCGCTGGGAGCTCACGTGTACCCCCTCTACACGTACCTGCGCAGGAGCACGAAGACGGAGAAAACCAATATGGAGACCACTAAAGCCAGTACCACCATCCGACTGAAGATGTCCCCAACAAATGGGACGAGAATATCAGAGAGGTGCAAAACCAACTCGGTGATGCCCTCAACGCCATCAAGGCACAAACGCCCGAGACTGTAGATTACTTGGTTAGACGTACCGACACTACTTTTGTTGCTGATATAGTAAATTACCCTCTGCCCTCGAAGTTCAAGATGCCTATCATCGAGACCTTCGATGGCACCAAAGACCCCCTCGACTACCTCGACACATACAAGTCCATCATGCAACTCCACAACGTGCCTGAGCAGATTATGTGTAGAGCATTCCCTACCACTTTGAAGGGGTCTGCTCGCCAGTGGTTCTCCAAGCTCAGGCCCTCCTCCATTCGCTCTTTCGTAGAGTTAAGTAGGTCCTTCGTCTCCCACTTCATTGGGGGACGCCGACATCAGAAACCAGTAACCCACCTGCTCACCATCAAGCAGGACAGGGATGAAATTCTAAGGGACTACCTTGCTTGCTTCAATGAGGAGATTCTCCAGGTTGAGGAGCCAGATGATAAGGTAGCTCTGGCCGCCTTTATTGCCGGTCTCCGCACCTTCAGCTTCATGTTCTCAGTCCTCAAGAAGCCTTCCACCAGTATACCTGAGCTGTTGTCCAGGGCACAGAAATATATGAACGCCGAGGACGTCACCAAAGCCCATAGAGGTGAGTCCTCTCGAGGAGGGGAGAAAATGAAGGACACTCGCGAGGACAGGTGGGAGGTAGAGAACAAAAGAAATAGGACGAAGGGAATCTCTGTCAAGGACCGCCTTGGTCCCCTACCTCTGAGAGAGCGACAACCTTTCACGCCACTCAATGCCTCGGTGGAGCACATCCTATTTCAGATACAGGATGACCCCACGCTCCATTGGCCCGGAAAAATGAAGTCTGCCCCAAACCGCAGAAATCACAGCAGGTACTGTCGCTTCCACCGTGACCATGACCACGACACTGATGACTGCTATGAGCTCAAGAGGCAGATCGAGAAGCTCATACAGCATAGCCAGTTGAGGCAGTACATTGCTGGAAGAGGTCAAGCCCTGCCACCTGACTGGGACCAGGACGACAGAGAAGGCCAACAACCCCTTCGAGAAATTCAAACAATCTCTTGAGGGCTACAACTCCGCCAAAGAAACATTAGCCCACCTATGGGACACACCTGAATATTTTATCTGTCTTTTATAGTTTCAGTTGATTTATTTTGTTATTCATTATTTAATGAAATAAAATTTTGCAAGATTATTGTTGTTATAACTGTCTTGTTTTCATCTCAAACAGCCTACGACTTAACAACAACAAGGTAGACAAAAGTCAAAAGGCGCCCAGACGAGGGGTCTCGCCCTCTCCACCTTGGGCGCCCCCATGATGGCCTCGCCCTCTCTACTTTGGGCGCTCCTCTTAATGCCTCCCCGACGAGGGGTCTCGTCCTCTCCACCTTGGCGCCTCCTTCGATGCCGCCTAGACGATGGGTCTCGCCCTCTCTTACCAGGCGCCCAGGCGCTCAACACCAAACACCAGGCGCCCAGCTCGTCAGCGCCCTCCTCATCTACATAGAATGAGCCTCTGCCCTAGTAGCTATCTCAAGTGCTACTCGAAGGTCAGCCTCTAGATGGGCAGCCCTCTCGTGCGCTAGCCTCAACTGCTCAGCGGCATCCTCTCGTGCCTGCTACTCGAGCCCTACCTGCTCAGCAGCATCCTCTCGTGCTTGCCGCCCGAGCCCTACTGCTCCGTGGCATCTTCTCGTGCCTGCCACCCGAGCCTTACTGCTCCGTGGCATCCTCTCATGCCTACGACCCGAGCCCTACTGCTCCGTGGCATCCTCTCGTGCCTGCCACCCAAGCCCTACTTGCTCCGCGGCATCCTTTCGTGTCTGCCGCTCGAGTCTTAACTGCTTCGCGGCATCCTCTCGTGCCTGCCGCTCAAGCACCAACTACTCTCAGCAGCCCCTAGTGCCTGCCTCTCTAACATCCCTGGGAGTTACAGACCTCCAAAGTTGCTCCTTGGCCAAAGTCACATTGAAGCATGAACACCGAGCCACTACTAGAAGCAAGGCAACTAGGTGAAGCTACAATCCCCGTAGAAACCGCACTGGAGTCTCAACTCATGCAGCAGTACATGGGCTAGTTCTGGTACACACAGAAGTCACAGTTTGGGAAGGAGTGGGGGCACCACCGGACCTTGCACCTGGCCATTGGACCTTAACTGGGGGCATAAAATCTCGCTCTCTTGGGAGAAAGAGAGACACCACTCTTGGGAGAAGGGGAAGACACCACCCTGAAAGCACAAAGAACCTCCACTTCCATCATCGCTCTTTCAACAGGAGCTCCTGAAATCAGAGACAAGTCAAGAACCACCACAGTCTAAAGACATCATAGTCTCTCAGGCAAAAACCCAGAATGCCAATTCGTCACCCATGCTGCCTAGGGGGTCGCCTCCTCCCTTCTCGCCCTCCTTGATGCTGGCGTCGCCCATAAGTCCCTCGGCAGTCGTGGAGCCTCATCCACTCTCACACTAGGCACCGCCTGCCAAGCTTCCATCGTCGCCTCTCCCTTCCTCAACATGGGCGCCGCCCACTATCACACCACTATTGACGCCGCCTATGAGACCAAGGTCGTGGTCTCTTCTTTGCTCCTCTACTGCCCTGCGCAAAAAAAAAAAAAAAATTACCGGTAAACTCAGCAAACGACCCGAGAATGGAAGGGTGCCGTGAAAAGCAGGAAAATTCGTGATGAAACTGAAACACATGCCCTCGACCCCTTCCTTTCGAGAAAGTCAGAGCTCGGGGCATGGGGGGCAAATGACGAGCCCAAATTTGCCTGGGCCGAGCCCAATGAAAATAAACTGAGAAATCCCAAAGAAGAGCCCAAACAAAGAGAAAGCACCAAGGCCAATGCCCAAAGCAGGAAGGCATGGCAACCCTTGGGCGCTATGCATGGCTGCACTTGGACGCCGCTGGGCAGGTCCCTTGGACCTAGTCCCTTGGGCGCAGATCCGCCTGGGCAGGTCCCTTGGGCCCCTACTTCTCTCCACTTCTCTTGGCTTTGGTACTCCGATACAAGTCCAAGCCTGCTCATGTTAAGTCCAAGTTTAAGAAGATGATCGAGCCCGGTCCAAATCAGGATCTTCCTCCGACTGAATAGGAGCACAAGGAAAGAATATCGGGATACAGAGATATATTCCTACCTTAACTGTGCTTGTCAAAGAGATCTACTCCTACTAAGATTGCACTTACCAAAATAGTGGAAGACCTCTTCCTCACGTCACCGCCTTACCCTAGCTATATAATGTAAGCCCTCTCAAGAATAAGGGCATGCCTCCAATATCTCACATACCTCACTGCACACATTGCTCTCTCTCTTCCCCAAGCACTGTAATACTCTCGGAGAATACTCCTCCCGCGACTCTTATTCATCGATAAAGATCTCCGGCCACCAACGCCGTTCCCAAGAGTGGAGTAGGTCACCCGGACCGAACCACTATAAATCCCTGTGTTGATCTATTGTTTATGGTTTTAATTCCTTGATTGTCATTAATTGCTTGTTAGTTGCTCATTAATTACACCCTTATACATTCTTGATTGTTGGTCTTGCACAAGACAATTTTGTGCATCATCACTAATTATTATAATAAAGTGAATTATACCCACTAATATATATATACTTTCATTTAATTTTTGGTTTTTACTCTTATTTGACGTTTAACTTATTTTGAACTCTTTTATAAGAACTTTTAAATTCTTTTGAATTCATTTATTAGTTATACAGTTACAAACAATTTTCTATATCTATATGAAGAAATAAAATCATATATATGTGTTAAATTATTATACAAATATAGTTACCAGATTGAATTTCATGGTCAAATATATATTATATTTTATTTTTTGGTATGCAATAATATAATAGTATTATAAGCAATTTAATCAATCTATTTTAAAAAATAAAAAATATATAATTAAATTTAGTAACAATAAAAATATAAATTAATTATTTGACTTTTAATTTATTATTCAAAATTCATAATAAATTTTTTAAATTTTTTGAAATTAATTGTGTCCAAGTACATAATTTAACTTTTTGTGATTTTCTATATATATATATATATATATATAGAAGTTTTAATAAAATAAAAAACTAAAATTAAGGAAAATCAAAACACATAATAAATCTTCTCTATTTTTTTAGGGATATGTTTCAAAATTTTTGAAAACTCTTGAAATTTAACAACTACTTAAAATTTGACAACTAAAATTAAGGAATTTTAATTATCTTATCTTAGAAAGTACTAAAATAAAAGAATTTTGATTTTAGATTTTATATTTAATTTGGTCACGTATATATATATATATATATATATATATATATATATATATATATATATATATATATATATTAGTTATTACCCGCGCCTGAAGGTACTATATAACAAATAAAAAAATCTTAAACAATATGATTAATGGAACTATCATAAAAATATATAAAAACTCTCAAAAACAACACCATATATACAAATACCTACGAAAATAAAAATACTAACATAACTCATTGAAATTTACGATCTTTAAGTAATAAATAAAATCTTGCTCATTTATAAGACTACGAATTTATCACATTTACCACCACTCTATCTAATAACATAACATAAACTCAACCACCATATTTTCAATCCACCCTATCCCCCATGTAATAAATACCTCAAGTAAAAAATAAATACTAAAAAAACACAATTAAATTCACAATTTTTAAGCAATAAATAAAATCAACTAAATCTTATTCATTTATAAAACTCACGAAGTTATCACCATTCAACCTCAAATGGCTGGAGGGTAATTTTGGCGTTCTTTTCACTATGGCGACTGGGGCATGGCAAGGATGTTTCTCCCCCTTTCGATGAGTTCTTGGCATCGTATGTGTTTTTGGATAATCCTACTCCTCATAAGGGATGGTACCGCTTTACTCCAAGGTCGGGCAAGCTGATCATTGGACTACCTTCAAACTGTCATAGTTGGAAGTCCAGGTTTTTCTTCGTAGGAGGTGAGTGGGCTGCCGAGGAGGATCGTGACTTAGTGCCTTCGAGATGGGATACTGCTTCGAGGACCAAGCTAGGTATGAGTTTTCCCCTTACTTTTTATGCCTGAATGTCATATCCCCTCGTATTTACTACATGTTTGGTTCTTTTGCAGCTTCACTCGTATTATATGCAGATCAAGAGAGTATGCTCTAAGCTATGAGGGATCATCTAACCAAGAAATTTGTAGCTCTTATGTCTACGTTAGGTCACTCCAGAGCCTCCCCTAGACATAAGAGGAAATGGTATTTGATCTTTTCAATAAATTTGATGACATCTGTAAATTCTTCTTCTTATGCCAATTCCACAGGTACTATTGTTGATAGAGCAATGGTGGAGGCTCTTTATGTTTCTAGGGTGGCGTCTTCCCCTCCTCCCAAGAGGGCGAAGCCTGATGCCCCCAGTGCTTCTTGGTCGAGGTCTGATGGCTATTCTGCTTCCCGGGAGACGGGATCTGGTGGTGCCTCCACTCCTTCTCAGCACGCAACCCCTTCGAGTGCTAGAGTTAGCCCTACTACTACTTTAGCAGCTGAGACTCCTATGCGGTCCTCTGCAGGGACTAAAGCTCCACGTAGTTGTCCTGCTTCCAGCAGTGGGTTGGTGTCCATGCTGTAGGACGTGAATTTGGCCAAGGAGCGGCTTTGGAATTTTGTGACGGCTACAGATACTAGAGAAGTCAGCTCTCGAGCTCTAGAGGGCATTATTGATACTGCGATGGAGGGATTTCCTATGGTAGTCTTTCTTTCTACTCAACCTTGATTTCTGCATTTGCCCCTTTTTATGTTTTGTCTTTTGAATGTTCGTAGGTGGTCACTACTTTTCCATGCCTTTTTTCAAGGACAATCAAGCTTGGTAAGGCATCGAGGGCTCTAGTAGAAGAGAGACAGGCATGAGAGGCTGCTCAGGAGCAATTGAGGTTGGCTCATGAGAGAGCTGCACCTTTTGAGGCCGAGCTTTCGACATCCTGCTAGAGGGCCGCCAATCTAGAGGCTAACAGGGAGACTGACTGCGCAAGAGCAGAGACAGAGCTTCGATTGGCCCGCGAGAAGATTGCAAGAACTGAGGCAGAGCTACGGATAGCTTGGGAAAAGACTGACGTGGCAGAGGCAGACCTGCGAGTAGCTCATGAGAGAGCCACCAGGGTAGATGCTTATTCCATTGAGATGGAGAGGAGGAGGGAGGCTGTTGAGAGAGCCGTTGCAGGCGCTTTTATTGACGGTTATGAGGAGTTTAGGGGGAAGGCCTCAGCAGCATTCCCTGACACTGATTTCTCTGGCTTCGTCCCATATGAGGCACCAGGGACAAATGGAAACAAGGAGAGTTTTTATGGGAGTGGATTGGGGAGTAGTGAGCGATCGTCTGGAGTATGACGACTTTTGTCTTTACTTATCTACCTTTTTGTTGTTAGGTCATGTTCTGATTTTTGTAAGTTGTTTACAAACTTCTACGGAATGAAAGAAAGATAGTTCTAGATGAAATAATTTTTTTAGAGTTTTATTTCATAGCTAAAATAATAGACAACAAAATAAATTAACTGAACCAACAAATGACAAATAAAATGAGAGTCACTGGCTTGTACCCCGTTATTGATAATACCTCTTCAGATGTTCGACATTCCATGGATGGGCCAAGGCTTTCCCTTCTGAGTTCTGAATTCTATAGGTGTCTGTTCTTACAACTTCTGTCACGATGTAAAGTCCTTCCCAATTTAGGGCCTAGCTTGTCTTCTCAAGAGTCCTTGGTAGATAGGATTACTTTCTTGAGGAGTAGGTCCCCAGAAGAAGCGAGGCTTCACCCTCGAGTTGTAGTACTTGGTCATGCGACGCTTGTACTCTACATTCCTAACCATAGCCATTTTCTTTTCCTCCTTTACCAAGTTGAAGTTGATGCAGAGGCCTTCTTCATTAGTGGTTGCGTTGTGGTGTTGGACTCTCAGGGAGTGTACCTCGATCTCGACTGGTATAACTGCCTCTGTTCCATAGGCTAAGGAGAAAGATGTCTCACCCGTAGGGCTCCTTGGCATTGTTTGGTAGGCCCATAGTACTCCAGGAAGTTCGTCCACCCACCGCCCTTTGGCACTTTCCAGCCTAGTCTTCAGGTTGCACAAAATTGTTCTGATAGTGACCTCCACCTGCCCATTCGCCTAGGGATGGGCTGGGCTGGAGTGGGGTTGCTTGATCTGTAGGTCCGCACAGAAACCATTAAGGAGTTTGTTGTCAAACTACTTAGCATTGTCACTTACTATTGCATGAGGTACTTGCTACAACTTCAAAAATGTAAACCCAAGCGTAGGTTGTGCGAAATAATATATTCTCGAGAGTTCGAGGTCGAATTCTCAGGGAATTGCAAAAACAAGAGAATCACAGAACAAGTCTAATAAAAGAAAATCGTTTAAAAAGTCTCGTAAAGAGAAGTTCCATTTATCAAAACTAGAATGAACTAATTAAAACAATAATTAAAATAATAAAGTATCAGTAATACCCTTTCAAATCCATACGACATCTATTAAAAATCCAATTTTCAAACTCAATTGAGAATCAAGCTGATAAGTAATCCCAATCAGAATATTTAGCAATAAGAACACGAAAACACCAATTTTAATAACCTCGATTCTATCCGAGTAAGCCTGAAAATTTATCTGCAAATTGCAAGCATTTGCCATGCCTGGAGTCTACGACAAATCAATTCCAGACCTACCCACATAGTCATCCGTTCATATTATCTTTTGAAAATTATGTTAATTAACTCTGGCACGGAATAACTAGTTATTTGACTCGTAGGGAAATTCAAACAATCCGATTTGCATGACACAACGGATCAAGAATCTCTACAGAGCAAAAACTCCACTAAAAGACAAAAGTTAAATTAACATAATAACACAAGCAGTAAAACCCTTGGAATGATAATAGTACCGTATTTCATTGAAAGCTTCTCCCCTAACTTTAGTTGGGTTCTTTAGCTAGACAGTTACAAATACCATAAAGAATAGAAAAATAATCAACAACCCTAAACCTAGTAACTATTCTTCTATTTATACCTAGGAAAAACAATCCCAACTAGGTTACAATGCCAAGCTTAGTGTTCTGGGCAAGAAAGAACACGCGTCTAGACGCAAGATAGGTACACGTCCGAACGCAATAGACAGTACGCTCCCCAACCCTTAAAATCTCCACACGCCCATTCTGGACATTCCTTCTAGACCCACATGTAGACTCCGTTTGGACGCGATAAACAATATCTTCCTCCTCTTCTTACTTCTAGCTCTTGCCCCTTTAAAATTCATGACTAATCCTCCAATTTATCTTATTTACCTACAAAATGAGAACAAACATTCCATAAGTAGAATCATATAGAAACCCAGGTAAATTAATAAATTTAACACTCTATCCCATGTAATTAACTCCTATCAACCACCAAACTAATACATTATCAGATGCTAATCACACCCCCAACCTAGTCCTTCCTAGTCCCTAGTAAGGTAAAATAGAATGAAATAAATCCCTCTTCACTTTCGTAAGACTCACGACTGCATTTAGCACATGCAACAAGTCTTTAAACCTCTACGTTCCCCCTAATGGACGAGTATAGTCTCGTGAGGGTTTCTAGAGATGATACCCATAAACATCACCTTGTGAGCAAATATCTAAATAATAATTTTATAACGCAAATTGCTACCACAATATAAAAATTTTAAACTGTAAGCCTTTTTATAAGCACATGCAAAGTAAAATATAGAACTCTATGCTGTATAACTATATGCACTTATCATATTCTCATATAAACTCATGTGTAGTGTGAATTAATTATACCGAGTCAATAATTTATCCAGTAATCACCTCTACAACTATCAACTATTCGTCTCAATGCCAAATCTCACTAGATAATTCACTCATAAAAGATTCTCTCAAATTATAGTGACTATTCTCTCAAGTATCACATGTGAGAAGAATATACTTAAGCCAAAACAAAATAATGCTCACATGTCTATTAAAATAATTGTCATCTAAAAAAAATGATTTGACATAGTCTCATGAAAGGAAATCAATACACAATAAACAAATAATCACCATTCTCTTTCTTATTCACACAAGTCATGCATCCAGCAATACACTCTTGAGATCAAATAAGTCTTTATCTAAGGTTGTAATGGGGCCTTGGGATTAGGTTTTGAAACGAAAGATATTTAGGAATTTAAAAGACTATCTCGAGAGAATATGCACATTACACAACTAAACTTCTTTCCATGACCTTGCACTCTTCATCCTTTAGAAGCACAATTTACAACACTTGCTCATATTTTTTTTTTCTTTTCAAACACATGCTTGCTATTTTTTTTCTTTCCTCACTTTGATTTTTCACAGCTAGACATATTGTCTTCTTTTTTTTCCAGCTCTTTCTCTTAGCAAGACAACTGAATGTATATACTTTACAAATATGCATAACCCCCTTTTTTTCTTTTGAGTAATTTTTTTTTTAACCAACATCTTCCAAATTACATAAACAATAAAAGCTCAATCTCAGGATAACCAAGGGTAAAGGATATTATTTTTTTTTATTATCTTGGTTATCATATGTTTGGTATAAGAAATAAAATTTTGTTTCAAAGGCTCAATCACGACTTTTAGGGATTATAATATTCAAAAAATAAGGCTCAGGCTCAAATAATGTCAAAGATGGCCTAAAATCATATCTCCAGAGCTCTTGATAACACACTATCTCATACAAATAATTTAAAGTCAATCAATCATTCACAATATTGGTGTTGACCAAAACAAAAATAATGAGACTATTGAAGGAGATTAGCTGAATAAAAATATTCTTCATTGAGTAAATATAAATAACCCTACAAAGAAGATTGGATCAAAACTCACCAGGGTTTTCATGCATCTTCACTATATGTTTCAAGTTCTCAATGTAGAATACCTAACAAATTTTCAACTCGGTAAAGTTTAAAGTGCACAAATTGTGAGTTTTTACATGAACCTGATATGAGATACAAAAATATAGAATTAAGTTCAGTATGATGCTTAAAAAGTTGCAAATTTAAAGTTAAGCAAATTATTCATATGTTGTGATATCAAATTATGCATAAACATATTATTTAGATATTTAATGACTAGAGTCGACACACAATAAGACAAAATATGTATTTTCTAATATATCAAAGCTTTGCAAACTACATACCCAAAAGATAACAAGATCAAGCCTAGACTCGATTAACTATAACAGACTTTGATCTTAAAAAAAAAAAACCTCCTTCCCAAGTCCACAGCGGACTGCATAGACATAGAAGAAATCTCACAACCCTAAGTGGACGGGCCTACACGACCCTGAGAACTCTGCCCTGGGCCTCTCATTTGAGCACACATCTCTCTCCTAATGTTTTTCTTCTCTCTCAGAATTGCGAATAACAACTGCCTATCAGACCTAGGATCAGTCTCCTCATCAACTAGAAAATCAAAATCCTCATCCAAATTGAGGAACTGATCCCACTGCTCGTCCATGGCAACCTCAGCTGCTGGCTCCTCCTGCTGCTCGGCGGGTTGGGCTCTCTCTCCTGCTGTTCTCGAAACACTCTGACTCTTTAACAAAGAGCCAGAGTTTAGAACTATAACTTTCTTAGCCTTTTCCACGGTAGCGTCCACCACCAATCCCACTTGCTCACATAATGCAGTCGCAATGCCAACAAAAGGGAGAGATCCTTTCCTGGGATCCACTATCGCCCACCGCATCTTGGCAAATATCAATGAAGGG
The DNA here is from genome assembly GCA_951799425.1 of Ilex aquifolium. Taxonomy (NCBI): domain Eukaryota; kingdom Viridiplantae; phylum Streptophyta; class Magnoliopsida; order Aquifoliales; family Aquifoliaceae; genus Ilex; species Ilex aquifolium. Next base: position 7,300,904 of record OX637401.1, on the reverse strand, counting down.
AGATCAATAGAGCGACCAGTGCCCATAGCATAAAGCAATCTTGCCCGTTCTGTATAGATGTGGTTGTTCCTTAGCAAGGGCAAAATATTGGACATCGAAATTAAATTTAGTATCTTATACTTGTTCGTCAAGTCTCCCTGCTGAAGGAACCTATTATCATTGGTCCAGACAAAATCAGGATCGGCTAACAGTTCTCTCGCAACAAGATCACTAGAATATGCTTGACGGTAATCTAAGTTGGCCACTCTAGCCTGAGTCATTCCAGTCAACCGGGCAATAATAGTAACGTCTACCCGAATAGTCTTGCCCCAGACAAAAGTAGGAAAAGTGTCATCCTCATAGTCATCCGCATTGCTATAAAATTCACGTGCCAAAATAGGCACACAAGGCCATTCTCGACCTACAAACCCAGCCCACCTCCTTGAATAGATAATGTCCCTCACTCCTAGCCTGTAAAAATCTTCATACTCAATCTGCCTCTCACAAACGAAGGGTTTGTTCACGTATTACTGAAAAAATCTTACCCTTGCCTCTAGTGTCTTGAAGCGGTGAGGGTCAAAAGTACGATCCTCATCGCTGGCCTCTTGAGTATCTCTCCTTGCTCTCTTCAAAGTAGAAGCCCTAGGAGGTTCCATTGCGTGAATACAAGAAGAAGAGGGAAGGATTTTTGAAATAGTTGTTATGGGAAGAGATGCAGAAACTTGTCCAGGAGGCAGTTTTTTATAGATTTGCCACATGCGTCCGGGCGCAAGTGAGGTACCCTCCGAACACAAGCCAATAACCTCATTTAATCAGCCTTAATAACCACGCCTCCGGACTCAAGGAAAGGTACCATCCGGACACGTCCTCTGAAATTGAAAACGTTTGATGTCTCGCATCCGGACGTAGATCAAGTACTGTCCAGACGCGAATTCCATAGAGCATAACACCATCTCACACTTAGAATTTTTTTTGAATTAATTCATAACGTCCGTCCTGACGCAAGAGCATAACCGTCCAGAAGCATTGTACAGTAGAGTCCACATCTTAACACTTAGAGAAAAAAATTTGAAGTAGAAACAAATCAATACAAGGGATTCTTACCAACACTTTCTACTAAATGACAGAAAATATTAATAAAGGAAAATATTAATGACGCAATGCACACACATTGAAAAACACAATGAAAATGTTTAGGGGAGACATTACATTGTCCTCAATGTATGACTATGCAATTAATCACCAACAGAACAACAAAAATTAGACTGGTGGAATTTAGGGGAGACATATCTTGTATGGCAGTGTATCGACCTACAAGTAAGGCTAAAAATATATATCACCAATAAAAACTATTATACAATAATTGGGTTGAAATTTTGACAATTTATTCATATTTAGGGTCCATCAACCTGATGGACTCCACTTCCATAATACCCCCTTCCAAGAACGGATTTAATCGTTGGTCATTGACTTTAAAAATATTTCCATTCTTAGGGTTTTCAATTTCCACTGTCCCATAGGGAAAAACTTCTTTAACAATGAAAGGACCACTCCATCTAGTGCGAAGTTTTCCTTTAAAAATATGCAATTTAGAATTATACAAAAGAACCTTTTTTTGAAGGTGTAAAAGTTTTTCTCAAAATATTTTTATCATGAAACACCTTCATTCTTTCTTTGCTAATTCTTGATTCTCATAAGCTTCATTTTGAATCTCATCAAGCTCATTCAACTGTAATTTCCGTAAAGAACTGGCTTTGTCAAGACTAAAATTAAACATTTTAATGGTCCAATATGCTTTGTGTTCCAATTTCACAAGTAAATGGCAAGCCATTCTATAAATCAATCTATACAAAGACATGCCAATCACGGTTTTAAATGCAGTGCGATAAGCCCATAACGCATCATTTAGTCTTAATGACCAATCTTTACTATTGGTATTCATTGATTTTTCCTAAATGTAGTTAATCTCTCGATTGACAAGATCTATTTGGCCACTTGTCTGTGGGTGACAAGGATTTGCAAGCCAAGTATCAGTCCGGACGCAATAGATAGTACGCTCCCCAACCCTCAAAATCTCCACACGCCCATTCTAGACATTCTATCTGGACCCACATGCAGACTCCGTCCAGACGCGATAAATAGTATCTTCCTCCTCTTCTTACTTCTTGCTCTTGCCCCTTTAAAATTCATGACTGCTCCTCCAATTTATCTTATTTACCTGCAAAATGAGAACAAACATTACCTAGGTAAATTAATACATTTAACACTCTATCTCATGTAATTAACTCCTATTAACCACCAAACTAATACATTATCAGATGCTAATCAGTACTCCAAAATGACATACTATGCTCTTCCAGATGAAGTCCTTCACTTTCTGGTCCATTATTCTGGCTAAGGACTCAGCTGCTGCCCACTTTGTGAAGTAGCCAATGTCTAATACCACAAATTTGCATTGGCCTCGACTTATAGGTAGGGCGCCTAAGATGTCAATCCCCCATTTAGAGAAGGACCAAGGGCTCATGATGGTGGTGAGTTCTTCTGGTGGTTGTCTTAGCACTGTCGCAAAATGTTGGCATTTGTCACACTTTTTTATGAATTCAAGGGCATCTTTAATCATGTTAGGCCAGTAGTAGCCTTGTCTTACTTCCTTGTGAGTTAGTGCACACCCTCTGGAGAGAGGCAGCGGAGTAGGGGTAATGAGTAACTTCTCTTGTAAAGGGTGTCATGTAAGATGATGTACCTAGACGTTCTCTGTCTCAACTTCTTGGCTTTCACTAGATTTTCTGGGAAAGTGCCTCCTTCTAGATAGGCTCGGATGAGTGTCATCCAGTTGGCATCGGTGGATGCACATTTGACGTTGTCTTTCCCTGCTTTGAGCCTGATTGGCTCAAATTGGTGACCTGTGATTGCGAGGTCTGTTAGTATGTTTGCAGATGCGAACTTGGCAAACGCGTCTGCCATGGCGTTATCTTCCCTGGGCACATGCTGAATTTGGAAGTGGTTGAACTTTTTCAGCAAAGTTTGGACCACTGAGGAGTATTATTGTATTCTTTCCTCTTTTACTTTAAAGTCTCCCCTTACCTAATTGATTATCAACTGGGAATCACTATAAACTATGAGACAGTGGGCCTTTATTTCAATTGTGAGTTTAGGCTTTAGATGAGGGCCTTGTATTCTGCCTGATTATTTGATACCGCAAAATGGAGGGGTACGACATATTTGAGTGGAGTGCCATGGGGGCTGATAAGCACCAGCCTTGCTCTGCCACCCTCGCTAGTAAAAGATCCCTTTATGTATAGCTTCCAGCATGCTACGACGTCAATGGGAGACGCCCGCTTAGGGGTGGTAGTGCACTCAGGCAGGAGTGTAGCAGGCTGAGGTATGGTTGACGAGGGTGTTGAAGATATTGGAGAAGTAGGTGCAAGGGAACTAGATGTCTCAGGCCTAGGAGCCTGAACGCCAGGGGCCTGGGGCGTTGGCTCCATGGCGCTAGGCTCTCTAGGGATGGCATCTGGCCTTGCTGTATAGGGAGTCAAGGCTCTGTGTATTGGGCAGGTAAGCGCATGGGTGCAGGGCATTTCTTCCTAGGAATCTCCCTCCTCTAGTGGTGTAGATTCGGCCACAAAATTTGCAATTACTTGTGCCTTTATTGCCGCCCTCGGCTGGTACTGCACATCGAACTCGGTTAACTCGACCACCCATTTGAGGAGTCGCCCAGACACATATGGATTTCTTAGGATCCCTCTGAGTGGTTGATCTCTGATAACCACGATGGTGAGGCTCTGAAAATATTGGCGTAGGCGCCTGGCCTTGGTGACTAGTGCGAGGGCCAAATTCTCCAATTCAGAGTATTTTACCTTTGCTCCTCGGTATGCCCTACTTAGATAATAAACAGGCCTTTACACTCCTCTTTCCTCCTTGACCAGGGCAGAGCTCACAGCAGAGGACGAGGAGGAGAGGTAAAGATACAAGGTTTCTCCTAGTACGACATGAGAGAGTAAGGGGGTGCAATGAGATTGTCCTTTAACTTTTGGAAGGCATGTTCTGCATCTAGTCCCCACTGAAAAGACTTTTTGAGAATTTGAAAGAAAGGTAAACACTTATCTACTAACTTTGAGACAAACCTACTAAGGGCTGCTATCCTTCCGTTAAGGCTCTGGACCTCCTTCACAGAAACTGGGGATCTTATCTCCAAGATAGCTTTGATCTTGTCTGGATTAGCCTCAATGCCTCTTTTATTAACCATGAAGCCAAGAAATTTTCCTGAGGTTAAACCGAAAGCGCACTTTTCAGGATTTAGCTTCATCTAGTAAGTTCACAAGATGTCAAAAGTCTCTTGCAAGTGTGCTACATGGTCCACCGTAGCCAAGCTCTTCACCAGCATATCGTCCACACAGAACTCCAAAGTCTTCCCGATTTGTGCCTTGAACATCTTGTTCACGAAGCGCTGGTATGTGGCTCCGGCGTTTTTAACTCTGAAAAGCAGGACCTTAAGTTCTTTTCGGGATGATAAAAGAAGTTTTTTCTTGGTTTGGAGGAAATATGAAGCATCCAGAAAGCTAAGTAACTCGTGTCCAGCAGTGGCATCAATAAAGATGTCGATGCGTGGCAAGAGGTAGCTATCTTTGGGACAAGCTTTGTTAAGTTCGGTGAAGTCCATGCAAAGGCGCCATTTCCCGCTGGTCTTTGTTACCATTACAACATTTGATAGCCACACCGGGTAGGCTACTTCCCTGGCTGACCCATTTCTAGCAACTTCCCCACCTCTTTTTCCATGGCCTCGGCTTTCTTGGTACCAATAATTCTCAACTTTTGGTGGACGGGATCCACGTTGAACCGGTAGTTGGCAACCTCGGGATCGATGCCCTCTAGATCTTCGTGCGACCAAGTACAAACGTTCATGTTCCGACTAAGGAAATTAATGAGGTGGGCGGCTCACTATTGGGAACGCGAGGAGCCAATATAGATTCTTCTTCCTAGACAGTTCTCGTCCAGCTTTACTGATTCGAGTTTTTTTGCTGGATTTCCCCTTTCCAGTGTGCTGTCATCCCTAGGATCTAGCACTGCCACTTTAAGGGTCTCTTAAGGTTTCTTGGCCCTCATAGAGGCCACATAACATTCTTTGGCGATGACTTGGTCTCCTCTGATTTCTCCAATCCCATAGGGGGTTGGAAAATGGAGAACAAGGTAATAGGTGGACGGCATTGCCCTTAAGGTGTTGAGTGTAGGGTGTCCAAAAATGATGTTATAGGCAGAAGGGCAATCCAACACTATGAAGTTCACCATGATGGTGGAGCTTCTTGGTGTTGTCCCTACTGTGACTAGCAGGGTGATGGAACCCGAGGGATACACTTTCTCCCCTAAAAATCCAATGAGGGACATCCTAATGGGTTGCAATCTCTCTGCAAAGATGGAGGCTATCATAGGCTAATGTAAACAGGATGTTGGCGGAGCTGCCGCTGTCCACTAGAATTCTCTTAACCTGGTAGTTAGCTACCATCATGGTTAACCTTAAAGGGTCATCATAGGGGTGTTGAATCCCCTTGAGGTGTATGTCTGAGAATGAGATGACCTCTCCTTCCCCGTGCTTGGGCCTCCTCGTCGGGTGAGGGTCATCTAACTCTGCCTATCTGGCTCACCTAGCATGTGCCTTCTTGGCTGAGTTGGAGTCACCTCCTCCTCCTAACTCTCCGGAGATCATCTGGATTTCTCTAAAGGGCTGTTGGTGATTTCTGTCATCTTGGTTCTGGCCAGGTGGCGGGTGATGAGCACAAAATATTGTATATTTGAAGGCCTCATTACATGCATTTTAACTCAACTTTTGCACCTAAGTACTTAGAGTTAGCCGATTTTATGAATAATGTTGAATTTTCGATGTTGCAAGTTTTTATAGCTTAAATGATGGACTTTAGGACCTTGCAACTATGTTGGATGTGTGGTGAAGGCATTGACACATTACATGAAGATTTAGAGGCTTAAAAGTGAAGAAATCAAGGAGGTATTGGTGTTTGGTAACAAAGGCACCAGCAGCCACACCACTGGGTTGAAGAGCCTCGGTTGTCCCCAATTTTGACCATGATCCACTTAAAATCTGAAAAAGTGCAAAACATAAAAGTTGTAGATCTAGATGTCGTATATATTGTTTCAAAATTTCAGCTCAATCCAACGGTTGGATCAAAAGTTATGCCGATTCTACGAAAAGTGGTCCAGAGTAGAAAACAGTACCGGTACACAGTACTGGTATGGTACCGTTCCGGAACTGCGTACCGGTACTTCGAACTCCAGAAGGTTTAGAGTACCGGTACACAATATCGGTACGCTCCCAGAACAGCCCAGAACACCTGCAAACTCTTCTCCACTTGCTTGGGGGTCCCACCATTGATTCTCCCACTTGTTCCCCATCATTCTCTTACACATCTACATGCCTCCGTTACACAAGATGAGGACTTTGAAGGCTTGGGAATTAATGGAAGAGAGAGAGAAGGGGGCTGCCATGTGGGTTGTAGGTGAAGCTTGTCTTGCTTGTCAAGACCCATCCAGTCAGCCTCCCATTGATGGGAGGCCTGCACACACATTGGGGGGGACCACCATGCAAGAAATTTGAAGGCAAACACTCCATTATATTCAACAATTGACAAGCATTTCAAGTGGTGGCTACCTAAGCTTAAAAAATCCCATGAAGAAGACAATGAATAGTGTCATAGTGTAAGAAATTTATGTTTTTACATTTTATTCCATCTTTTCACTTGTAATCTTCTTGAATACTCTTGTAAGCTTCATTAATTATTTTTAATGTCATTTACTTCAAGTGCTTTGCAAGTTTAGTTGAATATTCTAGATTTCACCATTGTTGCTTCAAGTTTTCTTCATTTCATCTTTTAAAATGGGTATTGCATATTTTCCTTCATAGCTTTAGATTTCTTGCTTCAAGTTAAGTTTCATGCTTTAAATCTTCATTTCTCTTCAATGTCTTTCATTTACATTATGCTTGTCTTTCTTTTATGCATGAGTAACTAGCTTTTAAGTTGGTTAATCCAAGGGAGAATTCCACTTGGGTATGCCATTCCAACTCTCTTTCATTCCTTCTCTCGGTGTATGATGGCTCGGTTTGACTGGGTTGAGGGTGGATAAGTTGGTGAGTCTTTGATATTCCGTAGGCCTAGTCACAGTTTATGCTTAAACACTCACCCATTTTATCCCTTGCTTCCCACGAATCAATCGTACTTCTAAGCACCATTGGAGGAAGGCTTTGAGTTGGCTTGGCATTCCCATTGGAGTGAACCTTTGTGATTAGCCAACAATTATTTTCTTGCACTTCCATTCACAAACACAACCACAAAACTCAAACAAAAGATTTTTCACTTTCTTTACCTTTTGCAAAATCACATTCACACAACTTGAACTTTCATTCCCTGAGGAGATGACCTTGGAATACTTTTCCAAGTAAAACACCGACACACAAAAGACTCTTTGCGATTAGGGAGCACTTTTGTTCACACACCCGCATTTCATTTCACATTTTGTTCATTCCATTTTCCACCAATCCGTTGTTGCCTAATCTCTTGCATCACCCCGAGGGAGAGTGACACTCCCTTTCACACATAAGCCATATACACATGTCAAATGGTGATGTTTAGGGGTTAGGAATAACAACGTTTTTCATCAATCAGCGGGGCTTGTCCTCTGCTGGCAACGTACTACCGTAATTGGCCACGCTGTCTAAGTTCCTCGATCTGCCTCTTGAGTTCAAAGCATTCGTCAGTATCGTGGCCATTATCGCGGTAAAATCGACAGTACTTGTTTGGATTTCTACGATTCGGGGTGGACTTCATTTTTCCCGACCAACGTATCATAGGATCATCCTGGATTTGGAGCAGGATATGCTCAACCAAAGCATTGAGCGACATAAAGGCTTGCCGCTCTCTCAAAGGCTCAGGACCGAGGTTGTCCTTAACAAACACTATTTCTATCCTCGTTTTCTTACTCTCTGCTTCTCTTCTGTCTTCACGGGTGCCCTTTCTCTTTTCTCCCCCGTGGGAGGACTCACCTCGCCTAGCCTTGGTGACATCCTCAGCATTCATGCACTTTTGTGCCCTAGATAAAAGCTCGGGCATGTTTGCTGGTGGTTTTTTCAAACTGAAAACATGAAACTTGATGAGCGCAGATTTGCGATAAAGGCGGCCATGGTGACCTTATCATCTGGCTCTTTAATCTGGAGGGCCTTCTCGTTGAATCGAGTGAGGTAGCTCAAATTCTCATCTCAATCCTTCTTGATTGTGAACAGGTGGGTGACCGGTTTCTAATGTCGACGTCCCCCTATAAAGTGGGAGACGAAAGATTTGCTTAGTTCAAAATGAGTTGATAGAAGATGACTTGAGCTTAGCAAACCATTGTCGTCCAGATCCCTTAAAAGTGGGAGGGAAGACTCTGCACATTATTTCGTCTAGTACATTGTGGAGTTGTATAAGTGAATTGTACTTGTTGAGGTGATCGAATGGATCCACCGTGGACATCTTGAACTTGGAGGGTAACGGGTAGTTAACCACATCCGCCATGAACGGAGTGTCAGTGTGCCTTACCAGATAGTCTGTTGTCTCCGGCGCCCGTGCCTTGATGGCATTGAAGACGTCGTCGAGCTGATTTTGTACCTCCTTAATTTTTTCATCCCATTGGTTGGGGATGCCCTAAGTCGGATCGTTGTAGTAACTTTCGTGATCTGCACACTGATTTTCTCCCTCATCCTTTTGCACATATGGGTTATCATCATGTGAGGACGGAGCAGGGACATAAGGAAGAGGAGTATGTGGGGCACCTGGGCATTGAGGAGGGGTTCCCTGACGTTGGGCGCCACGCTGGGGGGTGCCTTGGAGCCCTGGGTGGACAAGCTGTGGTGTCTCCCCTTCTGCGGGCTAGGGCATGACCCCTCTTTAGGTGTGCATCAGTTGGAGAATCTACTGGTTTTGACTCATCAGCAGCTGCGTTGTCTCCAAAAGTTGCTGCCCGACCACAAGATTTATAGTAGTGGAGGGTTCTGCAGGGGGAGACGGGACCTCCTCCCGACATGTTGGGCCATGATCCTCCGGTTGTTGATTCATTGACCTAATTGTAATTGCTATGGAGAAAATAAGGATAGATAGTAGAAAAATTTATTCGTTTTCCTTAGATGGTGTCAAACTGATGATGTACAAATCTGATTATACTCAATTAAATCAATCAAGTGTATGAAGTATAGCGATTAACAAGGTAATCAATAATAAGAGACAAAGATTGGGTAGTTGGACCTAAGTGATCTAACCACTGAAGGCGACAATGGTGGCCGGAGAACTTTATTAATGAGAGAGAGTACAAGGTAGTAGGTGAGAGTGAGAGAGCAAGACTAAAATCAAAGTGTGGTGTGTGAGAGATATCCCCCCTGTTTTAAGAAATTTACAATTTATAGGCACATAACCCTAGTTGAGGCATAGCTACAATTGGGGATATGCACTATCTTAGAGCCATGTCTATCACAATGATTGCTCTCCCACTTGTGTTGACCCTTCCTGGAATCTCGAGATTTGGACCAAATTGATACCATGAACTAAGCCTGACTTATTTGATGATTTGGGTTTAACCCATTTCTGGACCAAGGCCCAATTGGATCTTGGGCTCGTCATATATTATACTTATATTGGAAAATAAGAAAAAATAGAGTGAATATTATAATGTATAACCCATATTTTTCTTTTTTTGTGTTTTCTCTCTTATTTGATTTTCCCTCTTGCTTTTACTTCAATTTTTTTTATTTTTCCTCCTTTTTTAGTTCATTATCCAAATTCTTATTATTAATTTTTTGGTGTACATTTGTTTTTTTGTGATAATCGGATCGGATCGGATATCTGAAAATTAATGGATTCAGACATGGATTGATTTTTTCAAATCCGTTAGATAATCAGATTAGATCGGATCGGATCGAAAAAAAACTTAATCGGATTCGGATATAGATCAATCCGGTCCATATTCGATTTGTTGACAGGCCTAGTTTTATGTAGTAGTCCACTCAAATTTATATAAATTTATAGGTTTTGATAGATTTGTATTATTTGAACTTATGAAATTTGGTTCTAATTTAATATTACAAGTATATTTAATTAAATTTGAGCTTGTATTATTTTGACTTATAGAATTTAAGTCCAAGAAATTTAGCTTCTAGAAAGTCATTTAATAAATTTTGGGCCAAATTACAAATATTATTTTATTAATTTTTCAATGTCCCTAAATACCCCTCGAGACTTGTTTGCATATTTAATTTTTTTATAAATATGTAAAACGGTCTCGAATATATTTTGATAAGAAATTTGATTTTTTAAAAAAATATTATTATTTTTAGCCATAATCAACATAAAATTCTAATCCATGTCGAAATAAAAATACTGAATTCTTTTCTCATTCAAACACATGAACCTAAATTTTTGGGATCCGATTAGGTACAATCGTTTAATTTTTCGGTACCATACCGAAAAGTTGTTGAGAGTATTTTGGCTGATGAACGCCCCACATGTAAAAGCAAAAGCAATACAATAGACTTCCCCAATTGCATTTTGCCATTGTACAAAAATACCATTTTAGTTATAATATAACCTCAAATACTTGTAAACATCAATATCTAGGATAAAATACACCTTTGTGAGGTTGTGTTACCATGATTTGTAGTTAACTTACCAATATTTGAAGGTACCATTTAAAAATTTTACCACTATATTAGTTATATTTAATATCATGAAGGAAAGATTGTCACATTTGGGGCAAAAGTGATTATAATTGTGGATGAGTTACCATAATTAAGGGTATGTCTGCCAATATTGAGGGCACGGTTACCAAAATTGTGGACACATTTACTAGTTTAGAGACAAATTACGACTACTTTGATTAATTTATAACATCACTGGGAAAAATTACGAAGTAAATGGTGAATTTACAACAAAAGAAGATTAAGTTAAAAATATTGTGGTCAAATTTACAACAATTGAGAAAAATGTTACAACAATTATGGGTAAATATACTATATTTTAGAAGTTACTAGTTTATAGCAAAATGAATAAATATTACGACAGATGTGGGTAATATTATGAACTCAACAGTAAATGTACAACAATAACAATGAATTTAATGTATGCGAATTTACAACAAAAGGGATTTAAGTTACCAATTACCATATTTGTGGGAAGAGTTATCATTGCTACAACTTTAATAATGTATCACTCAAGTGTATGTTGTCGCGAAGTAATAAAACTCAAAAATTTGAGGTAGTAACACAGGGAATTGATGAATAATTCAGAACACAAATAAAATTAAAATAAAATTGCTTTTGAAAGTAATTTGAAGAAGTTGAATTTAGAAAACAGTAAATTTAGGGTTTTAAATAATAATTAGGAATACTAAAGCATCGGGAATCCTCTTTCAACTCCACACAATATTTATTTATGATCCAATTTTCGAACTCAATTAAGACTCAACTGAGTAGTGATCTTAATCGAAAGATTTAGTGAAAATAATATTGAAAACATATCCAAAAGTATAATAGATAAATTACTTGAGTAAAAGTAAGTGTTTACTAGTTTAAAGGCTAATTACAAATACTTTGGTTAACTTATAAAATCAGTGGGCAAAATTATGAAGTAAATAATGAATTTACACCAGAAGTGGGTTAGTTAAAATATTGTGGTCCAATTTACAACAATTGAGGGAACATTTGAACAATTATGGGTCAATATACTATACTTTAGACTAAATATACCATAGTTAGTCAGTTATGAACCAAGTTACTAGTTTATAAGTTAACTAGTTATTTCCCGTGCCTTAAGGCACGAAGTAATAAAAAAATTTGTCAACAATAAACATATTTGTATTCACACCCAAAATAAAATCACAAACATAAATGAGAGATAAAAAAATTTAAGTACCGATTGTAATGGGGGTGACCGGTGTTAGTGGTGATGGTAGGAGACGGTGATAGTTGTGGTGGGTGGCGATAATCGTGGAAGTGGTGGTAGTCATGGGTGACAATGATGATGGTGGTGGTGGATTTTTGGGTGACGATGATGGTAGTGGCAGTCATGGGTGACGACGGTGGTGTGGGAGTTGGTGGACGACGGTGATTGTGGTTTGCAGTGGTGGAGGTGGGACGACGACGGTGGTGGTGGGCAGTGACGATGGTGGTGGTGGGCGACGATGGGTGCTTCTAGGCGACAGTGTGATGGGTGGTGGCGAATGACGACGGTGGTAAGTGTGGTGGGGGTAGGTGACAGTGGGTGGCTGTAGTGGTGGGCGATGACGGGTGGTGGTAATAGGTGTGGTGGTGGTGGGTGACAGTGGCTGGTAGCGAAGATGGGCGACGACAGGTGGTGGTGGGTTGTGGTAATGGGTGACGGTGGGCAACAATGGTAGTGATGGGTGCTGACGATGGGCAACGGTGGTAGTGGGATGATGGTGGTAATGATATTAAATATAAGAATAAGATGATGATGGTGGTAGGTTGTGGCAGTGGATGACGATGGTAGTAATCAGTGGTGGGTAGCGATGGTGGTGGTGGTGGCAGTGGGGCATTGGGGCAGTGAGGGTGGGGGTGGGGGTGCAACTGAGGCAGTGGTGGTGGTGGTGGGGGTGCAAGTGGGGCAGTGGCGATGGTTGTAGTTGTGATGGTCGTGGGGTGGGGGTGGTGGTGGTGGTGGGGGTAGTGGTGGTGGTGGGATAGTGGTGGTAGAGGTAGTGATGGTGGTGGGGTAGTGGTGGTAGTGGTGATGATGGTGGTGGGGCGGTGGAGGAAGTGGTGGTGGTGATGGCAACGGTGGTGGTGGAGCGGAGGGTGTGGTAGGTTGGCGATAGTGGCGGTGGGGTGGCGGTGGCGGTGGCGGTGGTAGTGGTGATGGTGGTGAAGCGGTGGCGGTGATGGTGGTAGAGGTAGTGATAGTGGTGGAGCGGTTTCGAACATTATTTTTATTTTAAAGTACTTATGATAAATAATTCCCAAAAACACTTTTAAAAAGTTATTCCAAACACACTCTTAGTGGCCTATTTTTCCTATTAAATTGGGGTGTTAATATTAGCCATCAAATTAATTTTTAAAGTAAAATTTAAATAGATCTCAACCACGAATAGCAAAAGTCATTTTATTATACTTTATTTGAAATTTGAATTGTATTATACTTTATTATATAGACTAGCAATTGCCCGTGCCTGAAGGCACGACGTAACAAACAAAAAAATCGAAAGCAAATACATATGCATTAAGAGACTGTATGCCATAAAAAATTGCCAATTAGAAAAACTAAGAAAAAACATTGATAAATATAATATGGGTCCATTATTTTTTTTAAAAAAATTGATAGAATACAAATCAAAACAATCTCAAACATTGTTCAATGACCGTTTAATTATTGATTGATATCCAAATGGTAGTAAATTCTGATGATGCACAAATTGGGTTTGTACACCACCCGTCAGATGAGCAGTAATAAATGTTGTAATTAAGAAGTAAGAGATGAAGATAAGAGCAACACAAGGATTATAGTGGTTCGGTCAATGTGACCTACGTCTACTATGAATGGCTAGGGTCGCCGGGTACTTTATTACTTCAAGTGAGTAGGGAGAACGGAGGGTTACAAGCTTAGAGAGATAGGAGAGAGTTGTGCTCGACTGAGTGTGATCTGCCCCCCAAGTGTTGGTGGGGCTTCTAATTTATAGTTGCCCCCTAACAAATTGGGGCGACTTAATAGTAATTGAATAGCTATTGTGGTGGAGCTGGCGACTTCTTCTCAACGGGCGAGGCAATTATGATGCTCTCCATAAGATTCAGTCAAAGGATGAGGTGAGGGTTGACTCTTTCCAAAGCGGCGAGGATGAGACTCTTGGATGACCATGCTCCCTGCTGATGTAGCTCCTCGAACCTGATGAGCTTGGCCAGGCGTGGACCACATTGGGCTTGCTGGGTCTTTATAAGATTGGGTTCTTAATTAAGATTGGACTTTCAACATGAATTGGGCCTGGTCCATCATTTGCCCCCCAATGCCCCGTGTCTAAGGAAACTTGGAGAAGGGGGCATTTGGTTGAATCTTGAGCTCTGGGTGGTGGAGACTCCTTCTGATAGATGACTTTTCCCCTCCGTGATATATCTCACCTTTTAGAATACCTCAAGTATTTCCTTATTTTTATTTGGACTTTAGGAGAGCCCTTGATTTTCAATTGGGGCTTTTGCCTCTTTAAAAGCCCTAGGCTATAAATAGAAGCTCCTCTTTCATTTCACTCATTCCATATAATTTTGAGAGAGGGAGGTAGAGCTCTTCTTGAAACCTTCCAAGAACTCATAGGTGAGACTTTCGAGTTTGAGCACTTCGATCAATGTCGACTGGAGAAGAGTTTGTGAATCTTGTTGGAGAGCCCGGAGAGGAGGAGGAGGCGCCCGGCGCCGGAATGAAGGTTCCATTGGTGCCTGCTACTATTCGTGCGCGACATGGGCTGCCTGAGGCGGCTGTCTGCTCGCTGCTGGACACGAGGGAGGCGGATCTAGGCGAGCAGGAGGGGCGAGTAGCACTGGGCGCCGACCTGGGTGGCTTGGGTGAGCGGGGCACTGATCTTGGCGCCAATCGGAGCGCTGATCGCGCTGATCTGGGCGCCAATCTGGGCGCTGATGCTCGGTCTAGGCTGCCTGAGGCGGCTGTTTGCGCGCTGCTGGACGCGAGGAAGGCAGATCTGGGCGAGCAGGAGGGGCGAACAGCTTTGGGCGCTGACCTGGGTGGCATGGGCGAGCAGCGCGTTGACCTGGGCGCTGATCAGAGCAATGGCGAGCAGATTTTGAGCAAGGTTGGGCGCGTAGGGGCTGCTGGGCACGCAGGACAGGCAAGGGCGTGAGGACTGGGCAGAGGTGGAAGGCAAGTTGGCCAGGCCTAGACAACTTGGAGAGGTGAGCGCGTAGAAGGGATAGCAGATCTGGGCGCCTCTGGGGCGCTGGGCACCACTGGCCAGGCGTTCCAAGCGCTGGGCGCCGCTACCCAGGCGTTGGGCGCAGTATCCCAGGCGCTGGGTGATATGGTTGGGGCGACCCGGGTGCTTGCCGAGGCGGGCGAGATGCACACTTTTTGTGGTGACAATTCTGACAATGTGGTGGAGGATCTGGCTCCTCTAGGTGGACCTTCTCAAAATCAGTTTCCTTAAGGGCTCCTTGGTAGTGACTCGGTCAACTCTTCACGCCCTCGCAACAAAAAGCACCAAAACAAAGTAGCTCTTGACGATGATGGGTCCAAAGTCAGTACCCTTTCTAGTATGCTCAATACTGATGATGATATTCTGAGGATTGTTTCTGCTTATCACATTCCCCCAACGGTACTATGTCGTCGAGCTGAGATGGGTGAGCCTGCTTGCGATGACTCCTCTGTTGACATTACCATTTATGAGGAGATGCTTGAGGCTGGGCTCAGGTTCCCAATGCCTTCTTCTGTTTGTCGCATCCTGCATTACTTTTCATTGACACCAGGGCAGTTGGCACCCAACGGTTGGAGAGTTTTGCTGGGTTTCTTGGTATTGTGGAGGAAGGTGCACTATGAGGATGCCTCTCCTACAAGTTTCACGTAGCTTATTACCCGAGTGTGACTCCTGCTCCTAACCAAGGATGGTACTACTTTACTATGAGGGAGGCAAGTTGATTACTGGACTGCCCTCCAACTGTCATAGTTGGAAGTCTCGTTTCATGTTCTCGGTGGAGAGTGGGCTTCAGATGCTGATAGGGCATTGGTACCAACAAGATGGGGTGCTCCAAAGAAAGTTGGTACGCCCTATATACTTACCCTTCTCTCACCACATTCCTTGTAGGCTGTGTATTCACCACATTCCTTGCAGGCTCTCCGATGCTTTCCAAGGACCAAGAGTGGAAGCTGCAGGCCGTGAGGGCTCATCCTGTAAGGGACTTTGGACCTCTCATGCTCAAAGATGGAGGAGTCACTGGTTCCCCTTCGGTAGGTGCTAGGGCTGGTGAAGCTCTCCAAGATCCGGCGGTTCCTCCTTGAAAAGAAAGGGTATGTTGATTCTCTTGTACTTTTCTCCTCTACTCGGTGTTTTTCCTCCAGATAACACTTTATTTCCTTTGCAACGGATAGAAAAGTGGTTATGTTCCGTTATTCTAGTAGGAGCACTCTTCCTCCTAAGGTGGCGAGGATGAGCGATGCCCTCCAAGCGACCTCTCCAATGGTGCCGCCCGAGGTGAGCTCTCCTCAAGTGACCCCTCTGGTGGTGTCTCGGGTGGGCTCCCCTTAAGGGACCCCTCCCGTGGTGCCTCCTCAGTCGACGACTGCTTCAGTTGTGAGTGCTACTCCAGAGACTCCCCTGTTGACCACACCTTCTGCCCCCCGATCGTCCACTCCTCTTGTGGGACCTTCTATGGGGGCACCGATTCAGACTGGTCCCATGCTGGGCAACCTGCAAATCATCAGGGAAAGACTTGGGAGATTCGTGTTTTCGCCCGAAGTTCATGAGATTAATACTCTGGGCACCGAGGAAATTATCAACACATTTATGGAAGGCCTGGCTCAGGTAAGGGTTTGTTATTTCCCTTTTTCCAGTCCTTCCCAATGCGTTTTTTCATTCCTCTATCTTTTGTCTTTTTTAGGCTTTAACTGCATCTATATGCTTGCTTTCAAGGGCCCATTTTTACAACCAGCTGAAGCTTAGTCATGAGGCTGTAAAGAAGGAGCTTTTCGCTGCTCAGGGGAGGATTGCTGAGCTTGAAGCTGCTAGTAGGACTTCCCAGGCTAAGCTTGTGGCGACCCATGAGAGGGCGACTAAGCTTGAGATTGAGCTTTTGGCAACCCGTAAGAGGGATGCGCTCAGAGAGGCTGAGCTTGTGGAGGCCCGTGAGAGGGCAACTAAGTTTGAGACTGAGCTTTTGGCGACCCGTGAGAGGGACGCGCTCAAGGAGGCTAAACTTGTGGAGGCCCGTGAGAGGGCCACGCTCAGGGAGGCTGAGCTTGCAGAGACCCGCGAGAGGGTCATGCTCAGAGAGGCTGAGTTTGTGGAGACCCGTGAGAGGGCCGCACATAGAGAGGCTGCCTGCTCGAGAGCGGAGGCAGAGGTGGAGGCAGCTCAGGAAAGAGCTTCTCGGGCTGAGGTGGATCTGGAGAATGGCCTTGCAGATGCTTTCATTGATGGTTATGAGGAGCTCCGAGGAAAGATTTAAGCTTTTTTTCCCTGATATTGATCTTTCAGGCTTCATGCCAACTAAGGCGCCTGATGAAGGTGACGGAGGCTCTAATGATGCTGAGGATGATGAGAAGGAGGAGGACGACGACGACCATGAGAGTAGTTAGAGTGTTGGGGGACTTTTGATTTTTTGATTTTTTTTAGAAAGGTAGTTTGTATCCTCACTTTTGTAAAAGTGGTTGTTTGTCACTGATGATCCTTTGAAATTGAATACAAAAATGCAAAGATCTTTTTTGGAGTAAAATGTAGAAAATTTTATTCATTCACTGCTTATGTCAAGCAATACTGGATAATAATCCCAAAGAAGGTAAAAAAAATAAAACCAAGTTCCCCAACTTTACTACTTCTACTCTCTTAAGGTGTCATTGTTAGTACCTCTTCAGGTGCTCAGCGTTGCATGGATGGGGTAAAACCTTCCCCTCGGAATTCTGGATCTTGTAGGTGTCTGGCTTCACCACTTCTATTATGAGGTATGGTCCTTCCCAATTTGGTCCCAACTTTCCTTCTCGCGAATGTTTTGTGGCGAGGATCACTTTCTTGAGGACCAAGTCTCCTGGTTGGAAGGAACGAGGTTTCACCATCGAGTTGTAGTACTTCGCCATACAACGCTTGTACTCCGCGTTGCAGACCAAAGCCATCTCCCTTGCCTCCTCTACCAAGTCGAGGTTGATGTGGAGTCCTTCCTCGTTGGTGATGAAGTCGTGGTGTTGGACCCTTAATGAATGCACCCCTATCTCCATAGGGATGACAGCCTCGGTTCTGAAGGCGAGGGAAAAAGGTGTTTCTCTAGTTGGAGCTTTTGGCGTGGTTCGATAGGCCCATAATACGCCTGGGAGTTCGTCGAGCCAAAGACCCATTGCTCTTTCAAGCCTTGTCTTTAGGTTGCATAACACTATTCTCACCATGACTTATGCTTGTCAGTTTGCCTGCAGGTGTGCTGGGCTGGAATGAGGCTGCTTTATCGGAAGGTCGGAGCAGAAAGAGTTCAGGAGCTTGTTGTAGAACTGCTTGGCGTTGTCGCTGACAATGGCATGGGGTATCCCAAAGCGGCAGACCAAGTTCTTCCAGATAAAATCTTTGACCTTTGCGTCTTTTATCTTTGCTAAGCGTTCGGCCTCCGCCTATTTGGTGAAGTAGTCGACCGCTACCACCACGAACTTGCACTGTCCTCTACTGAGAGGTAGGGGGCCTAGGATGTCGATGCCCCATTTGGAGAAGGGCCACAGACTTGTGATAATCGTAAGTTCTTCTGGCAGCTGTCTAGGCACAGTGGCGAAGCGCTGACACTTGTCACACTTCTTGGTGAACTCTTAGGCGTCCCGCATCATGCTAGGCCAGAAGTAGCCCTTTCTGAGAGCCTTGTGGGCAAGGGGGCGTCCTCCTAAGTGATTTCCACAAACCCCTTCATGGATCTCTCGCAGTGCATAGTTTGCTTCTTCGGGTGAAAGACACCTCAGTAATGGCAAGGAGTAGCCTTTCTTGTACAAGGTGTCTTGTAAGATGGTAAACTTGGAGGCTCTTATCCTGAGCTTCTTGGCCTCGAGGGGATTATTTGGCAATACACCCTCCTGGAGGTATGCCCTTATCAGGGTCATCCAGTTTGATTCAGTGGACGCACAGTTGACGTTTATGGCTTCCACGTCTAACTTACTTGGTTCGAACTGATGGCCAATGAATGCTGGCCCTGGTGGGGCTTCGAAAGACAGGGCGAGCCTGACTAGTGCATCGGTAGCCATGTTGTCCTCTCTCAGGAAGTGGTAGATTTGGAAGTATTGGAATTTCGTGATCAAAGCTTTCATTATGGCAAGGTACTCTTGCATTCTCGATCATTTCGCCTCAAACTCACTCTTTACTTGGTTGACTATCAGTTGGGAATCGCAATGAGTGATAAGGTGTTGGGCTTCCATTTCAATTGCCAACCTTAGGCCAGAGATGATGGCTTCATATTCTGCCTCATTGTTGGAGGCGATGAAGTGGAGCTTCACATCATACTTGATGGGAGTGCCATTGGGGTTGATCAGGATTAGGCCTGCTCCACCTCCTTCACTGGTCGAGGAGCTGTCTACGTAGAGCTTCCAGAGTGGTAGAGAGGAGAGCTCAGAGAGCACTGCGGGGGCCTGGGCGCCAGGCTGAGATGACAGGGTGCCAGAGGGTGCCTGGGCGCCCGGCGCCCGACTAAGATGGCAGGGCGCTAGGTTGGGCGCCTGGGTGCCTGGGCGGCTGGTCTGGATGCCTGGGAGTCTGGCCTGGGTGTTCTCGTCGGGCATCTGGGTGTCCTTGCCGGGCGTCTGGGTGTCCAGGCTCGATGTCTGAAGTGTAGAAGGCTCATTGATCTCCTCTGCTGGTGTAAGCTCAGCAATAAAATCTGCCAAGGCTCGTGCTTTGATGGCCGCCCTTGCCTGGTACTGGATATCGAACTCTCCTAGTTTCACTGCCTACTTAAGGAGTCTCCCGGATACATCTGGTTTTCCCAAGACTCTCTTTAGAGGCTGGTCTGTGATCACAACAACGGTGTGACTCTGAAAATAATGTCGAAGGCGCCTTGATGCTTAGATGAGGGCGAGCGCTAGTTTTTCTAACCCTGAATATCTGATTTCTGTTCCTCGGTATGCTCTGCTCACATAATAGATTGGCTTTTGCACTCCATCATTGTTCCTGACGAGGACGGAGCTTACTGCCGATGGGGAAGCAGAAATGTACAGATACAAAGTTTCATCCGATGTAGCATGTGAAAGGAGATAAGGTGTAGCCAAGTTGGCTTTGAGCCTTTGGAAGGCTTCCTCTGCCTCAGGTCCCCCACTCGAAGGCTTTTAAGTGAATCTTGAAAAAAGGCAAGCATTTGTCTACAGACTTGGAAACGAATCTGTTAAGTGCTGCAATTCTCCCATTGAGGCGTTGGAGCTCCTTGGTTGAGGAGGGTGACTTCATATCGAGGATGGCCTTGATCTTGTCGGGGTTCGCCTCAATTCCCCTTTGGTTGACCATAAAGCCTAAGAACTTTCCTGACCCTATGCCAAAAGCGCACTTTTAAGGATTCAGCTTCATGCGGTATGACCTGAGAACGTTGAAAGTTTCTTGGAGCTAGTCAATGTGGTCTGCTGCGGCGAGACTTTTTACCAGCATGTCGTCCACGTAAACTTCCATTGTTTTCCCGATCTGTGACTAGAACATCTTGTTCACCAGCCGTTGATATGTTGCTCATGCATTCTTTAGCCCGAAGGGCATGACCCTATAGCAGTAGGTCCCTTTTGGATTGATAAATGGTGTCTTCTCCTGGTCTGGGGGTATGCTGATTTGGTTATATCCAGAATATGCGTCCAGGAAAGTGAGTAGTTCGTGTCATGCGGTGGCGTCAATGAGGAGGTCAATTCGTGGTAGTGGATAGCTTTCTTTTGGGCACACCTTGTTGAGCTCAGTAAAGTCAACGCAGAGGCGCCACTTCCTATTGGTTTTGGTTACCATCACCACATTTGAGAGCCACTCAGGATATGCTACTTCCCTGACCGCCCCATTCTCTATCAGCTTCCCCACCTCCTTGTCCATCGCTTGAGCCCTTTCAGTGGAGGCACCCCTTAGCTTTTGGTGGACAAACTTGTGATGGGGTCGACATTGAGGTGGTGTGTGGCAATCTCCGGGTCGATGCCCTCAAGGTCTGCATGTGACCATACAAAAACATCCATGTTGCGCCTCAAAAAGTCTATTAGCTGGTGGACCAGATCTTCAGAAAGGGAAGAGCCAACATATACTCTTCTGTCTGAATACTCCTCATCTAGGACCATTGGTTTGATCTCCTCTACTGGTTCTCCTCTTTCCAACGTGGCATTATCCCTCGGGTCGAGAACCTCCACTTGCAATGCCTCTTGTTATTTTCTGGTCTTCATAGAGGAGACGTAGCACTCTCTTGCAGCTACTTGGTCTCCACGGACCTCTCCGACTCCATTCGGAGTTGGAAGCAGAGTATAAGATGATAGGTGGAGGGCACAGCTCTTAGGGTGTTGAGAGCAGTTCGCCCTAAGATGATATTGTAAGTCGACGGGCAGTCTATGACTAGGAAGTTGACCATGACTGTGGAGCTTCGAGGTGCTGCGCCGTTAGTGACTGGTAAGGTGATGGACCCCATGGGATACACCTTCTCTCGTGAGAACCCGATGAGGGGGGACTGGATAGGCTGCAGTCTTTCTCTGCCCAAGTTGAGCTTGTCATAAGCCTCTGCGAACAAGATATCCGCAGAGCTGCCGCTGTCCACCAGGATCCTTCGTACTTGGAAGTTGGCGACGGTCATAGTGAGTACCAAAGGGTCATCGTGAGGGTGCTGGATTCCTTCTAAGTCCTTGTCTGAGAAGGATATGACCTCGCTACTTCTATGCTTAGGCCCCTTGGATGGCGCAGTTCGTCAAGGTGCCTAGCTTTCCTGGCATGGGCCTTCACGGCGGAGAGGGATTCTCCTCCTCCTGCAAGCCCTCCAAAGATGGTGTGAATTTCCCCGATGGGTTGTTGGTCTTCCTAATTACAAGGTGGTGGCGGCGCTTGTCCCCTGCTGGCAACATACTGGCGTAGGTGACCCCGTTGGATGAGCTCCTCAATTTGTCTTTTGAGGTCATAATAGTCGTCAGTGTCATGGCCATGGTCGCGATGGAAGCGACAGTATTTTTTCGGGTTCTTGCGGTTTGAGGGAGACTTTATTCTCCCTAGCCACTTTATTGTGGGGTCATCCTGGATTTGAAATAGGATGTGCCCGACAGAATCATTGAGGGGAGTGAAGGCTTGTCGATCTCTCTGAGGAACAGGACCAAGTCGGTCTTTGGTAGGTGTCCTCTCTATCCTGCTGCGCTTGTTGCTACTCTACTTCTTGTCGTCCCTGTCTCTTTCCTTTCTTTTCTCTCCAGTTCTGGAGGACTCACCTCGTGTGGCCCTTGTAATGTCCTCAGCATTCATGTATTTATGGGCCTTCGCTAGCAGCTCTGGCATACTCCTCGGTGGGCACTTCATCACTAAGAAGAGGAAGCTTGATGACCGAAGGCCTCCTAGGAAGGCGGTCCTGTTGACCTTATCATTGGGCTCCTCGACCTGAAGGACCTCCTCATTAAAACGAGTGAGGTAGCTCCTTAGGCTCTTGTCTCAGTCCTGCTTTATGCTGAGTAGGTGGGTGGCAGGCTTCTGGTGGCGGTGTCCTCCAATAAAGTGCAACACGAAGGACCTGCTTAGCTCAGCAAAGGATCCAATGGAGGCTGGGGAGAGGTTAGCAAACCATTGTCGAGCAGATCCCTTCAAGGTGGTTAGGAACGCTCTACACATGATTTTGTCGGGGGACGTTGTGTAGCTGCATTAGGGTCTTGTAAGTTTCGAGGTGGTCTAGTGGATCTTTCGTTCCATCAAAGGTTTCGATTAATGGCATCTTGAATTTTTGAGGAAGTGGGTAGTTCGCCACATCAGGTTTGAAAGGCGTGTCGGTTCACCTTATGAGGCAGTCCATTGTCTCGGGTCCCTGTGCCTTCATGGCGTTGAAGACGTCACCCAGTTGATTTTGCACCTTCTTAATTTTTTCGTCCCAGTGATTGAGAGCTCCTCTGGAATTATCATGGAAATGGCTCCCATGCTCCATGCTTTGGTTTTCACCCTCATCCTCTTGAAAATGAGGGTCTCCGCCATGGGAAACGGGAGCAAGAGGTGGAGGTGGAGGTCCCTCATTATGGGCCCCCTTGTGTGGGACGCCCAAGGGGATTCCCAAAGGTGGGGCACCCAGATGGGGAGCGCCTAGGTGTGGAGATCCTTGATGCCTAGAGCGTTGAGCTCCTCTGACTTGAGGTCCTCCAGGCTATGCTCCTCCTTGTCCGACGAGCATGAGCTGCAGGATCTGCTGGTTTTGGGCCACAAGCTGCTACATGGTCTCCAACATCTGTTCCACATTTGGGACATGATTGGTTGATGGAGGAGCAACCTCCTCCTCTCGTGGGGGATTATCCTCAGGTTGATTCATCGACCTGGTGGTGATCGCCATAGATTCAATAGAGAAAGTGTTTAGAAGTGAGAATTTTGTCTTTCCCACAGATGGTGCCAAACTGATGATGCATAAATTGGGTTTGTACACCACCCATCAGATGAGCAGTAATAAATGCTGTAATTAAGAAGTAAGAGATGGAGACAAGAGCAACACAATGATTATAGTGGTTCGGTCAACGTGACCTACGTCCACTTTGAATGACTAGGGTCGCCAGGTACTTATTACTTCAAGTGAGTAGGGAAAACGGAGGGTTACAAGCTTAGAGAGATAGGAGAGAGTTGTGCTCGACTGAGTGTGATCTGCCCCCCAAGTGCTGGTGGGGCTTATAATTTATAGTCGCCCCCTAACAGATTGGGGCGACTTAATAGTAACTGAATAGCTATTGTGGTGGAGCTGAAGACTTCTTCTCAACGGGCGAGGCAATTGTGGTACTCTCCATAAGATTCGGTCAAAGGATGAGGTGAGGGTTGACTCTTTCCAATGCGGCGAGAATGAGGCTCTTGGATGACTCTGCTCCCTACTGATGTAGCTCCTCGAACCTGATGAGCTTGATCGGGCGTGGACCACATTGGGCTTGCTGGGTCTTTATAAGCTTGAGTTCTTAATTAAGATTGGGCTTTCAACATGAATTGGGCCTGGTCCATCAAATTCAAAAATCATTGTAGTATGAAAACAATCAAATAAATATGAGATAGAAAGCAAGGAAGGGGAATTAAGAGATGAATTGCAAAAAAAAAATATATATATAATAAATAACATCAACAAAACCTAAATCAATTAAAACTAAATTTTTAACATTCTATCGGGTTAAATTACTTTTTTGGTCCTCATAGTATGTTGATAGTTTAGAGAATGTTCGTGCCTCTAAATATAATATTTTTTTCTATTCTTCCAAACAATTACGGCTAAATTCTCTCTAAAAATAAAACCCTACAAAAATATGAAGATGTGTAAACCTTATCAAGTAAATATGTTTTTCATATATCATACTTAAACATATTCGTGGAGAGATAGCATACCATCAATGGAAACTGGTCTTGATCAAATTTCCATGATTAAATCCAACTACGCTAACATTATCAAATTAAGAAACTGAATACATAAAATTTGAGTCCCATAAAGAATTCAAGCAAAATCCTCTAAAAACATAACTATTACCACTAATACCACCATTACCATTATTACCACTTAGCCTAAATTTTGATAACTAATCAAATTTTGTGCTCAAATTGAAATTAAATCTAACCAAGTCAACTATTTAAATTAATTTTGCTATTCAATTCAAACCAAATTTCATCAACTAAGTTAATTTTATGTTGCACAAATTTTTCCCAAGAGCTTTACCCCCACCACCACCCATCCATCACAACTTCAAGATTAACTATCATCACTAAGACACCATCATTATTACTTTCAAACCTAAAACATATCCTCAGCAACCATCGGTACCACTTCGAGAAGGCGAGCTTACTTTTAACTACAATCCATGCCAAATAATGTATTAAATTGACAACAAATCAAATGAACTATAAGACATATTGACAACAAATCAAGTTGAATTTCAGTATACTGCAGGAATAGTGTATAACTTGCCAAATTTATGAATGTGCACAAAGTATTAAATTGAAGTCAAGATTTGAATTTTTTTAGAGAGAAAATAATATTTAAAAATATAGACATTACAACCTAAAGAATCTTGAATAGCAGTATGGAAAACTTATTAAACATCGTGCATACACCTCACAGTGGTTCCTGTCATTTTTGCTTTCTTTTGATGTAAACCATTCCCAAATGTGCCAAAAAAACAAAGGCTTGGCTCTTGATCAAAAGGGCTCATTGGTTCTTCCAGAATTCTTTGTAGTTTTTGGACAGAACAAACACCAGAAATAGATGAACTCATCCTTGTTCACAAAGGACCACTTAGCCTGAACCAATCTTAGGTCCTCATATCCTAGAACGTACAGAAAAAGATTGTAAATAACCTAAAAATATGTAAAATTAAAAAAAATAACAAACTCAAACCAATAAACCACTTTTTTAGGAGATCATCGTCCCGCTGGAGTTGTGCCATTGTTGATCGCTGGAGTTGCGCCGTCGTACTATAGATGGTCGCTACAGCAAACAAAGTAAGTTCGCTAAAAAATAAGGATAATGTTGGCCTACTCATTGAAGCAATAATACAAATATTTGGTGTTTCGGTGACTGTGGTGGGTTTCGGTAGCAATGTGTGCGTGTGGGGGTGGGGAGACGTTTGTTGGCTAGGGAGGTTTCGGTTTCGGTGGCAGTGGTGGGGACTGGGGAGGAAAGGGGGTGGAGGTGCTAGTTGGCTGCAGGTAAGAGTTTGGCTTTGGATATATAGAGTGTTTGGTGGGCTGTTATGAGTTTCGGTGGCAGAGGGGAGAGGGAAGGAAGGGGTGGTTGCGGTAAGGGGAGACATACGCAGAAAGAGAGAGAGAGGAGGGGAGGGATACCCGGGTGAGGCTTCAAGATTGTCGATGGTTGATCACTGTGTCTCCGATGGTGCCTCCATAGTGTTGTTGTGAAGAGAGAGAATTTCAGTGACGAGAGAAAAAGAGAGAAGAGAAAGGGGCGCCGGTGGCTACAGGAGCGGCTTAAGCCAATTTGAGTCCTAAAGCAGAAATATTAAATGGAGGCCTTTTTATTTTTAGTATTATTTTTTTAAAAAAATTAATTTATTTTTAATTTTCTATGTGAGAGGGAGACAAAAGAAGGATGTGTTAATATTGTCGAGAAAGAGATTTCAACTTTTGTTTTTGTTTTTTATTTTTTTTACTGGAGAGAGAGGGAGAGAGAGAGAGAGGGTGGGAGTAAATACGAGTTCACTTTAGAGTATTTTTTTTTAATTTCTAAGTTTTTAATGTTATGGATTGGATTATAGGTCCAAATTATTGCAATAAAAATTTTGATTGGATTTAATTGTTTGGAGATTTTTTGTAGGGCTTAAAATTTAATGGATTTAATTTTTTTTGTGAGCTAGTGATGTACCTAAAATTATGGGGTTTTCTAAAAATTTGGGGCATAAAGCCCATGTTTTTTTTTTTTTTTTTCATACTATTGGGCCGGCCCTTGGTGGCTATTTGTTGGGGGCAAAGATCGAGAGGAGGAACAAAGAGAGAAAAAGAGAGAGGCAGAGGAGAAAGGGAATATCAAAAATAATTGGGTGAAAAGATCGAGAAGGATGTAGGTGATAAAGGAAAGCGGAGTTGTGACGCCCCAATCTCCGGGGGTCCTATATTAACCGTTGACCACCCGTCAACCCGCGGAAATAACCATGGATGTCACTCAACCTAACACCACGGTAGTAGCATCCCCTTAACCGGGATCTTAATTCACCATTGTTAACCGGATTCGATTATTCATTTGGGTTCAACCAATATTCGATATACCATGATTTATACTCCATTATAGTCCATTTACATCATTGGAGGGAAAGGAAACGTAGATTGAAAATAGGGCGAAGCAGTGTGAAAATCTGAAAATTTTGAAGAGAGTACCGGTACCATTCAGTACCGGTACCCGGTACCGGTACTATCAACCCACTGGAAAGGGGGTACCGGTATCCAGTACCGGTACCATTCAGTACCGGTACCCGGTACCGGTACTGTCAACCCACTGGAAAGAGGGTACTGGTGTCCTGTACCGGTACCATTCAGTACCGGTACCCAGTACCGGTACTCTCTGCCCAGTTTTGCCATTTTCAACCATTTTTCCTTTCCAATCCATTCAAAACCCTTCCCAATTCATCAAATACATGTTTGACAAGGATTTCCATATAAAACATGGTTTATACAAGTTCTATTACAATTGATTCCATACATTTACATATCAAAATGGAATTTTTTTCAAAAGCTTTACAAAACAACAATAAAAGCCACAAGTCGGCTTTCTTCAACCTTGGGGCTCGAAATGGGAGCCGTCCGCCGGTGTGAACCCTCACCTGAAATGTTTTTCCCACAAAGGGTGAGCCACGCTCAATAGGGTATTTCCTAATGAGGCTACTCCCCAACCTATATGCATATGAAATGTTCACATGCCACAAAACCACAATTCATAACATTCCAAGCAAGGAAATATATTCAATGATGGAAATTGCAATGCCATGCTATGGAATGAGGTGAGACCCACTCATGCATATCAACCGAGCCCTTCCCGGCTCCTCTACACATGCAAGTGCCAATGCGTACTAATCCGTCATTGATGTTGCACATCAAATGATTTTTCATTCTAGGGTTTTTCTTGGGGTGGATATTTATGGACTTACACCAACGGCACCCAACCGACACGGAATTCATGGACTTCCCCCAACGGTTCCGCGTACACCGACACACTTTATGGACTCTTATACCAACGGAGTGCGTATCCAATCACCGGGTCTCTCACCCGAGGGATAGTCTAGCCCTTCTTGCTACCCCAACCCTAACAACCATGCAAACCGTGCGACTCGACTAGGTCATCGACCCGTCTTACCCGAGCCCACTCGTCATCCACCAAGCGTGGTGAAGACAACCACCATGCACACACACCCACTAAGTGCAATGCTCCCGTGCATATGAAAGGTGATGTCTCATTTCAAAAATATTATCATGTTCAATATGCTATGAGTAACACTTGAACATTCTAATCATATTTCACATATTTCATGGCAATTTATATCATAAGCATATAATTCCCATCATTCCCTACAATGTCAATATATTACAAACACGTATATGTATATCAACATTTTATCTTGGACAACACCCAAACATGTCATCACATAATCAAGTAATAACATACTTCAAGTCTCATGGCATAATGTAAGCACATAGCATGCCCACAATTCACATAATCCAAGAATCACATTGAAACAATTTCATATACCCAATTCTAGAAATCTCTTGTAGAAACTTCTAATTACCGATCCAATTAGAATTGATCTTTACCCAATTTCCATACCCATTTTACCCAAATCAAACAAAAGGGGCAAGAGATACACAATCAATCATCCTACCCATTTCATTAAAACATTCTAGGTTTGGAATGAACCTTAGTAGGAGGAAACCCTACCTCTTGTAGCGTGTAGAATAACCGTAGGAAGCCTCCAAAACCCGATCCTATCCCAAAGCCCTAGCCTCCAAAAATCCCGTCCTTGGATTCTCTCCAAAACCCGACCTCCTTGGTATGGTTTTGTAGCCCTTGGCGAGGAGAACGACTTTTGTTCTTGGCCCGAGTGGATTTGAGCTCTCAATGGGTGTAGATCGTAGAGAGAAGGTGGAGAAGACTTGCTCTTTCCTCTCTTCCTCTCACGTGAAAACCGGCTGAGCAAATGGGGAGAGAAATCTGATTTTCTCCCCTTTAAATACTCTTTAAATGTTTGGCCCACAATGCGCCACACGACCCTTATTTCCCGGGTCCGTTTTAACCCCGAAACGATTAAATTTCGCTCCGGTTCAAGTTCAAAATATTTTTATTTTAACTTGCCGTCATTTATTTCCCAAGATTTAAAATTTTAAATCATAATCTCGTTTTTGGGTCTCCCGAGGCTCGACCGCCTCGTAAAACGCGAAAAATCCGACTAACTCGGAATTTAATGAAATTTGACAGGGTAACTAGTTTTCACGAGACGAATCCAACGATGAGGTTCATTTCGTCATCCAAGTTCTAGAAAATTTCAGGTTTACAACCTGTACCATAGTGGCAATTTACCATTTTGCCCTTTTTCACAAAAGTTCAAATTTTCTCGGGTTTTACATTCTTCCCCCCTTAAAAGAATTTCGTCCCCGAAATTCACACACTCATGCACAACTACCACATGCATATGCCACAGTCATATAACACTAAATGACTATAAGAATATACCTCCATCGTCGAACAAGAAAGCATAATTGGCACGTATGGTGTCATCACGCTCCCATGTTGCCTCTTCCACCCCTCGGTGTCGCCACAACACCTTCACAAGCCTCACGGTCTTGCCTCACAAAACCTGCTCCCGACTATCCATGACACGCACCGGTCCCTCCTCAAAGGTCCCATCTGCATCAACAACGAGTTCTCCCCAATCCACAACATGCGTCGGATCTGGAGTATACTTCCGGAGCATAGAGACATGGAATACAGCATGAACACCCGATAAACTTGGCGGCAACGCCAACCTATAGGCCACAGTGCCAACTCTCTCAAGTATCTCGAAGGGCCCAATATATCTCGGCGACAGCTTTCCTCGCTTGCCGAATCTGACCACTCCTCTCTTGGGCATCACCTTTAAGAAGACATGATCTCCCACCTCAAACTCCAGAGGTCGCCGCCGTCTATCGGCGTAACTCTTCTGCCGGCTTTGAGCCGTGAGAAGACGTTTCTTTATTAGGTCCACCTTCTCCGAGGTGTCTCTTATTAATTCTGGGCCAGTAGAGGGTCTTTCTCCAACCTCAGTCCAACAAACCGGAGAACGACAAGGCCTCCCATAAAGCGCCTCATAGGGTGCCATCCGTATGCTCGCCTGATAGCTGTTATTATAGGCAGATTCCACTAAGGGTAAATGCTCTTCCCAACTACCCTTGAGGTCTAGGACACATGCTCGTAGCATGTCCTCTAACGTCTGAATGGTCCTCTCCGACTGACCATCTGTCTGGGGATGAAAGGCTGTGCTCATCCTCAACTGAGTCCCCATGGCTCGCTGGAAACTCTCCCAAAAGTGAGCCGTAAACCTGGGATCCCGATCCGATACTATAGATACGGGTACCCCATGCAACCGGACTATCTCCCTTATGTACAACCTGCAGAATTCCTCCAGAGTGAAGGTCATCCGCACCGCCAAAAAGTGTGCCGACTTCGTAAGCCGGTCCACTATCACCCACACCGCATCATGTCCCCGCGATGTCCGTGGCAAGTGGGTCACAAAGTCCATTGTGACGTGCTCCCACTTCCACTCAGCCACTTCCAAGGGCTGGAGCAACCCTGCTGGTCTCTGGTGCTCGGCTTTAATCTGCTGACATGTGAGGCATCTACTGACAAAGTCGCCAATTTGCCTCTTCATTCCGCTCCAATAATACTGGCGACGAAGATCATGATACATCTTCGTGCCGCCTGGGTGCACCGCAAAACGAGAGCAATGGAACTCCCTGAGGATCTCCTCTCTCAGCTCCGCCGACTGGGGAACCACAACCCTTCCCCTAAACCGAAGACTGTCGTCCGAGTGAATGGCCCAGCCCTCGTCACCAGTACCCGCCTGCACTCGGTCCCTGATGGATGATAACTCTGAGTCCTGTCTCTGTGACTCAATTACTCTGCTCAGTAGGGAAGGAGTAGCCACCAAACTCCCTAAAACACCCTGAGTCCGACCCCGATAATGCAGCCCAAATTGGCCCACGGCCTCAAGCATCCGCCACTCCCGGGAAGCCACACTAGCTAAGACACCCCGTGACTTCTGACTAAGTGCGTCAGCCACCACATTTGCCTTACCAGGGTGGTAATGCAAAGTGAAGTCATAGTCTTCTAGGTACTCCATCCACCTACGCTGCCTCATGTTGAGGTCCCGCTGAGTGAAGATGTACTTCAGACTTTTGTGGTCCGAAAACACTTCAAATCGTTCACCATACAAATAGTGGCGCCAAGCCTTCAAGGCAAAGACTATGGCCGCCAATTCCATGTCATGCGTGGGGTAATTCTGCTCGTGATTCTTCAACTGTCGAGAACCATAAGCCACCACTCTCCCGGACTGCATCAAGACACAACCCAGTCCGTCTTTGGAGGCATCGCAATATACCGTGTAGTTTTGTCCCCTTTCTGGAACAATCAAGATAGGAGCTGAAGTGAGTCTCCTCTTTAGTTCTTGGAATGCCTTCTCACACGAATCATTCCACTCGAACTTGACCTCCTTCCGGGTCAATCTAGTCATAGGTGCGGCTAGTCGGGAGAAGTCCTCGACGAACCTCCGGTAATACCCTGCCAATCCCAAGAAACTACGTATCTCGAAGACTGACTTTGGCCTCTCCCAACTCATAACTGCCTCAACCTTCTCCGGGTCAACTGACACCCCCGAAGCTGACACCACGTGTCCCAAAAATTTTACCTCCGTAAGCCAAAATTCACACTTGCTGAACTTGGCGTACAATTGATAGTTCCTCAAGGTCTGGAGAACAATCCTCAAGTGACCCTCATGCTCCTCCTCTGTCTTGGAGTAGATCAGGATGTCATCAACAAACACTACGACAAACTGATCTAAATAAGGCTGGAACACCCTATGCATGAGATCCATGAATGCCGCCGGGGCATTCGTCAACCCAAATGGCATCACCGTGAACTCGAAATGCCCGTACCGCGTTCTGAACGCCGTCTTAGGGATATCTGACTCCCTAATCCTCAACTGATGGTAGCTCGTGCGGAGATCTATCTTTGAATAGACCCGCGCTCCCTTCAGCTGATCAAACAGATCATCGATCCTCGGCAAAGGGTACCTATTCTTGATGGTGACCCGGTTCAACTGCCGATAGTCTATACACAATCGAAGGGTCTTATCCTTCTTCTTGGCAAACAGCACCGGAGCGCCCCAAGGTGAGGTACTCGGTCTAATAAAGCCCTTGTCCAATAATTCTTGTAATTGGACCTTGAGTTCTTGCAACTCAGCTGGCGCCATCCTATGTGGAGTCATAGAAATGGGCGAAGTACCCGGATGCAACTCAATGCTAAAGTCCACATCCCTATGGGGAGGTAATCTCGGTAACTCGTTCGGAAAGACGTCCTCATACTCGCACACCACCCGAGGTAGACCCAATTCTTGTCTTGCCTCGTCCTCCAGGGTAAGGCTCGCAAGCCAACCCATCAATTGCCCATGCCATCGCGAATCATACACGACTTGAGGCAAAGCATCATGCTTTTCCCCCTGAAACTTGAAACAAACACCATCCGGTGTATAGGCAGTGACCCTCTTCCTGTCACAATCAATAACGACCCGATACGCCGCCAACCAGTCCATCCCAAGGATGACATCGAATTCCGACATGTCCATAACCCTAAGGTCCACGGTGAGTAGAATCCCCGAGATCTCTAGCTCACAAACCCGACATATCTGATTCACACACACCCTAGTTCCTAGGGGTGAATTCACATACAACGGCTCTTCCAAGGCATCAACCTCTAAGCCCAAATCCCTCACACATGATGCAGAAATGAATGAATGTGATGCACTAGAGTCAAATAATACTTTAGCCCATAAGCGAGAAAGTAGAAATGTACCCTGAATGACCAACTGGTCCACTGGCTCAGCCTGAGGTGTAATGGCGTAGACACGCCCCTGGGTCCCCGAAGTCCCGGCCTGCATGCCCTGTCCTCGGCCTCGACCCATGCCTTGGCCCATCTGGCCCGACTGCGGAGTCCCCGCTCGAAAGGTGGTAGGGGCCTGAGTAGTGCCCTGGAACTGATACTGGTTTCCCTGGCCCATGGTGGGGTAGGGGGGAACAAGGTGTGTCTGTGACTGTCCCACTGATGACTGGGACTGAGGTGTCCCATAGCTCTGGGATCCTTGCCTCTGCAGACAATCCCGCTTCATATGCCCCGGTTGGTGGCAATGGAAACATGTCTTCTGGCCTGCCTGGTGGGTAGTCCTGAAGTTTCTCCCGCCCTGGAAAAATTGACCTTGGCCTTGGCCTTGATAGCCACGGCCCTGTCCTTGTTGTCCTTGTGGAGTAGAGGTTCTCTGCTTCTTCCCCGAACTAGAAGAAGAGGATTGGCCCTCCTTCTTCTTATCCTTAGCACCGGCCTCACGGATGCTTCGAGCATCGTCAACCTCCCTCTCAATGGCCATAGCTGTCTCGACCATAGAGTCCAAGTCTTGCAGGCGGAGGCCCACAATCTTTCCCCGGATGGATAGCTTCAACCCATCCTCGAACCTTCTTACCTTGGCCATATCCGTGGCCACGTAATCATCAGCAAATCGGGCTAATTCGGTGAACTTAGCCACATACTCCATCACCGTCATTGACCCTTGCTTCAAATCTAGAAACTTTCGGGCCTTTGCATGTCGAACGGCCGTTGGAAAATATTTACCCATGAAGAGCTCCTTGAACTCTCCCCATGTCATGGCCTCTAAGTTCTTCGAGGCCGTCACCCAATCCCACCACAATTGGGCTTCTCCCTCTAGCTGGAATGCAGCTAGTCTTATCTTAGTAGCGTCTGAGGTGACCTCCATCGCCCCTAAGATCTTGTTGACTTGCCGGAACCAATGGTCGGCCACCATCGGGTCCGCCCCTCCCATGAAGACTGTAGGTTTGTGTGCTTTAAACTGTTGGAGGTTACTCGCGCCTCCATGTCCGGCATTCGCACTAGCTTGTGCAACAGTAGCCGCCATCATGCCCATGGTTTCCGTAAACGCTTGTTGATCGAAGACCGGTGGTGGTTGGTTATTGTTCCGCCCACCGCCTCGACGTCCTCTTCTTCCACTTGCCATCTACACACACGTCAAATGGCAATGACACACTAACTTAGCATCCCGAAGTAGGGACCAAAGTTAAAACATTTAAAATTTTCTCATCGTCTCACTAGTAGAGCGTATGTCTCCGAAAGTAGATATTTATTCTTTGAACTTTCCCGTTCATTTGCTTTCCCACTCCCAAGGTTAAGTTCTCTAACCCTAGTGTGTCCATTTTCCATATACATTCTATCATGCATATAATACACATATCACATATCACATAAAGCACGTAACATGTAATGTACAATGTATGCAATGGTCTAGACCCATGCCCCATCAAGCCCTAGGTAAATCGCATACCTATGCTCTGATACCAAGCTGTGACGCCCCAATCTCCGGGGGTCCTATATTAACCGTTGACCACCCGTCAACCCGCGGAAATAACCATGGATGTCACTCAACCTAACACCACGGTAGTAGCATCCCCTTAACCGGGATCTTAATTCACCATTGTTAACCGGATTCGATTATTCATTTGGGTTCAACCAATATTCGATATACCATGATTTATACTCCATTATAGTCCATTTACATCATTGGAGGGAAAGGAAACGTAGATTGAAAATAGGGCGAAGCAGTGTGAAAATCTGAAAATTTTGAAGAGAGTACCGGTACCATTCAGTACCGGTACCCGGTACCGGTACTATCAACCCACTGGAAAGGGGGTACCGGTATCCAGTACCGGTACCATTCAGTACCGGTACCCGGTACCGGTACTGTCAACCCACTGGAAAGAGGGTACCGGTGTCCTGTACCGGTACCATTCCGTACCGGTACCCAGTACCGGTACCATTCAGTACCGGTACCCAGTACCGGTACTCTCTGCCCAGTTTTGCCATTTTCAACCATTTTTCCTTTCCAATCCATTCAAAACCCTTCCCAATTCATCAAATACATGTTTGACAAGGATTTCCATATAAAACATGGTTTATACAAGTTCTATTACAATTGATTCCATACATTTACATATCAAAATGGAATTTTTTTCAAAAGCTTTACAAAACAACAATAAAAGCCACAAGTTGGCTTTCTTCAACCTTGGGGCTCGAAATGGGAGCCGTCCGCCGGTGTGAACCCCGCACCTGAAATGTTTTTCCCACAAAGGGTGAGCCACGCTCAATAGGGTATTTCCTAATGAGGCTACTCCCCAACCTATATGCATATGAAATGTTCACATGCCACAAAACCACAATTCATAACATTCCAAGCAAGGAAATATATTCAATGATGGAAATTGCAATGCCATGCTATGGAATGAGGTGAGACCCACTCATGCATATCAACCGAGCCCTTCCCGGCTCCTCTACACATGCAAGTGCCAATGCGTAATAATCCGTCATTGATGTTGCACATCAAATGATTTTTCATTCTAGGGTCTTTCTTGGGGTGGATATTTATGGACTTACACCAACGGCACCCAACCGACACGGAATTCATGGACTTCCATCAACGGTTCCGCGTACACCGACACACTTTATGGACTCTTATACCAACGGAGTGCGTATCCAATCACCGGGTCTCTCACCCGAGGGATAGTCTAGCCCTTCTTGCTACCCCAACCCTAACAGCCATGCAAACCGTGCGACTCGACTAGGTCATCGACCCGTCTTACCCGAGCCCACTCGTCATCCACCAAGCGTGGTGAAGACAACCACCATGCACACACACCCACTAAGTGCAATGCTCCCGTGCATATGAAAGGTAATGTCTCATTTCAACAATATTATCATGTTCAATATGCTATGAGTAACACTTGAACATTCTAATCATATTTCACATATTTCATGGCAATTTATATCATAAGCATATAATTCCCATCATTCCCTACAATGTCAATATATTACAAACACGTATATATATATCAACATTTTATCTTGGACAACACCCAAACATGTCATCACATAATCAAGTAATAACATACTTCAAGTCTCATGGCATAATGTAAGCACATAGCATGCCCACAATTCACATAATCCAAGAATCACATTGAAACAATTTCATATACCCAATTCTAGAAATCTCTTGTAGAAACTTCTAATTACCGATCCAATTAGAATTGATCTTTACCCAATTTCCATACCCATTTTACCCAAATCAAACAAAAGGGGCAAGAGATACACAATCAATCATCCTACCCATTTCATTAAAACATTCTAGGTTTGGAATGAACCTTAGTAGGAGGAAACCCTACCTCTTGTAGCGTGTAGAATAACCGTAGGAAGCCTCCAAAACCCGATCCTATCCCAAAGCCCTAGCCTCCAAAAATCCCGTCCTTGGATTCTCTCCAAAACCCGACCTCCGTGGTATGGTTTTGTAGCCCTTGGCGAGGAGAACGACTTTTGTTCTTGGCCCGAGTGGATTTGAGCTCTCAATGGGTGTAGATCGTAGAGAGAAGGTGGAGAAGACTTGCTCTTTCCTCTCTTCCTCTCACGTTAAAACCGGCTGAGCAAATGGGGAGAGAAATCTGATTTTCTGCCCTTTAAATACTCTTTAAATGCTTGGCCCACAATGCGCCACACGGCCCTTATTTCCCGGGTCCGTTTTAACCCCGAAACGATTAAATTTCGCTCCGGTTCAAGTTCAAAATATTTTTATTTTAACTTGCCGTCATTTATTTCCCAAGATTTAAAATTTTAAATCAGAATCTCGTTTTTGGGTCTCCCGAGGCTCGACCGCCTCGTTAAACGCGAAAAATCCGACTAACTCGTAATTTAATGAAATTTGACAGGGTAACTAGTTTTCGCGAGATGAATCCAACGGTGAGGTTCATTTCGTCATCAAAGTTCTAGAAAATTTCAGGTTTACAACCTGTACCATAGTGGCAATTTACCATTTTGCCCTTTTTCACAAAAGTTCAAATTTTCTCGGGTTTTACAGGAGTAAATAATATAGTATCATCATTATATTGAATATTCTGAAGCTGTGATGTGAAAAAGTGATTTCTCTGATATGGAAAGGATATTATTGAGAGCAATATGAGTGGGGGTCAACATTTAAATATGAACTTTAATTTTAGATTTGGACAGAATTTTAGATTTAGATGACATTGATTTTGGGCGAGATTAAGGGGCGAATTCAATGTAGGGGGTGTCAAATTTGGAAACTAAAAATTTTGAGCAGCAAAAATATTTCAAAAGAGCTAATGTGGTATGTCGGATCAAAACGATCTGAGACGTCAATAACTTAAGACAGTTTAGGATAACGTCGTCCATTGGATGATGACTTTTTTGGTTACGAAACAATCTGGGCCACTCTTTGTCTCCAAAATTCAAAATCGTTCTACTTTATTATATAGATTTTACTATTTTAATATTACGATAACTATGGGTAATATTACGAACTCAAATGTAAATATACAACAACAAATTGGGGATGGCGAAATTACTTTTAATCCATCAATAATATGATTGATCGAATAGACATGAGGGTTTTAAACAGACTACATTTGATCCATCACTATTATTAGGCATCGATCAAAATGGTGGTGTTTTCATATTTGAATTATAAGAAAGATTACGATCGATCTTTATGAATACAATCGATCAGTAACTATCCAGTGGGCTTCTGATCGATTAGAGAAAATTATGTTCGATCAAAACCTCAATAACTTGGATTTACGTAAATGCCCTCATTGTATCTTGTAGGATTGTTGTTTCTAGGGTGTTTTATTGTAACTTTGTATCAAAGGCTACCCAAAGAAATCCCCAAATCTCTTTTTTTCCCTTTGAATTACCCAGCCTAACACTATTAACCCTAAATAGCACTTTCTTCCCAAGTCATTCAAATTACCCAATACGATTAAGCCTCAATTCTCCTTTGTCCCTTCGAGTTCCCCAATTCATCAAAGCTTTGGATCAATAATTGTGTCCTTCAACTACATTTATGATCTTCCATTGTGTTATTCAGCTTCGTTGATGGTTGGTGGAGAGATGAAGAAAAAAAAGAAGGTGGATAGCGAATGGAGTTCTGAGAATGTGAAAATATTTGTGGTCAAACACGCTAAAAAGAGTTATGATAAATTTATTGTTAAACGTCTTCTGTTACTTGAGTATGGTGTTTGTCTCAATGAGCTAGTAGGTCAAACGAGTTGTCTTGAAATACTTTGTGCTCGGAAGTGGGATCCTCTGTTTGATGGAAAAATGGAAGATAAAGCATACACTGATTTATTTAAGTTGTTTTATTCAAATATTCATGACTACAAGACGAATATATTATTTGGACTTTTGAAATTTAAGTCCAACCCAATTTAATTTTTAGAAAAAATCATTTAATTAATTTTGGGTCAAATTGTAGATATTATTTTATTAATTTGTTAATGTCTACAACATCTCACCCCAATTTTTTTTTTCATTAATAGAATAAATCATGATTCATGTTAACGTTCTAAATTTATTTGTTTAATTAATTAGAAGAATGTTCTCATACTAATTTAACTTGTTTATTAACTATTTTGTGTTAAGTGAATATAAAACCCAAAAAGCAAAAATTAAAATTGCATTATTGTTCAAACAAACTTATCACCCCTAACCCTTTATAAATTAAAGGCCATTCAATTTAGATGTTGATGATACCTTGAAAAATTCTAAGTATGAGCTCGGGAATGGAGGTTAGCTCGGGAGCTCAAACAAGAGACTCTGAGCTCGCCTATCCAGATCTGGGACCCCTCGATCTTAAACTCCGAGGAGAACGCATGACAGACAGCTGGCAGCCAAGAGGCATCCCCCCCTAGACAGGAACAAGCCTCAATCAAGGCACCAAACTCTCAACTAACCGAAATTCTCTCTCCAAATTAGGGGAGATCCTACGAATGAAGGGCAAAGATCTCGCCGCAGATCCCGTACAGTTAAGAGCGAGACTATAAATATTGTACAACACCTCCATTAGAGGGGCGACTCTAGCTGTAACAAAAACTCTTTGTAAACGCTGCTCACTAAGAATATAAACTATAGGAGCAAGAGACTCCATTGGAGAGTGGATTAGCCAAGCTCCCGAGCTGGTGAACCACTATATTCTTCCACTGTCAGCCCTCTCATATTCCATCAATCCTGTAAATCAACACACTGTGTCCACGGGCCTAGGAGCCCAGATCTAATGCTACGTAATAGATTTGCGCGATCTGCTCATCCACGTTTTATACACCATCAGTTTGGCGTCGTCTGTGAAAACGACTGTTCCTGTTAAAAATACACTGATTTTTCAGTAATCAACAGGAGGCCACTAGCGCCAGGCAACAAGAAAACGTTCAAGATTTCTTCCCTACCACCGAGAACAATCCTCCTGTGGCAGATCCCCCGGTGAATAACGAATTGGAAGCTCTTCGCCTAGCCAATCAACATCTGCTCCAGCAGAATGAAGAGCTCTTTAAGCTCCTACAAGATCCTCAACAGGCTCGACCGGCCCCCGAAGGTCCCCTACAAGGGGAACGTCAAACCTCGACCCTCTTAGAGAAGCTAACGAAGGGGGTGAGAATAGTCAGGCAATGGGCCAGGTTCCTCATCCACCTCCTAGGAATGATGACAACAAAGAAGTGCAGAGTCAAAATGAAGGGATCGAAAAAAACACTTTTCTTCCTTTCCAACAGGAAAGGAGAGAGCAGTACTGGGAACAGCGCTTCAAGGACATCCAGAAAGAGCTCAGCCACATGAAGGAAGCCGTGAGAGGAAAGACCCCATTAACGATGGATGCTCTGGTGCAACAAACTGAGTCCCCATTCACCACTGGGGTTTTGCATTTCCCCTTCCCTCCGAAGTTCAGAATGTCCCAAGTAAAGGCCTTTGATGGAACAAAAGATCCCATGGATCACCTTAACACCTGCAAGAACCAGATGGAGTTGCATGGGTATCAGGACCCTTTACGTTGCCGAGCCTTCGCCATCACACTAAAGGGCTCAGCCTTAGCATGGTTCAACAGGCTACCCCCGGTGTCAATCTCTTTCTTCAAGGAGCTCTCCATATCTTTCGTGTCCCATTTCATTGGGGCCCAAACTTACAGAAAGCCAAGTTATCATCTATTGAATGTAAAACAGGGGCCCAGCGAAAATTTGCGATCCTATGTCCAAAGGTTTAACTCGGAGTCCCTAAAAGTGGATGTTCCAGACGAGAAATTTGCCATCACTGCTTTCATTGCTGGCCTAGGAGTGCAGTCGAAGGACTTAATGTTCTCTATCTCCAAAAACCCACAGGCCAACATGGCAGAGGTGCTAGCCAAGGCCGAAAAATATATTAATGGCGAGGAAGCTCTCCTCTCAAAGGTGGGGAGCTCATCGTCGCAGAAAGAAAGAGGGAAGGAAGAAAAGAAGAGGGACCGAAGTCCCAGAAAGGAAAGAGAAAGAGACAGGTCTTCAAGAAGAGATAGAGAGCGTTCCCCCAAGAAAAGGGGGAACGTCAGAGATCGCCTAGGTCCTCCGCAGCCAGAGCTGCAGCCGAGATATGCACCTCGGCAGTTCACCCCTCTCACCGCAACCGTATCTCAAGTCCTATACGAAGTGCAAAATGAGAAGTTTATGAGGTGGCCGCCTCGGATGAAAGTAGACCCGACGAAAAGATATGCAACGAAGTATTGCGAATATCACCAGGACCATGGCCACCTCACGGATGACTGCATCTAGTTGAAAAAAGAGATCGAGTTTATAATTCAACGAGGATAGCTGCGTCGTTTTGTAGCCTATGATAATCAAAACCGAGCTCCACCACCTCCAGCACCTCAGCAGTAAGCCCCTGCGCAACATCAACAGCCTCTAGGGGAGATCAGGGTAATATTCGGAGGATTTGCAGGTGGTGGCGAGTCCAGCTCAGCCAAGAAGGCCCACCTGCGCAGAGTCAGAGCTGGCGAAACATTGGAAGTACATAACGTGTCAAAGGCACCTCGCCTAGACACAGTTATCACCTTCTCAGATTCAAACTTAGAAGGCTACCAACACCCATACGATGATCCCCTAGTGGTAAGGGCCATTGTTGCCAATAGAACTGTCCATCAAGTTCTTATTGACAATGGGAGCTCGGTCGATATCATCTTTGCGCCAGCATTCGACAAAATGGATATAAGCAGAGAAAAAATCGAGCTAGTAAGTGCTCATTTGCTAGGATTTTTAGGGGAGAGGGTGCTACCCCTGGGATCAATCCAACTCGTGCTCACCCTAGGAGACCCTCATTGCTAGGCCACCACTACTGTAAGGTTCCTGGTGGTTGATGCACCTTCTGCATACAACATCCTGCTTGGAAGGCCTTCCCTCAATGCCATGAGGGCCATCCCTTTTGCTTACCACCTCATGATGAAATTTCCTAGGGAGAACGGAATAGGAGTGGTCCGAGGAGACTAGCGTATAGCACGAGAGTGCTACATGGCCTCTTTGAAAAAGAAAGAAGTTGAGAATATCCAATTTGATGAGCTCGACATGAGAGACGAACTGGACACCAGACCAATGCCATCAGAAGAGCTGGAGCGTGAGCACCTTGTTTACATGGGGTATAAGCTGAGCAGAGAAATTAAAGACCTCCTCATCAATTTCCTGAAAAGAAATATTGAAGTGTTTGCCTGGAAGCAAGAAGACATGAAGGGCATTGACCCCTCAATCATCACTCACAGGCTCAGTGTGAATCCAGCCTTTAAGCTCGTTAAACAGAAGAGGAGAAGTTTTGCCCTAGAACGCCAAAAGGCAATCAATGAGGAGGTCATCAAGCTTCTCTATGCCAAAGCCATTAGGGAAGTAGATTACCCTACCTGGTTAGCGAACGTGGTTCTCGTTAAAAAGACAAATGGCAAATGGCGCCTCTGCATCGACTTCACCGATCTTAATTGGGCCTGCCCTAAGGATAACTTCCCCTTACCTCAAATCGATTTGATTGTGGATGCCACCGCTGGACACGAGCTTCTCAGCTTCATGGATGCTTTCTCCAGATACAACCAGATCAGGATGGATCCCGACGATCAAGAGAAGACTTCCTTTGTGACTGAGCAAGAGACGTATTGCTATCAGGTCATGCCCTTTGGGTTAAAGAATGCTGGAGCCACTTACCAACACCTGGTGAACCGAATGTTCCAAAGGCAAATTGGGACATCTATAAAAGTTTACATCGGTGACATGCTGGTAAAGTCTCTGAAGGCAGAACTCCACATCGGGCATCTG
Organism: Ilex aquifolium; assembly: GCA_951799425.1. Classification (NCBI taxonomy): domain Eukaryota; kingdom Viridiplantae; phylum Streptophyta; class Magnoliopsida; order Aquifoliales; family Aquifoliaceae; genus Ilex; species Ilex aquifolium. The sequence continues at coordinate 7,259,108 of OX637401.1, read as the reverse complement.
GAAGAATCGTTCGAGGTCCTCAAGGAATTCAAGATGAAGCTCAACCCAACCAAATGTGCCTTTGGAGTATCTGCAGGAAAAATTTTGGGCTTCATAGTCAACAATAGGGGTATTGAAGCTAACCCAGAGAAAATTAAGGCAGTACTAGATATGGAACCACCTTCTAACACAAGGGAAATCCAACGTTTAACAAGAAGAATAACTACCTTGAGTCATTTTGTGTCTAGATCAAGCGATAAATGTCAACCCTTCTTTCAAGTCTTAAAGAAGGCGTTCCAGTGGGATACCCGATGCGAAGAAGCATTCAAAACTTTGAAAGACTATCTGAGCTCACCCCCTGTTTTGGTAAGTCCCCTAGATAGAGAAGTACTTAGGGGTCGTTTGGTAACGTTTTTGTTTTCGCGTCTTGAAAAAAATTAAAAACAGAGATAATTTTTGTCTCTGTTTTGTGATAAACACTAAAACAGAAAACATGTTTGCGAGTCATTTTTGTCTATCAAATTATGAGAATAAAAACAAAAAATATGTTTGGTAACTACTTCAAATTTTATCCTTAATATGTTTGGTATCTATTTGGCAATTAAATCCTAAATCAACACAACACACACACACACACATGCACATACTCAATACAACACACACACACACACACATGCACATACTCAATACAACACACACACACATGCACATATCTGTGTATATACGCACAGATTTGTGTATATATGCACAGATCCTGGGTTTCACAGAGAAGAGGGAGAGAAGAGAGATGAGAGAGAGAGACAACGATAGAGGTGGGTTTCACATCTTCTGGGTTTTCTACAAAGAAAGGAAGGAGAGAGGAAGCAATGATTCGTCTAGAGGCAACGATGGAGGCAGCGATTCGTCTGGTGGTGGTCTGATACAGAGAAAGGAGAGAGGAGGGAGAGAGGAGAGAGACAGAGAGAGAAGCGATGGGGAGGAGAGAGGGATGAAATGGGTTTTTATACTTCAACAAAAAAAAAGCCTTGTTTTGCTGTTAAGAGGAGTCGAAGTCCGGATCTCATTAAATCCTAAGCTTTTTTGCGCGTGTTGTCTTTGTTTTTGGTGTTTCTTCGAACATCTTTTTTTTTGTTCCAATTTTTTTGTCTTTGTTTCCAAACTACTAATATAAAACAAAAACAAAAGTAGTACCCATACATATTTTTGTTTTCATTTTTGACAAAAATTGAAAACAAAAAACACAAGACAAAAATAGTTACCAAATAGCCCCTTACTCTCTACCTAGTTGTCTCGGATTTCTCGACCAGCGCAGCACTAGTAAGGGAGAGAGACAGAGCTCAACAACCTGTCTATTACTGCAGCAGAGCTCTAAGGGGGGTAGAGAGGAGAGGTATCCGAAAATGGAAAAGCTTGTCTTAGCTTTGGTAACAACGACCAGAAGACTTAGGCCATATTTCCATGCTCATACTATCGAGGTTCCAACGGATCAGCCGATGAAGCAAGTACTGCACAAAACAGAGTCTTCAAGGAGGTTGGTTAAGTGGGCCATAGAGCTCAGCGAGTTCGATATCAGGTACAAACCAAGAACGACAGTCAAGGGGCAGAACTTGGCAGGTTTCATTGTGGAGTTCACAGTAAAGACACCTATGGAGGCAACGCAACTAGCACCTGACCTCTCCGTATGGAAGCTTTCAGTAGATGGAGCTGCCAATGCACAAGGAAGCGGCGTCGGCTTGATTCTGACCTCACCAAATGGGGTAGATGTCGAATATGCCCTTAGCTTCGAGTTTAGGGCCTCAAACAATGAAGCAGAGTATGAAGCAGTGATCGCTGGGCTCATTCTTGCTCACTCGATGGAAGTAGAGCAGCTCGAGATTTACAGTGATTCTCAGCTCGTGGTAAAACAAATAGAGGAATCTTATGGGGCCAAAAGTGAAAAAATGGTTCTTTACCTTAAAAAGGTGCAGAAGTTGATCAAGAAATTTGTACAAGTCAAAATCAGGCATGTTCCCAGGGCCGAGAACTCACAAGCAGATGCTTTGACAAGGCTAGCAACAGCCTCGCAGGAAAACCTGGATAGGCTAATACTAGTAGAACACCTAGCAGAACCATCCGTAGGTGTTGAATATGAAGAAGTGCTCCCTGTACTGGCTCCGCCGAGTTGGATTGACCCTATCAGAGTGTATATTCAGAATGGAACCCTACCAGAGGACCCCAAGGAGGCCACAAAGTTAAGAGCCAAGTCTGCCAGGTTCTCTATCTTTGTAACACCCCATCCTCCACATGGCATAATATTGTCCGCTTTGGGCCCACTGGCCCTCATGGTTTTGTTCCTCTCAGTACACCTGGGAAAAGGCCTTATGCCATGTAAGGCGAGGGGCTTACTTATAAGCCCAACAACTTTCCTCTCCCTAACCGATGTGGGATTCCAGGATCTCACAATTCACCTCGCTTAAGGGCTGCACGTCCCCGTGCAGTAGCTCGCCAGCTACCTACCCGCCCACATACACGTGACTGCAGGGCCCCACACTCGATCCAGGCGAGAGTCGGCTCTGATACCAACTTGTAACACCCCACCCTCCACATGGCATAATACTGTCCACTTTGGGCGCACTGGCCCTCATAGTTTTGTTCCTCCCAGTACCCCTGGAAAAAGGTCTTATGCCATGTAAGGCGAGGGGCTTACTTATAAGCCCAACAACTTTCTTCTCCCTAACCGATGTGGGATTCTAGGATCTCACAATCTTACAAGGAAATTTGTATAAGAGAGGTTTTTCAGCACCTCTCCTTGAGTGGGTAGGAGGTGAGGATGCTAACTACATACTCAGAGAAATCCACGAGGGAGTCTGCGGTAATCACCTCGGAGCTCGAGCTCTGACGGGAAAAATATTGAGGCAGGGATACTACTGGCCCACTATGCTCAAAGATGCAACTGACTTGGTCAGAAAGTGTAAGGTCTGCCAGATACACGCCAACATCCCTCATTGCCCGCCTAAGCTCCTGACAACGGCGCTGAGCCCTTGGCCATTCTAGCAATGAGGCTTGGACATCCTAGGACCCCTCCCCGTGGGCGTATGGTAGTATAAATTCGCCATCGTTGGAGTTGATTACTTCACCAAATGGGCAGAAGTGGAACCTTTGGCAACAATCACGGAGCAGAAAGTTCAAAACTTCGCGTGGAAGTCAATAATATGCAGGTTCGGGATCCCCAGAGCAATCGTCTCCAATAAAAGAAAGCAATTCGACAACCCTAAGTTCAAAAAATTTTGTGCTGAACTAGGGATAAAGAATTATTTCTCAGCTCCGGCTCATCCTCAATCCAACAGACAAGCAGAGGTCACTATCCGAACCATAAAAGCAGCCTTGCAGACCAAGCTAGAAGATATGAAAGGAAAATGGGTAGAACACCTCCCAAAAGTCCTATGGGCCTACAGGACAACTGTTAGGTCGGCGACTCAGGAAACACCATTTGCCTTGACTTTCGGAACCGAGGCAGTGACACCTGTAGAAGTTGGAATCCCATCCCCCTTCACAGAGCCCGAACACAATGACGAGTCACTTCTTCTAAATCTCGATCTCTTGGAAAAAAAGAGAGACAGAGCTCTGCATCGTATCAAGAGTTACCAGAGGAAGACAGCGAGATACTATGACAGAGGGGTCAGGCACAGGAGTTTCAAGGTCGGGGATCTAGTACTTAGAAAGCTCCTGCTTGCAAGAAAGCACCCAACTCATGGAAAATTGGGTCCTAACTGGGAGGGTCCTTACATCATCTCAAAGGTAATCAGACCTGAGAACTACGAGTTGCAAACAGAAGAAGGAAAAATCCTACCTCACTCTTGGAACGCAGAGCATCTCAAAAGATTTTTTTAGTGGCTTTCTTCTGTAAGAAAACTATTTTTGAATAAGAAGCGGCAAGTTCATGATTCAACCTCGCATGGTTATGTAAAGTAGTTAAAAGCTAACAATGAGCTCTTCAGCTCATAAAATTAAGATGAGCTCTTCAGCTCATAAATTTAAGATGAGCTCTTCAGCTCATAAAATTAAGATGAGCTCTTCAGCTTATAAAATTAAGATGAGCTATTTAGCTCATACGAATAAGATGAGCTCACCGGCTCATAGCATTAAGTAGGGCTGTTAATCAAGCCAAGCTTGAACATTTTTTTAGGCTCGTTTATGTGTAAATAGTCAAATGAGCCAGCTCGTTTATGTATAAATTAGGCTTGAATTAGGCTCGAATTCAGCTCGATTATCACCCCTAGCATTAAGGCGAGCCCTCCAGCTCAAAAATATGCAAAGATGAGTTTGTCAAATTCTCCGGTTCATAAACACTCACGAAGAACGAGCATACAACAGAAGAAAGATGTAAAAGCAGCATAAAAGTCCCGAAGTACATCAGTTTGGCGAAACGAAGTACAAGAAAATAAAAGGGGAGCTCCTAACTCTTCCCAAGCTGTATCTTTAGCTCAACGACTTCTTCCTTCAGACGAGCATTCTCCGCCCTTAGCTCGTCTCTCTCCTTCTCCGCCTCCGAAAGCATATTAAGGAGTTTCTCCCCGGCAGAAGAGAACAAAACCGCTCCAAATGAGGAACCAGATGATGGAGAAGAAGAACCACTAGTCCTCCTGCGCTTCCTTGAAGATGTACCAACGTCCTTTTCTTCGTCTGAGTTGGGAGGGGAGGTCCAAGGAGAGTCTGGGAAGGAAGAAAACTCCAGAGCAACCGCTTCAGCGCTGAATAAGAAAAGGTTCTCGGGTGTCACCAGATCTGAAAAAGGTATAGGATCAGCACGGATCATTTGCTCGATGTTCACCATCTCCACCAAGTTCAGGTCAGGGGCACCTGCACAACAGAAGCATAATGAGAAAAAGCCTTCACAGAATTTAGCCAAGTCAGTTCCTTCTAAACATACCTGTATGAGAGAAGCTCTCCCAGGAGCGTGGAACCCTAGTCTCTGAACAACACTGCTCGGTGGACCTCCAGGAATTTTCGGATAAGAAGAAAAAGCGTTGGGACCACCCTTCAGGAGTGGAGGGAAGGTCAAGAACCAGTGGGGCAAGTGGAAGTGCCTCCACCAGAAACAACTGAAGCAGGGGAGCTCATCTTCTTCGATCTCATAGAAATAAAGGAATTCAGCAACAGTGGGAAACTCGCTATTGCCGTGCAGACGCCAGAAGAGAAAAAAACTGATCATAGCGGCCCAACCTCTGGGAGAGAGACGAGAAGGGCATAAACCATAGTAAGCAAGGACCCACCCAAAGGAAGGATGAATGGGAAGACGAAGGCCCATCTCCAGGGCGCCTTCAAAGAGGCAAACTTCCCCTCGAGGAAGAAAGTTGCAAGGCTCGTCAGAGGTTGGGACTCACATGGATAAGTCCGTAGGAAGATGAAATAACGTTCTGATTTCCTCCAGTTCTAAAGGAGCGATCACAAAAGAAACTAAGTAACGAGATTTCCATCTAAGATCGATCCCAGTAGAGGCACGTTGCTGGAATAGGGAAGAAAGTGGAGCAGCCATTGGAAGCTGAGAAGAAAGGAACACGAAGAAGGAAAAATCAAGGAAAAGCAAAAACGTGATCTTCAAGATTCAGAAAAGACTCCAAGGTTTATAGGCAACAAAGAAAGCTCAAGAAGTTATGGAAACTTCAAGAAATTCCGAATTTGAAGGATCAAAAAACGTAAGATGACGAAAGGACGCCCCCTCATAATTTCCTGTAATAATTACAACGGTTACGGATTTGGAAAGTAGGTGGGCGCGCGCAACATTGATGGAAGTTTCAATGTCCAGTTCAGTTGGTTTAGCTCGGCTAGGATAAGTCTGTGAGCTCGGATTATTCAAGAGTGAATTGGGGCATAACTGTTAGGTTATACCTCTTAGGCTCCTTTGAACACTTCTCATATTTCTTTGGGTTGAAGTCTGCTCGCATGTATACATGGACCTTCTGGCTCATCTACCCAAAGCCATTTGCCACGAGACCTTTCCTGGTGCTCTGGTTAGAATGGAATCAATATCTCTCAGGATCATCTTCCATCAAATTCTCCATATGCAGCAACTCGGCCTCCCTTGACGTACCAGTGATGGACCTTAGCATCAAGTTGCTTACTCTCTTTTCCAGGTCCAGCAAACTTCTAGTCGTTGAAAAGAATGTCAAATCCATTCCGAACTGCAGGAATGAGCTCCGTAATAGTAAAACCTCAACAACCCAACAACTCTTGAGCTCTTCAGTTCTTTAAAAATTGAAGTCCACTTCGAGAAGAGTCAAGTCTCCCTTGCGGAAGAGCTCAGCTCGACACATCATTGGTTTTTCAGCCTCTCCAAACGTAATAATTTTGCTTAAAGGAGAACCGGAGTACTCCTCGAAGCAAAGGGGGGCAAGGGAGTTATAGAGTAAAACAAGTAAAGCAATATGCACAGCAATACAACAACTCAGAAGTGGACAGAGTGTACTATTTACATCAATAACTCAGAAAAATAGCATGTGTACATGTCCCAACAAAAGTTCTTATATATATATAATCCTAAGTCTGTGTAGCAGGAACAGAAGAGGGGTTTGATAGTTCAGCATCTGAAGCCTCTGTAGCAGGAGCAGGAGAGGAGCCTGGCAGTTCAGTAGTTGGAATTTCTGAGGGAGAGACCTCAGGTAGAGTGGAGGCAGAGGCCTTAACCCCAACTGTTGGCAAAGGATGAACAACGAGATCAGCAGACAAAGGAATAACAGTTGAGGCAGCAGAGGGAATGATAGGGAGCTCGGAAGTTGTAGAAGCAGAAGTAGAGTCAATGACAACAGGAACAACTAGAGTTGAAGAGACATCTTGAGCCCGGACCTCAGCCGGAAGAACAGGTATCACAGCACCTTCGAGAGCTACCTGAGAAGCAGAAGGGGCCAAGGCACTAGCCTCCGTGTTAGGCGCCTCTGCCTCCTATTCATGAGGGATCTGAAAGTCAAAATCCAGGTCGGGATATGTCTGTTCAGCTAGGTCTTGGAAAGCAAGCCATCTTGTGGCCCACTTGGTGGTAACATCGTCCTTCAGCTTGTCGATTAGGGTATCTTTCTGTTTGACGATGGCCCTCTGCACCTCAAGCTCGCTCCGGAGAGTGTTGCTCGCCTCAGCTATGACATCATATTCCCTTTTCATACTCTTATAGGAGTCCAAAGCCTCAAGGGTCTCATGGTTGGCCTTGACCCAAGCATCAGTTTTAAGTTTGAGCTCTTCCTGGACCTTCTTAAGCTCCTCTTTGGTCCTCCTACCCTCACCTTCAGTCTTCTCCTTCTCAACCTCCAAACCTTTGATGGTAAAAGCTTGCCTCTCCACTTGAGCCTGTAGATCTTGGACCTAAACCTGAAGATCGTTATTAGGAAACGACAACTCGGCGATTTTGAGCTCGAACGCCTTCGACATTTTAGCAGAGCTCTCCAGAGCTTGGATTCGGCTCAATAACCCTTTCACGTGGATAACCAGCTGGAAACAGATATGACCAGATATGAAAGTCAACATAAAACGGCAGTGCAAGGTAAGAATAGAACATACAAAGGACAGGGACCTACTGCAGTAGCCCCAAATAATGCTGAACTAACAGAAGTCCCAAGAGGCATAGTGGCAGCCCTCTGGACGTCAGAATCAAGAATGATGGAGGAAAAAGCAGCTACAGCAAGCTTTACATTGTCAAGAAAAGAATCTTCGCTTGTCTCGCCCTTGGGATGCTTCCCTTTCTCAATTGTGGAGCTTGGTTGTGGTAACTGAGAAAGCTTTTCAGGTGGCTCAAAGGAAGTAAGAGTAGGCAGAACACGAGGGACCATCTCCAAGGCTCTCTCCACCTCATCCGAGGAAGGGAAGGTCAGATCACGCTCAGGAGCCCCTCTAGGAGCAGGCAGGGTCCCTCGGAAGGAAGAGGTCTCTGTGACTTTGAGAGAGCTCGACGGCGGAACAAGTGGCACTTGAGTCTAAGTAGGAGTAGTAGGGGGCACGTTCAACCTTGGCACCTTGGCAGAGGAAGTAGCACCACTGCCTGTCCCAACCTCCACCTTACGCTTATTCCCACACCTGCCTTTCTTCAACAGATCCAACTTTGCTTGAAGATCCGCTACAGAGGGCTCCATCGAGGAAGAACCTAAGAACTCAAGACAAACAGTTTGAAAGTAGTATCACCTGCCACTTCTTCAGCTCTAGCAACAGAAATGGGAACAAGGGTCTCAATCCTCACCTCTGGAGGGCTGAACCCGAGCGCTACAAAACTTAGGCTTGATGAGCTTAGAGTACTTCTCTGAATCGCAACCCCCCAAACTCAGCAAGACCCATCTATCCACAACACTAAGCTCAGGTCAGACACCTGAGGAGCAACGCAAAATGAGTGAAATAAATTCAGCAAGGTAAGCCATCAAATTGTTTAAGTTTACCTAAGTTGTCAGGGGCAGACCAGGCCCGAGGAACTGGAAGAGTGTTTGTTGCGTCAGCAGGATTGTACTCTCATTGTCTACCCCACACAAAGAAGAAAAGTTTTTTCCAACCCTTGTGGGAGCTTAGGAGGTCAGAAATGATAACCTTGGTTTTCACCCGTCTAGAAATATACAAGAAGCCATCGGAAGGAAGGTATTTAACATTGAAAAACTTCATGAGCAAAGAAACGTTGGGAACCCCAAGATCGTGCTTCTTGAAGAAAATAAGGAGGCCCACCAGTACACCCTAGAAGTTAGGGGAAAGTTGAGCAGGACAGATGTTAAAGTGTTGCAAGACACTCTTAATAAAAGGATGAATTGCAAAGCGAAGGCCGTTCTCAAAAGCGGCCACGAAGAAGCAAACCTTCTTTGGAATTGGGGATGCATAACGGGTATATTTATCAGGGCTCCAGAACTGAACACCCAGGGGAAAACCAAAACAACCGACTAGGACCTTCATGTAGGAAGAGGATACCTCACTGGGACCCACGAGTTCTGCAGCTCTGTAGGCAGCCTCCTCAGCACCACCTGAGGTCCCTACGCCACTCACCTTGACTTTACCTTTGTTGGGGCTTTTGGGTACAAGGGAGGACGACGAGGGAGGCTCCTCCGTATTTTCCTCGACTTCAGCAGAGTCGACGCCGGGGAAATTGTCAATCTCCTCACCTACATCTCCTAAGTCAGTAACCTCCCCGACAGACCTGTCCCCCATCAGAGAAATAGACGAGCCTGTGGCTTCGGAAGAAGCAGACAAGAGAAAGGAAGCTTAAAGGATCTGTAAAGAGGGGGAACCTCTGAAAAACACCATCTGAGGGACAAGGGGCCAAGACACCAACGACCGATGACAAAGATCTTAGCCACATAATACGGATCAAGGAAGAGGGGAATGGGGTATAAGGTAGAACCTCGGTTCCTAAAATAGCAATAGCGAAAGGTCCAAAAGTGCAACAACCACCTCAGACTCGAGGGATCCAAAATGAAGAAATGAACAAAAGGCAAAAGGCGTACATAATCAAAGTTGAGTGGTTGATCAAAGCCCAGTACCAAACCAGAGAGCAAGCCTTGCGAAACCTTGGAACTAGGGGTGATAATCAAGCCAAGCTCGACGAGCATCACCATGCTCAAGCTCGGCTTGAGCTCGAACATCAAGCTTTTTTTTTAGTTCAAGCTCGACTTGAATGAAAAATGAAAAGTTCAAGCTTGGCTTGATTAGGCTCATTTTCTGTTAGCAAGCTCGAATCCGAACTCTAGCTCGAGCTCAGGCTTGCGAACAGTGAGAATTATTCTAAGCAAATGCAATTAAAGAAATCATTGTTGGATTTGTGGGATAATCATTGTTGGAAATCATTAAATTGCGAGAAAATGAGCTTATTGATCTCTATGAATCACTTAATAAGCATGACACATCAGTTTGAATAAATTGCTTTAATTCGGTCAACAATTTTGCCCAAGCCAGCCAAACAAAGAAATTGGTTTGAAGACAATATATCACAGCTACAGTTCACACAATGCAGGCCACATAAATTTTTATCTTATGTAGATCTGCTCACATTCTATAGTGCACATCACAAACACCACAGCAAATGAAAATAAGCAGATAAACTGGCATGCACAGAGCAAATAAGAAATAAGAAATAAGATTATTTGAACTCATAGGAAGGAACATGAGAAAGCCTGATCTAACAAGAAGATTATACCCAAAAAAAAAGGTTACATTCAGATGATAGTATCATGAATATAGAAACTCACAGCTTCACCGCTTCACAACTCTACTTTGAGATGCACACAGTAGAGTAGACGGCGCCTTCACTTCAAATTGCCAGATTGGGTTTGGGTGTATTAGGGATTTAGGGTTAGATAGGTTAATATATATGTTGTTCTCACCATTGGATCTCAGTAGAGGTTTGGAATGGACGGCTATAATTGGACCACTAAAAATAATAGTAAAAATAGGTAAAAAAATATCAAGCTTAATCAAGCCATTCAAGTTGCTTGAATTCGAGCTCGAGCTCGGCTTGTTTATAAACAAGCCTAAAATTATGTTCATATTCGGCTTGTTTACAATATTCGAACGAGCCCAAAACGAGCCGAACTCGAATAGCTCAGTTCGATTAACAACCCTACTTGGAACTGAATCAAAGAAAATCGGCCTCCGGTGAAACCCTAGAAGCACTAACAGATTGGGGAAAATCGAAAATCGCAAGGAAGAAGAAAGGGTAAGGCCTAGTGAGAAAAACTGAAGGAGGAAGTAAGGCAGTTTCCGTCAATTCAGAAGCATTTAAGGCTTACGGTACGTGGGTCATCGAAGTGGACAACGTGCGCGGGAATCGAGGAAGGAATGATTACAAAAAATCGTCGAAAAAACTTCTTCGCCCGTAAATCGAGGTCGCTGCAAGGAGGTCTACCTCAACCCTGTCATAGCTCAGCCCTGCTCAAGCCCATTCCGACCAGGGGCTGGGGGGCAACTAATGATACTTAAAAAAATTCTAAGTATGAGCTCGGGAATGGAGGTTAGCTCGGGAGCTCAGACAAGAGACTCTAAGCTCGCCTATCCAGATCTGGGACCCCTCAACCTTAAACTCCGAGGAGAACGCATGAAAGGCAGCTGGCAGCCAAGAGGCATCCCCCTAGACAGGAACAAGCCTCAATCAAGGCACCAAACTCTCAACTAACCGAAATTCTCTCCCCAAATTAGGGGAGATCCTACGAATGAAGGGCAAAGATCTCGCCGCAGATCCCGTACAGTTAAGAGTGAGACTATAAAATACTGTACAACACCTCCATTAGAGGGGCGACTCTAGCTGTAACAAAAACTCTCTGTAAACGCTGATCACTAAGAATATAAACTATAGGAGCAAGAGACTCCATTGGAGAGTGGATTAGCCGAGCTCCTGAGATGGTGAACCACTATATTCTTCCAGTGTCAACTCTCTCATATTCCATCAATCCTGTAAATCAACGCACTGTGTCCATGGGCCTAGGAACCCGGATCTAATGCTACATAATAGATTTGCGCGATCTGCTCATCCACGTTTTATACACCATCAGATGTGGACAAAACCAAAGGAAAATATGTTGGGATTGTGCAAGATATCGCATAACTTCATATCAAGGAATAAAAAATGAATAATAAGTTTCCCTTGGAGCATTTTTTGAGTTTCCTTGTTTCAAATTTTAGTTTTCATGCTTTACGCTAACTCAGCCTCTATTTATTATTCATGTTGGGGGATATGTCATTTTTTCGATTCATGTTGAGGACTACTTAATCCTTACCTGTTAGTTTTGTGTCGAATTTTTATTTTAACGCATTTTGTTGAAGATTGTCACCCCGAGTTTTTCTTTGTTGTCTAATTATCAGAGTTACCAACAAGAATTGAACTCAAGTTTTTCTTCCTCGCTAATTTTGTGTCGGGGTATAATGGAGAACTTTTAAAGGTTGTTTTAGGTTAAAGACTTGTGTTACTTTAGACTCACCCCAATACAATAAATTTTGGATATTTGCAATCACTGACAAATTAAATGTGTGACTAAAATTTAAAATTATTTATAAAAGTCGAATAAAAAATGTCGAACCCAAAATGTATTTTAGAATTAAATATGCACCATTGAATTTTCGATAGAAGTTTTAAATTTGGCTAATCTCCTTTAAATTTGAATAATGGGGTGAATATCAAAAATTTCACCTCACTCGCTGCACCCCTCGAGAGCCAGAAAATCAGTTTTGCCAACAACTTACGTCACACCTTTCGGTAACAATTACTCCTCTACTTTGACACATTTAACGGCATAAAAAATTAACCTAATTTATTGGCTTAATGTTGAAATTTTATTGAAATAATTGAATTAACACCAAGTTCTAATGTTTGATGGGACTCACGATCAAACCTGCACGTGTGGTTTCCTGCAATGAGTTGAGATAGCGATACGTGGAACGATTCTGAATGTTGAACCTGGAACAAAGGATTAGGAAAAGGGGGTTGGGTGTATACCCAATTAATCCCCTCCAAAGTTCAAGTTAGTCGGCATTGGAGTCATAAGCATAATGTATTCTCTCTATTCAGATTGCGTACCTTGGTCCAGCTTCTGGAGGGGTATTTATACCTGGGTTTGCAATGATGGCAGTGCCCTTGAGTCTAATCTCAGAAATTAATGGCTTGCACTCATATCCTAGCTTCGTGAGTGTCATCCCATCAAATCATCTAATGACTAGTCTCCTCGTGCGAGTGAACCTTTGCTCGGGAATCGCCGAGCATTCATGGCCCATCCCCCGGTCATTTAATACTCCTTCTCGGTGTTTGACACCTATGCCCGAGTGTTTACTACTTAGGAATAAGCACCATCGGGGTTTACCGAGGACTTCAAGTCGGCGTAATGGTCATTAATGCCTTGTAATGATGACTATCTTCACATCCTTCTAGGATCTGGACAATCATTAATGGCTCTGCTATAGCCACTCAAAAAGCCATTAATGAGTTGTCAGATCCCTTTTAATGCCAAGCTCTATAGGGGCGTACTCAGCCCTTCCTGTCATAACTCCTCAACGCCTTTCTCAAGCGCTCTTTACTCTCCTTAATGGCTGTAACTGTCCACGTGTCTATTTACTACTATCATGCCACCTAGAGTCCCGTCAACTGCCCCCTAGCCTCCATTTTCCTCGCGTCATGGGACAGGTGGCGCATGGAGAGTGGAGGCTTCCTCAGCAGGCTTGGATTTTAGGGGCAGTTACCCCACGTCTGGCGCCGGATTTTCAAATTCATAATCGATGGCTTGCCTCCTCGATTCCTGCCCACGTTGCAGTCAGTATAAATAAGGGAGTTTGTGGCTCATTCGAGACTCATTGGATCTTCGACCTCTAAAATTGCATTTATTTCTCAAGCAATCCTCATTTGAGTCCCGAACATATTCGCCAAAGCTATTGAACTGTAAGTATCCCCTTGCCTATACTATCTTCTTGCCCTTTTCCATTCTTTTCTTCCTCTCTAAAGAAATCGCCAATGACGAATACACAAAGGACTAGGGCCCCCAAAGAACCAAATAGGCCAAGGGATATAAGTAGGTTAAGAAGGACCCAAATAAACGACGACCGTATACAGAATTTTAGGTCTACCTATAATATTCCTGAGCCTGTCTTCACCTTTGTCTTTGACCCCCTATACCATAGGAGTGACATAGACAATGTTCACCTTATGCCCTTCCACACTAAGGCCATTATGGAGGGTGGAGTCAGATTCCATCTCGCACCTCTTCTTCTTAAGGTTCTCATACGTCGGAGGCTCTTCCCTCTTCAGTGTTGCATAAGCTTTTTTAGAGTAGTGATGGGCATTGTCGCCTTGAATGCTCGACTAGAGACGAACTTCGGGGTGGACGAGATACTGTTCTGCTATGACTTGAAGTTGGTCAGCAATGGAAAGTACTACTTGCAATCCCGGGACCCCTCCATGTACTTGGTGACGCACATGCCTGACTTGGACAAATGATACACCCAGAATCTCATCATGCTCGGCGGTAAATGGGAGATGGGTGAAGGATCCAAGCATGATGGTCTCTTCTACCCCAAAGTACTGAGGGATCCAGGTGGGCCCTTCACCGAGCTCATCACCATTCAGCCATTATTTCTGTTTCTAACCTTTTGCTTTCCTTTGCAGAGGGGTATAAAAGAGACGCTGCCCAGCCTTCGAAAGCCTCCATCGTCTTTGACGATCTTATAAAGGTTTGGTCTTACAACCCTGGTGACCGCTTTGCTCGGGCAGCTCATGTTCTTCTCGGGTACCGCCCCAGCTACACCAGATTCTCCCAGATTCCCCCACCTTTCGATCCTTCCATCTGGGTGGATCGTTCTTCAAAAGAAGAGGATGAAGAAGACTCCGACCGTGACTCCGAATCCACTCCAACACACTCTCATTCAGCCGAGATGTTTCGCATCCCCCCATCACCACAGAAAGTTTGGAGGCCGCCTTCGTGGCCAGGAGGGCCCTGATCTTAGGGCCTGGTGGCCCCTCTGGCACCGCGCCGATCAACGTCCCTCCGCCTGCTCCTCCATTGCGTCAATAGGAGCCATGGAAACAGCAACGACAGCAGTTGTAAGAAATCCCATAGAGGGTTCAACATCAGCGACGAATGCGCTAGGATGAACCCTCAGAACGAAGTGACGATCGACAAAAGGCAGCGTCATGGATGGGAAGACGACTCAACCGTTGAGCACCTAGGTTAAACAACGCCATGACGTCTCGGCGCCCCCTGGTCCTACCGAATGGGCCCCCCGAGCAGTCACAAGAACGGGGCAGGCCGTTCTGGACTCTGACAACATCACTCATTCTCCCGACGTGGCTCTAGCTGTTAGCGAGACCCTGCACTTTGACGCCAACATGGGGATTCTGGACGACTATGGAGATAATCACCTCCTCCAGAGAGTGGTCCAGCACAACTTGGTGGTAAGCAGTCCTAACTCTTTCTTTCCCCTTGATGTTTTCCTGTCGTGACTGTGTCTTCACGCTCACTCTTTCCTTTTCCAGGCTTGCCAACAAATGGGGGTCATCATCGACCGCTTTTGGGCTTATAGGAGCAGAGCCAACAAGGCTCAAGCCGAGCTTGAAAAGAAGGACCTCCACATTGGCCAAGTGGAGAGGACGGTAGTCAATCAGACCAGAAGCATCGCCGACCTGATCCGAAAAGCCAAGACCTTAACCTCCGAGCTGGACAAGAGCAAGGAGGCCTAGGCCGAAGTAGCGAGGAAAATAGAGGAGGCTAAGCTGAAGGTTTCTGCTGCGGAGGCCATGTTGCTAGAAGCTGAGGCCAATTGCGCGCCCCTGACTTCAAAAGTGGAGGCGCTGGAGGAAGACAAGGCCGAGGAGGCTGGGAGGTTGAACGCGGCCTGCATAGACGTGTAAAAACAATGCTAGGAGCAGTTCATCCCGGCCTTTGATGATGGAAAAAGGAAGTCCTTCAAACAGGGTTGGGATGAGGCACTTCAAGCCTGTGGAGTGGCTGTCGACTCCGAGCTCTTTACAATGCACACTTACTTGCCTCAGTAAGGAGTTACTGAGTCCGCAGCTCCACCAGACGTCCAGTCAAGTGCCGAGGCAACGCCCCCGGAGGAACCGACAGAAAAAGTGGGGGAGACAACGGCGGTGATAGTTCTGATCATTGTCAATGATGGTAATTCGGAGGGAATGTCTCCCCTTTGGCTCCATTCCCCCACACTTCCCATGCATCCCAGAGATCCGTCCATCCCCGACACCCCCGTCATCAATCTAGGCAGGGCCGAGTTCGGGGAACTTGACAAAATACTTGGAGTTGGAGGGGAAGGGTCTTTGAGAAGGCACCATTTGGGGCTCGACGGCGAGGAGCTCGGAGGTGACCTTGACAAGCCGGCTGGACCCGCGGACCTCTAAAAAAATTTTGGACACTTGTTTCTTTTTTTTTTGTATGCCTGGGAGACGCATGGCCTCCCTTTTACTAATGCATTTTCCTTTTTTCCTTTATATTCTCTTTTTTATTCTGGTAAATAGTGTGTCCAAACTATATTGTGCACAGGATTAACTGGTTACCGAACCCTGAGGTCTATATAATCTTTTTGAAAACGCACAAGTATGAAGGCTTACCCCTCTCGAGGCCTTTCCCCTAACGACCGAGCCCGAGGCTCGTGTTAGACTTTTCGAGGGCGGTGCTCTAAGGATGGAGGCTTACCCTTCTCGGGGCCTTTCCCCTGCCAACCGAGCCCAAGGCTCGTGTTAGACTTTTTTAGGGTAGTGCTCCAAGGATAAAGGCTTACCCCTATTGGGGCCTTGCCCCTAACGATGGAGCCTGAGGCTTGTGTTAAACTTTTTGAGGGCGATGCTATAAGAATGGAGGCTTACCTCTCTCAGGGCCTTGCCCCTAACGACCGAGCCCAAGGCTCGTATTAGTCTTGAGATTTGGCTCTTAAAGTCAACTTAATAGTAATATTTCTTCAAATTTGATACATTATACGGTCGATTTACATCTTTTCCATCCATGTCTTGTAGCAAATATGCCCCTGTGCCTCCTATGGCAAGGATTTTATATGGACCCTCTTAATTGGGGCCGAGCTTCCCGTCAATGGATTCCCGAGTATTGTCCACAACCTTGCGCAATACTAGGTCCCCCACCTGAAATCTCCTTGTTCGGACCTTCTTTTGATGTTGCCTTGACAACTGCCCTTGATACTTGGCTAGTTGTATAGATGACAATTCCCTTATTTCCTCAATCAGATCAAGATCCATGGCTATGTTTTGATCGTTACTCCCTGACTCGAAGGCTTGACTTCTTATAATCGGAAGCCCTACCTCTAAAGGTATGATAGCTTCGACCCCATATGTCATGGCATACCTCTTGGCATCTTTATGCATATATGACCACCAATACCCTTGAGACATTGCGCGGTGTGTGAGGGATCTTCCTCTCGTGTGACTTCAATAAACCTCTTCATGAACCTCGTACAGCAACGGTTCAACCTTATCCTCAGGAACACAAAGTAAATATGGTCCCGAGAAGGATCTCTTATATAGTTTGTGATCGGGGGACATCCAGAATCTGGGAGTTTTTAGTTTGACCTTCCTAACTTCCTTCACATCATCGGGGAGTGCCCCGTCCATTAAATATTTGATTATGGGGTCTTTCCAGCTTGGCCACATAACCTGGGTGCGTGTCGGCAGCACCTCCTCAGTGTTTAAGTCCCCTATGCTTGGACTTTCTAGGCAGTCAATGGTAATCCGCCGAGTTACCTCTAAAGCCAAGGCCGAGGCGAGGCAGGCTAGCGCATCGGCGTGGCTATTGTGATCTCTCAAAATTTGGGACACATTTATCTTTTCGAACCTCTCCATCCTCGACTTTGCTCTCTAGTAATAGGCTTTCATCCTATCGTATCGGACCTCAAAGTCCCCATTAATTTGATTTACTACCAACTGGGAATCACAGAAAATATGAAGGTGCCTTACCCCGACTGAGCATGCGATATCGAGCCCAGCAAGTAGCGCCTCGTACTCGGCCTCGTTATTAGATGTTTTAAATCTGAGTCTGATAGCTCGCTCTAACGTAAATCCTCCAGAATTGGCCAAGACTATACCCACTCCTGCCCCCCTTGCGTTCGAGGATCAGTCCACATGCAAACTCCAAACGTCATTGATGAGTGGGTTTTATACCTACGAATTGAGTACTTTCGGCTTGAGAAAATTACAAGTTTTCAATTATTTTATATTCCTTTTTATTTATTTTGTATGTTTTGATGTTATTTTGTAGGGATGATCATTTGGAAGGAATCATAATCGTTTGGGAGGAAACAAGGTCAAATTGGAGCCAAATTGTTGGATTTTTGAAGGGAAAGTCAAAGGGGCATTTTAGCCTTGAAAAGGGAGGCGCGCCTAGGCGCCAACATACTGTCCATTCAGTGCTTATTCAGCGCCTTTTCAGCGCCTAGGCGCCGGTGTTTGTTTTGGACGCGATTTCTGACTTGTTTGACCCGAAATTGGACTCTAATGTTACCTATATGCTAGGGTTTGATGGGGAATATAAATCTACTGACTTTGGGGGATGAAAGAGAGGAGAAGACCAAGGAATTGATAGAAAATTGAAGGCAAGAATCAAAGGAACCGACACGAAGAAAATCGGACTTGAAGGCTAGAGAGGGATTGAAGATTGCAACTAAGTTTTCATTCTTTTCTTTAACTTTTACTTCTTAATTTTCTAAGATGTTTTTTAATTTGAGAAGTATGTTTTTCAATTACATTATGAACTAAATTTTTATTAAGATTGCAACGGAACCTAATGTCTAGTTAAATTGATCTACTCTCGAATCTAGTTCTATTGATCATACATGAGTTGTTTGTCATATTTTGTGTTTAATATATAATTTTTTGGCCATCAATTAATTTGATAACCTAGATGAAATTGGGAGATGAATTCTAGGTTTAGATCTGAATATGATGACATGCGTCTGGTTAATTCTTCTTAGGATTGAATTGCTGGGTTTGTGTATAGGATAGGAATATACCTATATGTCGTGTGTAACTTTTATGAGAGTTTGAACTTAATGAATCTATTCCAACTTATTTTGCATAGGAATATAGCAATTTAATTGGGAGAGATATGTTTATCTTACTATCGGAAGAGGTTTGATAAATAATTTTGAAGTCTCAGTTAACAATTTATTTTGATCAATTTATTGGAAAGAGAGTGTAAAGATTTATACGAAGTATTAGGGGAAGTTGTAATCTTAAATTCTTTTATCCGGTAAATTCAACTCTTGATTATTAAGTTTAGATTTAGTTTTAAATTAGTAATTCCATAGTTCAATTCCAATTGTTTAAATAAAATCGAATTGATATAAAGTTAGTACTTGAAAGTTATTAGCAATATTTCTCCGTGGGAACGATACTCTACTTATCACTTTATTACTTGTTGATCGTGTATACTTGCACGTAAATTGTCAATATCAAATTTGGACAACAAGTTTTTGGCGTCGTTGCCGGGGAATTATTCTAGTAATTATTTCAATATTAATTTCAATCAGGTTGATCTTAGTTTAAACTTATTTAATTTTATGTTTTAATTGTTTTCGCAAGTACTCTTGAATTTTTTATACTAACACGATCTAAAGGTCAGGAGCTACTACCGTACGAAGACGAAATCGAAAGAAGGTGTCGAAACTTGCGAAAACAGTGTCAAGAAGAAAACAACCAAGAAGCTATGGCTGAAGAGGAACAGAAATCGTTAAGGGATTATGCTATGCCGCTTGTGACGGAATTACAATCAAGCATTCGAAGGCCCGCAATTCAAGCAAACTATTTCGAGATCAAGCCGGGTACAATTCAAATGATTCAGAATTCAGTGCAGTTTGGGGGTTTGCCTACCGATGACCCAAACGATCATTTGATGAGTTTTCTGGAGATATGAGACACATTCAGATACAATGGGGTTTCTGAAGATGCAATTAGACTCCGACTTTTCCCTTTCTCACTTCGTGATAAGGCGAAGAATTTGTTGCATTCTTTGTCGCCGGATTCTATTACTACGTGGTCAGATTTAGCTCAAAAATTCTTAGCTAAATTCTTTCCACCAGCTAAAACTGCAATGATGAGGAACGACATCACTTCATTCGCACAGCATGATTCTGAGACTCTCTATGAAGCTTGGGAGCGATTCAAAGACTTACTTCGAAAATGCCCTCACCATGGTATTCCTAATTGGTTGCAAGTTCAAACATTTTACAATGGGTTGTTTAGTGCTACCCAAACCAGTATCGATGCAGCCGCAGGTGGGGCTTTAATGGGGAAAAATTTTGATGAAGCTTATGAGTTATTGGAGACGATGGCTGTCAATAATTATCAATGGCCCTCTACAAGGATCAATCAGCCAAATGTAGCAGGGATTTATGAAGTTGATGCAGTTACTGCATTGGCTGCACAGGTTGCTACGTTGTCAAAGAAGATTGATGCTCTAGGGGTGCAGCCGATTCAGAGTGTGGCAGTTATCTGTGAATTATGTGCAGGGAACCATTCGAGCAATCAATGTGCAATTAGTCCAGAGTCGGTACAATACATTAGTAACCACAACAGGCAGCAATATAGCAATAATTCCAACAATTATAACCCTGGTTGGGGGACTCATCTAAACTTTTCATGGAATAATAATCAAGCCCAAACTTCTGCTCCAAGACAATCATACCCACCAGGCTTTCAGAATCAAGCTCCACCCCAGCAGGAAAAGAAGTCAAATTTGGAGGAGCTGATTTCCAGGTATATAGCACAAAGTGAGACAAGGATGAATAGTATGGAAGTATCAGTTCGAAACCTAGAAAATCAATGGGTCAGCTCGCTAATGCCATTAACAACCAACCTCAAGGCACTCTACCTAGTGATACGGAGATTAATCCTAAGAGGGAAGGTAAGGAGCACTGCAATGCTATTATTTTACGAAGCGGAAAAGAGTTACCTGAGGTTGTTGGTGGAACTCCAAGACAATCACATGGAGATGATAGTGGGGGTAAAGAAATAAAAGATAGCAGGAATGTGGACCATGAAAAAAAAGGAATGTGATCTAGTGGTAAATTCTGATGAAGGCAAGCAGAGTCCTATTGTGCCTCCCGTGTCGTTTCCACAACGTTTGCAGAAACAGAAGTGGGATAAAAAGTTCTCTAAATTCATGGAAGTGTTTAAGAAGCTCCAAATAAATATCTCTTTCGCAGAAGCAGTAGAGAACATGCCTAACTATGTGAAATTTTTGAAGGAAATTCTGTCAAGGAAGAGAACACTAGGTGATTTTGAGACAATGGCACTTACGGAGGAATGCAGTGCTATTCTTCAAAAGAAGCTACCACCAAAGCTCAAAGATCCGAGTAGCTTTACAATTCCTTGCACAATAGGCAGTCAGTTTTTCGGGAAAGCATTATGTGACTTGGGAGCTAGTATTAATTTGATGCCGCTCTCAATCTACAAGAAATTGGGTTTGAAAGAAGCAAAGCCTACTAATGTCACATTGCAGCTTGCTGATAGATCACTCACTTACCCAAGGGGCATAGTTGAGGACATTCTAGTTAAAGTGGATAAGTTCATTTTCCCAGCTGATTTTATAGTCTTAGATTGTGAGGAAGATAGGGAAATACCTATTATTCTTGGGCGACCATTTTTAGCCACGGGAAGAACACTTATCGATGTACAAAAATGTGAGCTAACTATGCGAGTCCAAGATTGTAAAACCCGGGAAATTTGAATTTTTTTCGGAAAGGGCAAAATAGTAATTTGCCACTATAATGCTTATTTAAAATACTTATACTCTAGACCTCGGATGAGGAAACGGAGTTCGCCGTTGGATTCGTATCGCGAATTCTAGTCACCCTGTCAAATTTCGTCGAATTCCGAGATAGTCGGATTTTTGCACGTTGTTCGATGCGACTGCGTGGCGGATTACCTCACGAACGTCCCCATAAATAAATTTTATAAAATTTCCTTAAAATTAAGTTAAATTTCAAATAAAATTAATTTGAACTTAAACCGGGATCAAATAAATCGTTTCGGGACGAAATCGGACCCGATTAAGCGGGGGACACGTGGCGCAACGTGGGCCAAGTATTTAAAACTATATAAAGGGACAAATATCTGCATTTTAGGCAGAAAATTTCTGCCATTGTGCTGGGTTCAACGTGTGGGAGAAAGAGAGAGAGAAAAGAGAGAACTTCAAGCTTCCTTCGGCGATTCCCGGACTTCCGTCGCTCGGATTCCGTCGAGCCAAGAGTTAAAGTCAACCCTCTCGACGAGGGCTACGCAACCACACTAAGAACAAGGGATTTCACCGAAGATCCAAAGGAGGAGATTTGGGGAAAATCAAGTCTTAGGATCGAGAAGTGTTCTTGAAGCTTCATTCGGGTGAATTTACGCTTCAAGAGGTATGATTCTTCCTACCTTGGTGTAATCTTTCCTTAGTTGTTAGTAGTTAAAGGGTTTGATATGTTGAGGCATATGGATAGATTTTTATATGTATGTTATGATTATAGAAATGGAAAAGTGAGCATAAAAATGGGTTAATCTAATTTTCTAGCTTGACTTTGGTATATGAAGTTACATGTGATTTATTATGTAACTTGGAGAAATTTGAGGCATGCTTTGTGATTTATAAATTGTGCCTAGAAGGTGTTTGATTAAATGCCTTGCTTGAATGGAATGATTGTTTTGATTTAATTGAAATAACATGTTTAAGTTTAACTTGTGGAATCATATGCTTATAATATGATTTGAGATTAAATGTGTTTGTTGATATATGTATGTGATGATATATTAATATTGAGGTGAAAATGGTTTTTATATGCTTAGGATATAAATTTACCATGGATGTGTTGGAAATGTTCATGTGTTGTTCTTGACATAAGAGCATTATGTTGGGTGCAATGGGACATAGCATCGCATATGCACGGAAGCATCTCATTACATGGGTATGTGCATGGTTGAAGTCAACACCACCTTTGGTGATTGACGGTATGGCTTGGGAATGGTTGGGTCGAAGACCTAGCTAAGCCGCTTGATTGCATGATAATTTGGGTTGGGGTTAGCAAGAAGAGGCATGACGACCTCTCGGGTGCAAAGCCCGGTGATTTGGGTAGTGCACTCCATTGGTGTAAGAGTCCATAAAGTGTACGGGTATGGAAGACCCTTGGTGTAAGTCCATGAAAAAGTCCAATCCCAAGAAAGACCCTAGTTTTGAAAATGTCATTTGATGTAAACATAAATGATGGAATGAAACACTTTGGCATTACATCGTGTTGTAGGAGTCGGAAAGGACTCGGGTTACATTGCATGAGTGGGTGTCATCTCATTTCATGGCATGGTAGTATTGCATTCCAACTTAGAATGCATGTCCTTATGAGAAATGATTGTTTGCAAAAGAATGTTGCATGAGCATGAGCATCTAGGGGGAGAGTAGCTCTTGTAGGATTTACTCTACTGGGCGTTGGCTCACCCTATACGGGAAAACATTTCAGGTGAGGGTCGTGTGCCGAGGGATGGTTTCCATGACGAGCGCCAAGTTTGAAGAGAGGCCAACATGTGGTCTCTAAGTGATTTGAAATGTTGTTGTAAAACATTATATTTTGAATTATGAATGTATGAAGTTGTATGTAATATGACTTGGATGGACTATGTATGATGTGGGAATTCTCATTATATATGTTTGGTATGAGTTTGGAAGAGTTTGAAATGAGTTAGAAATGAAAAACTAATGAAATGGGCAAAATCTGCCTTTAGCTACCGGTAGCTAACAGGTAGTTGTTTTCCAGAAGGAAACAGCTACCGGTAGCCAACAGGTAGTCGTAGCTCCAGAATGTTTCGGCTACCGGTAGACAGCAGGTAGTTGTTTTCCAGAAGGAAACAGCTACCGGTAGCCAACAAGTAGTTGTTTTCCAGAAGGAAACAGCTACCGGTAGACAACAGGTAGTTGATTTCCAGAATGTTTCGGCTACCGGTAGCCGATAAACAACTACCGGTAGTCATTCCAAAAATCTGAAATTTTTAAATGTTTTGCCAAATCTTTGAGCTTTGAATTTCCTTCCTTTAAATGATCAAAGTGGACCCTAATGGGGTACAAACCACGGTGTATGGGACTTTAATTGAATCAAATGAATGTTAAACCGAATTTTCATTATGGGTTATAATCCCGGCTTAATGATATTCTAGATGTGGTGTCGGGTTGAGCGATATCCACGGATGTTTCCGCGGGTTGATGGGTTATCAACGGGACCCCCGGATTTTGGGGCGTCACAAAGATCAAGAAGTTACATTCAATGTATTTTCAGCTATGAAATTTTCAGAGAAAGCGGAAGAATGTCTTCGGGTTGATGTGGTCGAAAAGGCAGTGAATGAAGTATTCGTGCAAAGCTGTATTTCAGATCCCCTTAAGAATGCCAAGTTACATAAAGAGGAGGTGTTCCCACATAGAGCGGTTGAAGTCAAGGAAGCCAATTCGAAAAGAACTTTCAAGGTGAACGGGCAGAGATTGAAGCACTATTGGGGCGGTGACATTGATCGTAAAAAGACCTCAATTATCCTTGCCGACCCAGGATGAAACAGGAAGTAGTCCGGCTGAAGACTATAAAACAAGCGCTAATTGGGAGGCAACCCAAATTTTAGTTTCTAAGTTTTATTTCATTTTAATTTAGTTTTTATTTTTTTTTAAGAAATAATGTAGTTAGTTAGTTAGTGCATTTTAATTGGTATGTCAATTGCTTGCAGGTCCCAAGGATTGAACATAAAGTTGTAGCACCCACAAAGCTTTACAAGGAGCCAAGAACAACCCACCTATGTTTCCCGAATACACTCCCGACTCTGCAGACGACGAGGACGCTGACAAGGATGCGAACTAGTGAAGTCCTCTGTCTTAATTTTTTTTTTCTACTTTATACATTGAGGACAATGTTTAGTTTAAGTTTGGGGGTGTTTTCTTGTTTGCATTTGCATTATTAGGAATGCATTTAGATAGTATGTTTTGCATTTAGATTACATGTTTTATTACGACTTGAGCAATGGGTTGATAGAATTTGATTATGGCCAATGATGAATGAGATTAATTGTCAATTCAAGGGAAATTGATGAATATGTTGAGTTTGAAGTCCGACATACTAGTTGGTTTTACACTATTTATGATCTTTTCATGCATGAGCACATATCTATTTGTTTGGTTAGTTATCAGTTAGAGAATTTATTTGGTTAAGTGCTTGTGGGAGATATCAGTGAAACTCTAGAAAATTTATTTAAGCATCATTCGAAGCAAGTTTAAGCATTCATATAAGTTTGGGGGAAATATTGGTTATGATGGGTTGACGTTAATCTAAAAAAAAAAAA
This sequence comes from Ilex aquifolium, assembly GCA_951799425.1. Taxonomy (NCBI): domain Eukaryota; kingdom Viridiplantae; phylum Streptophyta; class Magnoliopsida; order Aquifoliales; family Aquifoliaceae; genus Ilex; species Ilex aquifolium. The sequence goes on along the minus strand of OX637401.1, from coordinate 7,234,357 downwards.
AAAAAGAGTTTTTGAAAAATTATTTTGATTTGATCCTTCTTGAGTTAGAAAGAAGAAGAAAAATAGGAAGACGAGAACAAGAAAGGGGCATGTGGTGAGTAGAGATGGAGCATAAAACGCACTCACTCATAAACACATGTTGAGAATGAGATGGAGCGTAAAACGCACTCGTTCAAGAGAAGGCGAGATGGAGCGTAAAACGCACTCGCTCAATAGGAGGTGAGATGGAGCATAAAATGCACTCACCAAATGAATGAAAAAGAAGAAAAAAAAGAGAGAGAGAGAGATGAAAAAAAAAAAAATCTTTGTACCTTCTAGTTATATGTTTTGCCTTAATTAGCAGAGGTTGATGCGAAACGTAAGTTCATAGAGTTGATATTGAGTATCTCTTATGGAGCGCTTGACTACATAAATTTATCTGGGTGATAGCTAGTTTAAACAGTTAGAATATGCACATGTATGTAAAGGGTCATGAGCGGAGGCAAAATTAAGGAGTATGTTAAATTGATAGACTTTGCATTGTTTTGAAGTTTCCCATGAATTATTATGTGTAGTAACTTTTGGGGCCATTATTCAGATTCATATTAATCCATTGTTTGAGTATTTGGTTGTTAGGATTAATTTTTATAGTTTTTTTTGTTCTTAGTATTTTGCTTGAGGACAAGCAAAGATTTAAGTTTGGGGGTATTTGATGAGTGAGTTTTATACCTACGAATTGAGTACTTTCGGCTTGAGAAAATTGCAAGTTTTCAATTATTTTATGTTCCTTTTTATTTATTTTGTGTGTTTTGATGTTATTTTGTAGGGATGATCATTTGGAAGGAATCATAATCGTTTGGGAGGAAACAAGGTCAAATTGAAGCCAAATTGTTGGATTTTTGAAGAGGAAGTCAAAGGGGCATTTTAGCCTTGAAAAGGGAGGCGCGCCAAGGCGCCAACATACTGTCCATTCAGTGCTTATTCAGCGTCTTTTCAGCGCCTAGGCGCCGGTGTTTGTTTTGGACGCGATTTCTGACTTGTTTGACCCGAAATTGGACTCTAATGTTACCTATATGCTAGGGTTTGATGGGGAATATAAATATACTGACTTTGGGAGCTGAAAGAGGAGAGGAGAAGACCAAGGAATTGATAGAAAATTGAAGGCAAGAATCAAAGGAACCGACACGAAGAAAATCGGACTTGAAGGCTAGAGAGGGATTGAAGATTGCAACTAAGTTTTCATTCTTTTCTTTAACTTTTACTTCTTAATTTTCTAAGATGTTGTTTAATTTGAGAAGTATGTTTTTCAATTACATTATGAACTAAATTTTTATTAAGATTGCAACGGAACCTAATGTCTAGTTAAATCGATCTACTCTCGAATCTAGTTCTATTGATCATACATGAGTTGTTTGTTATATTTTGTGTTTAATATATAATTGTTTGGCCATCAATTAATTTGATAACCTAGATGAAATTGGGAGATGAATTCTAGGTTTAGATCTGAATATGATGACATGCGTCTGGTTAATTCTTCTTAGGATTGAATTGCTGGGTTTGTGTATAGGATAGGAATATACCTATATGTCGTGTGTAACTTTTATAAGAGTTTAAACTTAATGAATCTATTCCAACTTATTTTGCATAGGAATATAGCAATTTAATTGGGAGAGATATGTTTATCTTACTATCGGAAGAGGTTTGATAAATAATTTTGAAGTCTCAGCTAACAACTTATTTTGATCAATTTATTAGAAAGAGAGTGGAAAGATTTATACAAAGCATTAGGGGAAGTTGTAATCTTAAATTCTTTTATCCGGTAAATTCAACTCTTGATTATTAAGTTTAGATTTAGTTTTAAATTAGTAATTCCATAGTTCAATTCCAATTGTTTAAATAAAATCGAATTGATATAAAGTTAGTACTTGAAAGTTATTAGCAATATTTCTCCGTGGGAACGATACTCTACTTATCACTTTATTACTTGTTGATCGTGTATACTTGCACGTAAATTGTCAATATCGAATTTGGACAACATCATGGTTGAAAGCTACTAGTCTCTTATCCGAAGGAGACTCGGATGCAGAGAACTCGGCAATGAAATCAGCAAGGATTTGCCCTTTAACGGAAGTACGGGGCTTATAGCTTATCTCGAACTCTCCTAACTCCACAACCCACTTGGCAACTCGTCCAAACATATCTGCTTTGTGAAGTATGGGTTTCAGGGGCCAGTCTGTCAAGACCTCAATGGGATGGGCTTGGAAATAGTGCATAAGTTACCTTGTCGAAATGACCAATGCTAGTATAAGTTTTTCCATCAGCAGATACCTGGTCTCGGCATCAAGCAGGGTCTTTCTCACATAATACACTAGTCTCTGTACACCGTTGCACTCCCTCACCAGGGTCCCACTAATGGCCCATTTCGAAACGAATAAGTAGAGGTTTAAAACTTCGTCTGCTGCCAGAACGGATAAAGTAGGAGGAGACCTCAAATACTCCTTGATTCCCTCTAGCGCCCGATCACATTCTTCACCCCAGGATCCCTTCACTGCCCCCTTAAGCATTGTGAAGAACGGATTACAACTATTCGAGGACTTAGAAATAAATCGGTTGAGAGCAAATTATTTAGAAATTTAGAATTAGTTGTACGTGGATGCCTTATGGTTAAATTATAAATAAATAAATATATATATATATATATATATATATATTTAGTGTATTGGGTACCAAGGGTAATTATAAAATAAGAATAATAATAAAAAAAAAAGGGAGGATAAAAGTGAGATTAAAATAAGTCCCCTTGTTGCCCTAGACGTTCACTGATATATGGATATATATATATTCTCTTTCTATAGTAACAACTACACATACGTTAGAATAAGAAAAATGAGGGAGAGGCTATGGTTTCAAGTAAAGAAAAATGAAGAGAAAGAAGGAAGGGATTTAGAGAAGAAGGAAGGAAACTAGAAGATTTGATCATCAAGGTTAGTCTTCATATTGGAATTTAATTTTGTATTTAATCATTATATGTACACATATACAAGTTTGTAATCTGATATAATCTTGCAAGTAATCCATATGGGTAGGTTTATAGGGTTCAAATATATCAATTCAAATATAATAGGGTGGTATTTGTGTTAAGAAGATGTTGGGAAAGAAAAAGGGAGAAAAAGAAAAGTTACAGACAAGCTTCTGGACGTAAGGTTGAAGAAGATGAAAGTTTTGAAATTATGGAAACCTCCCCCTTAGTTTTAAGTAGTTTTATTTTGATCCCTATACTTTTATAAACTCAATTTCTTGACTACCATGGAACTTGGTAATTTATAGAACTGACACAATATGTTTGAAACAAATATGGTCATTTCAAAACAGCCCCCGAGTCTTGAAGAATTTCTAAAATTTTGAAACGACCCCTAAAAGTTTCAATTAAGTATTTAAAAATCAATGGTTATTCTAATAAATCAAATTGAGGTTGTATTTTCGAAAAATGGGTCTCTAGAACCTTAAATACTATTCTGGAAAATTTATGGCAGACCCGAAACAGAAATTCGTTTTTAAGGAAATTACACTTTGACCCCAAAAGTTTCAAAAATTATGATTTGACCCTGAAACTTTAAAAACTTTTTCTAAACAGTCCAGAATACTTCTACACCCTATTACCTCATATTATAAAGGATATTTATATGTAAAAGATATATTAAGTATATATCAATGAGTAGGAAATATAAAAATTAAATATATAATCGCGAAACAACGAAATTAGGAATAGAGCTTGATTGTTATATGTTATTTTGGATTAGGTGGTGATTGCATTGAGATTGAGAAAGAGTGCTTTGAATTGGATTTTGGAAATCAAGGTGAGTAGTTTACTACTTCTTTTGGGAGAATTTTCTATATTAAATGTGTGTGTGTGGGTGTGTGAATTTTTCATATATATGATATATGTGTTGATATTTGGGGTTGCAATTAAATGTTTTGCAATTGTGAACTGTTATATATGTGAATTTTGAAAAAAAAATTGGGATGATTTTATATCATTGCTTTGGTGATGAAAGGAAAATTTTGTGTGCGTTGGGACTAAAACTACAGTTTTGGTGTGTGTGTGAAAATCATGTTTATGAGAAGGGGACTGGGTTACCAGGTCTAAGTGGTAACGAGATTGTATACCGGCGTAGTCGGTATAGGGATGTGCACATAGGGGCCAGTTACCAGGCTAGTAGTAACAAGAGACGGGGCCAGTCATCAGGCTAGTGATGACAAGAGACGGGGCCAGTTACCAGGCTAGTGGTAACAAACATGATTTGACAGATGTATTTAGAACTGAATATGTGTGTGAGTGTTTTTGGATTATAAATGTCTTTTCATTTATAAAGTTATTTGTGATCATGAGAGCATTTTGTTTTAAATGATTATGTGGGAGTGGTTGAGGTACAGTTGTTGTACTTATGTGTATATCAAAGTTTATTTTCATATATAACTATGGGATTTATTTTCACACCTCATTAGAGGTGGTTGCTATTCACGGGCCATTTTGCTCACCCAAACATATAACATTTTTCAGGAGAGGATCAGGGTGAGGAGTGAGTCTGCTGATATACAAGGGATTAGAGGACTTGAAGATTTATTTTATTGTAGATCTTCAGGAATAAATGTCTTTTATAGTTTTTGAGACAAATATTCAATTGTTTTGGGAATAATGTTGCTTTTACTTAGAGTAGCGAACCTTATGGTTATTCATTGTTTTACATGAGTTTAATAATGATGTTGGTGATGTTTAGTTTATTCCTCTGTTATTCATTAGGTCGATGAATTGGATCACTTTATTATTTGTATTCCACTGTATTTTGCATTTATTATGCACAATGTTGGTTGGTTAAGGCCTTGGTGGCCGGTCCACCGCCCACCCTATGTGATCCGGGGTAGGGGTGTGACAAGTTTGGTATCAGAGCCTAGGTTTATGGATTACCTGTGGATTAGGCTGAATCTTAAGAATTTTTTTAGGGTGTAACTGATTTGGTTTGAGAAATGTGGAATGATGATACTAGTGCATAGTATTATTGCTTTGGTGACTAAGATAGGTTAGTTTGCTTTGTATTTTGTAGAAAGTATAGATGGCTGCAAGAAAGAAAGGTAAAGGTGCTACAAATGATAGGGTTGACACTAATGACGTTCCAAGACTTGCAAATGAGGAGCCACCACTAAATATCTATAGGGATATTGGGACAGCCTTGCAGGGAATCACAAAGATCCTTGAAGGGCCGAAGGGTCAGAAGGAACTCATCATTGAGGAGTTTAGGAGGATGGCGCCTGCTTTCACAGGGACTACTACCCCTACGGAGGCAGAGAGTTGGATTATGGATATTGAGAAAATTCTGGAGGTCTCAAGGTGTGATGATGGTAAGAAAGTGGCTTATGCAGCTTTTATGTTTAAAGAGGAAGCTGAACATTGGTGGAGGATGGAGAAGGAAGTGAAGAGATACCCGACTACTCCAATGACCTGGGAGCAGTTCTGTGAAACCCGGGAAAATTTAAACTTTTTCTAAAAAGGGCAAAATGGTAATTTGCCATTACTACACGTATTTGAAATACATATGTTCTAGACCTCGGATGAGGAAACGGAGTGCGTCGTTGGATTCGCAACGCGAAATATAGTGACCACCAGAAATTTCGTTGAATTCCGAGATAGTCGGATTTTGCACGTAGTTCGAGACGACTGCGTGGCGATTGATCTTTTAAAGGTTCCCAAAAATGAGAAATATTAAATTTCCTTATAATTGGATTAATGTGCCAATAAAATTTATTTGGACTTAATCCGGGACTTAATGAGTCGTTTCGGGACGAGAAACGGACCCGAAAGTAATAAACGAGCGGTGCGATGTAGACCACACATTTAAAACTATAAATAGGGCTAAAATATCTGAAAAATCAGATTTTCTTCTTCTCTTGGCCGGCTGAGCTCACACGTTGGAGAGAAAAAGGAGAGAGAAAAGACAAACCTAATTTTCTACCTTTCTTCTTCAAGAATCACCAAGTTCCTTTGGTTGGAAGGCTATAGTCCAAGAGTTAAAGTTCGTCTACTCGTCGAGGGCTACGTCTACGTACCAAAAACAAGGAATTTCACCGAAGATCCAAAGATGCGATCTTGAGAGATTCAAAGTTTTGGAAGTGGTTTTGGTGTTTTTAGGGGTTTTCCACACTCCTAAGAGGTAGGGGTTATTCCTATCTTGGATCATTCTACCCTAGGTGTAGCTAGGTTAAGGATATATATATATATATACATGCATGTGTAATGATGTATATATGTGTTTATGGTTATGAGAATGAATAGGTGAGCATGAAATTGGTTTAGGCTAGATCCTAGCTTAATTTTGATATAAGGATGTTACATGTAATTCATCATATGACTTATGGCTATTGGAGGCATGCTATGTGTTATGAAATGTGCCTTGAAAGTGTTGGATAAACATGATATGAGTTTATACATTGTGCCTATAAGGTGTTTGATAAAATGCCTTGATTGTTTAAATGGTTATTTGATGTCATTGGAATCACATGTTTGAATGTGTTATGGATGTGTTGACATATGCTCATTGATATGTTGTTTATGATGGTTTATGGAATTTATATGCTTATGATTTAAATTCCATGGGATGTGAAGATATGTGTTGATTATTGCTCATGTAGTATACATTACATATTGGGCATGATCATGGCATCACATTCATGGGACAAATTGCATGAGTGTTGGTGTGTGGGAGATGCATAGATTTAATCGACACCTTGTTTGGTGCTTGATATGTGGGCTCGGGAGAAATTGGATCGACGATCCTTTTTGAGTCGCATGTTGCATAAGGAAAACTTGTGTTGGGTATAACAAGAAGGGGCATGGCGACTTCCTTGGGTGCAAAACCCTAAACCACTTGGTTGAGTCACTTGGCCGGCGGTGAGATTCCAGAAAAGTGACACGGTGTACGGAACCGGCGGTGTGATTCCGAAAATCCGTTGCCTAAAGAAAAACACAAGGATTTGGTTATAAAAACACCCATTCAATGGGAAGTTTCCAATAATGATCGGATTTCATAACGATCATTGGAAGGATTTTTTCGTCAATGGACGGGTTGCATTACACTTTGGCGTTGCATTGTGTTGTGTGAGTCGGCGAGGACTCGTGTTGAAACGCATGGGTGAGTGTCACTTCATTCCATGGCATAGCATTGTTGCATTCCATCATAGAATGCATAAGTATGAGAAATGATTAACTATATGTTTATGTGATGATTACATGAGCATGTGCATCTAGGGGAAGAGTAACCTCTATAGGTTTATCTCTACTGGGCGTTGTGCTCACCCTATACGGGAAACCATTTTCAGGTGTCGGGTTTACACCGGCGATTGGCTCCCATGGAGAGCATCAAGGGTGAAGGGGGCCTATGTGTGGCCTTATATCAAGATTTTGTAAACCTTTTGTTAAAATGGTTTATGACATGTAAATATTGTAAAACATTCTATTTGAATTACGAATGTATGAGGTTGTATGCTATATGACTTGGATGGACTATGTATAATGTGGGAATTTTCATTATACATGTTTTGGGTGACCTTGGGAAGGTTTGAAATGAGTTGGAAATGAAAAACTAAGGAAATGGGCAAAATCTGCCTTTAGCTACCGGTAGCTAACAGGTAGTTGTTTTCCCGAAGGAAACAGCTACCGGTAGCCAACAGGTAGTCGTAACTCCAGAAGGTTTCGGCTACCGGTAGCCAACAGGTAGTCGTAACTCCAGAAGGTTTCGGCTACCGGTAGACAACAGGTAGTCGTAACTCCAGAATATTTCAGCTACCGGTAGACAACAGGTAGTCGTAACTCCAGAATGTTTCAGCTACCGGTAGCCGATAAACAGCTACCGGTAGCCAGTCCAAAAATCTGAAATTTTTAAATGTTTTGCCAAATCTTTGGGCTTTGAATCTCTTTCCTTTAAATGATCAAAGTGGACCCTAATGGGGTACAAACCACGGTGTATAGGACTTTAATTGAATCAAATGAATGTTAAACCGATTTTGCATTATGGGTTATAATCCCGGCTTAAAGGTATTCTTGACGTGGTGTCGGGTTGAGCGATATCCACGGGTGTTTCCGCGGGTTGATGGGTTATCAACGGGACCCCCGGATTTTGGGGCGTCACAAGTTCAAGACTGGATTCTTGGAAAGATATTTTCCACAGGTAGAGAAGGATCGTTTGGCACAAGAGTTCATGAATTTGGCTCACACGGGCATGACAGTTGGTGAGTACGAGGAGAAATTCACAAAATTAGCAAGGCATGCCATGCATATGGTAGCAGATGAGAGACATAAAGCAAGGAATTTTGAAAAAGGTCTGAAATGGAGCATTAAGGAGAGACTGATTGCCTTGGAACTACCAACATATCAAGAGGTTGTTCGCAAGGCTCGAGTTTTGGAGGGCAATAAAAAGGAAAGGGACAGGGAGAGGGAAGAAAAGAAGAGAACAGGCTCAGGAGGTAACTTTAGGGGTGGTTCCTACAATTTCAAGAAGAGTAGACAGGGTACTTCATCATCTGGGTCCTTTGCACCAAGATTTACAGGGCAACAGGGCACTGGACAGCTAGAAAAGTGTCAGAAGTGTGGGAGATTCCATGGGGACAAGCCGTGTTATGGGACCAATTGGGAACAACTTCTTTGCTTCCATTATGGCAAGTCAGGACACTCAGCAAAGAATTGTTGGAGTGCTCAAGGAAACAAACAAGCTAGTGAACAGACAGAGGTGACATGTTTCAAGTGCAACCAACGAGGACACATTGCAAATTTTTGTCCCCAACCAGTGCAGGGATCAGTGGGCAAGCCTCCAGCTAAGACAGATGGTGCATCAAAACAGGGTCAACAGAAGCAAGGGCAACAGAAGGAACAGAGGTTTGGGAGGGTCTATGCAATGACACCAAAGAGCCCACAATATTCTAATTATGTAGTTTCAGGTACTTTACTTATTTGTGAGCATGCATTTAAAGTACTTATTGATCCGGGGTCTACACATTCTTTTGTATCTCCTAGAGTAGCAATGAGATTAGGTGTTGAACCCAAAGCACTTGAGTTTGATTTGATTGTGACTACTCCCACGGGTGGTTCTAAGTTAGGAGATGTCGTGTACCCAGGGTGTAGGGTCCACATTGAAGAGAATCAATTACTAGTTGATTTAATACTCTTAGACCTTAAGGGTTTTGACGTGATCTTGGGTATGGACTGGTTAGTTGCGCACCATGCGACAGTATTGTTTTGAAAAGAGAGTTGTGTTTCATCCTCCTAATCACACAAAATTTAGTTTCGAGGGGACATGGATTATTTCTTTACCCAGCCTTGTCTCTGTAGTACAAGCTCGAAGATTGTTGAGGAAAGGTTGTCAGGGATACATTGCTAACATTATAGATACAAGAAATAAGGGGTTGTCTCTTGAGGAGATACCAATAGTAAGGGAATTTCCAGAAGTATTCCCGGATGTCTTGCCTGGGTTGCCACCTGATAGAGAGATTGAGTTTGCTATTGACCTGGTACTTGGTACCGGTCCTACCTATAAGGCTCCTTATCGTATGGCACCAGTGGAGCTTAGAGAGCTGAAGGTGCAACTTCAAGAGTTGTTAGATTTGGGGTTTATTCGGCCTAGTGTGTCACCATGGGGTGCCCCAGTACTGTTCGTGAAAAAGAAAGATGGAAGCATGAGACTTTACATTGACTACAGGGAGTTGAACAAAGTAACCATCAAGAATAAGTATCCTCTTCCCCGCATTGATGATTTGTTTGACCAACTACGAGGTGCTAAAGTATTCTCGAAGATTGACCTTCGAACGGGTTACCACCAGTTGAAGATAAAGGTGGAGGATGTGCCTAAGACTGTTTTCCGTACTCGTTATGGACACTATGAGTTTCTTGTAATGCCATTTGGGCTAACCAATGCACCAGCAGCCTTTATGGATCTCATGAACAAGGTGTTTAAACAGTACTTGGATCAATTTGTGGTGGTATTTATTGATGATATTTTGGTATACTCGAAGAGTCCTGAGGAACATGAACAACATTTGAGAATTGTTCTATAGACTCTTCGAGATCGAAAGCTTTATGCCAAGCTCAAGAAATGCGAGTTCTGGCTGACTAGTGTATCGTTTTTGGGGCATGTGATTTCTAATGAAGGGGTGTCAGTGGATCCTCAGAAGGTGGCAGCAGTTAAAGATTGGCCTCAACTGACGAATGCTACTGAGGTGCGTAGTTTCTTGGGTTTGTCAGGGTATTACAGGAAATTTGTCGAGGGTTTCTCCAAAATTGCCATTCCATTGACTCGGTTGACCTAGACAAAGGTAGTTTTTCAGTGGACTGATGACTATGAAAAAAGTTTCAATGACTTAAAGGAAAGGTTGGTGTCTGCTCCAGTTCTTACCATACCTGCAGATAGTGGTGGGTATGATATCTATTGTGATGCTTCAAGGAAAGGGTTGGGTTGTGTGTTGATGCAACACGGGAAGGTTGTGGCTTATGCCTCTAGACAGTTGAAACCTTTTGAGCAGAATTACCCAACATATGATTTAGAATTGGCAGCTGTTGTGTTTGCACTGAAGATATGGAGGCACTATTTGTATGGGGAGACATGTGAGATATATACAGATCATAAGAGTCTTAAATATTTATTTACACAGAAAGAGCTGAACATGAGATAGTGAAGATGGCTAGAGCTAATCAAAGACTATGATGTGAACTTGCACTATCATCCAGGGAAAGCAAATGTGGTGGCAGATGCACTAAGTAGAAAGTTTATAGGGAGCATGGCCTCTTTGTTTACTCAAAAAAAACAACTTGTGAGGGATCTTGAAGAGGCAAAGGTTAAGGTGGAGATACCCGAGACTAATGCTTTTATAGCAAGCTTGCAAATTCGGCCTACCTTGTTAGATCGAATAAAGGAGGCACAACTGAATGACCCGAATTTGGTGGAGATTCTAGAAGAAATGGAGCAAGGAGAGAAGACTGATTTTCGTGTGACAGGTGGAGTGTTGAGATTTGGAGATCGAGTATGTGTACCTAATGACCTAGAGATCAAGAAACAAGTGATGGAGGAGGCCCATTACTCTCGTTTCACAGTTCATCCGGGAAGTACAAAGATGTATCAGGACTTGAAAGGGATATTTTGGTGGAATAATATGAAGAGGGAAGTGGCTGACTATGTGTCTAGGTGTTTGACATGTCAAAAAGTGAAAGCAGAGCACCAAAGGCCAGGAGGATTATTGCAACCACTTCCTTTCCCTGAGTGGAAGTGGGAGCACATTACCATGGATTTCGTGAGTGGGCTACCCAAGACCCCGAGTGGACTTGATTCTATTTGGGTTGTGGTGGACAGATTGACAAAGTCCACACACTTTTTGCCTGTGAGGACTACTTATCCCTTGGAGAAATTTGCTAAACTTTATGTAAAGGAGATTGTGAAGTTACATGGGGCCCCAGTGTCGATTGTTTCAGATAGAGATCCTCGATTTGTCTCAAGGTTTTGGGGTAGTTTACAAAAGGCTATGGGCACCGAGTTGAGATTTAGTACAGCTTACCACCCACAGACAGATGGACAGTCGAAGAGAGTTATTCAAATATTGGAAGACATGCTTCATGCTTGTGTGCTTGACTTAAAGGGTTCTTGGGAAGAGCATTTACCACTAGTTGAGTTTGCTTATAATAACAGTTTTCAAGCTAGCATTGGCATGGCACCGTATGAGGCTTTATATGGGCGAAAATGTAGATCTCCAATTTGTTGGGCTGAAGTCGGGGAAAGAAAGATATATGGACCAGAGATAGTACAAGAGACCACGGATAAAGTACAGTTGATTCAAGAAAGACTCCGGGTTGCTCAGAGTAGACAGAAAAGTTACGCGGACAATCGGAGGAGAGACTTAGAATTTCAAGAGGGCGATCATGTATTCCTAAAGGTGTCACCTTGGAAAAGGATTATGAGATTTGGTAAAAAGGGGAAGTTGAGTCCAAGGTATATTGGACCCTTCGAGATTCTAGGAAGAGTTGGTGCAGTGGCTTATAGGCTAGCCTTACCACCAGAGTTGGCTGGTATCCACAATGTGTTTCATGTATCAATGCTTAGGAAGTACATGTCAGATCCATCACATGTAATTGAGGTTGAGCCGCTACAAATGCGAATGGATTTGTCTTATGAGGAGCTACCAGTGAAGATCTTGGATCGAGAAGAACGAGTATTGAGGAACAGGGTCCTTCCATTCGTTAAAGTTATGTGGAAGAACCACTCGGAGAGGGAAGCTACTTGGGAGAGCGAACAAGAGATGAAGGAAAAGAACCCACAGTTGTTCCAACCGCGGGATGCACCAAGTTTGGAGGACCAAACTTCTTGAAGGGGGGAGAGTTGTAATGCCCAATACAGGTATGTGTTTGGACCTATCTAATAAATAAATAGATAAATAAAAATAGAGCAAATTATTTAGAAATTTAGAATTAGTTGTGGGTACCAAGGTAATTATAAAATAAGAATAATAATAATAAAAAAAAAGGGAGGATAAAAGTGAGATTAAAATAAGTCCCCTTGTTGCCCTAGACGTTCACTGATATATGGATATATATATTCTCTTTCTATAGTAACAACTACACATACGTTAGAATAAGAAAAATGAGGGAGAGGCTAGGGTTTCAAGTAAAGAAAAAGGAAGAGAAAGAAAGAAGGGATTTAGAGAAGAAGGAAAGAAACTAGAAGATTTGATCATCAAGGTTAGTCTTCATATTAGAATTTAATTTTATATTTAATCATTATATGTACACATATACAAGTTTGTAGTCTGATATAATCTTGCAAGTAATCCATATGGGTAGGTTTATAGGGTTCAAATATATCAATTCAAATATAATAGGGTGGTATTTGTGTTAAGAAGATGTTGGGAAAGAAAAAGGGAGAAAAAGAAAAGTTACAGACAAGCTTCTGGACGTAAGGTTGAAGAAGATGAAAGTTTTGAAATTATGGAAACCTCCCCCTTAGTTTTAAGTAGTTTTATTTTGATCCATATACTTTTATAAACTCAATTTCTTGACTACCATGGAACTTGGTAATTTATAGAACTGACCCAATATGTTTGAAACAAATATGGTCATTTCAAAACAGCCCCCGAGTCTTGAAAAATTTCTGAAATTTTGAAACGACCCCTAAAAATTTCGATTAAGTGTTTAAAAATCAATGGTTATTCTAATAAATCAAATTGAGGTTGTATTTTAGAAAAATGGGTCTCTAGAACCTTAAATACTATTCTGGAAAATTTATGGCAGGCCCGAAAACAGAAAATTCGCTTTTAAGGAAATTACACTTTGACCCCAAAAGTTTCAAAAATTATGATTTGACCCCGAATCTTTAAAAACTTTTTCTAAATAGTCCAGAATACTTCTACACCCTATTACCTCGTATTATAAAGGATATTTATATATAAAAGATATATTAAGTATATATCAATGGGTAGGAAATATAAAAATTAAATATATAATCGCGAAACGACGAAATTAGGAATAGAGCTTGATTGTTATATGTTATTTTGGATTAGGTGGTGATTCATTGAGATTGAGAAAGAGTGCTTTGAATTGGATTTTGGAAATCAATGTGAGTAGTTTACTACTTCTTTTGAGAGAATTTTCTATATTAAGTGTGTGGGTGCGTGTGTGTGAATTTTTCATATATATGATATATGTGTTGATATTTGGGGTTGCAATTAAATGTTTTGCAATTGTGAACTGTTATATATGTGAATTTTGAAAAAACTTGTGGGATGATTTTATATCATTGCTTTGGTGATGAAAGGAAAATTTTGTGTGCGTTGGGACTAAAACTACAGTTTTGGTGTGTGTGTGAAAATCATATTTATGAGAAGGGGACTGGGTTACCAGGTCTAAGTGGTAACGAGATTGTATACCGGCGTGGTCGGTATAGGGATGTGCACATAGAGGCCAGTTACTAGGCTAGTAGTAACAAAAGACGGGACCAGTCATCAGGCTAGTGATGACAAGAGACGGGGCCAGTTACCAGACTAGTGGTAACAAACATGATTTGACAGATATATTTAGAACTAAATGTGTGTGTGAGTGTTTTTGTATAAAGTTATTTGTGATCATGAGAGCATTTTGTTTTAAATGATTATGTAGGAGGGGTTGGGGTATAGTTGTTGTACTTATGTGTATATCAAAGTTTATTTTCATATATAACTATAGGATTTATTTTCACACCTCATTAGAAGTGGTTGTTATTCACGGGTCATTGTGCTCACCCAAACATATAACTTTTTTCAGGAGGGGATCAGGGTGAGGAGTGAGGCTTCTGATATACAAGGGATTAGAGGACTTGAAGATTTATTTTATTGTAGGTCTTCAGGAATAAATGTCTTTTATAGTTTTTGAGACAAATATTCAATTATTTTGGGAATAATGCTGTTTTTACTTAGAGTAGTGAACCTTATGGTTATTCATTGTTTTACATGAGTTTAATAATGATGTTGGTGATGCTTAGTTTATTCCTCTGGTATTCATTAGGTCGATGAATTAGATCACTTTATTATTTGTCTTCCGCTGTATTTTGCATTTATTATGCACAAGGTTGATTGGTTAAGGCCTTGGTGGGCGGTCCACCGCCCACCCTATGTGATCCGGGGTGGGGGTGCCTTTTCTTTTCCCTCTTGAAAATGGTGCTGCTTGAGGAGATGGTGGTTATTCGCCTTACGAGAGTACTACATTTGTTTGAGTCTCAAAGCCGTCTCATCTTGGTTCTAAAAGTAACCTAGTGAATGGACTATTTCTGGCTTCATAGTGTGATTTTTTTTCTCTCCAATTGTTATCAGTATGCTTAATGATTGGAGCTTATTCAAAATGGCTTGATGCTGCATCTTGTGGACTGTCATTCCTGCCTTCAGTCATAGATATTCTTGTGAGTGGCATGAGTATGTCCGAAGATTCTGCAGCAGCGGCTGCTTTGGCATTTAGACACATATGCGATGGTACAGACTCTCCCATGTTGACTACCACTTTTATTTTTATTCCAGCTATCTAGTAACTGCACATTGCTTAATAAGTCAATGAAGTGGATTATTTCATGCACAGAATGAGACCCAGTTTCTCCATTTCAGCTGTTCGTGTTTTTTACATCTATTCAGCATATCACGATACTTAATTTTGTTTTCTTGCATTTCACGAGTGATATATGACTTTCAAGTTTGTATATGATATTTCGATATTCGACACATGCCATATAAGTAACAAAAAGATAAAGAAATAGAAATGTCATATATAATTTTGTATATATTTTTTAATTTGTTGACTCGTTCAGGATATTACGATTTTATATAATTTATATTGTCTCCATGTGGATAACTAAAGTAAACCAAGTAGTTGAAAATAATAATGAAAAAAATGAACATATACAATAGGTTGAAAAAGATAGAGATAAAGACTTGTTGATATCCGATGATAAAGATATTAATGCCGTTAAAGCCGAAAATCAAGATGAAAATGTGGTTCATAGGACTATAAGAATGGATTGTTTTGGATTTTGCTAATCTTTAAGTTTTGATATTGATGAATTATGTTGTAAACATGAATTTATAATATTGTTTTGAAACTTGAATTCTTTTTTAAACTTGAATGGAATCACATCTATATGTTTTATAGACTTAGGAAGGGCATATGATTGAGTCCCTAGAGATATTTTATGGAAGGTTCTAGAGAAGAAAAATGTTACTATTCGATGTCATTAAAAATATGTATGAAAATGTGGTGACCTTAGTGCGAACAACGGTTGGAGAGATTGATGAATTTCCAATCTCACTAGACTTACATCAGGGTTATGCTTGAGTTTATATCTTTTTACGTTGATTATGGATAAATTGATTTGACATATTGAGGATAAGCTCCCATGGTGTATGTTATTTGCAGATGATATTATATTGGTTGATGCAAGTAAAGAAAGAATTAATAATAAACTAGAAATATGGCAAGAAACTCTAGAATCAAAAGGATTTAGGACAAGTAGAACTAAAATTGAATATATGGAGGTAAAAATTAAAGATCAAGAGATACCGAAGAGTGAACATTTTAAATATTTAGGGTCTATTATTCAAAGAAGGTGTGAGATTGGTGACAATGTTAATCATAGAATCAATGCAGGATGGTATATCACCTCTAGACTTATCCCCGTCATCTTGGTTGGGGTCCACGCAAAGACGTTGGCATTCCGACAAAGAAAGTTTACCATATCAGACTTCTCAGTGCCGCCCAATGACGTCCCTATCAGAAAGAATATCTTCTCGTCTCCAGGATTCAGAAGGACCTTAACCAGAGCCTCCATGGACCGATCGGCTGAGTCCATCGGGATCATCAACACCCGACTGACCGAACTGTGATTGCTATTTGGCTAACACTGCCTCGGGGTCGTGCTCTTGGGACCTAGCGTTAGCCCCGGTCTTCACCGTTGCGTAAAAACAGCTTTTTGATAAAGCTTGATCGCCGTGAATCTCCATGATTCCCCTCGGCGTGGGGAATTTTATCTTCTGGTGGTAAGACGAATGCACCGCCTTCATAGCGTGTAGCCATGTCCTATCTATTATGGCGTTGTATGGAGAGTCGAAGTCTATAACCACGAATTCAACCGGGACTGTGACAACCCCAACAGTGACCATGAGGGTAACCTTTCTGAGGGGAAGGGCATACTAACTGTTGAATCCTACGAGAGGAGTTTTCACAAGCTTCAAGTCCTTTTGAGTGAAGCCCATTTTACGAAAGAGGCTATCGTACATTACCTCGGATGAACTTCCCGAGTCCAGCAGGATCCTCTTGATGTCGTATTTCTCAATCCGAAGGGTGATCACAAGGGCATCCTCATGCGGAAGGGTCAATCCAGCCAGGTCGGCGTCGAAAAAATGAATGGCCACGGCGTCAAGCCAAGATCTTTTAGACAATTGCCCCCCAAACCTGTTTTCCTCCAACTTCATGGCTTGCGCAACCTTCTAGAGGTCAGCTCGGAGCGAATTGTAAGTCGGTTTGTCCACCGTGCAAATGTGTATTACTTCAATCAGGGTTGTTGCTTCTCAAGCTACGTCTGTTTCCTCCCTTACCGAGCCCCTTGGAACCGCGCCATCAATGAATTCTCCGATATGACCTTCTCGAACCAGCTGCTCCAGGAACGATTTGTACACCCTACAGTCCTCGGTCAGATGTCCGACGTCTCGATGGTAAGAGCACCGAGAAGTCGAATCTCTAGAGGATGGATCCCCCTGCATCTTAGGTGACCACTTGAAGAAAGGATCCTTATTTATCTTGTGAAACATTTTGTAAATGGGTTCTTTGAAGACCGTGCTCACCTCCTGAAAGGACATGCGGCTTGGAGCCGGGGCCGATGCCCCCTCCTAACAAATTACACCTTGTCCCGTTTCCTCAATGCGGGAGTTTTAGGCTCGGAGACAGTCGACTCTTCTTCCACCTTTGCATACTGGTTTATACGAGACAATAGGTTATTCATGTCCACTGGAGTTCGCTTAGTCAAAGACTAATACAGATCGGTGTCTCAGGACAACCCTAACCGGAATGTTGCTGTCGTCATGACCTCTGAGCATGCCTCAATTTCATTCACCTCCTCCAAATATCTGATTGCATACTGCCAAAGGGTCTCTCCACCCCTCCGTTTGAGCGTTAGCAGAGCACCAATGTCTTTCGACCTTTTGCTGCTGGTGATAAATCGAACTACAAACAGCTCGGTCATCTGCTTCCAGGACTTAATACTTTCTGGGGCCAAGCTCTCATACCATTTCATGGAAATGTCCCCTAGGCTCATGGGGAACACTCAGCACAGCAATATCTGGTCGGTGTCATAGATGGACATCAGTTGTTTATACTGCCGTAGATGGCCCTCGAGATCTGTCCTTCCATCGTAAACCTTGAAACGGGGGACGGTGAACTTCTTTGGCATCTCAATCTCCCTGATAGCTCGGACGAATGGCGAGACGATTTGTTCATCTTCTGTGTCCTCATCCTCCCTTCGGAGGGGCCTTCGGCGCTTGGCATCCAAGCGTAAACGGAGGTCCTCTCGGGGTCTCTTACTTTTAGGCCCCCTCGCAGTTGAGTTCGTGTGTGGTGGAGATCTCCCGAGAGTCTGTGGTGGAGATCTCCACGGGATAGATCCAGCATGCGCTTCTTACTCCCTTCGGGTCTCTCATCGGGGGCACGCCCTTCGTAATTCTAAGGCCCGCGCTTCTCACCCAGGCGTTCACGCAAGCTTCTCCCCGGGGCCTCCTGCCTTATGCCCCGGGAATCACTCCAGTGGATACTCTTGTCTCCACGCCCGCTACTCCGCCAGCTAGTTTCCTCCGACCGCTCGAAATCATCGAGCCGAGTCTGCACGTTGGCGTTGTCTTTCTCAAGCCGCTTCAAACAGCCTCCCATCCATTTTTCCATCAACTCGACGATTTTTCGAGCCAAGACGCCTTGTCCCCCAAGGCTCTGGTCCACCGATAACGTCTACTGCGAGACGCGCTAAGCTCCATCTGATTGGTTCAAGGAGCGCGATTCAATGAATGTTGGGAGTCGGCTAGCTTCCGCGTTTCTCACGCGTAGGTTGCCCCCAGCTCACCTTGGGACCGTGTGTTAACCATGACACTATCGCTACGGGGAAAGCTGGTCCATAGATTTCCCACAAACGGCGCCAAATTGCACGGATGATTTTCTGCAATGAGTTGAGATAGCGATACGCGGAGCAATCTAGAATGATGAAACTGAAACAAAGGATTAGGAAAAGGGGGTTAGGTGTGTACCCGACTAATCCCCACCGAAGTTCAAGTCAGTCGACATTGGAGTCATAAGCACAATGTATTCTCTCTATTCAAATTGCATACCTTGGTCCAGCTTCTGGAGGGGTATTTATACCTGGGTTTGCAATGATGGCAGTGCCCTTGAGTCACGTCTCAGAGATTAATGGCTTGTACTCATATCCTAGCATCATGAGTGACATCCCATGAAATCATCTAATGACTAGTTTCCTCGGGCGAGTGAACCTTTGCTTGGGAATCACCGAGCATTCATAGCCCATCCCCCGGTTATTAAATACCCTTTCTCGGTGCTTGATACCTACGCCCGAGTGTTTACTACTCGGGAATAAGCACCCTCGGAGTTTACCGAGGACTTCAAGTCAGTGTAATGACCATTAATGTCTTATAATGATGACTGTCTTCACATCCTTCGAGGATCTGGACACTCATTAATGGCTCTATTATAGCCACTCAAGAGCCATTAATGAGATGTCAGATCCCTTTTAATGCCAAGCTCTGGGGGCGTACTTGGCCCTTCCTGTCATAACTCCTCGGTGCCCTCCCAAGCGCCCTTTACTCTCCTTAACGGCTGTAACTGCCCATGTGTCCATTTACTACTGTCATACCGCCTAGAGTCCCATCAAAACCAACGGTTATAATAAATCAGGTTAACAAATTAGGTCAATAAATTAAGTCTCAATAGCATTACTCTTGCTAAAATTACAGTCATATTTTTAATGGAGTTTACCCTTTTTTTACCTCTCTTTCTCTCTTCTTGTATTAATATTTTAAGAGTAATGCTACATAGACTTAAAATATTGACTTGATCAATCATTGTCATTGATTTAACTGTGAATCTCCGTATTTATTAGGACCCACAACCTATTCAATTATTATGATTAATCAAGTAAACAAATCAACTCAATATTTAAAGCCTAAATAGTATTTTTCATATTTTAAAATCCCCAAGCCCCCCCCCCCCCCCCCCCCCCCCCCCCCCCCCCAAAAAAAATGAGAAGAAGAAGAAAAAAAAATGAAGTCACCCAATAGCACTTGCGCAATGTTGTTTTGGTGGGATTTGTACTTCATGATTGATTTCTGAGCCTTGTATAAGATTATAGAGGTAAGAATGTTAAATTTTTTACCTACCCGTGAGATATTTGAACCTTTATTAAAATGTTTATCCACTAAGCCAACCCTTGGGGTTTCTTTCCATAATTTTATCCCATACCTTTGCATAGATAACATAATCCACCATAAGGGGTTGAATTCTATTGTGAACGTGGAACCTCTGGACAGCCCCGAACAGATTATCATACTGTAGTAAGAAAAATGTGGACCATGGACCTCAAATAAACTTTATCAACTCCTAACCCCTGTCCTCCTTATCTGGCAATCCAAACATGCCTTCAGACAATAGAGTTAAACACATAGACTTCCTCAAGTTTTCACTAAATCACATGGACCCTGTTGGTAAGGAAAATAATATCGTCGTCTTTTTGGGTTTGATTTATGCAAGATATAGTCATGTAACGAGAACAATTAGACAAAGCCAGTCGTTCAGACGCATATTGAATTCTGGTTGTTTGGGATCATCTAAGTCCATTCGTATTCCCATATGAACCAATTCTAGCCAGAAGTTTAGGATCATTTTTATTCAAATCAAATCAGATATGCGAACAAGAAAGGTAATGATTTCGAATTACTTTTTTTTCCTCAACTTATATTTTGTTGTAGAACCCTCTCTAAGAATATAACACAATATGTTATCTGGACTAAAAATACAATCCAAGTTCCCATCACCCTCACATCCCCTCCCATCACCACCTATAAGATTTCGTACAAAATTTAAAGATGGATAACATGATATAAAGAGTACTTCTAAAAAAATGATAGAAACTTTGAATCGTTGTTGAATGATTGATCATGAAATTTGGGTTTTGTGCGTATTGATTTACGGGTCAAATTTAGTTTCGGATGTATTTAAGCTTGACAAGGGTAGTTAGGTAATTTTTAAAATATTTTTAGGTTAAAATAAGGTCATCGTTGAATCTGTAATATCAAGAAACCTTGAGAGATGAGATATGGGATGTATTGGAAGTGTAGAAGTATTCTGGAATTAAAATGCATTTTAGAGATATTTTGGGTAGAACGAAATTTGACACTACCTCAATATTTTGGCTTATAAATTTTTACTCTGATGTCTGATTGATCTGATTTTTGGACAATAGAAACTAGACTTCAAAGGCTACAAAAATGTATTTCACGAAAATTTCGTGAATCAACTTCTAACTAGGTCAAAATCGAGTCGGAGTCTGGACAAAAAGTCACTAGCGTCTAAACGAAAAGAAACACACATTCGGGCGCACGGGGCAGACATTGGATGACTCGTGTTGAACGTTTTCTTCACTTTTGGCACTATATATACATAGGGAACGACCTTTAGGCCTATTTTCAGCAGCTTTTCATCCTAGAAAACCCTAGAGAGCTTGAGAGGAAGTAAAAGGGGAGGAACGAGAAGGATTCTCGCGTCAAGATTGATTCAAACATGCTAGGTTATCTTCCAACATCCGATTGAGGATTAGAGTTATGTATATGTATGTTTTGATTTCCTCTTCAACTATATGTGATCAATCTATAATATTTTTACACGCTTTTTCATACTATGATTCATTTCTTGAAAGAATTACACGTTTTACATTAAAAATCGTATTTTCTTGATAAAACTCTAGATTCTTGATTATTGTCAACTTGAATATTTTCTTTTACGTTATCTTGCATGTTTCTATTGAATTACTCTTGTGCTTTAAGAATTCTGGAATTTTGAATGTTAGGAAACATGAATTGTTTTTGAAAGTATATCTCTTGTGATGGGATTGATGAACTAAGATTACATGTAGACATATATCGCAGAGTGTTTAGAAGTGTTTTTTTACCTTGAAAGGTTCGAAAGTTTTCTATCACTCGTAGTGGGGTTGGTGTCTTGCGAGGACTAAACCACTATTCATTCACGGAGGATCGAGGTTAAGGGTTGGTATATCATAATCCTAGGAAGGATTCATCATTGTTGATGCGTCAGTATACGCCATTCTTGAAGTTTGTTGCCCTGCGGGATGTTATTTTTTAGAAGGTAGAGATTTGTGGGTCAGATATATTCGTACTATGAATTCTTGTTTATTTAAGCCCATGTACATGAGATATTGTGTTACAGAATCTGATTTTATGAATGATTCAATGTTGAACCAATTTTTAATGGTTTTATTACATAAACTTGAGGTCGTCAATTGACACTGTTTTATTTCAAAAGTATGTATGCTATTTTATAAATTTAGAGTTACATGTTTTATCATTTTGAAACCTTGTTTGAGTTTAAGAAGGTTTTCCTATTGGGTTTATTTGCTCATCTTATGATATACATATTTCAGATTTTGGCTATGAGGATAATATAACTCTAGGTGAGCAAGTAAATTAGGGTGTTGAGGTGAATCATGAAGTGGATCCAGATTTGGAAATTTAAAGTTGCTTCTTACTATTGGGTTTACTAGTTTAATTAGTTAGTTGGGAGACTATTGTTTTGGTTTTGAATGTAAATCTAAGAATATATTTATGTTTCTCTTGGAAATTTATCTAGTTTTCTTTAAATATGAAGTGGTTTTTATTAATTAATGATTATCTTGAATGCTCTTATGGTTGGATGTTGTATAGATAATGATACCTTCCAAGATGAATTTTGGGGCGTTATACCACCACCCCAACTCCACCACTGTCATCCCCAACCAATATAACCCCCACCATCGCTATTACTACCATCCAGAAGGACGACAACAACAATGGCGATGATTGTGAGCCTTTGGTGGGTGGCGACAAAAAGGATGGGGGTGACAACAATGGAGATGGTGGTGGCGACAATAAGAAGGTGCCCCGGGGGGGGTGATGGCAACATTTCCCCAGTTCGGTCAAAGGCAGACCATCCACGTCAGAATTATGGTGTTTATGAAGGATAAATCTCTCATGGTCTGACCTCAAGGGGTTGTCAAGATTCAAACTCAGAACGTTTGGATTTATAACTCATCCATGTTATCACTTGAGTTACTCCTTAGAGTTAATAGCAATCAGGGGCAGAGCCAAAAATTTTGCCTAGTGGGGGCAACCTAAACCATATGAATATTAAAATTACTAATGTTCACAAAAGTATAATTTTATTAATAGAACGTCAATTAAAGTAACAACTCATGTATTTGAACACTATACAAAAAGAGTCAACAAAAAAAATTCACTATAAATTTCTCAATAAAACCTAATCACCTACCAAAAAATTTGGTTCAATCATATATAGTTGAATTTTAACAATCAATCGAAAAAAACATAAAGTATAACTATTCTATTAAACTAAACTTTGGTATAAGAATTACTTAACCAATCACAATAAAACTATTCAAAACACCAAATCAATATAATTTAATCTAACACATAATTGAGGCATTTAACCTTTTAAAGAAATTTTTTTGACATTTATAAGTGACCCATATATTTGTCAAAATATCATAACTACATATAAATCTTTTAAAAAAAATTCAGTGGGGACAAATTTCTAATAAATTTTAAAATTTTTAAAATTATACTTACGCGCCCAAAAATGGTGGGGGGCATATTACCAAGTGATTTGGTAATTGGTAATGTCATATGGCAATGATTTTGATGGTGGGGTGGTGTGGACAACAACAATGGTGGGGAAGTGGTAGTTTGGCGACGTGCGTGGTGGTGCATCTGGGATCCTGGTGGTAGCGTGGTAGTGGCAAAGGTGGAGGTGATGGTGGGGGGCATATTACCAAGTGATTTGGTAATTGGTAATGTCATATCATATTTGGTGGACTAGTTTTATATTTAAAAATGGGATTAACTATTACATGCTCCAAAACCATATATTCCAAACGCACTGTTAATATCAAAAATTAGGTTCGAGCATAACAGGACGACATGCATTTGATTGGCTATTTCTTAGAAGGTTTCAACTTGTGCCCTTCAAAACCATGGAGTCCTCTGAATTTTTTTTTTTTTTTTTTTTAATGACAAGGTAAGATTACTACTTCAAATGATCCACGTGATGTGCACATGATCTCCTTTATGGAGACTAATTTGACACAATTGAAACGTGAATGACCAAAAACGAGATTAAATGGATACTCTTAAGTAACGTTATTGTATTTGACTCTAAAATTTAAAAAAAAACGAAGGATTCACTTTAAGTTCATCAACCAAATATACCTTGAACAGTATATTCTACAAAAGTAATGAAAAAGGTTGCCTTCGAGATGGTCCAATTCCCATGTCATGCACAACTGACTATTAATTGTCATCTCTCTCTGTATTCATTGACTTTGAAGACTTCCCTATCTGTTGATTGCGAACAGAGGTCCCAATAAAAGCAACCGCCCAACTACCTACACATTAAGAAATTAGGTGTTATTATGCAATAATTAACTAAGTTTTCTATTAATTTTATGCTCTAAAGTGAAAGAAGAAAAAAAAAACAAACTGGAAAGAGGGAAACATCAAATCTATATAATAAAGTACAATACAATTTTTTTTTTTTGATCAAAAAGTACAATACAATTCAAATCTCAAAAGATAAACAAAATGACTTTTATTTTTCGCGGTTGAAATCTCTTTAAATTTTACTTTAAAGTTGATCTGACAACTAATATTAACATCCCAAATTTAATGGAGAAAAAAAATCTCTAAAGATGTGTTTAGGGTAATTTTTTAAAAGTGTTTCTAAAACTTATTACTTTTCATAAGTACTTAAAAAAAAAAAAATAGTATTTGAAACTACCCTACCACTATAATTACTACCACCACCACCGTCACTCCACCATCACAACTACCCCCACCACCACCACCACTACTACCAACACCACTACCACTACCATCACCACTACCGCCACACCACCACCTCTGCCACAACAACCATCACCACCACCATCACTGTCGCCACCCCCCCACCACCACCATCATCACTACTACTATCACCACCACCACCGCCGCCGCCACCACTACCACTACTGCCACCACATCTGTCACAACAACCACAATCACCACTACCACTGTCGCCACCCCCCCCCCCCCCGACCACCACACCCACCAGCCCCACAACCACCATCACAACTACCACCACCCTCATCACCCCACCACCACCATCACTACCGTTGCCGCCACCCTACCACCACCAATGCGCCCCACCACCACCACCCCACCATTGCCCCAACACCACTATCCTCATTACCACCACCACTACCACCACCACCGTTGCCGCCACCTTATCACCACCGTCACTGTCACACCATCACCACCACCACCCCATCACTACCATCACTATTGCCACCCACGACTACTACCATCACAACTAATCGTCATCACCCATCACAACTATCACCGTCTCTCACCACAACCACCACCGCTCACCATTACAACCATCGCTTGACCCCACTATAATTGATGCTTAAATTCTTTTTTATCTCCTGTCTTTGTAATTTAATTTTAGGTGTGAATATAAATATGTTTATTATTGACTTTTTTTTTTTTATTACTATGTGCCTTTAAGCACGGAAAATAACTAATTCTATAATATAAAACAAGACAGATTTCAATAAGTTCATCCGACGGTCACAAATAGACTCATCCAACAGCCACTAACATTCATCTCCAAACCATTCACATTACACCGTACCTTCAGGCACGGGTTACCCTTAGTAAATAAATAAATGTGAGATAATGTCAACACGAAAATAACAAGGGAAAAAAAGGGTAGAAGAAGTCAACGATCATTAGTATTAGTCTCCGAAGTTAATTGCTTCTAAATGAAAGCATTTTTTTCCTTCCCAATTTTTCAGATTTCGTTTTCCAAAAAAAAAAAAAAAAAAATCAGAAAGAAAAAAGAAAACACAAGGATGTTAAGTGTGACTGCCTCAGTTATTACGCAAACGTTTCTCTATATTATCATAGCAAACAAATTAGTTGGCAAGGTCTAAGAATATAAATTTTGTGGGTTGGCTCCACCTAATTTACCAAAACCTAACCCTTGAAGGGTGTCAGTGCGGTAAAGAATAAACAATTCGAAATTGGATGGCCGTTCACGAGTGGAGCAACACCCAAATACACTGCTTTAAGACGCGAGAGATCTGACTTTTCTTATTCGGTTAAATTTGCTCGCAATCTTCTACAGAACATCACCCAGGCAACCACGAATTTCGGATTAACCATTAAAAAAAAAACCCACAGATGTGCAAAATTTAGTTTGTCGACCGTCTGGTGGATCTGATCTATAGTTAGGGCGCAATACATACAAAAGTTTTCAAATAAATATAACCAACCCATCCTTCTTTATAACCTATAATATATTCAAATTCACGAAACGGCACGTTTGTGAGAATTAGTTCGGTTATATCTAAATACACCCCAAAATTTATCAGCAAGATTAACGTGAATTAGATGCGTAAATTTATCGACACCCCCGTTCAGTTCTTACAGTGAAACTGGGAAATTAAGCAACATTATTACCATAATTGCTCTAATGCTGAAATTTCACACCCAAACAGGATAATGAAAGTAATTAGCATAAAGATTATGCATTTTGCTAACGGGTACGAGTTGGAGAAGGGCACGGATTGATTGAGTATCATGTTGTGAAGAGTAGTACCCAGAAGAAAGTAGAAAACTAAGCATTATATGTGACCAATTCGTCCAATCTGTTAGGTGAAATTACGTTTTTGGACAAGGATAATGTACTCTTCTCTCTGAGTAAAAATAGAATATTATGCATGTTTGATTTGGGGGGTTGAAATTGAATAACGGATTCATAGCGGTAGTAATAGTTGATCAACCAATTTATTCTATCTCAACTAAATCATATTTGAATCAACGTTTGTATAAATTGTGAACTCATTCTTCATATACCAATATCATGTTTAAAAATAAAGACGACCGTGCCCTACACAAATGCACAACTCTTTAGTCTATAATTACCCTTTAATAACCCAAATATGCATGTCCTTAGGGTAGTCCTGAGAAGCTGATTAATCGCATAGCATAGTCAAATATGAATAGCCACTGAACCATATACCAGAAATTGCCATCTGCAGGTTCCTTTTTAACGCTACTGCTAGCCGCTAGGGTGAACGCTCGCGAAGCAATCAAACAACCAAATTGAATTTGTGAGACAGATCACCCAAATTTCTGACTGACAATTATGCCAAAACTCCAAATTGATCTATGATCCTAGTTTTATTATTTACAACAATTAGCCGATACTGTCTTTAATTATAATTCCATTCAAATCTCTTATTAACCAATATACCAACTAAATCTATCGTCATGACACCACATATAGAAAAGCATATCGTACTATACCCATACCCATACCATGTACAAAATTAACCCATAATCCAAGTAACATTGATCTCACCTCCTCTCTTGCCGCTATTAATTTGACAACGATTAGCTGGTACTTTGTCTTGGATATGATTCCCTTTGAAATTCATTTCAGAAATGTAAAATAAATATTTGTCAACCAATATACCAATTACGTGCGTTTGCCACCATTCCACCGCATACTAGAAAGAGTATCTACAATTTACCCATTCTCCTACCGTGTATTAAATTAACCAATGAACTAAGGAACATCGATCTCCCCCTACCACATATTAAATCGACCCATGAGCCAGGCCACATTGACCTAACCCCCTCTCTCTCACAGCTATTAATTTGGTTATATCAAGAGAAACGTGTTTAATAATCGATTTGAGAACAAGTGTAAATATATTGACTAAAACAAATTTTCCTATTATCATTATTTGAATGTTTTATCCAGTTACCATTAAAAATTGGTACCCTACGACTAATTCCTGACTCTGCCCGTTTGAACGAGAACAATTCCCCCAGAAATTTCTGCAATACTTACTAGCTTACAAGTTTAATTTTATGGAAGAAAAAAAGTATACAACATACTTTTTCTTCATACGCTACATGTTAAAATCGTTTGTTGTTTCAAAATCAAATTATTTGCAATTGATACTAACTTGACCCTCTATTCTTCCTGTTAGAGTATCACGTCATTTTCGAGTTGTGGCTGATTCAATTGCATTGAGAAGTGTCAAAAATTTTACCATCCCTAGTTTATATCTAGTCTTTCTGTTTTATTGGACATTTCGTTACACAGCCATTAGGTTGCCCAGGACCCCAGCTGAAAACATGAGCCATTTGGATGAGTGCACTGCTATGTACACAGAGCCTGATCAAATGAATAGTTGTGTTCAGTAATATTAACTGTGTAAGTTGCTAAAAAAACACAATCCTTTGACATTTTGTCGACAGTTAGACTAGATTTTATCAGAAAAAAAAAAAAACTTGGACTAGATTATCCTTACTGATTCCTAAGGGTACTAATATCAATTTTGAGACATATTTCTAGTTTTTCAGTTGATATACCTTGTTATTATCTTAAAAGTGAATCCAGAAACAAACCAGCATAGTCTTCTGACGTTTAAAAAAAAATCTAATATAAACATAATTTCAACACGTAGTTACAACTCGAAGGTTTATAAAACTAACCTAGTAATTGATCACAGATAAGCAAAAGGGAAAAATAAAAAAAGCAGGACCATGAAAGCGAGTGGTACAATTTCTAGATCAGAGGATGACTAGTCTATGCAAGTGTGATAAAAGCATATCAGCATCATGACATAAATAAATATAAATGGGCATTAAAATGACTAAATTCATCAATCTATCAGTTCAGACAAGTTATTGCAGGCAATGCTAAGTCAAGCAACAAAAAACATGGATAATTCATCAAATTAGGCATCAGCAAAAAAGCATATTTTCTTAAAATTGCAACAGACTATCAGACATACTTACCAGGCCAGGAGTTGCTAACAACAGAAATGGTCGAATTTCAACAGTTAAACTTGAAAAAGAGATCAATCACACAAACACAATGATGAAAATCATGAAGCACATTGAATGACGAATCTGGGCAGATAACAGAATAGTCTAAACTAATATTATTTGTTGCAGGTAGATAAGATACAGGTCAGATTGAAGTTTAAAAACCAGCATGCTAAAAACCTGTCATCAATCACCCTAAAAAGTCCATATTGACAATAGACTCGGTGAACAAGTAGTGTTCACTATAGGTGACTCCAGAAAACATTCTGTGACTGCAGCCCCACCATTCAGTTCACTTCAATCTTAAGAACATCCATTTAACTATAGAGCATTTCTATGCATGCTAAACAAAACTCAGAGTCACTTAATGGTGCTGGAATACCCTCATCTCAAACTCCACCAATAAATTTTGCGTCAATTTGGAAATTTAAGTGGCACTTCAAGGAATCAATGAAATCTCTAAAGTTTTCCATTTCCACTTCAACCCAGCAGGTCCTATATATCATTGCTTCTCAACCACACACACAGATTTACAGCAATCGCACAATCTTCCAACAAACATTCCTTGTATTATGCCAAAAGAGTTGAACAGTGTTTGATGACATTTTCAGAAGGGAAATATTAATGTTGTGACCAATGCTTCTTTTGTTGTAAGCTACCGTTTCTAAAGTAAAGAGGTATTTGAGAAGCAACTAGTCACTTCTGGCAAAGCTTCTAAAAGGCCAACCACTACATAGAAAGATCCATATACCAATCATGAACAATAGCGAAGCCTGGAGAGGCAGATGCAGTAGCTTCTAAGGGGAAGCTGAGCCACTAAGAGGGTGTCGAAAGAGGCCTACTATACATATATTGGATTACTAACCAATGAAATACCAACAAAATTACAGCAAATTTCAGTGAACCATTAAAGCTATAAGTGTGATTGATCAAACAAGTACCAAGGCCTTTCGATAGACTTCTTTCGTTTTCGGATTTGCTTGTGTCAAGTCCTAGCATTAGTATGAGTTTGTTGACCACGTAAGTGAGATCCATCTTGATGACGAATTCCACAACAAGAAGAAATCAAAATTAATCGTTTTATGTCTGCTCATTCTCTCCTCTTCAATTCTAGTGAACAACATGATCTTGACATATCATTTGTTCAATTTGGTCGATCAGATACTTAGTTAATTCTTTAATCTATATGTTCCCACCGATACCTAATCGATAACAAACCTAAATGGCTTTTTTAGGTCCAATTCCATTCTACGGCAAGGATGAGTATTCTTGTTTATGTCCAGCTATATACACTTTCTTATTCCTATTAACAAAACATCCTCTTTTTCTTTCGCTCTTATGGAATCAGTATAAAAATGGGCGCTTTTTTTTCCGTTGTTTACCTTAGTTACTAAGGGGTTTCGAGGAAGACCTATGTGGGGCACCTTTCGAGTGTGGGATGCACATTTAACCTTTGTATTCATCTCAAAAGGAGTGTCAAATCCTAGATATGGTGTTAGTCGCTAATAAGGCGATCAAGAAAAAAAAAAAAAGTAAAAATGAAGGCATGAATAATTTTCAAGGTCGATTCACGTAGAATAGGATTTTTTGAACATGGTGTTAGAAAATAAAGGTGAGACTAAATGGAAAACGTGGATAAATGGATGTTTATCTTTGACTAATTTTTATGTTATTGTTAGTGGCCAACTACGAAAGTATTTTGGTGCTTCCAAGGAACTTAGACAAGACGATCCTTTATGTTATTTTTTGTATACATTAGTGTTAATGTTCTAAGAAGATTGGTGGACAAAGCTAAGGATGTGAATCTAATAGAGGATTTGTGGTTAGAGGGACAAAGTTTCAACATCTCATTTCCAGTTTGTTGATTGCACCATATTCCTTTTATAAGGGGTGAGCCTAAAATCTGTTACTGGATATCTATTTTGAGAATTTTTGAATTCATTTCAAGTTTGAATGTCAATATGAATAGGAGCTCTATTATTGGTCTAATTCTTCATGTGATAAGCTAGGAAGACTGGTGGATATTCTGGTTTGCTCTTGAGACATAGCCAATGAAACCTTAGGAAAGAACCCTAGATCTAAAATTTTCTGGGACCTGATAATTGGGAAGATAGGAAAGAGACTGAATGGAAGAAAAACACACATTGAATATTGACATTACAGTCGGCTTTCTAAAGTATTCATTGAAAGATTGATGAGAAAGTTCTAGTTGGTGGGAGTAGGGAAGGGAAAAGGATCACTTGCTAAATTGGAAAATTACTTCAAGATACAAACAAAAACGGGGCGCCTTCTTGTAGGTAACATCACTACTATGATGATGGAAAAGTGGTTGTGGTGATGTCCTAAGGATCAAGATTGCTTTATGGTATGTTCTCATCAAAAGTAAGTATGAGATTTGGGGTACTGGCAGGAATTCTGATGTAGTCTATTTGGGGATTGTTCGAAATCATGTACGTCTATTTCTTAAGAATTGTCTCGTGTCTAGATTTATAAGAAGATGCGGGGGGAATGATAATTCATTTTCATTTTTACTTCCTTGTTCTCATAATGTCACAATAGCTTTTATGGCACATTCTCTTTCTTTTACTGTTAATTGAAAATTCAACTTTCTGTAGGAATCTTAATAATAGGGAGAGCAATGAGTTTTCATCTTTTTTTCTCTTTGTTGGATGGGGCTATTTTTACACAAACAATTCCGGATAAAGGAAGTCATCTATTATTTCTCAAGGGGCTTTCTCTTGTAAAACTTTCTTTGATATTCTGATTGATGACCATCCCAATTCCATGATTTGTCCCTTCAAAGATGATTCGAACAGCAAATGTGCCTCTTAAAGTCCAAGTTTTCTCTCAGTCAGTTGCTCATAAACACAGTGATGCATTATGCGTAGGAGGAAAGAGGATCTTTCCTACATTGTACGGTTGCCCTATGATTATGGAGAAGATAATTCAGGAATTGTGTTGGGTTCACCATTTCTGTGTGAATCAAGGTTCGTGATTTATTTTTATTATTACAATTTTTGTTGTTGCTGATAAAAAAGAAATTATGTCAAATTCCAGGCAAATATGCATGCTTCAGACTACTACAGAGCATCCATGCAAACGACTTGTCAGTTGGTTGATCCAAAATTGAACATCTACAAATAGACTCCAACAACTTTAATAAATCCCAATCGTTTAGTAGAAACTGCCATGGTCTAATGTGGGTACCGTTGATGCAGGATGCAGTGAAGAGCAACAACCTGAACTTACCATTATTCGCACGGGCAATAAGGCAAAGGATAGAAATGATTGTGTGAGCTTTCAACACTGCACGACGGAGACAGGCTTGAAAGTTCAATTAACCATGTAGAAGAAGTAATCTATTAGCTCAAAATGCTCCAGGAAAGCAATATTACTACTATTACCTAGTATGCTCAAGCTTTCCTAACCTCTAACACAGAAAAGCTCAATACGACATCCCATCATTACAAAGGGACCACCACTGCAACACAGATGTCAGCAGTAAAACAATCCGATTGCATTTTAGTCTTTCAGATGCTGACAATCCTTTAACTCCTTCGACTAAGTTTCAAATCCCCAAAAATATCTTGAAATGGAATGCTCCACTCTTTAATGCTAAAACCGCATAGACAATCTCCATTAAAAAATCTATGATTAACCTTTTCTCAGCACCTCGTATAAGATAACAGTCATTCAACTCCTATTGACCTTTACCGAGTAACTTATTATAGAAGCACCCCTACCACCTAAAACTATCTAAATATCAAAAGAATCACATCCATGACAGGAAACAAATAAGACATTCTATGTTCCATCATGTGCAAAAGTAAAACTAAACTATCCCTCATAACTTTAGACACAAAAGACATTTTACCAGAACTATGTTATGTTTAAAAACTAAACGAACCACAGCAAACAGGGGTAAGGAATTACCTTGAAAAAGCCTTGTTACTGATTACCAGATCCTTGCCTTGCTTGAGCACCTGGCTGCTGCTGCTGTTGGATCTGGAAAAGGAGGTTAGCTGCAAATTGTAGTGTTGACCGATATCGCTCATTCTTATCAGTATCAACCTCCGATGTTCCCTGACCAGCTCCATACAGGGTAGACTGAAGCTGATGCACCTGATTCGTGAGCTCCAAATTCACTTTTTCAGAAGCCAGTGGCATGGCCATATGCTGCTGGGAAACATTCGCCCCACGAATCACATTGGTCGATGTCACAGAATTAGAAGGCTGCTGAAGGACTGATGAATCATATATACTATAAGCATCTGTTCCATGTCCCATGCCATTGCTTTTTTGAGTCTCCTGAGGCATTACTTGCTGATACTGTTGGTCAACCTGAGATGAGAGAGCAAACTGTCCACTCTGAGAAGGGATTGCAAAGCTAACAGATGGCTTAGATGAAACTGCACCTTGCTGTGGCAAGTTGAAAGTTTGGTATTGAATTTCGGGGCGGCCAATGACCCCTTGTGCATAATGGTTAGGTGCATTTGAGGCAGTAGGGAAAGCCTGGAGTTGCGATAGGACTTGTTCTTGGGGATTAAACTGGCTACCTAATTGTTGCACTGAATGAACAGTTTGTTCAGGGGCTTGACGGTTATGTGTCCATTCATGTGGAACTCCTTTATCAGGCATAGCAGTAGGAGTTAACAAAGGCCCCGACGTCGAAGATCCCACAGTTGGTCGGGCACTGTCTGAAACAGAAAACTTTCCACTGGTGGGTAACAAAGAAGCTAGAGTGGCAATAAGTTCGGGTGTTAAAGTAACTCCAGCTTGAGACACTGCTGTACTACTAATTGGGGGAACAGAATGCACATCATTCATTGAATTTGGAAGGGGCTTTGAGTCCTCATGTGCAACCCTATTATAATCTTCTTGCAAAACTCTTTCTTCCTGAGGTATTGCAGTATACTGAGTTTGTGAAGAAGGAATGTTCTGCCTACTAACATACTGAGGCTGAAGTGACTGCGGCTGCTCTGATTTGCCACTAGGGGCATGTTCTGGAAACTTTAGAACCACTCCATAGAGACGTTCAGGCCCCGCAACATTCAAAATCTTTGTAAGGAAATCAGATGGAGGCACCAAGAATAAGGTGGTCCCATCATCAAATTTTGCAACACCTGCCCGGTCTTTGGTCCCCAAGTAGCGCAGAAACTCTGTATACGAAGCAAAATCCTCTTCGCTATCAGGTAAAAAGAAAACAATACTAAATCCAACAGCATCAGCATAATGCTTTGTTAGCATGTCCAATCCAGTTCGAGCCGAGCAATTAACAACCTCAGGACTGCAAAACCGAAAAACCAGCATTAGATTGAGAAAAATCACATGACCAGCAGTAATACTACTCCACCAGAGCATAATAGAATATTTGCGAGGTCATCAAATGAAAAAGCATTACTGCAAAAATACTATGTAGATATAAGCCGGAACTCTAGAATTTCAATGAATAAACAAATGATTTCTTGCTTTATGAAACTGTCGTCATTTTTTGGTTATTATTTACAGTTATACTTGTGATCAAAGCAGGTGATGCACAAGGTCATACATGATACAGAAGAAGTATATGTGGTTATTTCAGGAGTATCATCGATATTTTTCCCTCTTCAATAACAGAATCAGAACAGTTTTTAACGGATTAGAACATAATTACATCGAGGACAACTAATTCAAATATTTGCAATACTCAGTCCATGATTCATGAATCATTTACACAAATGCTCAGCAGAAAGAAATTCATTAAATAGCTCCACAGAAAACAGCAAAAGATGCATCTTCAAAATTTCCACAAAACTGTCAATCGGACTAATTACATTCTAAATCTATAATATAAAACAGGACAGACTTCAATAAGCTCATCTGACGGTCTCAAACAGACTCATCCAACGGCGGCCCTCTCAAAACCATTCACATTAAATTTCCCCCCACCCAAATCCATTACTTCACACTTACGTTGCACCTTGCCTTCAGGCACAAGTTACGTCTATTAGCTTATATCTATACTACTAATAAAAGTACCTTAGATGAAAAAATTTTGAATTCCTCTTTTGCCCTTAAACAAAATTATAATGACAATTATATGAAGACTCTTATGGCTTAAATCATAAAAAATTGACCTTGTGTGTACCCTTAAAGAAATCTACAAATTCAATAATTACCAATATATCTATATCTATTTATACTACTTCTAAAAGGTTAAAAAAAAAAATTACCATCATTATTCCCAAACAATTATATAAAGTCAAATTAGTGTTACTTTGTTTATTCATGTCTTCTATTCTACATTAAAATACCTATAGTCAAGAAGACTCCACCGATTCTCCATGACTTCATCTCCACCAAAAATTGAACTCTATCTTCATACTTTTCATTCAATTCTAACTTTTAGACTTCTAGAATAAATTTAACTTCTAACTCTTAGACTTCTAGAATAAATAGTTTTAATCAAATAATAGTTTATTTAACTTTTGGTTTAGATTTCTAGAGTATATATTCCGCTACCTATGAAACACGGATACTTCAAAAGGGTCGATTGGTATCGAATACTTCCCGGATACGGATACGCGTCCGATACGGCCGGATACGTATCCAATACGACTGGAAAGTATCCTAAAATTAAAAAAAATAAACTTGAATTCCGGATACTTCAAGATACGTCGGGATACGTCGAATACGCAAGGGATACGTCAGGAATACGGTGGGATATTATTTGAATTTTTTAAAAAGAATAGGGGCACCAAAGCAAATATGTTTGGACCCTTATTTGCAAAAAAAAATTTATAAATGTATGATTTCTGAATGATAAAATGGTTAGTTATTATTATATATCTTTGATAGATGTGTGATTCATTTTATAAATCATAATTATTACATTAAATATAATAATAAAATTTTAAAAAAAAAACATATTTTATGGACTTATCATAGCCGTACCCGTATCCTTTTTTTTTAGGTTTTGCCATATCGTCGTATCCATATCATATCATATCCGTATCCTGTATTCGTATCTGTATCCGTATCCGTATCCGTTCTTCATAGTCCACTACCCATGGTCTTGAAGATTTTATATGGTTCATCGTTCCTTAGAGGCAATGCCCAACAAGCCACGAAGCTGCCGATTCCAATAGCCAGTAGCCTAGCCAATGTTTTCCACCAGCTACCATGATATCTTGCTTCAGCCCTTCAATTTTACCATGTACTTGTTTTAGTGATTGTATAGAAAACTAAGAGCATTATGACTCTTTGACTTGATTTTGATTGATAGAGAAAATTCATGTAAAAGACATTCTGATAAACTGTGCATTTTTTACCTTATTGTGGATTTTCTGGTCAATTTACTTGTTAAGAAAGTCTTTTGTACATCTTTTTGTCTACCTTGAGTTTCAAAATTATCGGTATTTACCGACATTGGAAAATTTAAAAGGGAATGGTGCGGTGGTTGACCCCATTTTTATATTAAGGAATTCTGTATCGGTAACAAGAATGTTAAGATACACACTCCCTTTTGGGTTGTTCTATAAAGTGAAGCCGATAAGAGAAGCAAACGATGTTGTTATTACTGGGTTGTTCTAATTTTCAATTAAAATTTGTTTCTTTTTCTTTCGGTTAAAGGAATAGATTTTCCATTGTTATTTTTTTTTTGCATGTGTTGTTTGGTCCCAAGATTAGGCTTATTTAGTGTCTTGCATTGTTTGCATGATTATTCAATATTTATATGAAATACAAATTACTCGAATTTATTGTATTTCAATGTTATAGTCAGTATTTTTAATATAACAGGACCCGAATTTGTCATATTTCTAATGTTACACTTATATAAATAACTCTAATTTATCGCATTTTTAATGTTACATTGGAATGCTTTGTGTTATGGTTAGTCAGTCTCATGCAATCTTGTGGGCTGAATTTTTTATACTTGTTAAGAAAATAGAATATATATTTGAAACTCAAAATAGTCCACGTGCATTTGCACATGAACAACAACTAGTTGATAAACAAAAATACAAAAATTGGTAAGTTAAAATACAAACATAAAAGAACAAGGTGAGATGCAAAATAGTACTTACATTTCAGACTCAATCCCCTCCCCGATAGGAACACAACGAGCACGACAAACAGGTGTTCCACCCTTAGCAATAACACCACGCCATACAAAATCATGATCTGGATGGCCCTGACCAGTTCCAGCAGCTGTAACTCTAGCATCTACAGGACTAAGGCGATTTTTCCCTTTAAAATTTGCAAGTGGAGCTGAAGCACCACCATTACCTTGTGGAGCAAGCCCGTATAATTGCTCCAGCCCCAGGCCCCGGTCATCTATTTTTCTAAGAGGTATAGAAGACTCAAAAGCCAAAGTACTATCAATCCTTGACCTCTTAGATTCCCTAAGAAGTTGATTTGCATCAAAAACATCCCACCCACCGGATGAGTTTCTGATGGGTGGTCTCATACCTGCCGGATGAAAAGAGAGTATCCCAGGTGCAGGAGATGACCTCCAATTCAGACCACTCATCACAGTGTGGGGATTGTTGCCCGGAAATTTATCAAGCGTGGCCACATCACTGAATTCAGGGCCTGGAAGTAAAGGCTCAAAGCTACCTTGAGGACCCAAAGGCCTCATCAGCACATCAGGTCCATGAATACCACGAGGAGGTAAAGGTCCAGGAAAACTATTTGTTACCATTGGGCGCTTATTACCATACACATCCATCTGTGCAGGTAAAAATGGAAGTTCATTAGAAAACATATCCAGCCCCGGCCCTTTTATTGCCGGATAAAATCCAGGAAAATCATTGCTTGGCACAGGGTCGTTGCTTGAAAACTCAATCAATATTCTCGGATCATTGAATAGCTTGCCCTGTAATCCTTCTTTAGCAAGTCGTGCTTCATCTACACTTCTGAATTCAACAAGAGAGTAGTGCCTTGAATCAACACATCTTATTCTTTCAATCTCACCAAATAAAATCATGGCATTGTGCAGCATCTGTTCATCAATGTGAACAGAAGGAGGGTAACTTATCCATAAGACTTTACTTGGCTGCCCATCCACTTTTCGCCCTCCCGAAGATTGAGAATGCTGTAACAGATGCAATGAAAAGTAGTTAAAATATATCAAACCTGCAAGACCAGAAGGTTAAAACTAATGCCTCATATTCAGTCTTTTAGGCAACACCATTTGAAGTAGTCAATTTCATGCAGATCAGCATCAGCTGAGCAAGGAACCCTCAATACATCACATACAGTTTTGTTGCACCAATAGAATGACATGAAGTTGGCAGCACATCATGTAAGGGAGCCATTTAACCCTAATATTAGTTTCTTAGCAATAATGGCAATATCTGCGACATTTTAATACAGCACTGTTATACACTTGAGAACTACCTGTTGTCTTTTGGACCCAGCATGGGTAGGCTCAGGGTAATTTCCCATGAAATCTTGTGGCATCCATGGTGAATCAGGAGGGCCCATGCTCCTGCTAAGAAACAGCCCCTCCCTTGCATCGCGGAGGTCAGGCCAGTGCTCCTGTTAAGAGGAGTAAAGTAAGGACAAGCGCAAATAAGTTTGAAAGAATGTTTAATAAATGGAGACATGCAAAAATATGGACACCCTGAGCAATCTGTAAAACATGCATTAGAAACTAAGACAGACAATACTTCCCTTTATCATTATTATTAATTTGGGAGAAGGTAAGAGATTCACAAAAGTAATAAGAGTACGCTACATAACAAGTTTAGCCCTACACCAAACCCATAAGTCATATTTTGATCTTAGACCATTTGATATTTACACCTAAAGGCTCAAACAGCAGGCCAACTGGCACCTAAAGATTTCCAACCATATCATCTATGAAATGCTCCATTTTACCCAATCTCATTCATAAGGTTGCAAAAGGTTATGTGGGTGGCTATGTGTGTTGAACTAATCATTCATAACAGTAATTTCTATGACATCTACCATGCCAGAAAAATGAGCCTGAGCACCAAAGTAAGCATCAGTCAGCATCTATGATATCTGATCAATCGCTAATGCAAGTAATCATGAAAACCTTGCAAGGGCAATATTACACAATTAAAAGCATTCAGACGTTTTTATAACTTATTACTTACCCTTCTCGAAGGTTGTGACCTCAGGAAATCAACACGTATCTGGTCACCACCTATTTGTTTTCCATTGATACTTTTCAATGCTTGAGAAGCATCTTCCAATCTGAAATATTCAACAAAGGCAGTGTTGCGGTCCCTCAGGAATTTGAACTCCTGTAGTTTACCAAATTTGAGAAATGCTTCTTCCAGTTCTTCTTTTGAAACAGATGGGCCGATTCCGCCTACCCACAAGCTCTTAGATGGTTTAGCCTGCAAAAGAGATTTGTTGAGAACTCCAAGCAAGCATACTTCTGTTGAGAATAGCTAAGCATTCAAACAAGACTCTTGAAACCCTGTGCTGAAATTATACTTAATTAGGACACTAGGAGATAATGGGGCACCCTGGTATCTTAAATGACACAGCAATTTGAGATTGATCAATGGTTTATATATGCCCAAGCCCAAATTTCTTGCTTTACTTTACTCCAAATCAGATTCCAACTAACTTTGCATTGTGACCATAAAATCTTCGCACTTTTAAAATTCAGGATGCGGGGAAACAAGATGGAAAGTGAAGTAACAAGTGCCTACCAAAAATTGGAGTAAAATGCGTACTTATAGGAATGTTGACATGGCAATACAACACACAAAAAATTGAAATCTAATGGCAAAGATCAAATTTTCCTTTCTTTTCCACTGAAATGACTAAATGGAAACCGAAACAGATCCGTGATTGAATATAAAAATTTTACGTTTCGAAGTGTTTCAGAATGTTTCGACCAATATTTCAAAAACTAATTTTAAAATTTTTTCTCCGTTTCTATTCTGTTTCTGAAATGTTTTGCAACATTTGGTCAACATTTTCCTTTTGACCTGACCAAAAATATGTTATGAAACAAAATTTTCATCTTTGCTTATGGATTACCAAGCCCTATCGATTCCCCCTAGTGTGACTATTAGAATGCTGCACAAGCCCAAAACAACCTGAAACATATCAGGAAAAATAGTGCATTCGTAGAGCAATGTGTTTTAATGTTCATGTAACTTGTTTTTTTAGCTTTTCATACTTTTGGTTGAATTACTTATCCACCATCTTTATTAAAGAAGTTTGTTTCTTCTCAAAAAATAGTAAATACATATAAGTCATGTGGTGAACAAGATCATAGCCAAAGAGTCATGTTGAGAATGAGATCATTTCAGTAAATTTATATGAGATCAAACGAGGATCCATAGGGGTGGAGGAGATTATTTTGTAAACTGGATCATATATAAAGGCTGTTACAAGAAGTGAATCCAGTAATATCAGTTCACAGACTGTTACAAGCAATTTGCTATGACAAAGTATATTACCCCTCAAACTATTCTCAACCACAAACAATTGTAAAGCCACAATGCTGCCTAATTTAACTAAAAGACATTCATTTCTTCCTGAAGAAGTTGAACGTTAGGTTCCTTTGTGTATAACATTGACTAAAACTTACTTTTAACAAATAACAGTAAAGCAAGAAATGGTGATGTAAAATTATGGAGAAAATATTTAGACAGAAGAGTTGTATAAGCAAAATTAAAGCTCATTCCAGCCTGCAAGTGGTTGCGGACACCCCCTCCCGAAGAAAACACAAAAAAAAAAGACAAAATTAAAGCTCACCATACGGAATGCAGCTTTAGAAAACCCAAGAGTCAGCGCGTTAGTAGTTAGGCGTGAGTTGAGAACGGTATATACTTAAATTATGCAAGCTTCATTGAAGAACTATAACACTAATGAAATTCTATGGGGAAAACAGATTAAGAAGGTTGAAAAGGATTTCAAGAGGTCCGTGTAGCTCAGCTGAGGACGTGCCAGAAATACAATGCCAGATAAGGAAAAAATAGAATTATAAATATCTAAGATTGTGAAAAAATTAAAATAATATCAATTAGTTGAATAAGAGAAAATCAACGACAATAGTTTGGTCATATTCAATGAAGATCAAGTACTATACTAAAGAGGAAGAGGGGCATGGTCCCTCATCGAAGAAAATGCTATGCAAGAAGAGTCCAAGATTGAGAGGGATCAAGGT
The DNA here is from genome assembly GCA_951799425.1 of Ilex aquifolium. Taxonomy (NCBI): domain Eukaryota; kingdom Viridiplantae; phylum Streptophyta; class Magnoliopsida; order Aquifoliales; family Aquifoliaceae; genus Ilex; species Ilex aquifolium. The sequence goes on along the minus strand of OX637401.1, from coordinate 7,193,472 downwards.
AATTAGGAAAGGTAAGAGTGTCCACTTAAACTGATATTGTAGCCTATGCAGTTGAAAGCAGTTTTTCTCTAGTTAATATGCAGAACCCTTATTTAATATATCTGCCTGCATAGAAAGCAGGGCATGTCATGGGTTGTAGGGAAGAGGTAACATGTGTACATGAAAGCAAGCGGGAGCAGAGCGTAGGGATGGAGGAGGGAGGATAGTAGTTACTTGGGAAACAAGTCCAGAGAAAGCAAAACAAGATAGGGTTGGTTTGGCCAATAGAAGCATGTGGAATATATTTTTTAAGCAATGAACGAAATAACTCATTACTTGAGCTTTTGTGCTAAGGTTAGCATCTTAACCCAGCTTTCATCTTATTGCTTCGAGCTCTCCCGGGGAAGTGTAAACTGCAACACGTGTCACTGTCCTGCCAGTAATTATGTCAATCATTTGAATATATATGTTGCTATAGTCCAATTTATAATCATTGGGTCCACTATAACTATAAGGAAAAATAAATAGCTTCTGGAATATTACCAGATCATTTCCACACAGTCGGCCTTTTTCAATAAAATCTCTTTGATACCATGTTAAGTGCTAGTATATAACATCACGAAATTTTGCTTGGATTTTTCTTTTTCGTGGTGTTATTCTGGGAGGATTGCATAAAAATATTACCACACGAAGTATCACCAACCCAATAGAATTCTCCCAACTCTCATATTTGTCACAATTTACAAAAACATAACCCATGATGCATGGCTTCACTGAAGTTCCCTTCTAAGTATTATGAATAAAGTGGTGTCCTTAGTTCATGATGCAATTACCAACCATTCTACTACCACCATGGCATCTTTCAAGATCCACTGAGCTCAAGTGACTGGAAGTTAGGTTTCTTACCATGGACTAAGGGTCTGGCACATATTGTGTGAAGCAGAGGAAGAGCTGATTACTAACAATTATATTGCAGATTATTGTTGCATCAAGCCCTTGTTGAACATGCATGTAGCTTTTCATTTGCTTAGGAACTTGTAAAAGGTTAGCAATTGTATTTTTAACGGATCGCTAATTTGTAACGCGAATTGATAATTGCCTCTAAACTCTTAACTTTTTCTAAGATCTAAGACTTCATGTTTCGAAATCCCATCTAATATATTGAAAAGACAAAGCTTCAAAATTTTAGTCTGTAATTTGATGACATGTTCATTTGTTGTGATCAAGAATTCTGATTTAAGGAGAGTCTGACAAAAACAGGCCAGCAGTTGATACTGAAAAACTCAAAGCTCACAATATCAAGGGAGATTGCTTTAATGCTAAAACTACTACAACTATTCTTCCAAAATAACGAGAATCCACACTTTCAAAAATGTTTATAAGGAAAACAACAGACGCAAGACATTCAAGTAGTTTTGCTAAAACACATTCTACAATCTATAATCAAGACACTACTTCAGATAAGAAACAGTGTTCAATGGAGAACTGTCCTAACCACTCCCTACTTTTGATTTGTAACTCCTATGCATATTTTAGATGCACACAATCACGTAAACCACACATTGAGGCAATTAGGACTTTCCTACAAAAGTCAAACCTGGTACACGAAGTACTAACCCCTAACAACTTCCTAGTTCAGCCTATCTGTATGGATCAATATAGAAGACTATTACCTATTGCCTTTTGAACCTCAATGAATTATATTACATCTCATCTTTCATAGATGGGCGCCTTCAATAATATTTTCCTAACAAAATGATGGAAGTCCTAACAAACTAATTTTTTCTATCACATGCAACCTTGAATAAAGACTAATTATGATGTGACAACACCCTGTGCATATAGCCACTTGGCTATCTCCAAAGGTTGTTGGTACAAGAGTAGGATAGGATGTAGCTACTTGAAACTACGAATGTTAAAAACTCAAACCCAATGATAGTCATCCAACCAAAAAGGAAAAAATGACGTATAAAAAGATAATTTTTGTGATCCCCATCATCCAACCTCGTCGCGATCTCAAAATGCACATCTGTCTTCCCATTATTTTGCATGTAATGCTTTCGTATCTACGTGAGTGACATGGATATATAAACCTCCCTAGCCAGATGTTGCTTTAGAAAGCCAACTGATGCTCCACCTTATGTACTCTCACTTTGTAGTTTCTAATCTCATTGTTTGCATCAACGTGTGCGGTGCCATTAATCTATACATTCAATATCCTCTAAATTTGGCTCCTTTCCTCAAATTCCTAAACACTCTTGACACTTTGCCTATTCATTGAAATGCCCAAATCATTGTTCAATGGACATCGGTTCGTGAAGATTTTTAGGACCTCCCTTTCTTTTTGCATCTATTATAATCGGATTGTGGAATAATGACTAATCTGTTCAGTTTTTGGTATTTTCTTTTTCCTGCTTTCCTCATTTATTGCACTAACTGTTGGATTTTGTGTCCACTACATTTGTATTTTCTTCTGGTTGGATTTCATGTCCATGACTTCTGTACTGGTTTTCACATTAGCAAAAGTCTCATTTCTTGCCGGGGGGGGGGGGGGGGGGGGGGGGAATTGGCTTCTAAGCAATATTGTTTGTCCATTATGTTAACCGCATGCCGGTCTCCATATTGCAGTAGAAGATGAGGCTTTAATTGGACGGTCAGTTGTTCAAAACTCCTCGGGGAGTCAATCACAACAGCAAGAGTGGCGCAAACCTCAGTTTGTTTAGGGATTGATTTTAGTTGAAAATTAACTAGTCAAACTGGAATCCTATAACTGTAAGTCCAAACAAGGATCAAAGAACTACAAATTTTCGCTCAATTAGCAATTTAGCACCAGACTCAATCCCTTATAAAGTTTGGTAGACCATAAACATTAATTACTTAATTGGAAATTCGGAAAAAGCCCTATTTTATTTTTTTTTATTTTTTTTTGCGGAATCTCAGATCTGAAATTATTGGAATTGACTGAGAGTTCGATTAGTCAGCAAACCCTTCGCCATCTGGGTATTCAGAATCTTGATTTTTTTGAATTTTGGATTTTTTTAGGTCGGATTGGGTCTGAATTTTTTATTTTACAGCCTTTGGATCATTTGAACATCCACTTTAGATGAGGATAATGCACAAATCTATAACGTAATGTAAAGTTATACAAACAACCCAATCCTGAATGAACAAGAATAACAAATCACCCAAATTAGAACCTAACGAGACACAAATAAGCGCATCAGAACAAACCGGTTTGGCAAACTCAATCTTAATCGCATTCCCTTTCAGAACCATCCCTTGCAACGCTTCCTTGGCCGATTTCGCATCCTGGATTCGCTTAAAGTACACGAACGCGTAGCTCCGAGATGAGTATGTCGTTATGCTATCCATTGCGCCGTGTTTTGCGAATAAATTCATCAAATCTGAATCCGTTACATCAGTCGACAAATTTCCGACCCATAGATTATTCGACGGCGTTCCCGACTCGTCAGAGTCCTTCGAATTATAGCTCGGTTTCGTTGATTTGTTCGTTTGAGGCATTGTTTTGGCGATTGAAAACCTTTGAGATCTAGGGCACGTGAAGAGAGATTGAGGATTTGGTATACGATTGGATGGAGAAAGATGCAAAAACCCTACAAAATTAGGGCAAGAGAGATTTGGGATCGCCGAGGGAAATAAATTGAATTAAACAGGCAAGAACAGGTATATATTTACCGTGTAGAGAGAGAGCAGGCGATCGATGGAGATAAGAGAAGGAAAAGACGATGAAAACGAGGGCAAAAAGAGTGAGCGACGATGGAAAGGCAAGAAAGGAATATATATCCTATCTCCCTGTGTATTTGTACAGTACAGACCCGGTGCGGAGCGTTTATAGATAAAACGTTGTCCTTATCCACGAGGGATAAAAATTTATCGTGCTATTGATGGTTTGTTTTTGGCCGAAACAAAGAAGGAATTAATTAAGTTGATTCAAATATTTTTAATTATTAAAAAAAAAAATTATCATGGAGAGGTAATTTTAAATTATTTTTAAATAAAAATTTTCAAATTTATTTCTCAAATTCAAATATTTTGACATTAAATAATCTTTTGAACCAACCCTTTTAAATTACACAATCCAGATGAACAGTAATTTTTTTTTTTTTTTTTTTAAACAAGAAAGGTGAGTACACAAAGAAGTAATAACATAAACAACTACACAAGAAAGTTAAAGCATCCTTATCCTATGCCTTGGGGGTTGATATCCTTAAGGCTAGTGGAGGCAGTCCCTCATGTTCCAGTGTCCCATCCAAATGTGTTCCAAGTCCCTATCTAGCAAGTTCATGGGCAGTAAGGGCAGAGTCAGAATTTTTGTTTATCCCAGACTAAGTTAAGCATTCATACGACTAACAAAATACAAATGTAAACTCATAAACATATATACAATAATACAAATGTAAACTCATAAACACTTACTAATGAAATTGGACTCTTCGATCCTTCCTAGAACAAAAGGCATCTATTATTAAATCTGTGTCGATTGCTTCCGTTATTTCTCTTTCAATGTAGACAACTAATGAATCAGTCAAATACTCATCTTCCATCTTGTTACGAAAAGTACTTTTGACATGTTTCATGGTTGAAAATGTTTTTTCTGAAGTTGTCGTAGAAACGGGAAGAGTTAAAATAAGACGAATCAACCTATCAATCAAATTGTAGGACTCTGCCTTATTTGTTTCTACTAAACCACGACATAATTCTGAAATTGTAGACATACTTTGAAACCTCTCATGGCGAACCACATCAAATCGATAATGATCCAGTTGACATTTCAAATGATGCATGTCTTGTCTGTCAAAATCAGCTGCATAAAACTTCTCGGCAAGTAAACAAATGCGATCAGGATTGAAAGATTTAAAGTTGTCCCGGTGATCTAAAGTAGAGCTGAGCATAAGCAATTTCATTGTCTCTTCATTGAATCTACTACGTAACTCTTCTAACTGATGATCAATCGTAGCATTAAATATGTCCATGTAATAGTGATGATCAACTGTAATGTTATCATTCTGTTGACATGAACGTCTTGCCCATTTGTATTGAGTGCTTATATCAGGTATATCGACATCAAATTTCATGCAAACTGATTTCACATGGTCAAGGAGATAATCAAAACCTTATACTCGCAAGGTTTGAAGCAATGATTTTGTCGATGAGACTAAATTCATTGCATTCAAAATACCTAATGATTTATGCTGCAATGCCCGACAAAGCATATCTGTAATCCTCATAATCTTGTGCATAAGATGCAATATGAATATGAAATCGAAGGACTTCATTGTCATTAAAGAACCACCAGCTTCCCCACGAATTGTATTTGAAGATCATTCGTTAACCATACATTCAAACACACTAATGATAGCATCATACATATCTATCAGACCGCAAATGGATTCAAAATGTGAGCTATAACGAATAGTACCAGCTCGATGCAAAGTACCCATCTGATCAGCCCCTTTACCAGTCTCTCGTTCACCACTAGCTATCCCCCTTTCAATCTCAGTAGCTTGGGCAGATCGCAACTCTATATGACGCTTAGGAGAAGCACTAATAAGATTGACAATGCATGTCAATTTGGAAAAGAATTGTCATATTGAAATCTCATCTTCAGCAGTTGCAACTAATGCAAGTTGTAAACGATGAGCAAAGCAATAAACATAGTATGCATACTCACAATCATTGCAGAACAAAGCTTGCAATCCATTAAATGCACCACGCATGTTGCTAGCACCATCATATCCCTGACCTCGTAAATCTCGAATGTGCAAATTGTGTCGAGTAAGAACTTTTGATATTTTCTTCTTAAGAGTTAAAGAAGTGGTATCTTTAACATGCACAATCTCAAAAAATCTCTCCTGCAAAAAATCCTGAACATCAACAAATCTCAGAACAATTGTCATCTGTTCTTTATTCGATGCATCATTTGCTTCATCAACCAAAATACAAAACTTGGTATTTTCAACTTCTTCACGGATTTTTTTCTCTTACTTTAGTAGCTAGAATATGCAAAATATCTTTTTGGTCATAGGAGACGTATACTTTGCATTTCCTAGAGCTTTCTCTAAGACAACATCATTTATCTCAACATTCAACTTTGCCATCAAACTAATCATCTCAATTAGATTACCACGGTTCTTTGACATTACAGATTCATCACGACCTCTCAAGGCACATCCCTGTAAAGTAAGTCATTGAACACTATCAATGGTAGCCTTAAGACGCAATCGATTTCTCTTTATTTCTTCTGAACTTTGAACATTCATAATTTTATCAATGTGCACTGATATATTCTTCAACGCCTCAATATTTCTCACAACATTATTGTGTGTGGAAGCAGGACCTCGCATATGTGACAAGAAAACACATTTTTGCCCCATTATTCACTCTCTTCCAGCTACTAAAACCATCAACGGTAAATGCAGGATGTAGAGGTTCACGACCTTGAAAAACAAAGCACGGAAAGCAAAATGCCGCATCTTTTGAAATAGAATACTCTAGCCATGGAAATTTTTTGTACCAACTTTCCTGAAATCTTCGATTTTGAACTCCAGTTTTAGTCCTCGGATACTCAGCCAAGATAGGTTAATTTGGTCCCCACTTTATATAAGCACGTCTAACTTCATCTTGATTATAAGCAGGATGTTTTCAAATCGGAATAAGCAATGCGCGATCTCGTTCAAGTTCATTCTCATCAAAAGGAATCCTTGGAACTTTTGTTTGAGGTTGAGGACCTTGAGGTTCAACAGCCGCAGGAATCATAGGAACATCAACACTTGTTAATGTTTCTCTAGACTCAAAGGTTCAAGAGTAGAATTTGATGTTTCTTCTCCACTTTTCTTTTTGAAGAACGAAAAAATTATTTTTGCTCTTTTTCGTTCTTGATTTTCCATCCTAATAAAGTAGAGAATGACTGAAAATTAGAGAAACAAACCAGATAAACAAATCAACAAGACAACAATGATTTTACTATTCTAGTTAAAAAATAATCAACAGAAAATCAGAGAAAATAACCCAAATAACGTCTGAATATATGATCAAGGAGACAAGGTATTAAAGTATTAAAAATACAAGTACAAATGCATTAGGAAACAAATATTGTATTAGGAAACAAATACAAGTACAAATGCATAAAAGTATTCAATTCATAATTTTAATAAATCAAAGCAATATCATTCAAAGTATTAAAAATAGATTCAGATTGTGAGTTACCAAAAAATACTTTTCACTGTCGACTCAATAACCGCAACTCAAGGTCTTCAAAGCATCCCCAATTACTAATCCAGGCTATAACAAATCAAGAAAATAATTATGGCAAAACGCACAAAAAAATAAATTATGAAAAAATGCATAAAAATTCAAATAAGGGCAAAATGCACGAAAATATAAATTAGGGTTAAAAATTAAAATGCACAAACTGTGTATTGTGTGCACAATGCACATACTGTGTATTGTTGTTAAAAATGCACAGACTATGTTGTTAAAAAATAATTTATTTTGTGTGTGTGCACAGACTGTGCTGTGCGCGTGTGTGTTGATCGAGAGATCGAGAGAGAGAGAGTGTATTTACTTTTGTTTTGTCGGTGCTCGCCTGCTTGGTCAACGGTGGTCCTGTTGTGTTGATGCAAGGAACGACAAGAAGCACCTTTACTCTTTAGTTTAGTCTCTGTTCATCGGCTGAGCAAGTGGTCAAGTGAGAGTGAGTGAGCTGTGACTGTGAGACAAAGAAAAAAAAAAGCTTTCTATATAATAGGTGTTATTATGTTAGGTCAAAAAATTTGTTTTTTAATTGTGGCCCAAAAATTTTGTTTTTAATGTTGGCCCAAAAATTTTTGTTTTTTAATTGTGGCCCAAAAATTTTGTTTTTAATGTTGGGCTAGTACTGGTAGCCTTGTATGAAAGTAGTAATTTTTTTATTTTTTTTTTAACTTTGGGCTTCAGCCCACCGCAGCTCACTAATGGCTCCGTCCTTGGCAGCAGCATTGGAGGTTCTGCGCACATGATTCATACTCCAATCAATGTGGTTCTGCATTAGCTTCTTCGGATCACTGATAATTGAGAGAATACGTCAGTGTGGCTTCTTGTGACTGAGCATGGTTGTATGAATAATATTTTCTGAATCATCCTTTAATGTAACATAGTTCCATCCTTTTTCATTGGCCCAAATTGCTGCCTACTTCGTAGCCAATGCTTCAGCTGCTAGTGGATTCACATTCGGATTAAAAGAGATCATAGTTTCCATTATTGATCCATCATTCTTTCTAGCAATGGCTGCTAAACTGGATCTAAAGGCACTGACTGCAACGTCAAAATTGATTTTTATTTCACCTTCCTTTGGTGGAGACCACTTCATATGGGCTAATGGTAAGAAGGGGGGCTAGTTAGTTTCCGCTTCTTCCTTATTTGATAATGATAGAAATGAATTGAGGGACACTTGGATTTCATTTAGGATACGCATTGGAGCAATTACCGAGCTCTGGAACAAAACTTTGTTTCTCAAACGCACTTGCATTATACTCCAATTGGCAGGTAGGTCTATTAAAGTCCCAAGAGGCATTGTGGAGGATGTCCTTGTTCAGGTAGACAACTTTGTCTTTCCTATTGATTTCATTATTTTGGACACTCAGCCAGCAATGCATTCAGAGAACCAAATTCCCGTCATTCTTGGTCGACCTTTACTAGCAACCTCCAACGCATTGATCAATTGCAGGAATGGAGTCATGAAATTAACCTTCGGGAATATGACTCTTGAGCTCAATATTTTCAATATTGCCAAGCACCCAGAAGAAGACAAGGAAGTGAGAGAAATAAATTCCATTGAGTTGTTGGTTCACGAATATTTGAATGATACCTTTTGTGAAACCTCTGTTGAATCCTATCTGTTGGAACCTAGCACATCTGAGTTAACAGATGATGACCCAAATCCACAAAGTTGCCCTCCTCACATTGTTGGGACATGGGCACCCACACTTGAGGGTTCCATATAGCAGTGGCCATGGTTCCCATAAAAAGTAGTAGCTGGCTTTGATGGGTATTCATTGGTCCAAACATGAGGGTGGGGTTCAGGATATGGTGAATCCATTGTTGGATGCTTAGATGAGATAGTTGTATCATCAAAACGTTTGGAAATACTAACGATTCATCTCCCAAAAGAGTTTGATGCTATCCTCATCTAAAACATAGGCAAAGTGATTAGAATAGTTCCGTCAGAACGGTTCGAGAGTGTAAACATTTTTTTAAAGAAAAATGTCAATAAAGTTCTTATAGTCATACCCTTATGTGTGTCTTGTTGGGCATTTGGTAACCAAATCAATTAGGTACGGTCCGACATAAGCCAAACCAAGGGATCTTGAACAGATTGAACATTCTTGCTTTGTCATGATAAGACCATGACAAAGATATCGCTAGTGAAGCCCATTTCTTTTCTTGTATTGTTTATGTTGATTGATCCAACTCATAACTTCGAGCTTTTAGTATGATTCTCCCGTGGAATATGACAGTGATAGAAAGTTGTGCGTAGGCACAGGTTCTGTGAGAATTTTTCGCTTATTATGAACAAAAGAGACTCTTAAGTACGGTTCTAATTGAGACCCCAGTGTGTGAACCATATCATTCTTGCTAACGAACACATGAAGTAGATGTGTGTCCTTGTTTCATAAGCTCATATTAAAATTAAATAAGGATAATATTATCTTAAGAGTTCTCCTAAAATAAATAAAATGATGGTATAAAATTAGAATCATTGTTAAAAGATTGATTATGAAGTTTGAATTTCAAGCGTATTGATTTTCGGGGTAAATTGAGTTTTGGAGTTGTTTAAGTTTGAGAAGGGTAGTTAAGTTTTTTTATAAATATTTTTAAGTCAAAATAAGGTTTCCATTGAATCCGGAAGGTCAAAAAACACTGGAAGAGATTATATGAGTTGTATTAAAAGTTTAGAAGTATTCTAGAGTTAAAACATATTTTGGAGAGTATTTTGGTAGAAAAGAATTTGACATAACTTTAGTATTTTGACAGATAACTTTTTACCATAATGTCTGATTAACTTAAAATTTTTACAGTAGAAACTAAACATCAAGGGTTATAAAAATGTATTTCACAAAAAATTCGTGAATCGACCTCTAACTAGACCAAAACTTCCTTGGAAATTTAAGTAAAAACTGGAGTCCATTCGAACGCGAATGGATCCGTGCGAACGCTAGTTAGTCCCAATACTTTGGTGTTTGACAAAAACTTCGATAGAAAATCAATATACTGGGAGGAAACCCCGTTCGTATGCCCAACATATTGAAACGGATCAAACATGCTAGGTTTACACACAAACTACAGAATCAAGAAGGATATTTAAAATATTGAGTAGAACACAACTAGTAGATGCAATGTAGCTTGCTCTACGGTTTGAATTTTATTCAAACTAGCAACTGATAAAAGGACAACCAAGTAGAATGCAATAAATTCCAAATCCAAGAAGGATATTTACAGAAAGCATAAACCAAATTCGTAGCATTCAATCATTCAATTTTTACAATTTTCAAATACAAATACATACAACCAAGCATCAAATATATAACACGCATACATACAATTTTCAAACCCAAATACACAGTTAGTTCCAGGCTTGAATAGAGTGCCTAAACTGCATCTCTCTCCCACCAGATTTCTCTATCCCACTCTCTTATCCAAACCCAAATACATCGTATTGCATGCCTAAACCTGTGACGCCCCAAATTTTCGGGGGTCCTTTATTAACCGTTGACCATCCGTCAACCCGCGGAAATACTCGTGATAGTCGTATAACCCGACACCACGTCATTCACATGCTTTTAACCGGATTTACCATCCACAAGGTCAATTATATCTCAATTTATGTCCATTTATGTCATAGGAACCAAAGAAAACAAAGCCCAAGAGCATGGCTAAGCATTTTGAAAGTTTCAGATTTTTGGAAAAACCTTCCGGAAGGTCGACATACACCTACCGGAAGGTCGCTGAAAGAACAGTTAAATGAAAAGGATCAATTTCAAGAACTTCCGGAAGGTCTACATCAGTAGCAAAAACCTTCCGGAAGGTCCATTCCAGTAGCCAAAACCTTCCGGAAGGTTCATTCCAGAAAACAAAACCTTCCGGAAGAATTTGGCAGTCAAAAAGAAACTCAAGGCAAAACCTTCCGGAAGGTTCATTCCAGTAGACAAGTCCTTCCGGTAGGTTTTACTCCAGTAGCTAAAATCTTCCGGAAGGTTCATTCCAGTGGGCAAAACCTTCCGGAAGGTATTAGCTGTGAACAAGGCAAGCTGGGGTTTTTAGCAAAACCTTCCGGAAGGCCGACACACACCTTCCGGTAGGTTTTCAGACTGTGAGCATAAAAATGGATTTCTTTCCCCTCCAAACCATCCTTAAAGCTACCCCATACACTCCAAACTCATTCAATACATGTTTAATGAGATTTTCCATATAATACCCATCTCATACAAGCTCTATTACAATTCATTCCATAAATACATATACATCAAAATGGAATTTTGTTAAAGGTTTTACAAAACTTAAACTAAGGCCACAAGCCGGCTCCCTTCATGCTTGATGCTCTCCAAATGAGCCATCCGCCGGAGCAAAACCCACACCTGAAATGTTTTTCCCATAAAGGGTGAGCCACGCTCAATAGGGTATCTCCTAAAGAGGCTACTCCCCAACCTAAATGCATATGAAATGTCACATGCTATCAATCAACAATCCACAACAAGAATATATTCCATGTTGAAACATGTAATGCCATGCTATGAAATGAGGTGAGACTCACTCATGCACATCAACCGAGCCCTTCCCGGCTCCTCTACACATGCAAGTGCCAATGTGTACCAGTCTGTCATTTATGTTCCACATCAAATGACATTTCATTCTAGGGTCTTTGTAGGGGTGGATGTTCATGGACTCACACCAAAGGTCACCCAACCTACACGGAATTCATGGACTTCCACCAACGGTTCCGCGTACACCGACACACTTTATGGGCTCTTATACCAACGGAGTGCGTATCCAATCACCGGGTCTCTCACCCGAGGGATTTTCTAGCCCTTCTTGCTACCCCAACCCTATCAACATATAAACCATGCTACTCGACTAGGTCATCGACCCATATCACCCGAGCTCACTCGTCATCCACCATGGGTGGTGAAGACAAACAACCATGCACACACACCTCCTAAAATGCGATGTTCCCGTGCATATGCAATGTGGTGCTCCATCGCAACACCAACACAATGTTCAATATGGTATGAGTGACATATGAACCTTCTCAACACATTTCTCATATTCCATGGCAAAATCATATCAAAAGCATATAATTCCCATAATACAAATTTCAAGCATGTCATCAACATACTAAAATTTCAAGGCATATATATAAACACATAACATGCCCACAATTTCATAAAACACATGAATTCACATTGGGTTCATTTCACATATCCAATCATAGAAATCACATTTAGTAACTTCCAAATATCCATCCAAATTAGGATTTCTTTTACCCATTTCAATACCCAATTCACCCAATTTCACAACAATAGGCAAGAGATACATAGGTTATCATTCTACCCATTCCATAAAAACATTATAGGCTTGAAATAAACCTTAGTAGGAAGAAACCCTACCTCTTGAAGCGTGAGGAACGACCAAGGGAAGTTCCAAGACCCGATTCAAGCAAAAATCCTCACTTCTCGAAAATCCCGTACCTTGATCTTCGGTAAAACTTGCGCTTTTTGGTATAGCCGCGTAGCCCTCGATGAGTAGAGCGACTTTAATTCTTGGCTTGCGTGGATTCGAGGTCCGTAGCACCGTAGATCGTAGAGAGAAGGTGAGTTTTCTCTCTTTTCTCCCTCTTTCTCTCTATCGGCTGAAACCGGCTGAACAATGGGGAAAAATCTAATTTTTCCCCCTATTTATATTTTAGAATACTTGGCCCACAATTCGCCACACGTCCTATTTAATTTTGGGTCCGTTTTAATCCCGAAACGATTAAATTTCGCTCCGGTTCAAGTTCGAATTATTTTTATTTTAACTTGTGTCTAATATTTCCCCAAACTTGGAAACTTTATAAAAATTTCGTGTACAGGGTCACCCGGGGCCCGTTCGTCTCGTAAAACGCAAAAAATCCGACTATCTCGGAATTCAACGAAATTTGACGTGGTAACTAGATTTCGTGAGACGAATCCAACGGTGAGGTCCGTTTCGTCATCCGAGTTCTAGAAAAATTCAGGTTTACAACCTGTACCGTAGTGGCAATTTACCGTTTTGCCCTTTTTCACAAAGGTTGAAATTTTCTCGGGTTTTACAAAACCAAACAGAATGCCTAAAACCAAATATACCGTACTAAATCTATATAATAAATCATGAACAGAGTGGGAGATAGAAATTTAAGCAAAAATTTTGCTCTTCACTCATTCGAGGCATTAAGAGCAAATTTTGTTGTTGAAATTTTTTTTTTCTTAATGCCTTTCCATGTTTGATACACACGCACACACACAGAAAAGAGAGAAGGCATACCCATAAAATATGTAGGAAGAGGGATGGAAGGCATAGCAGAAAGATAGTGACAAAAAAATGGCGGTGGTCAGTAGCACGTTGTTGTCGGCGGTCTCTGGAAGAGAAAGACAGAGAAGGGAAACAAGTTTGGAGAGGCAGAGAGAGAAAGGGGAAACAAATTTTGGAGAGACAGAGAGAGAGGGGAGAAACAAAGTTTGGAGGTGGTGTATATACGACAGTGTAGAAAGATTTGGCATGAAATATGGGATTTAGAATGGGTGTGAAAGATTTAATAAGAAACCGAAAGATGTGATCGTTGATTGGGGAGTGAAAGATTTTCGGATTGCAATAGGAAACTAAAGATTTCATCGCAGATTGGGGCGTGCGTGAGTGAGAGAGATAGAGATGTTGAGTTGGGGAGTGAGAGAAAGGTTAATTTAAAGATGTGGGATGGGGAATTTAATTTAGAGATATTAATTTTGGAAACTAAAAATTTTGAGTGATAAAAATATTTCAAGAGCTAATATGGTACATCAGATCAAAACGATTTGAGACGTTAATAGTTCGAGATGGTTTGTGATAGCGTCATCCATCAGATGATGACTTTTTTGGGTCTCGAAACGAACTCAACCACTCTTTATCTCTTAAATTCAAAACTCACTCTACATAGATATGCATAAATTACAAACAAACCCCGAAACTTTGTCACTAAGACACACATACCCCTTTAGGTATGACATATTATACTAACAACCCTCAAAGTTTGTATGCGTGTAACACATAGATCCCTATTATTAAAAATCGTTTGAAACACCGTCAAATTTTGATTATGTCACCATATTTTAAGAATTTAATTCCCAAAATACCCTGACAAAATTAAATAGTAATAACCCACTTAATTCTATACCCTGCCCTTATCGTTTTCTCTCTTTCTCTCCCTCTCTCTCACCAAAGATGTCAGGTTACCCTCACAACTTGCCCCCGATTACAACTATGGTTACAGTGCCCCACCATTCTAACTCCACTCCTCCACCCCTTACGACGCTCCACCACCAAGCCAACCATACGCTGCCCCACCATATGCCACCCCTCAGCCCCATATGGTGGCAATCGGAATAAATCCCCAAAGGAATACAAACCCTCCGCTGCATATGGTGTTCCACCACCAACGTCCTCGCCTTCTGGGTATCCTCCTCCATTGGCGCAAACCTTACTCCCTAGATCAAAAACATAGAGCATCGTATAGAGGGGAAAAACAAACCCAGTTCACTTCTCTCTCTCTCCTTGCTAAATTTTTGTCATCACCGCCATGGAATGCACACAAATTAGGGTTTCTTTGGTAATATTTTGATTGCGATTTTTTTGCAGGTGATGGGCCTGGTTGTATCCATTGTTGTTCGGTGATATGGATTTTATGGTTACTATATTATGGTGTAGTGGTGGGTTTGATAGTGGCCATGGTGGTGCAACGACGGTTAGCAATAGAACACCCACACCCACACACACATAGTGAAGGATGGGGAATACAGTAGGAAGAGATATGGGTGTGGGTGAGTTATATGATTCGGTGTGGAGGAGAATGGTGATCGGTATGGGAAGTGAGGAGTTGTGGGTGGCAAGGGTCGTTGGTGGACAGTGGAGAAAGCGAAGAGAGGTTTTGTGCGTTGATGGCATAGGTGGAAGTGATGGAGAAGTATTTCGGTTGGGGTTGGGTTTGACTATGATATGTTATATGGGTTTGGCTTAGGTTAGTTTTTATTTATTTTAAATAAGGGCAAAATAGTCCTTTTAAAATTCCTGTCAAGTGTGTTAGTTGATAGTGACTAATAGGGGGTGTCAATGTAATATGTCATACTTGAGGAGGGTCTGTGTGGTTTAGTGACAAAGTTCAAGGAGTGTGGATGTAATTTACCCTATAAATATAGATTAAAGGTGTAATACGAGAATTTTAATATTTTTGAAGCATAAAGAAAAAACCCCTAATTACCTCTACTCCATACCTCTCTCACTAGGGATGGGTGGATCGGGGTTGGGGGATTAGTCTCCACCCCCGTACCTATTTTAAAAATATTCGTCCACCCCTGGCCACTCCCGTTAGCGGGAATTTTTTTTAATTTTCTTCCCCATTCCTCAGGTAAATTTTGATCCTCTTCCTCGTCCCCGTATATAACAATTAATTTCTATAATTTTAAGAAAAAAATTGGAAAAAAAATCATAAAACTTCACAAAATAGTTATGTAAGAAGGATGAAACCTCATTATATAACAAATGGATAAAAAAATAGTAAAATATTTTTTTTGGTAAAGAGAAGAGTGTGTGTGGGTGAAGTTTGTGATATTATATATATGTATTAATAAGTGGGTAGAAGGGTGGATGAGATTTGTGTCTTTATAATATTATATATATACTAGTTATTTCCCGTACTTAAAGGCACGGAGTAATAAAAAAAATAGTCAATAATAAATATATTTGTATTCACACTCAAAATTAAATCACAAACAGAGAGAAGAAAAAAGAAATTTAAGCACCGGTGGTAATGGTGGAAAACGGTGATGATTGTGGTGGGTGGCGATGACCGTAGTGGCGATGCCAACCGTGGGTCGCAATGGTGATGATGATTGGTAGTGGTGGTGGTAGGGCGACGACGATTGTAGTGACAATGGTGGGTTGTGGTGGTGGGCGGTTACGATGTGGTGATGGGCGACGACAGATGTTTTTAGACAACAGTGTGATGGGTGTTGGCGAATGGCGGTGATGGTGATAGGTGTGGTGGGGGTGGGTGATGGTGGGTGGCAGTAGTGGTGAGCGATGTCGGGTGGTGGTGGTAGATATGAGGGGTATGGGTGACAGTGGCTAGCAACGATGGTGGGTGACGACTGGTGGTGGTGGGTGTTGACGGTGGGCAGCGGTGGTAGTGGGATGATGATGATAGTTGTAATAAATATAAGAATGAGATGACGATGGTGGTGGGTGGTGGCGGTGGATGACGGTGGTAGCAATCAGTAGTAAGTGGCAACGGTGGTGGTTGTGGTGGCGGCGACGACAATAGTGGTGGTGGTGATGGTTGTGGGGGGGGGGTAGGGGTGATGATGAGACAGTGGCGGTGATGGTGGTGGTGGGGGTGGTGTTGGTGGTGGGGGGTGGTGACAGTGGTAGTGGCGGTGACGGTGGTGGGGCAATGGTGGTGGTGGTGGTGGTGGGGTAGTGGGGGTGGTAATGGTGGTAAAGGTATGGTGGTAGGGTGGCGGCAGCGGTGATGGTGGTGGTCGTAGTGGTGATGGTGGTGGTGTGGTGGTGATGATTGTGGCAAAGGTGGCGGCGGTGGTGGTGTTGGAGGTGATGATGGTGAGGGTGGTGATGGTGGGGGGTAGTTGTGGTGACGGCGGTGGTGGTAGTGGTGGTGGTGGGCGGTTACGATGATGGTGATGGGTGACGACTGGTATTTTTGGACAACAGTGTGATGGGTAGTGGTGAATGACGATGGTGGTGATAGGTGTGATGAGGGTGGGTGACAGTAGGTGACGGTGGTGGTGAGCGATGACGAGTGATGGTAGATGTGGGTGATAGTGGCTAGCGGCGATAGTGGGCGACGACTGGTGGTGGTGGTGGTGGTGGTGGGGTGGTGTTGGTGGTGGGGTGGCGACAGTGATAATGGCAGTGGTGTTGGTGGGGCAATGGTGGTGTTTGTTGTGGCAGATGTGGTAATGAGGTGGCGACGATGGTGGTGGTAGTAGTGGTTGTGGATGGGGGTGGTGGTGGGGCGATGGAGGTGGTGGTGGTGGTAATGGTGATGGTGGTGGTGGGGCTGTGGGTATGGTGGTGATGGTTGTGACAAAGGTGGCTGCAGTGGTGGTGGTGGGGTGGTGGGGAGGGGGGGTAGTTGTGGTGGCGGTGGCGGTGGCGGTGGTAGTGGTAGTGGTGGGATGGTGGGACTGGTGGTGGTAGTGATGTGGTAGTGGTAGTGGTAGGACGATTTCAAATACTATTTTTTTTTAAGTACTTTTGAAAAGTTATAAGTTCTAAAACACTTTTCAAAAGTCACTCAAAACACACCCTTAGGGGTCTATTTTTCCTATTGAATTTGAGGTGTTAATATCAGTCGCTGAATTGACTTTAAAATAAAATTTAAAGAGATCTTAACCGTAAAAAATAAAAATATTTTATTATATAGATATACTAGTTATTGTCTGTGCCTGAAGGCACGGAATAATAAAAAATAGTAAACAATAAACATATTTGTATTCATATCCAAAATCAAATCACAAACATAGATGAGAGATAAAATGAATTTAAGCATCGGTTGTAGTGGTGGTGAGAGGTGGTGGTGGTAGGAGACGATGATGGTTGTGGTGGGTGGCAATGACCGTGGTGGTTGTGGTGGTGGTGGTGGCGACGATGGTGATAGTGGCGGCAGCGACGGTGGTGGCGGCGGCGACGGCGGTGGCGACAATGGTGGTGGTGGTGGCGGCGACGGCGACGACGACAGTGGTGGTGGTGGTGGCGGGGGTGACAGTGGTGGTGGCGAGGGCAGGGGCGGCGGTGGTGGCGATGGTGGTGGCGGCGATGACGACGGCGGTGGTGGCGATGGTGGCGGCGGCGGCGACAGTGGTGGTGGTGGTGACGACGACGGTGGCGGCGGTGACAGTGGTGGTGGCGACGGTGGTGGTAGAGGTAGTAGTGGTGGGGGTGGTGGTGGTAGAGGTAGAGGTAGTGGTGAAGTGGTTTCAAACACTATTTTTTTTTTAAAAATATTTATACAAAATAATTTTTAGCAATACTTTTAAAAAATCACTCCAAACACACCCTTAAGGACCTATTTTTCCTATTAAATTTAGGGTATTAATATTAGTCGTTAGATTAACTTTAAAATAAAATTTAAAGCGATCTGAATCGCGAAAAACAAAAGTTATTTTGTTTATCTTTTAAAATTTGAATTGTAAGCTACTTTATTATATATACTAGTTATTGTCTGTGCCTGAAGGCACAAAGTAATTAAACATATTTATATTCATATCCAAAATCAAATCATAAACATATAAGAGAGATAAATAAATTTAAGTATCGATTATAGTGGGGGTGATAGTTGTGGTTGGTGGCAATGACTGTGGCGGTGGTGGTGGTGGTGGCGATGACATTGGTATTGGCGGCGGTGGGGCCGACGGTGATGGTGGTGGCGGCGATGACGGTGGTGGTGGTGGCGATGGTGGTGGTGGCGACGGTAGCGACAACGACAATGGTGGTGGTGGTGGTGGTGGTGGCGGTGGCGGTGGTGGTGGTGGCGGTGGCGGTGGTGGGGGTGGAGGTTGTGGTGGGGCGGTTTCAAATACTATTTTTTTTTTTTAAAGTACTTATGAGAAATAATTTCTAGAAGTACTTTTAAAAAGTCAATCCAAACACACCCTTAGGGGCCTATTTTTCCTATTAAATTTAAGGTGTTAATATTAGTCGTTAGATTAACTTTAACATATTTAAACTTAAATTTTTCCTATTAACTTTAAATTTTTCTTATTTTTCCTGTTAATATTTTTCCTATTAAAATTTTCCTATTTTTCCTATTAAATTTATGGTAAACAATAAACATATTTATATTCATATCCAAAATCAAATCTCAAATATAGAAGATAGATAAATGAATTTAAGTATCGGTTGTAGTGGGGGTGAAAGGTGGTGGTGGTAGGAGACGGTGATGGTTGTGGTTGTGGTGGGTGGCAATGACCGTGGTGGTGGTGGTGGCAGCGACGATGGCATCGGTGGTGGGGGCGACGGTGGCGACGGTAGTGGTGGCGGCGGTGGTGGTGGCGACGACGGCTGTGGTGGTGGTGGCGGTGATGGTGGTGGTGGCGGCGATGGCGATGACGATAGCGATGGCGGCTACGACGACAGTGGTGGTGGTGGTGGCGGCAGGGATGGTGGTGGCGGCGGTGGTGGTGGGGGTAGTGGTGGTGGTGGTGGTGATAGAGGTAGCGGTGAGACAGTTTCAAATATTTTTTTTTTTTTAAAGTAATTATGTGAAATAATTTTTAGAAGTACTTTTAAAAAATCACTCCAAACACACCCTTAGAGGCTTATTTTTCCTATTAAATTTAGGGTGTTAATATTAGCCGTTAGATTAACTTTAAAGTAAAATTTAAAGCGATCTAAACCGCGAAAATCAAAAGTCATTTTGTTTATCTTTTAAAATTTGAATTGTAAGCTATTTTATTATATGGATATTATATGTAAAAAAAATATATATATTAAAGGTTTAACAGGATGGACGAAACGAGGCGCAGACAGAACGGGGGCGAGTTTCGGTCCATACAATACCCGTTTTTCCTGTTCCACTGCCATCCCTATCTCTCACAACCTCCGGTTTGCAACTTGCAACGCAGAAAGGAATCGAACATCTCGTCCTCTCTCTCTCGGCCCTCCTCTCTGCAGCACAAAAAGGATCTCCTGGGCAGTTCCTATGCACTGGTGCCATAGCCTATCTTTATCGTCTTCGTCTTCGTCTGCCTCATGCGTACCCGTCTGCTTCTTTTCTTTGCGGGTACATGATGCTCATCTGCTTCGTCTCCATCGGAATTTCAAACCAAAGTCGGTGAGTTATTGTCAATTTATTTCAAATCGGCGACAAAATTTTCTTAAATGTGCGTTACGTGCCGAAATTCAAATCGTATGAAAAATATTCGGACACTCTTTTTGCCGTGTCCCTGTCCGAGACGCATCGGACACTGGTACGTCGACGTGAATCCAAATAGAGTGGCTTATGGTACTTGTAGTATCATTTTGAAATTCATTCATACTTGGCTGCACATTAATTCTACATTTCTCAGCATTTTAGGTGGATTCAAACTATGGAATTGTAGTCATTGGATTATTAAGGTGCACTACATTTTTTTTTACTTTTTCCAGATTATGCTTCCTTGAATCAGAACTGACCATTTTAGAGTACTATTTTCATATAGTTGGAACCTCGTGCTGTGGGGATGTATATATTTTTTGTGATGTTATCAAACTCAAAACCCCTCATTCTTGATATCTAGGCTGTGTCCAGTTCAAAAAAAAAAAATAAAAAAAACAAGAAGAAGATATGGAGGCTGTTGACTTCTCGGCATGCTGACTTGAAGTTTTAAATAGGGGGCGTAAATTATAACTGAGTTGCCTTATATTTTTGAAATAATCTCTGATGGGTGTGCTTAAAACAGATGCTCATGCATTGTAACTATGAAAGAAGTCTTGATCGGCATGATAACTACAGAGATTGTGCTTCACTATTGCGAGCCTTGAGCAGAAAAAAATTGCCTCATGTTGCTTCAAAGCTATTATTCAAGATGAAATCAGAAGGTTTACAACCTGACAACTCTACTTTGTCTGCTCTGATGGTTTGCTATGCCAACAATGGTTTATTCCCTCAAGCACAGGCTATTTGGGAAGAAATTTTAAACAGTTCTTCTGTGCCTAGTATTGGAATAATTTCGGAGCTGATCGATGCCTATGGGAGGATAGGATGTTTTAATGAAGTTACAAGGATTCTGCATCAAGTAAGTTTGACAGATTCCAGCATATTGCTGGAAATTTATGCTCTGGCTATATCTTGCTTTGGAAAGAGAGGACAGCTTGCAATGATGGAAAATACGTTGAAGGAGATGGTTTCCAAGGGATTCCCAGTTAATTCTGATGTGGGAAATGCTTTTATCATATACTATAGCACTTTTGGATCTCTAACTGAGATGGAAGTAGCTTATGGCCGTCTTAAGAGGTCGAGAATTCTCATAGAGAAAGAAGGAATTAGAGCAATGTCATTTGCTTATATAAAGGAAAGGAAGTTTTACAATTTAGGTCAATTCCTAAGGGATGTGGGTCTTGGTAGGAGAAACGTGGGAAATCTTCTTTGGAACCTGCTTTTGCTATCCTATGCTGCAAATTTCAAAATGAAAAGCTTGCAAAGAGAATTCCTGGCAATGGTGGAAAGTGGATTCCGACCCAATCTTACTACTTTTAACATTCGAGCTCTGGCCTTTTCAAAGATGTCTCTGTTTTGGGACCTCCATGTAAGCCTTGAGCATATGAAACACGAAGCAGTTTTTCCTGATCTTGTGACTTACAGTTGTATTGTTGATGCATATTTGGACAGAAGATTGGGAAGGAATTTGGATTTCGCATTAAGCAAAATGGACACGAATGATCAAGCTGTTACATCAACGGACCCATTTGTGTTTGAGGCCCTGGGAAAAGGGGATTTTCACTTAAGTTCGGAGGCACTGTTGGAGTTTAATCGGCAAAAGAACTGGACCTACAAGGAGCTGATTGCAACCTATCTGAAGAAAAAGTACCGGAGTAATCAAATCTTTTGGAATTACTGACAGGTTATCTGTGGCTTGCAGCTGAAAATTCATGTACAGCGGCTACAGCCATACTTTGCTTAATCAGGGAAAAAGAACAATGAATAAAAAGGAAAATGTACAGCTGCTTTCGGACCAGGTGTTTGAGAAGTAGGCTTTTTAATGTCTCAGCTGCTAACTAACTCATGCTTTTGGATTAACAAATAGTTCCTGTTTTTACTAAGTTGCATACCACTTGATGGTGGCATCCACCTGATATGGCCAGCTTACTAGTGAGGTATGTCATAGTTGTTTTCCTCATCCATATGTCACTTAAGGAGCAACTTTGACACTAACTTTTTTTTTTTTTGGCTTTCTCAATTTTATTCTTCTAATCTTCTACATGTTTGATTGCCCCAAGTCATGTTGTGGATCAGAACAACAAAAGCCTCCTAAAGTGGAAAGAAACCCTTCGTTCCTTGATAAAAGAGCTGCGTGGCGTAAATGATTTGAGTTCTTGGGTCACATCAATTGGTAGGTCCTTTGTGCATTCTAATTTCCTCTTCTTTGTGGTGCCTGAAATGGTTTTACCTTGTTTCATTTTTATTAGTTTTGATCTGGGAAGTGATGTTAATGGTATCCTGAATTTCCAGTGTCTTATGCTTTCTCGTATACTCTCAAGCTTCAATTTCTCTTCCTTTTAGATTTCAGGGCCTTTTAGGATTTTACGTCAAATGAAAAAGAGGAGAAAAAAAAACCTTGGTTCCTGTTTGGTTGCTTCTAGGCTAGACCTAATAAGGTTTTTCATGGCTTTTAGGATAAATTAATTTTTTTTCCTTTTTTGGGTCAGTGGACAACTTGATTTGTAAACAAGTGAAAACAACTTATTCATAGGTGTTTTATTATAGAACACCATCACATATTCCAAACATGGCTCAAAACAGTAGCCTTACCTGCAAGGTTCTCAGCGGAAGCTTTGAATATAGTTTGTAGTTTGAGAAGATATTCTAGAGGTTCTTTTCTTTTTCTCTATCCCCAGCCTGGTAAACTGTAACATTCTAGAAGTTATTTTCAGAACAAGTTAGTCAAATGCTAGCATTAGAGCTCACATCGAAAATTACGATCTTAAACAGTAGGCACTGAGCACCCACTTGAAAAGCATTCAAAGGTTATAGATTGACTGACCATCTCTGTAATTTTAGAATAACCCCAAATCTTTCCTGATCCTTTTGATTCTCCAGCATTTGCAGTAGCAAATAACTTATAAAGAGGAAAGCGAGCCCCATGATTTTTTCTTATAACCCTTCCTCCTATTGGCCTTTTATTCCATAAGGAAAAACCATCGAGGTTTATAACTTGATCTCATTTGGGGAATCTATACACAATGGATCATAGAAAGTATGTTTTACAAAGTCTATGAGGTCTCCATAGGTGGATGGGTACTTTAATAATTTCCTATAGCCCAAACTGGACATAAAAAATCAACGTTCTGTTATGACTTGCAATGATTTGACTTTATGCACTTAATTCTTCATTCAACACAAAAAAATGATGGAACCTAGTAACTTCAACAACCTAGAGCTTGTAGGGGCTTCCTACACTCGATTAGTTTCCCTACACTGTTAGGCACCTTTGGTCTAGGGTTGAAAACGCAACGATTCAGGTGGTTGGTGAATGAAGTTGGCATGGAACTGACAAGTTTGGCATTTCTTGGTGTAACACATCTAGTCTACCTTCATTGCCGGCTCGTGGAGATAATTCCAAACAATCTGAATTCATTTAAGTATCCAAGGCGTTACCAAAAGAGTCAATATTAAATAAATCGACATCTGCAAGATTGAAGATCTGAAGTAGCCTCTAGAATTGATTTCATGCGTGAGGAACAACAAAGAATAGAGGAAAATAACATTCCTGAATCGTTGTCCAACGTTCATTGTGAGGACAAGGTGGGTCGAAGAAGGAAAAGGGGGGGGGGGGGGGTGATGGGTCCATTAATCAGTTCGTTGAGTTTGTTAGGCTGATGGAGTCTTTTGGGTCCCGATGAGTAGAGTGGCCTGAATCGGTCAATTGTTGCATTGTAATCCACTTTAACTGTAAAAAGTGGATAGTCCTTTGAGGTAGTAGTTAGCCAGTTTGTTAGCATTAGGCAAGTGGATAGGATTGACCATCGGTAGTATAGACTATTCTGTTGTAAGAGTTGTGTTTAAAGCAAGGAATTGAATGAAGAATGCCATCTGGAATATCAAATTATCTTCTTGGTCTTTGGAGGCCTGACTCCCTCAAAGTGAGTCAATACATTTCTTTTCAAAAATTTTCAATTCTTTGCACAATAACTAGGAAAAGGAAAGGTAAACCCAACAAGGGGTTACAATGAGGTTTGTCAAATGAAGATTTCTATGGACGTTTTTCTGGTTTGGGGGATTTCGTGTTCTCAAAACATGTGGAAGAGTCCGACAATGGTAGTTTTGATATTAATGATGTTTTGACAAAGTCAGATGATACTTAAAGAGATTCGAAATAGTTCTAAACGGATGTCAGAGGATAAATTTGAAGACTTTGAGTTGGCATCGCGAGTGGTGGAATCACACTTTGAAACTAGGGATTTCTTTTATTCAGTGGATGTTAACGAGGTTGATGAAGCTGGAGGATATCAGGGTGGCTGCAGATGACAAGCAGAACGGTAGGAGCTCTAAGACGGACTTGGAACTAATGGGAAGCTTGAATGCAGAGTGTGAAGGGAGGCTGGTATAGGCTGATGATAAAGCTGAGGCAGTAAAGTTGTTTTTGGTTTTCATGTTATTTGATATGCCAAAACCACTAATTTTCCGTGTTTGGTGTAAAATATCTTATGTAGAGAAACTGTTTCTGCTGATGGTGACTCTTCTACTGCTATGGTTCTTAATGGTGTGGTCAACGAGGTTCTCAGACAATCAGGTTCACATTGCTTGTTCTTGGTGCTATCATGAAGTGTCTTGTTATCCTCTTGGCCATTGTTGTGGGGGTTTTGATGAAATGTGGTTTTGGATAGCACTCTAATAGTTATTTTCTAGTCCTTATTATGGTGTTTCTGTTCTGGCCAAGAATAGTCATCATTGTAAGATGTAATGACTAATGCGGCCGGAATATTTTATAGAAATTTTTGACTATTTCTCATGGCTGATACTAGCGGTGACTCAGCTAAAATTGACCTTTCTCTACATCAGACAATTCTGTGGTGCAACTTACGCCTATAAACTGGGTTTTGGGGGGGGGAGGGGGGGACTAATAACTTGATATTGGCTTAAGCTTTTGAAAAACTGCAATTTATTTTATGTGACTCAAGGGTATAATGATTAATGACTGGTCCTCTGATAATGAATTATCATTAGCATGGACCCTCTCTTTGTGCAAATATCACGTTTCTGGCACGACAAAGGCAATATGGGATTCAGAGCAAGATATGTATATATAAAAGTGTCTCACGTGTATTTGAGTTATACGAGATTATATTCTAACTTCGCCAGGGAGTGAACAGTGTTGGTGAATACAATATGTTGAACGGAATGCTTGAGGAGCTCAATCAATATCACCCTGTGACGACAGATATAAATGTCTTGAAGAGATGGAGAGAAGATTTCTATGTTATTAAGTTCTTGTTTCGTTTGCATCCTAATCTCCAAGGTATTTGTATCCCAAATTTAGCAGATGGAAACGTTCCTTCTCAGAAATGTTAATTCCTGTGTTCTAAGGGTATATGTTATTTCTTCATCTTTCTCAAGTACTATTTGAAGAGATAATTTAGCACTAGTATTTTCTACTGGAAAGCAGGTTCTTCGTGAGGAAGTGATAATTCTTGTGGCTGTGGTCCCAGTAACAGAGGCCATACAACATCTACTGGTTTTAGCTGTCCGAATGCCATGTTTTGATGTTGATAAGTGATAATGGTGGAGGTAGAGATATCCAAGAGTGTGATCATGATAGAGGAGGTAAGTGTACACCTTTTGGAGGAAAAGTGGATAGGTGTTAACGAAATTATAGGCACACCATGGGGGAAACAGGATAAACAGGCTGTTAGTGCTAAGGCAGTGTCAACTTTTTCAATACTGAACAGTATGTAGCTATCTCCAAGGCAGTGTCTACTCTTTCAATACTGAACAGTATGTAACTATCTCCAAGTCCAAATACTCCGCTTTTCTTCAGCAAGCACATCATGGATCTGGTACTGAAGTTGCTTCAGTTGCTCACTAACGTATTGTGCATATCTTGCTATTTTTGCCCAGTCCTCAAGTGTCATAAACTTCAAAGAGAGTCTGCTCATTTGACCGTACAGTCATCTCTATTTTCAAGTTTGATTAATTGTTCATTTGATTCTAGTTTGTAACTCTTGCTGATGGTGGTTGTCATCCCGTAGCTGGTGGGACAGTTTATCCTTCGTCTCCGTTATCCTTGTACTCAGTACATCAAGAATCCCACATTTCCAATTAATTTACTTACTGTTATACCAAATCTGTAAATTCTTCTGTAACTTTCAATCTTTTCTCGTGTGTTTTTTAGGGACTTCAAAACGAAGATGATTGGTGGAGGTCGGAAGCAGGGGGGACCGTACTCCCAGGAAATAGTTATTTTCAAGTCAAATACTAGCATCAAGGCTCTATCATGATGCATTTCTACAAGTAGCATATGAATTGACTAGTTTATAAATTGAAGAGAAGCAGATGAATAATAACGCCGTAGATTCTTACAAAGTTGTCTGAACTGCTTAATTACCACTATGGTTGGTCTGTTAAAAAGTAATCACAAACACAGAGAGAGAGAGATGCTTACATGGTAGTCATATAGATTATCTTGAGGATCATGCTGCAAGAAAAAGGATTTAACTAAGAATTTAGATCTAATTATGCACTTTTTGAGCAATAAGTCATTGCCATCACAGTATTTCTTAAACAATTAACAAATTCAAATGCAGTATAATTAAAATCTAACAGCCGAATAAATATGTATAATACAACGGCTGTCTATGATCAAGACTCCTTTTGTCCTGTTATTCAAACGTTTGAATAAGTTAATAGCTCACGATAGAGAAAATAGATGGTTGAATCAAAATAATTTTGTTTAAAGTCCTATTTTTGTTAGAGGACAATATTAATGTTCTAGTATGTTCCATCAACACACTAAAAGGGTTATACGATATATTCGGTGCGGACGTAGGCAACATTTCTTTTGAAAAATAGGGGACTTCTAAGGCAACATTTCTTTTGAAAAATAGGGGATTTCTAAGTCCATGGCTAAGTACTTATTACTTCTTGGGTTGTAATTGTTATCTTATTAGGTCGTTAAGGTATAAATAGTACTTGGACTTGGATGTCATTTTTTCCTTTGCTTTGTTCTACATTGGAAAATTATAGGATGCATAACCATAGACACCAAACTTAATTATCTCTCCTCACATTTTGAACAATTAAGGGCAAATGACACTTTATACTTGTAAGAGACAAAAATCTCTAACCTTCGGTGTTTGATTTGATTTGGTTTGGGAAGATGAATAGGGGCCAAACCGTTGGTCCTATAAAACGAGCAAATTATTAGAGATCGGGAGTAGATTGGCCGGAGACACTCCGATGCTTAAGTCAATAATGACTCTGAAAGAAAGCAAAATAATTTGCAGAAATTCTAGTGTGTACCTTTGACTCAGACTTAATCTGGATTTTATAGGATTTTATGGCCCACAAATTTAGCTATTGTATACGTTAGGTGGTACAACTAATGTTTAGCCGAATCTTTTTTTGATGTTAGGATCTCTCCTAAACTTCTTCTATGTTATGTCTGTTTTATAAGGGTGTAATGAAAACTCTCCTATGATTAAAACAATGTTCCCTTCAATTCGGCCTTGTCTTACTTTCTTGCTTGTCTTAGGGTTTCTGTAGGAGAATGTCTTGGTGTTATGCTTGGTCACGATGTTGAATTAGCTTTTTTGACAGCTTGGCCCAATGAACCAAGCACTATTCATCTGCTTGGTTTGATTATGATGGACATTATTTCCCTTATGCATTTCTTGCACGTGTTATTGGTCATGTATCTCAAGGCACGTGAGTTTATTAACTGTCCCAATCATGCGCAGTCATTTTGTACCCTTTCACTTGCCCCTTCAAGGAATGTTTGCCACATGACACATGTCGGTTGACGTTCTTTGACCGTTCATAATATCCGCATTTAATGCACTGCTTGGTTTCTCGCGAAAAGGCATTGTACGTGACTTTTCCCTTTTCCGGGCACCTTGCTTCATTTAATGCAAGTGTCCTTTCGTCTGTAGCGCCGTTTCCTTTGGCGGCTTTTCTTCTCTTTTTAAGGGTCCTCAATAATGTTCCTATCACTCCCCCCATTGTCGTCTTCAGAACTTTTTCTTTCTTCTACAACTTTGCTCTTTCTTCTGCCTTTAGAGCCTCTTATAACATCTTGGGTGATGTGGAGGTTAGGCTTCCAAGGGCGAATGAAGTCGTCACAAGTCTATTCCTTTCTATACGATCTCCACCATTGAGGGTGGGGTTCGTTTTCCCCTCCACCCTCTTTTTCTCAGAGTCCTTTCTACCTTCAAACTTTGTCATTTGCAGTGTCGTCCCAACTTATTTCGGATAGTGATGGGGGTAGTGGCCTTGAATAGTCTTCTTGGTACCAACCTGAGACTTTGAAAAATTCTGTATTGTTTCATCGTCAAGCCTGCTGGTGATGACAACTATTACTTGGTGGTTAGGAACAAGAGTCGTTATCTTGTTACTTATCTTCCCGATTCCAACAAGAATCATGATAAGGATGTGATTGTTGTTTATGGGAACTAGGAACATAAGACTGGAGAGGTGCCTGATTATAGATGCCCCTATGAGAGTGGTGCTCTAGGTAACCTTTTGTATTGTTTTGAAATGTTATGAACCTTTTTTTCAATATCCTTTGTGGGCCTTTTTGACTTGTTTTTATTTTTTGATGCCGAGTAGGGGAAAATGTGAAGGGAAGAATTCCTGAGCGGTCTGTCAACATGGAGGACCTTAAGAAAGTACGGTCTTACAATGAAGACCCTCTTTTGCTAAGTTGCACACCAACTACTCAGTTATAGTCCAACGTATCACTATTTTATAGTAGTTCCTGATAGGCCTAATTCACGATTGGCTAAAAATCGAAAAACACTCCAATCCCTCAGAGCTATTACCCTGCAGTCCCATCAGAAATCCGTCTTCTCTAGTCGAGGTCGTCCTATGAAGAATTTTGTTGACTTACTTTTTCATTTTGATGCGTTCCCAAGTTATGCTCTGATTGTTACTGATGAAGGTCCTGCTCCCCTTTGCTGGCGAAGTTACTACCCCATCTAAGATTGTTCGACCATCTGAGGCTGAACCAATTTCAATACCGGATAATGACCCGGTCGCTACTCCCACTGCCACTCAATCCAAAGCTGAAATCCTCGGGAATAATGTTCTTGGGGATGCCATTGCAAGTTCTCCCGAGGTCGACTCTTCTCTCGATTTAACAAAACGGTGAAAACTTGTTGCCAAGAAGAGGAAGGCTATGAAGATCAGTAAATCTGACTAGGGTGGTGCAGTGGTTCTCCCTTTTCGCCCCATCCTTAAGGAGAAGGGTAGGGAAATCTTGTGAGGGATTTTGCAGTTGCTAACATGAATGTTTCTATTGGTATTGGAAAGGGGGTAACACTACTATACCGCCAACCTACTTTTCGGTATGGTACCGAAAAGTAAGGTGGGCTGTATACGTGACACGTACCTCTTTAAAACCGGTGAAACCGGTTGTTGTACCTAGCCCAAAAGAGTTTTCACACACCCAATACAGTTGTACCTAGCCCAAAGAGTTGTACCACACCCAATAATTTGGAACCCCTACCCAAAAAAGTTGGAACCCCTCCTCCAAGAGTTGGAACCTCTACCAAAAAGTTGGAACCCCTACCCAAAAAAGTTGGAATCCCTCCCCCAAAAAATTGGAACCTCTACCCAAAAAAGTTGGAACTCCTCCCCCCAAGAGTTGTAACCTCTACCAAAAAAGTTGGAACCCCTTCCCCAAAAATTTGGAACCCCTACCCAAAAAAGTTGTGTTGCACTAATGACAGTAGTGCTGGTGGCTTGACCAGGGAATTCTCGGTGGTGTTGCACAAGAATGTGGTGTTTTCCAGTGAATTGGGACAACACCAAAAGGCGAAGTGAGTTTGGAAGAAACATGTTTGGATGGGGCTGTGGTGATGGCAGATCGTGGAGAAAGAGAGATATATACCTGGAAGGGGGAGATGGTGGAGAGAGAGAATGAATATTTATTGGATGATTTTGGATGTTAATTTGATGAATTATAATATCAAAAGTGTAATATAAATATAAAAGGTTAAAAGTATAATATCAAAGGATAAAAGTGTAATATTACACCATGATCGGTCGCTCATTCCAACGGCCGGTCTTAATTCATCTATAAATAAATTACACTTACACCCCTGAAAATATAACAATGTTTATTTATCCAGTTATTTATTTATTCATTTATTTTGGACATATTCCACAATAACCTTATCTCTCTACCCCGTTCCCGCATTTTTTTGCCATTCTCGCCTTTTTCTTCTTTTCCCGCCCAAATCACTTTCAATTGATGATTCGTTAAATTAACACCAAATTTATGTTCAATTGATGAAATCAATACCAAATATATATTCAATTCATACAATTTATATTAATTTGGTGTTAGTTTGATGAATCGAATGTTAATTTGGTATTGATTTGATGAATTGAATGTTAATTTGATGTTAATTTAATGAAGTGAATGTTTATTATACGAAACGAAATGTTAATTTGTTGAATTGAATGTTAATTTGGTGTTGATTTTGATGAATTAAATGTATATTCGATAAATTTCTATATTACATTGGTGTTGGTTTGATAAATTGAATTTTATTTGATGATTTTGGATGTTAATTTGATGAATTGAGTGTTAATTGGATGATTTTGAATATAAATTAAATGAATTGAATGTTAGTTTAGTATTAATTTGATGAATTGAATATTTATTTGATGAAATTGAATGTTAAGTTAATTTGATGAATTAATTATTTATTAGATGGAATTGAATGTGAATTTGATGAATTGAATATTAATTTTGTGTTAATTTTATGAATTGAAAGTTAATTTAGTGTTAATTTGAAGAATTGAATATTAATTTGGTGTTAATTTGA
Source organism: Ilex aquifolium (assembly GCA_951799425.1). Taxonomy (NCBI): domain Eukaryota; kingdom Viridiplantae; phylum Streptophyta; class Magnoliopsida; order Aquifoliales; family Aquifoliaceae; genus Ilex; species Ilex aquifolium. The sequence continues at coordinate 7,162,467 of OX637401.1, read as the reverse complement.
TGAATTGAATATTAATTGGATGAAATTGAATCTTAATTTGATGAATTTAATTTTAAATAGTTAATTTAAATGTTAATTTAATGAATTGAATGTTTATTATACGAAATGGAATGTTAATTTGTTGAATTGAATGTTAATTTAGTATTGATTTGATGAATTAAATATTTATTCAATGAATGTTAATTTGTTATTTATATAATGTTTATTGGATGAAATTGCGTGTTACTTTGGTGCTAATTTGTTAAATTGAATCTTTTTTGGAGGATTTTCGATGTCAATTTTATGAATTGAATGAATTGGAATATAAATTGGATGAGATTGATGAATTAAATGTTTATTAGTTGAATTTTAATGTTAATTTAATGAATTAAATGTTTATTAGGTAAAATTAAATGTTGATTTGAAGAATTGAATGTTAATTTGGTGTAAATTTGATGAATTGAGTATTAATTGGATAAAATTGCATGTTATTTGATGTTGATTTGATAAATTGAATATTTATTGAATGATTTTGGATGTTAATTTGATGAATTATAATATCAAAGGGTTAAAAGTGTAATATCAAAGGGATAAAAGTGTAGTATGATAAGATAAGTAAGCGTAATTATACACACGATCGATCTATCATTTCTACGACCGGTCTTAGTTTAAATTACACTTACACCCCAAAATTATAACAATATTTGCATTTTGTTCCCAATGTAACCCAACACAAAATAGTAACATTCAATTGATTAAATTAACATTCAATTTCATCAAATTAATATTTAATTCATCAAATTAATACAAAATTAACATTTAATTCATCCAATTAATATTCAATTCATCAAATTAACACTAAATCGACATTCAATTCATCAAATTAACACTCAATTTATCAAAATTAACATCCAAAATAATCCAATAAAAATTTAATTTATCCAATCAACACCAAAGTAATATGAAAATTAATCAAATAAACATTTAATTCATTAACTCAATGCTAAATTAACATTACATTTCATCTAATAAACATTCAATTAATAAAATTAACATTTAAATTCAACTATTAACATTAAATTCATCCAATACATATTCATTCGTCAAATTAACACCAAATTTATGTTCAATTGATGAAATCAATACCAAATATATATTAAATTCATACAATTTATATTAATTTAGTGTTAGTTTGATGAATTGAATGTTAATTTGGTATTGATTTGATGAATTGAATGTTAATTTGGTGTTAATTTAATGAATTGAATGTTTATTATACAAAACAAAATGTTAATTTGTTGAATTGAATATTAATTTGGTGTTGATTTGATGAATTAAATGTTTATTCGATAAATTTCTATATTACATTGGTGTTGGTTTGATAAATTGAATTTTATTAGATGATTTTGGATGTTAATTTGATGAATTGAGAGTTAATTGGATGATTTTGAATATAAATTGGATGAATTGAATGTTAGTTTAGTCTTAATTTGATGAATTGAATATTTATTTGATGAAATTGAATGTTAAGTTAATTTGATGAATTAATTATTTATTAGATGGAATTGAATGTGAATTTGATAAATTGAATATTAATTTTTTGTTAATTTTATGAATTGAAAGTTAATTTAGTGATAATTTGAAGAATTGAATATTAATTTGGTGTTAATTTGATAAATTGAATATTAATTGGATGAAATTGAATCTTAATTTGATGAATTTAATTTTAAATAGTTAATTTAAATGTTAATTTAATGAATTGAATGTTTATTATACGAAATGGAATGTTAATTTGTTGAAATGAATGTTAATTTAGTGTTGATTTTAGCAACTAACAAAAGTTTTACCCTTGTAGCTTGTACTTTACTGATGAAGAATGGAATATAAAATGACACTTGTATCCTCGTCTTTTAATCAAAATTGGATGCTAAAAGCAATTAAATACGTTGTCCATTTCAGGGTTATCTTGAAACATGTCCATTTGGATTTTATCAAATGGATAGGGCATAACCAGGGGTCACCCGTCACCCTCGCCAGGGTCCATCAAAAGTAAAGAAATGGCAAAGGCTACAACAATGCCATCAAGACGACAACAAAAGTTCTTTTGTTGCCTTCAATCTGCGAAGATTCATGGGCTGAAAAAACAATGCAACTTTTACCATTCGCAAGGCAAATGGAACTCTCTTTGTTTACAAAGACTGATAGTTCTTTCTGTGCACATTACCAAGGCTAATAAGCTCTTAATGTGATATATTCAAATTTGCTTCTGTTCAGCTGGTCATTCTGTGATTGCCTTTCGAACCCTGCATTTAGTGGACAGTGATATATTCCTCATGTTTTATGCACATGCATATTCGAAGTTGCTCAAATTGCTACTCTTCCTTTCTACATCTATACTGAATGTTTAAGAGAATCCCCCAAAAAATACAAATTTCATATAACCATGTACTCTAACGCTCAGTAAGAAGCACTCAAATCACTTGTTTTATTACTTCATAACAGCCAAAAACTTCGACTAATACACCAATGAAAATTTTAGGTGGTGTATAGCAAGTAATATCAACAGCTCTTGCTGAATTTGCGGCCATACAACTTCTCAGACTCGTACAAAATGTGATTTATGTGTCCCCTCGCTGCATTGTAAACCATAAAGCATACAGGTAAGAACTTTAGAAATTCTTTTGTCATCACAACATACTGTGCATGTGTGCATGAGTTAATTGGTGCTCGATCCCTATTTGCTTTATTGACCAAATCATGAGCACCATTATATGTATATTGTGGGTGGGTGGGTGGGGGTTAGGGGAGGGTTTGTAAAACCCGAGAAAATTTCAACCTTTGTGAAAAAGGGCAAAACGGTAAATTGCCACTACGGTACAGGTTGTAAACCTGAATTTTTCTAGAACTCGGATGACGAAACGGACCTCACCGTTGGATTCGTCTCGCGAAATCTAGTTACCACGTCAAATTTCGTTGAATTCCGAGATAGTCGGATTTTTCACGTTTTACGAGACGAACGGGCCCCGGGTGACCCTGTACACGAAATTTTTATAAAGTTTCTAAGTTTGGGGAAAATATTAGGCAAAAGTTAAAATAAAAATAATTCGAACTCGAACCGGAGCGAAATTTAATCGTTTCGGGATTAAAACGGACCCGAAATTAAATAGGACGTGTGGCGAATTGTGGGCCAAGTATTCTAAAATATAAATAGGGGGAAAAATTAGATTTTTCCCCATTGTTCAGCCGGTTTCAGCCGATAGGGAGAAAGAGGGAGAAAAGAGAGAAAAACTCACATTCTCTCTACGATCTACGGTGCTACGGACCTCGAATCCACGCAAGCCAAGAATTAAAGTCGCTCTACTCATCGAGGGCTACGCGGCTATACCAAAAAGCGCAAGTTTTACCGAAGATCAAGGTACGGGATTTTCGAGAAGTGAGGGTTTTTGCTTGAATCGGGTTTTGGAACTTCCCTTGGTCGTTTCTCACGCTTCAAGAGGTAGGGTTTCTTCCTACTAAGGTTTATTCCAAGCCTATAATGTTTTTATGGAATGGGTAGGATGATAACCTATGTATCTCTTGCCTATTGTTGTGAAATTGGGTGAATTGGGTATTGAAATTGGTAAAAGAAATCCTAGCTTGGATGGATATTTGGAAGTTACTAAATGTGATTTCTATGATTGGATATGTGAAATGAACTCAATGTGAATTCATGTGTTATATGAAATTGTGGGCATGTTATGTGTTTATATATATGCCTTGAAATTTTAGTATGTTGATGACATGCTTGAAATTTGTATTATGGGAATTATATGCTTTTGATATGATTTTGCCATGGAATATGAGAAATGTGTTGAGAAGGTTCATATGTCACTCATACCATATTGAACATTGTGTTGGTGTTGCGATGGAGCACCACATTGCATATGCACGGGAATATCGCATTTTAGGAGGTGTGTGTGCATGGTTGTTTGTCTTCACCACGCATGGTGGATGACGAGTGAGCTCGGGTAATATGGGTCGATGACCTAGTCGAGTAGCATGGTTTATATGTTGATAGGGTTGGGGTAGCAAGAAGGGCTAGAAAATCTCTCGGGCGAGAGACCCGGTGATTGGATACGCACTCCGTTGGTATAAGAGCCCATAAAGTGTGTCGGTGTACGCGGAACCGTTGGTGGAAGTCCATGAATTCCGTGTAGGTTGGGTGACCTTTGGTGTGAGTCCATGAACATCCACCCCTACAAAGACCCTAGAATGAAATGTCATTTGATGTGGAACATAAATGACGGATTGGTACACATTGGCACTTGCATGTGTAGAGGAGCCGGGAAGGGCTCGGTTGATGTGCATGAGTGAGTCTCACCTCATTTCATAGCATGGCACTACATGTTTCAACATGGAATATATTCTTGTTGTGGATTGTTGATTGATAGCATGTGACATTTCATATGCATTTAGGTTGGGGAGTAGCCTCTTTAGGAGATACTCTATTGAGCGTGGCTCACCCTTTATGGGAAAAACATTTCAGGTGTGGGTTTTGCTCCGGCGGATGGCTCATTTGGAGAGCATCAAGCATGAAGGGGGCCGGCTTGTGGCCTTAGTTTAAGTTTTGTAAAACCTTTAACAAAATTCCATTTTGATGTATATATATTATGGAATGAATTGTAATAGAGATTGTATGAGTTGGGTATTATATGGAAAATCTCATTAAACATGTATTGAATGAGTTGGGAGTGTATGGGGTAGCTTTAAGGATGGTTTGGAGGGGAAAGAAATCTATTTTTATGCTCACAGTCTGAAAACCTACCGGAAGGTGTGTGTCGGCCTTCCGGAAGGTTTTGCTAAAAACCCCAGCTTGCCTTGTTCACAGCTAATACCTTCCGGAAGGTTTTGCCCACTGGAATGAACCTTCCGGAAGATTTTAGCTACTGGAGTAAAACCTACCGGAAGGAGTTGTCTACTGGAATGGACCTTCCGGAAGGTTTTGCCTTGGGTTTCTTTTTGACTGCCAAATTCTTCCGGAAGGCTTTGTTTTCTGGAATGAACCTTCCGGAAGGTTTCGGCTACTGGAATGAACCTTCCGGAAGGTTTTTGCTACTGATGTCGACCTTCCGGAAGTTCTTGAAATTGATCCTTTTCATTTAACTGTTCTTTCAGCGACCTTCCGGTAGGTGTATGTCGACCTTCCGGAAGGTTTTTCCAAAAAAAATTTGAAATTTTCAAAATGTTTAGCCATGCTTTTGGGCTTTGTTTTCTTTGGTTCCTATGACATAAATGGACATAAATAGAGGTATAAGTGACCTTGTGGATGGTAAATCCGATTAAAAGCATGTGAATGACGTGGTGTCGGGTTATACGACTATCACGAGTATTTCCGCGGGTTGACGGATGGTCAACGGTTAATAAAGGACCCCCGGAAATTTGGGGTGTCACAGCTTGGTATCAGAGCATAGGTATGCGATTTACCTAGGGCTTGATGGGGCATGGGTCTAGACCATTGCATTCATTGTACATTACATGTTATGTGATATGTGATATGTGTATTATATGCATGGTAAAACGTGTATGAAAAAAAAAAAAATGGACACACTAGGGTTAGAGAACTTAACCTTGGGAGTGGAAAAGCAAATGAACGGGAAAGTTGAAAGCGTAAGGGTCCACTATTGGAGGCATACGCCCTACTAGTGAGACAATGAGAAAGATTTAAATGTTTTAACTTTGGTCCCTACTTCGGGATACTAAGTTAGTGTGCCATTGCCATTTGACGTGTGTGTAGATGGCAAGTGGAAGGAGAGGACGTCGGGGCGGTGGACGGAACAATAACCAACCACCACCGGTCTTCGATCAACAAGCATTTACGGAAGCCATGGGTATGATGGCGGCTACTGTTGCACAAGCTAGTGCAAGTGCCGGGCATGGAGGTGCGAGTAACCTCCAACAGTTTAAAGCACACAAACCTCCAGTCTTCATGGGAGGGGCGGACCCGATGGTGGCCGACCATTGGTTCCGGCAAGTCAACAAAATCTTAGGGGCTATGGAGGTCACCTCAGACGCTACTAAGATAAGACTAGCTGCATTCCAGCTAGAGGGAGAAGCCCAATTGTGGTGGGATTGGGTGACGGCATCGAAGAACTTGGAGGCCATGACATGGGGAGAGTTCAAGGAGCTCTTCATGGGTAAATATTTCCCAACGGCCGTTCGACATGCAAAGGCCCGAGAGTTTCTAGATTTGAAGCAAGGGTCAATGACAGTGATGGAGTATGTGGCTAAGTTCACCGAATTAGCCCGATTTGCTGATGATTACGTGGCCACGGATATGGCCAAGGTAAGAAGGTTCGAGGATGGGTTGAAGCTATCCATCCGGGGAAAGATTGTGGGCCTCCGCCTGCAAGACTTGGACTCTATGGTCGAGACAGCTATGGCCATTGAGAGGGAGGTTGACGATGCTCGAAGCATCCGTGAGGCGGGTGCAAAGGATAAGAAGAAGGAGGGTCAATCCTCTTCTTCTAGTTCGGGGAAGAAACAGAGAACTTCTACTCCACAAGGACAACAAGGACAGGGCCGCGGCTATCAAGGCCAAGGCCAAGGTCAGTTTTCCCAAGGCGGGAGAAACTTCAGGACTACCTACCAGGCGGGCCAGAAGACATGTTTCCATTGTCACCAACCGGGGCATATGAAGCGGGATTGTCCGCAGAGGCAAGGATCCCAGAGCTATGGGACACCTCAGTCCCAGTCATCAGTGGGACAGTCACAGACACACCTTGTTCCTCCCTACCCCACCACGGGCCAGGGAAACCAGTATCAGTTCCAGGGCGCTACTCAGGCCCCTACCACCTTTCGAGCGGGGACTCCGCAGTCGGGCCAGATGGGCCAAGGCATGGGTCGAGGCCGAGGACAGGGCATGCAGGCCGGGACTTCGGGGACCCAGGGGCGTGTCTACGCCATTACACCTCAGGCTGAGCCAGTGGACCAGTCAGTCATTCAGGGTACATTTCTACTTTCTCGCCTATGGGCTAAAGTGTTATTTGACTCTGGTGCATCACATTCATTCATTTTTGCATCATGTGTGAGGGATTTGGGCTTAGAGGTTGATACCTTGGAGGAGCCGTTATATGTGAATTCACCCCTAGGAGCTAGGGTGTGTGTGAATCAGATATGTCGGGGTTGTGAGCTAGAGATCTCGGGGATTCTACTCACCGTGGACCTTAGGGTTATGGACATGTCGGAATTCGATGTCATCCTTGGGATGGACTGGTTGGCGGTGTATCGGGTCGTTATTGATTGTGACAGGAAAAGGGTCACCGCCTATACACCGGACGGTGTTTGTTTCAAGTTTCAGGGGGAAAAGCATGATGCTCTACCTCAAGTCGTGTATGATTCACGATGGCATGGGCAATTGATGGGTTGGCTTGCGAGCCTTACCCTGGAGGACGAGGCGAGACAAGAATTGGGTCTACCTCGGGTGGTGTGTGAATATGAGGACGTTTTTTCGGACGAGTTACCGGGATTACCTCCCCATAGGGATGTGGACTTTAACGTTGAGTTGCATCTGGGTACTTCACCCATTTCTATGACTCCACATAGGATGGCGCCAGCTGAGTTGCAAGAACTCAAGGTTCAGTTACAAGAATTACTGGACAAGGGCTTTATTAGACCGAGTACCTCACCTTGGGGCGCTCCGGTGCTGTTTGCCAAGAAGAAGGATAAGACCCTTCGATTGTGTATAGACTATCGACAGTTGAACCGGGTCACCATCAAGAATAGGTACCCTTTGCCGAGGATCGATGATCTGTTTGATCAACTGAGGGGAGCGCGGGTCTATTCAAAAATAGATCTCCGCACGGGCTACCATCAGTTGAGGATTAGGGAGTCAGATATCCCTAAGACGGCGTTCAGAACGCGGTACGGGCATTTCGAGTTCACGGTGATGCCATTTGGGTTGACGAATGCCCCGGCGGCATTTATGGATCTCATGCATAGGGTGTTCCAGCCCTATTTAGATCAGTTTGTCGTAGTGTTTGTTGATGACATCCTGATCTACTCTAAGACAGAGGAGGAGCATGAGGGTCACTTAAGGATTGTTCTCCAGACCTTGAGGGACCACCAGTTGTACGCCAAGTTCAGCAAGTGTGAATTTTGGCTTACGGAGGTGAAATTTTTGGGACACGTGGTGTCGGCTTCGGGGGTATCAGTTGATCCGGAGAAAGTCGAGGCAGTTATGAGCTGGGAGAGGCCAAAGTCAGTCTTCGAGATACGTAGTTTCTTGGGATTGGCAGGGTATTACCGGAGGTTCATCGAGGACTTCTCCCGACTAGCCGCACCTATGACTAGATTGACCCGGAAGGAGGTCAAGTTCGAGTGGAATGATTCGTGTGAGAAGGCATTCCAAGAACTAAAGAGGAGACTCACTTCAGCTCCTATCTTGATTGTTCCAGAAAGGGGACAAAACTACACGATATATTGCGATGCCTCCAAAGACGGACTGGGTTGTGTCTTGATGCAGTCCAGGAGAGTGGTGGCTTATGGTTCTCGACAGTTGAAGAATCACGAGCAAAATTACCCCACGCATGACATGGAATTGGCGGCCATAGTCTTTGCCTTGAAGGCTTGGCGCCACTATCTGTATGGTGAACGATTTGAAGTGTTTTCGGACCACAAAAGTCTGAAGTACATCTTCACTCAACGGGACCTCAACATGAGGCAGCGTAGGTGGATGGAGTACCTAGAAGACTATGACTTCACTTTGCATTACCACCCTGGTAAGGCAAATGTGGTGGCTGACGCACTTAGTCGGAAGTCACGGGGTGTCTTAGCTAGTGTGGCTTCCCGGGAGTGGCGGATGCTTGAGGCCGTGGGCCAATTTGGGCTGCATTATCGGGGTCGGACTCAGGGTGTTTTAGGGAGTTTGGTGGCTACGCCTTCCCTACTGAGCAGAGTGATCGAGTCACAGAGACAGGACTCAGAGTTATCATCCATCAGGGACCGAGTGCAGGCGGGTACTGGTGACGAGGGCTGGGCCATTCACTCGGATGACAGTCTTCGGTTTAGGGGAAGGGTAGTGGTTCCCCAGTCGGCGGAGCTGAGAGAGGAGATCCTCAGGGAGTTCCATTGCTCTCGTTTTGCGGTGCACCCAGGCGGCACGAAGATGTATCATGATCTTCGTCGCCAGTATTATTGGAGCGGAATGAAGAGACAAATTGGCGACTTTGTCAGTAGATGCCTCACATGTCAGCAGATTAAAGCCGAGCACCAGAGGCCAGCAGGGTTGCTCCAGCCCTTGGAAGTGGCTGAGTGGAAGTGGGAGCACGTCACAATGGACTTTGTGACCCACTTGCCATGGACATTGCGGGGACATGATGTGGTGTGGGTGATAGTGGACCGGCTGACGAAGTCGGCACACTTTTTGGCGGTGCGGATGACCTTCACTCTAGAGGAATTCTGCAGGTTGTACATAAGGGAGATAGTCCGGTTGCATGGGGTACCCGTATCTATAGTATCGGATCGGGATCCCAGGTTTACGGCTCACTTTTGGGAGAGTTTCTAGCGAGCCATGGGAACTCAGTTGAGGATGAGCACAGCCTTTCATCCCCAGACAGATGGTCAGTCGGAGAGGACCATTCAGACGTTAGAGGACATGCTACGAGCATGTGTCCTAGACCTCAAGGGTAGTTGGGAAGAGCATTTACCCTTAGTGGAATTCGCCTATAATAACAGCTATCAGGCGAGCATACTGATGGCACCCTATGAGGCGCTTTATGGGAGGCCTTGTCGCTCTCCGGTTTGTTGTACTGAAGTTGGAGAAAGACCCTCTACGGGTCCAGACTTGATTAGAGACACCTCGGAGAAGGTGAACCTGATAAGGAAGCGTCTTCTCACGGCTCAGAGCCGGCAGAAGAGTTACGCCGATAGGCGGCGGCGGCGGCCTCTGGAATTTGAGGTGGGAGATCACGTCTTCTTGAAGGTGATGCCTAAGAGAGGGGTGATCAGATTCGGCAAGCGGGGAAAGCTGTCGCCGAGGTATATTGGGCCCTTTGAGGTGCTTGAGAGAGTTGGCACTGTGGCTTACAGATTGGCGTTACCGCCAACTTTATCGGGTGTTCACGTCGTATTCCATGTCTCCATGCTCCGGAAGTATACTCCAGATCCGACGCATGTTGTGGATTGGGGCGAGCTCATAGTTGATGCGGATGGGACCTTCAAGGAGGGACCAGTGCGTGTCATGGATAGCCGAGAGCAGGTTTTGCGAGGCAAGACCGTGAGGCTAGTGAAGGTGTTGTGGCAGCACCGAGGAGTGGAGGAGGCAACATGGGAGCGTGATGACACCATACGTGCCAACTATCCTTTCTTATTTGAGGATGGAGGTACATTCTTATAGTCATTTAGTATTATATGACTGTTGCATATGCGTGTAATTGTGTGTGCATGAGTGTGTGAATTTCGGGGACGAAATTCTTTTAAGGGGGGAAGAATGTAAAACCCGAGAAAATTTCAACCTTTGTGAAAAAGGGCAAAACGGTAAATTGCCACTACGGTACAGGTTGTAAACCTGAATTTTTCTAGAACTCGGATGACGAAACGAACCTCACCGTTGGATTCGTCTCGCGAAATCTAGTTACCACGTCAAATTTCGTTGAATTCCGAGATAGTCGGATTTTTCGCGTTTTACGAGACGAACGGGCCCCGGGTGACCCTGTACACGAAATTTTTATAAAGTTTCCAAGTTTGGGGAAAATATTAGGCAAAAGTTAAAATAAAAATAATTCGAACTCGAACCGGAGCGAAATTTAATCGTTTCGGGATTAAAACGGACCCGAAATTAAATAGGACGTGTGGCGAATTGTGGGCCAAGTATTCTAAAATATAAATAGAGGGAAAAATTAGATTTTTCCCCATTGTTCAGCCGGTTTCAGCCGATAGGGAGAAAGAGGGAGAAAAGAGAGAAAAACTCACCTTCTCTCTACGATCTACGGTGCTACGGACCTCGAATCCACGCAAGCCAAGAATTAAAGTCGCTCTACTCATCGAGGGCTACGCGGCTATACCAAAAAGCGCAAGTTTTACCGAAGATCAAGGTACGGGATTTTCGAGAAGTGAGGGTTTTTGCTTGAATAGGGTTTTGGAACTTCCCTTGGTCGTTTCTCACGCTTCAAGAGGTAGGGTTTCTTCCTACTAAGGTTTATTCCAAGCCTATAATGTTTTTATGGAATGGGTAGGATGATAACCTATGTATCTCTTGCCTATTGTTGTGAAATTGGGTGAATTGGGTATTGAAATGGGTAAAAGAAATCCTAGCTTGGATGGATATTTGGAAGTTACTAAATGTGATTTCTATGATTGGATATGTGAAATGAACTCAATGTGAATTCATGTGTTATATGAAATTGTGGGCATGTTATGTGTTTATATATATGCCTTGAAATTTTAGTATGTTGATGACATGCTTGAAATTTGTATTATGGGAATTATATGCTTTTGATATGATTTTGCCATGGAATATGAGAAATGTGTTGAGAAGGTTCATATGTCACTCATACCATATTGAACATTGTGTTGGTGTTGCGATGGAGCACCACATTGCATATGCACGGGAACATCGCATTTTAGGAGGTGTGTGTGCATGGTTGTTTGTCTTCACCACGCATGGTGGATGACGAGTGAGCTCGGGTAATATGGGTCGATGACCTAGTCGAGTAGCATGGTTTATATGTTGATAGGGTTGGGGTAGCAAGAAGGGCTAGAAAATCTCTCGGGCGAGAGACCCGGTGATTGGATACGCACTCCGTTGGTATAAGAGCCCATAAAGTGTGTCGGTGTACGCGGAACCGTTGGTGGAAGTCCATGAATTCCGTGTAGGTTGGGTGACCTTTGGTGTGAGTCCATGAACATCCACCCCTACAAAGACCCTAGAATGAAATGTCATTTGATGTGGAACATAAATGACGGATTGGTACACATTGGCACTTGCATGTGTAGAGGAGCCGGGAAGGGCTCGGTTGATGTGCATGAGTGAGTCTCACCTCATTTCATAGCATGGCACTACATGTTTCAACATGGAATATATTCTTGTTGTGGATTGTTGATTGATAGCATGTGACATTTCATATGCATTTAGGTTGGGGAGTAGCCTCTTTAGGAGATACTCTATTGAGCGTGGCTCACCCTTTATGGGAAAAACATTTCAGGTGTGGGTTTTGCTCCGGCGGATGGCTCATTTGGAGAGCATCAAGCATGAAGGGGGCCGGCTTGTGGCCTTAGTTTAAGTTTTGTAAAACCTTTAACAAAATTCCATTTTGATGTATATATATTATGGAATGAATTGTAATAGAGATTGTATGAGTTGGGTATTATATGGAAAATCTCATTAAACATGTATTGAATGAGTTGGGAGTGTATGGGGTAGCTTTAAGGATGGTTTGGAGGGGAAATAAATCTATTTTTATGCTCACAGTCTGAAAACCTACCGGAAGGTGTGTGTCGGCCTTCCGGAAGGTTTTGCTAAAAACCCCAGCTTGCCTTGTTCACAGCTAATACCTTCCGGAAGGTTTTGCCCACTGGAATGAACCTTCCGGAAGATTTTAGCTACTGGAGTAAAACCTATCGGAAGGACTTGTCTACTGGAATGGACCTTCCGGAAGGTTTTGCCTTGGGTTTCTTTTTGACTGCCAAATTCTTCCGGAAGGCTTTGTTTTCTGGAATGAACCTTCCGGAAGGTTTCGGCTACTGGAATGAACCTTCCGGAAGGTTTTTGCTACTGATGTCGACCTTCCGGAAGTTCTTGAAATTGATCCTTTTCATTTAACTGTTCTTTCAGCGACCTTCCGGTAGGTGTATGTCGACCTTCCGGAAGGTTTTTCCAAAAAAAATTTGAAATTTTCAAAATGCTTAGCCATGCTTTTGGGCTTTGTTTTCTTTGGTTCCTATGACATAAATGGACATAAATAGAGGTATAAGTGACCTTGTGGATGGTAAATCCGATTAAAAACATGTGAATGACGTGGTGTCGGGTTATACGACTATCACGAGTATTTCCGCGGGTTGACGGATGGTCAACGGTTAATAAAGGACCCCCGGAAATTTGGGGTGTCACAGGGTTCAATACAGACAAACATAAAGAAATGAAGAAAAGACCGAATAAATCATTGAAGGAGTTGGTATGGGGAATGGCAGTGAATTGTGATCGACTCTAATGATATAAGTAGCCAATGAGATCAAGTGAATAACAATGTGAAATGAAATTCACTCATCCTTCAGCTTCTGAATTTTGTCTGGATCTGTCTCACGAATGTGTTTTTTGAACTGCTGCATCACCATATCAACAACAAGCTCCGTGTTCTGTTGTTGCAGATTAATTATAGTAGAAGAACCATGTTAATATTCCTTTCCTTCTAGGTGTTTGGGCAGTAATTCATTCTAAAACCCCAACAGAGCCTCAACTACGAGTCCTATGTAAAGTATAGCTACTCATTCACTTAAGAAGTCAAATTGTCAGACACTAAATTGAACTACCAAGAAAATAGAACAAACTGGTATCTAGTGTTGTCTTTCCAAAACTAAATCTGTTAAGGTTAGGGGAAAAAATATTCATCTTTTTTTTTTCTTTTTTGATTAGCAAGGACAAGATTCCAAAAATTTTTACACGAAGTAAAGATTAAAATCAAAAGCAAAAATATATCTCACAAACAGATTTCTAATTCATCCTTAAAAAAAAAAAAAGAATTCTCCCAAAATTAGGAAAACCCAAATCCAAAAGGAAGCCAAAAGACGAATTCTTTCAAAACCAATTCTCATTGGCACCCCTGATCTAAGTTTCTCAAGAATCAAATCATAACGAAGCTTAAAACATTGATATATACAAGATAATACAAAAGATGAAGGGAGATAGAAAGAATAAAAAAATAGAACATAATCATAAGAAATTAAATTATACTCACTTCAAAGATTTGAATAACAAAACACAAGTACATTTCACATTACGATTAATGTATGCACATAACTGCAGAATTATTTCCTCAAAATAAAAAATAAAAAAGGAAAAAGAATGAATGAAACTAACTCTGATGGCATTGTTGGCAAGTTCAGGTGGCAGCGCTATTTGCAGATACGACATGATTATAAAAACCCTAATAATCAATAAACTGAGTATTAACAAACTAGATCAACCACCAGAATGCAAATTACATACCAATATCTTCAATTTTACATAGTGGAGTGCTTTCATCAGGTATCACAAGGAAAACTACTAAACTTCACATCACAAAACTAACAAATAAACCTTGTGCAACACACCCACCAAAAATAAAAAATTATTGAAAAGAACAACTAGCAGTGCAAGGAAAAAGACATATTGTTATAACTATCAGTATCACATATATAATTTTTTGTCGACAAAATTTCCTTGAATTGAGACATACCCAATGAAAATTCAGATACAAAACCACTTAGCTAACTGCTGAGACAAATAGATCCGAAGTAGAAAGTCAAACACTCATCACTAACATCAAAGAAGAGGAAAGCGAAAGTATGCCTTCCCATCAAATCCAGATAAAGAACTAACCATCAAATTCCACAATTATGCAAATTCACACAAATATATAACTACAAAATTTTTGCAGAAAAATATATAAATTCATACACATATGTATCCATATATAAGGGTATTCACTATTCACATAATCTATCCTTTTATGTATGTATGTGGATATATACAAAATCACATATAGACAACTTGTAATGCACTACAAACAACAAAAAAGAAAGAAGCCACAAGAACAAAATGAGAAAAAGGAATAAATATAGACCAAAAAAAAAATCTAGTTAGAAAGGGCAAACCTCCTTTTTTTATAGTTTATATGTTGTGGAAGGGATATCTTGCAGGAGAACATGGGGGAGTTGAAAGGCCGGGGGATCCACTGTTCTAAAGAAAAAACACGTATTGTATTACAAAAACACGCATTGTACATCATGAGATGAAGACAAACTGTCATTGGTAAAGTGGAAACAAACATTAATAAGATCATTCGAATAAAAAATAAAGATCAACATAATATCATTTATACCCCATGGTCCAATTTTTTTATTTCCTTCCTTTTGATTGTCTTCAGACAATCCTTGCTATAGTGAAAACAAGCATCGATTAGATCATTTGAATAAAAAATAAGATCAACACAAAAAATTTAGCATTTAGATTAAAAAAAATCTCCCACTAGTAAAAAAGCCGGGAGGTTGTTGGGCGAGATAGCTTAATATCTTCAGCTTCAGCTGCATGTTCCTTCTTCATCCTAATAGCTTCAGCTTCCTTCTTCACCCTAAACATAAAATAAACCATTAACCACAAAAATGGCTTGACCATATAAATTACGATATTAACTAAAAAACATGTTCACTTACATTAGAACGAGTCAAGACTTGGATCACCAAGGTAAGCAACAGAGGATTATCAAAGACAAAGTCATGCGAAAAAAAAAAGTAATGGAGTTTCACAGTGTGCTCGCAGACTCAACAGGGAAGGCAAGACCAGTAACCACGGTGAAAGAGATGGAGGGAAGGCAAAACCAGTAACCAGTCGTTTAGGCGGGAAAGTGGGTGGAGGGAGAAGATAAGGTTTTTGTGATTTGTGGACCACAATATTCACTAGAATATATATATATATATATATATATATATATATATATATATATATATATATATATATATATATATATATATATATATATATATATATATATATTGTAATATGTGGGGTGTAAGTGCAATTTACATGTGAAGAATTAGGACCGGCCGAAGAAACGTGAGACCGATCGGGGGTTAATATCACACTTTTATCCATTTTATCCCTTAACTATCACACTTTTATCCCTTAAATAATCAAAAAAATCCTACTGTAGTCCAAAAATATTCAAATATTTTTTAAATAGTCCCATTTTTTATTAACAACAAATAAATAATGAATAAAATCAAATAATTAAAAGAATTTTAAATAAAAGAATTGTAAATAATGCTTCCAACTATTTGGGTCAGGGTTATAACATTTTTGGATTGGTTCCAATTTTTTGGGGTGACTCGAATTAACTAGATTACAACTGTTTTGCTCAGATTTCAACTATTTTGGATTGGGTTATAAGCTTTTGGTATGAGGTTTAATTTTTTAGGATTGAATTCTATTTTTTTGGGTAAGGGTTCCAACTTTTTTGGGTAGGGATTCCAACTGTTTTGGGTAGGGTTCCAACTTTTTTGGGTAGAGGTTCCAACTCTTGGGGGCAGGGGTTCCAACTTTTTTGGGTAGGGGTTCCAATTTTTTTGGGAAGAGGTTCCAACTCTTGGGGGAGGGGTTCCAACTTTTTTGGGTAGTGGTTCCAACTCTTGGGGGGAGGGGTTTCAACATTTTTGGGTAGTGGTTCCAACTTTTTTGGATAGGGGTTCCTACTTTTTTAGTACGGGTTCTAACTTTTTTGGGTAAGAGTTCCAACTTTTTGGGTAGAGGTTCCAACTCTTGGGGGGAGGGGTTTCAACTTTTTTGGGTTCGGGTTCCAACTTTTTTGGGTAAGGGTTCCAATTTTTTGGATAGAGGTTCCAACTCTTGGGAGGAGGGGTTTCAACTTTTTTGGGTAGTGGTTCCAACTTTTTGGGGAAGGGGTTCTAACTTTTTTGGGGAAGGAGTTCCAACTTTTTTGGGGGCAGGGGTTCCAACTTTTTTGGGTAGAGGTTCCAACTCTTGGGGGGAGGGTTTCAACTTTTTGGGAAGTGGTTCCAACTTTTTTTGGTAGGGGTTCCAACTCTTGGAAGTAGGGGTTCCAACTTTTTTGGGTAGAGGTTCCAACTCTTGGGGGTAGGGTTTCCAACTTTTTGGGTAGTGGTTCCAACTTTTTTTGGTAAGGGTTCCAACTTTTTTGGGTAGGGATTCCAACTCTTAGGGGGAGGGTTTCCAACATTTTTGGTAGATTTTCAACTTTTTTAGTAGGGGTTCCAACTTTTTTGGGTAAGGGTTCCAATGTTTTGGGTAGAGGTTCCAACTCTTGGGGGAGGGGTTTCAATTTTTTTGGGTAGTGGTTCAAACTTTTTTGGGTAGAGGTTCCAACCCTCGGGGGCAGGGGTTCCAATTTTTTTGGGTAGTGGTTCCAACTTTATTGGGTAAGGGTTCCAACTTTTTTGGGGGGTTCCAATTTTTTTGGGTAGGGGTTCCAACTCTTGGGGGAGGGGTTTCAACTTTTTTGGGTAGGGGTTTCAACTTTTTTGGGTAGTGTTTCCAACTTTTTTGGGTAGGGGTTCCAACTTTTTTGGGTAGAGGTTCCAACTCTTGGGGATAGGGGTTCCAACTTTTTTGGGTAAGGGGTTCCAACTCTTGGGGGTAGATGTTCCAACTTTTTTGGATAGGGGTTCCAACTCTTTTGGGTAGGGGTTCCAACTTTTTTTGGTAGAGGTTCCAACTCTTGGGGGTAGGGGTTCCAACTTTTTTGGGTAGGAGTTCCAACTTTTTTAGGTAAGGGTTCCAACTTTTTGGGTAGAGGTTCCAACTCTTGGGGGAGGGGTTTCAACTTTTTTGGGTAGTGGTTCCAACTTTTTTGGGTAGGAGTTCCAACTTTTTTGGGTATAACGGTTGGAGGAGATTTCAACTTTTTTGGGTAGGGGTTCAACTTTTTTGGGTGAGGTTATTTGTCAAATCCTACTCTTTTCCATTACCGGTTTAGCAGGTAACCGGTCTCCACTTTTTAAACTGATCAACGGCTTCAAAAATAGGTAAATTACATCAATGGCCCAAATGAATGTCGGTAGGGTACTGAAAAGAGAAATTCGGTATTGTAGCCTGACCCTTGTAAAGGTGGTCATTCTTCCTCCTGACTTGGCTGATAACGAATCAATGACCGATGACCAAATTTCTAGAAGCACTCTTTAGTCGATGGTGTTCGTAAGTTTTTGTTCTTGTGATGTGATTTGGTAATTGGGGTTTTCTTTCTAAGTCTTTTCCATTGAAGGTCTCCAGCGGATTCACAAAGTTTGTGCCTGAATTACACGAAAGGACAAGGCCATGAAGCAAGCAATTTACGATCATATGACCACATAGGAGAAAAATGAGCAGCTAGATGTTGAAGTCACGAAGTTTGGTGAAATTATGTTGATTCTCTTGGCTCATATGACGGAAGTGGCCACGTATCATTTTTTTAGATGGTATCACGCGCTCAACACGTTATCATTCTGTTAAAACCTTAACGATCCGTCTATGTGGGAATCAAAATAATACTAATTAAATATTTTAGAGACCAAATTGATAAAATCGATATATTGAGGACTAAACTGAAAAAAAAAATGCATACTTTAGAGACTAAAAATACTATTAACCCATTTAATTATTAACACGTCCAAAATGTCCTTCCCAAACATTTGAGGAGACAACAACATTGTAAAGGCAAAGATCACTATTCTTACCAAAATTAAAATTTTTTACATTACTTAAATAACCCTTCAGATACATAACTTTTTCCAACAAAGTTTACACTCCCACTCAATACAACTTTATTAGATTTGAACAAAAGTCTATATCCATATGAATAAAAAGAGAGCCACCAATTAAATTCTCTCTAGTGTCTTGCACATGTTATGTTGGAAAAATTGGATGTAAATAAAGTGAATGGCAGGGTGAGGCGTGGACTAAGTCGTTCTCTTAAGACGATTCACGCCTCTTTATGAAAAATCACAACGCAGAAGGCAGTAACGCGTCGTCTCCAGGATACAACAACCCAACCTATTGACTGTTGTTTCACTTAGATATGCATAATTGAATGAAGCAGAAACTTCACACACACCTTTGAATATTGCCCAAAAACTTATATAGTAAGAAGATAGTTGATATCAGATTGTATATCTCTATATTGAAAATATGTGTATATATATACAAATAATATATGTGTTTAATAGACTGTAATTACTTCTATATTTAATTGGATAATAACTTAAAAAATATGGCTGTTGGAATACTAGTCGTTAGTCCTGGACTAGGCCTAGCAGTGTGGTTCGTAGATTTTAGAAATCAATATCTCATCCGTTAGTCTCACCCCTGCGCACGTGAGAGTCCCAAGATTTCTCTTTAATTCAAAGGCTAGATAACACTAGTATATATATATATATATATATATACTCAAGTACTTTTGGATATTTAGTCGATGTGGGATTGAGTTCTCACACATAAAAAACACTCTTTTAGTTAAAATATTCTAACATGTTACACCTTATAAAGATACAAAGTCTTTCAAGAACTGAGCAATATATCAACGAGTAATGCTATTTGGACATAAAAATCTAACATAATTTACTGACATAATGATGTGGCTTCATAGGAATTATTGAATCAACACCAAATTCTAATATTTGATGGGGTCTACAGTCAATCCAAATATCACAATAAATTAGGTTAGCAAATTATGTCAGATTTTTACAGTCTATCTTTCTTTGTTTTTCTTCTTGTTGTGATTCGTGTGTGCGATGAACAACCAATGAAACAGAATAATAGAAGAACAAAAGAATTTACGTGGCTCAACAATTTGCCTACGTATACGATCCTAGAGCGGCTGTCTTGTTTTTATTCTACACTGAATTAGGGTTATAACTTAACTTATATATGTTACGACCCTTATTGGGACATCTCGAAGGTACGTGCTACGTGGGGGGCTATGGCCTCGCACCCCCCCGGCCTATCTTCGACGCGGTAGCATCCTCCGACAACTAGCCCATTATCCCCTTGGGCTTGGTGTAACTCTCCATACTCTGAATATGAGTTACCTATCTAACACTTCTATTTCAAGAGAAACGACCAAACTATCTAAGATTAGAGTTTCTTGCTTATCCTTTGAAGATAATGCGAAAGCATGCCAGTTTAGAGGGAGTTTATCAACGACTATATCAACATGAAACCTCTCATCAATTTTTATTT
Source organism: Ilex aquifolium (assembly GCA_951799425.1). Lineage (NCBI taxonomy): Eukaryota > Viridiplantae > Streptophyta > Magnoliopsida > Aquifoliales > Aquifoliaceae > Ilex > Ilex aquifolium. Next base: position 7,142,570 of record OX637401.1, on the reverse strand, counting down.
TTATTTGATTCAGGTTTTGAACCAAAACCTGAAGTCCATGGGCCTGTTGCATAACAGATTTGTCATTAGTTATTCCCTAGAATATAGTTTTAAAGCCCTTCATCGTCTTTTATATATATAACTTGTCCAGTATTTTTCTTGTTCCTGAAATCTCAGATTCTGATTGACCAGCCAAACTTGAAATCAAAAGCTACAACATTGTTGGGCCAACAACAATGCCTTATCATTGACACTGCTCAAAAGAAGCTTCATACAACACAGCTTTAGTCTAAAAATATTCCTTGACAAACCTCAATACCTACCTCAGTTTAAAAATTCAATATCAGCCAAACTTAAAAATATTTTCATTATGAAAAATAATGTAAAAGATGAAGGGTGTAATAGTTCTTTTAGGTCTTCAGCTATTGTCGTTAGTCAATTTAACCCCCTTGAAGCTTAGAGGGGACAAATTGCAGCACTTGAAACCACAAATAATTGCAACAATTGACATAGTTGGAGGTGGTGGATTGTAATTAACCCAACTTTGTATATTCATCCTTAGTAATCTATTACAATGAATATTTAATTGTTATAACTTTAAAATAATCTATATAATAAAGTACAATACAATTCAAATCTTAAAAGATAAATAAAATGACTTTTACTTTTCGCGGTTGAGATATCTTCAAATTTTCATCTAAAGTTAATCCGACGGCTAATATTAATACTTCAAATTTAATATGAAAAATAGACATCTAAAAATGTATTTGGAGTGACTTTTTAAAAGTACTTTTAGAACTTATAACTACTTATGAATACTTTAAAAAAAAAATAGTATTTGGAACCGCTCCACCACTACAACCCCCACTGCCCCACCACCATCACCGCTGTTGCCGCCCCATCACCACCTCTGTCACAACAGCCACCACCTCCACTGCTGTCGTTGCCATCACCACTATCGCCATCCCACCACCACCACCGCCGTTGTCATTACTTTCGCCATCCCACCACCCCCCCCCCCCCCCCCCCCCCGGCCGCCGCCGCCCCCTCACCACTATTGCCACCCACCACCGATTGCTATTACCGTCGTCCACTGCCACCACCTACTATAATTTTCATCTCATTTTTATATTTATTACCATTATCACCGTCGCCCACCATCAACACCCACCACTACTATTGTTGCTCACCACCACTCATCATCACCCACTATCACAACCCACCACCACCCATCATTGCCCACCATCGCCGCCAGTCATTGTCACCCACCCCCATCAAACTTACCACCACCAATCGTCATCGCCCACCACTGTCGCCACGCCCACCACACTTACCACCACCACCAACGCTATTTACCACAACCCATCACACTATCGTCCAGAAGCACCCGTCGTCGCCCACCACCACCATCATCACTGCCCACCACCGTCGTCGCCCCACCACTACCACTACCAACCACCATCACCCTCGCCCACAACCACCACCGCCGTCACCCATGACTGTCACTACCACAATCGTCACCAAAAATCCACCACCAACATCATCATTGTCACCCAGAACTGCCACCATCACCATGGTCGTAGCCACCCACCACCACCACCACCACTACCACTACCACCGTTCACTCCCACTACAACCAATGTTTAAATTCTTTTCTTTGCTCTATGTTTGTAATTTGATTTTAAGTATGAATATAAATATATTTATTGTTGACCATTTTTCTTATTATTATGTACCTTCAGGCACAGACAATAAATAGTGCTTCTATAATAAGACAAACACCCACTGAAAAGTAAAGTAAAAGAACAAAAAACATCATTATAGAATTCCTAAAAAGAATGGGACATAAGAAACTAATCTTTGCATTTTACAAATATTGATCCCTTAATCTCTTGGTTGGTAGAATCGTATGAGAATTAAGAATGACCAATAAAATTAAACTCAGTTATATGATTTTATCGTATGATTAAGCCACCATACCATGTGATATTGTGATAGGCATCAACAACGCACACATACTATTTCCCGTTTTTCTTTTGTTGGAGAATTGTTAAGAAGTTGAGTATTTTAAGGGCAGGGGAGAGTAGAGCTCGAACTCGGGTGTATGACATAGTAAGGGCTACCTTACCTGGGCTCACCTTGACTTCATCATTTTCCTCGTTCGGCACACATCAATTTTGAGCATTGACACCAAGTCCAGACAAAGCACTTCCCGAAATAGGCTTAAGCCTCTGAAAAGATTCAAACCTTTAACCCAGAAGCTTCTGTGCCATGACAATGTTAATAGGAATAGCAATTGAAGCCTATTGAATCCAAACATTCAACTGTAACTTTCAGCTAGGAAGAACAAACATATTTGCATCACCGACAAACCCCTTGACCATAGTGACAATGCCTTAAAAAAAACATCAAATGATATGTTCTGGAATCAAAACATAGTTTATTTTCCTTCTTTAGCTAAAGACGCACCCATCTTTTATCTTTTTTTTTCACAATACATGCACACTTACACCTTATCCAAGATCGGACCAGACCCTAAACGCTGACATCCACCTCAATAACACAAACTTGGCCTAACTTTTACAGGTCGATAGACGCCTTATAAGCTCATGCCACTTGATTTCCCTAATCAACGTGGGACTAGTTTTTTCACAATGCATTCACATAATCCTCCAAGAAGGAACCTCAAAGGCTAACACTAACCACATCATCAAAATGACCTTAAAAAAACACACAACCTGAGATAGACATCTACAAGACTAGACTTCAAAAACTAAGATGCTACAACATTAACTACATTTGACCCCATGGTTAAGAGGCCAACAAACGTAAAACATAGACATTGCTCAAACTATGAAATTTGCCTATATTGTTGCATAAACAGAGATTAGACCCATTTTTCAAAAGACATGGAAACTGACAGTTTTCGATGCAGTCAGACTTTAATAGGGAGGACCTTTCACAGGTCATTACTAGCTCTCGATTAAAATAGGTCATGCAGCATGTAGAAAAAGTTGAAGCTTAGCGCAGCACAGCTTGGATGAGATGGTGAACAGCTTGATACATGAGATTGTTATCAGCAATCTTCAATTTCTTTGATTTCACTTTTTCACGAGAACATATATCACAACACGTGGAGTGCAGTAATCTGGATGCCACTGTGATTGATCAACACGCCCAATATTGAACTCCTTCATTGCAGAATCTAAGAAATATTCAAGGACAGCATCTAACAAGGGAACAAGTATTTGAGATCTCTGCAACTTTATAGCAATAGGAAAGTATAAGACACAAAACTACAATTCTTACCATTTCTAAGCTCTCCAGCCAAAAAAATTGTTGTTTGAGCTTCACACAGTCGAATTAGTGTGGCTAACAAGTCCATCACTGCTCCCTCGCTGTATATTACATCCGAGCCAATCACTGAAATACATTTTTGCCACAAATGACAGAAAATTGAATAGAGATCCAAATATATAGAAAGTGGTAAACTTACTTAGACCGAGGCTATTAAGAACTCAATTTGACTTATTTGCTAATGATATTCTAAAAGAACTTGTTTGACAGCAGGTGTAAATCTTGGGTTAGTCCAGAATGCTTAGCTTAGACCAGAACAAAACTATTCGGCCATAGGAAAATCTCACTGAAATTGCTACAGAACTAAATGGATGTCAGGGCATATGTGGCCTCTTGTGTAGGGTTGATTGATTAGGACCACCCAAGGATATTTTTTTATGGTTAAGGGGCCTCTTCACTTATTATCAATTAATGTTGAGTTGGAAGCTTTAATATGATATCCAAGATGATCCAGGATATAGTCACTGGACCAAGTCTCCTACCCATTTGCATTTTCCGGTATAGATCTGTAAAGCAAGCTTGTATCCCCATTGAATAATTAGCACCACTCAAGATTGATTTATCGGGTAAATAATGCTACTTGATTTTGGGTAGGATGTTATAAAATGGTATTAGAGCTGAATCTTGCCTAGTTGGTAAGCCAAGTCTCTCACGCCTTCGAATTTTCTGTCTTGTCCATCTATTTCAGTTCGATTTGTTAAGCCACGTGCACACCTGAGACGCATGTAAGAGATGGGGTGACGAGAGCTTGTATCTCACATCGGAACATCCAGTGTTTGTTATATATTTAAGAAGCTAAGTCAAATTATTTCCAATTAATTTTAAGTTGGATACTCTTAACACAAATATCACCCAGAATTTTGTTATACTATCATAGTTCAAGTCTCTTGGAACCATCTAGCACATGAGACTTATGCAATAAGTCAATCAATTGGGAATCATCAAACCATTCTTCAAAGGCTCTAATTCGTAAAGCTCACAAATCTGAATAATCTAGATATATCCAAGTGCCAATATGCAATAACTGTGTCAAAATGGCTCCACAAAAAAATAGTAGGAATGGGGAACATGGACCGAAGACCTATAAGCTTAAGCTTTTAGGTTAAGCAGAGTTTAAATGTATATTAAGGCCCACATTATAAATCCGCCCATATTCATAGAAGTATCACAAAGTCGATGATGAGGACATGACCTATTTTTTGTGTACTTTCCTAGATCTGCTCTCGTTCCACAGCTGGATTTGCTATTTCAACATGTAAATTTGATTTGGATGCCTATTTTTCTTCACATTTACTTTTTGTAGATTGCTTCTCCTCTTGTATGTTCTTCAGATGATTAAAGCCTTTGAACACCCTCTTCATCCACTAATACTGAGTGTTGCCCAAGACGTTTGAATCTGTGCCATATAGTCCTCAGAGTCATCTACACATTCAATGTTCAGGTGCAAAGAATAGCAAGATTTCCGGTTTAAGAAATATTTTATGATATCAGGCTTAAGATATTCTTCATGCTTCTTTCATTTTCCTGCTCATGTTCCTCGCACTTCAAATGCATAATGTTCAATCTAATCTAATTTAGTGCCATGAGAAGTGAGCAAACAAACACTAATGTTGAAATTCCACATTGCCTTTTTCTGGTGCTCAAACTTGAGATTACTATAGAAAACTAACAAAAATTCTAATTACGAGAACATGGACTGAATGGGACACTGAAGTATAGAATATGCTCAATCACTAAATTTTCTAAACCACTGTACATGTCAACCAAATCAACGTATTTATACCAATGAAAATAGGCTGTCATCCTTGAGATGAATACCATGAATGTAATTTTACAACTGCCTACAATTTGAGAGGGTGGCACGAAAACATTTACCAGTATGCTAGGTGTTAAGAACAGATAATGTGGGGCTTGTTACCGTAATCAGGCAATGGTGTAATTAATTCCAGATCAAGTTGATCTCCCCAAATGAGCTCATTCACTGTTGCAGAACCCCGCACATCTCCATACAAATTAGCTTCAACATTCTTTTTCAATAGCCTCAGTCTATCTGGCAGATCAGTAAGAATAGCTTGAGCACCTAAAAGTGCCGCAATACAGCTGGAAACATGAGAAGAAGAAGATAGTTCACGAAGAGGAGCAATGACTTCTTGGGTAAACTAGTGAATAAATGAGCAATGATATTGAGATTTAATTTACTGACCTAATTCACTATGACCTTTGGATTGACTGTGGGCTTCATCAAACATTGGAACTTGGTGTTGATCCAATGGTTCCACTGAAGCCACATAATTATGTCAGCAAATTAGGTCAGATTTTTAGGTCCAAATAGAATTACTCGTGAATAAATATATATATCGATCAAGGTGAATTACTTCTAATATTAGTCATTTCTATGTAGGCACAAATATGAAAAACTATCATTTTATAGATATGTCCTGCAAAAGCATCCAGCTGACATATTGTGAAAGATGAAAATCCAAATTGAATGGACCATTGTGGTTTTCACTTTCCCCTCATTCAAAAACGGCTCACTAACTGCAATATATGAAAACTTGAGCTTCGTAAGGCTTGAGCACATCTACATAATAATTCCAGCTCCCTAACTTAAAGGCTTATGGGATCCGATTTGTTTTTAGCATCTTTCTGGGCTTTGATCACCAAGGACTTTGACCGAGTTCCTTTCTTTTGTATTTGGAGGGATGGATAGCTTTATGTAGGGATGGATAGCTTTATGTAATTTATAGTCAGGCCCTCGTATAGTGGAAACCTATGATGTAAACTGGTTTCTTTCTTGTTTGATATTAGGCTGGATGACTTGCCCACCTAACAGTACAATTGTTTGTTTCTACCAGAAAAACTGAAATATATAACAATTGTCGAGGTCCCCCAGAAAGTCTCACATAGTAACAAACATGGGAATACATATAAGCACTATTATTACCCAACTAATCCACAGCCAGAGCCCAGTTCAACAACCTTCTTGCCTCGAAGAGATATCATCCCTGATTCCACAGCATGCTCAAGGAACTTCCCCAGAACAACTCCACTGTCCCACATCACCGCTCCAGTTACTCCAGGCGTGCCCTACAATGGCAGTAACTCAAATTATAAGATGTACACACAGAGGAACAGGAAAATATGATTGATTCATTTTAATAACTGTATATCATCACATTGTTGCACCTTGTCCTTGAATACATTTCTGTTCACAAAGACCCAACATGGAGGACAAAAACCAGAACAAGAAATCCAGCCGAGTACATACAAAACTCCCAGTTCAACAAGTTGTGAACACCATAGGAGCTCAGCTAAACCACACTGGATCAATTCAATCTTCCAAAAACTCAAGGTTTTAAGTCGGTATTGGTTACATAACAATTATAGTGTAACAGTATTGACAATATCGGTCATTCTTAATGGTAATTGGTTACCAATGTGAACTTTTTTTCTTGCTAGCAAACCCCTAAAACTAGAGGGCATACACCATTTCAACACGAGTTTGTTGGATTTCAATGTTCTTTAAAGATTTTAGCTAGTTTAGTGATGCATAAAGAAACAATTTTGTTATAGATATTGAAGTTTCCAACCCAATCAATGTTTATAGAAGACTTATTTAGGATTATTAGAAATAAGAGAGAAGAAATTAAAAAGAATTTTGAAAAACTGAAGAGCATAATTATACTGAGGGTTGCTATTCATATTCATATTCATATTGCAAGTGGTTTAAAATTACAAACTGACTCCAAGACTGAGACAATATGATTAGCTAACCCTACAAATCCACTTAACAGTCTCCTCAAGCTAGACCGTAGATATCTATCATACCCAACTTGTTGCATAAGACATTGTCCTCTACCTGGAGCTTTAGTAAACACATCACTTAATTGATCCCCAGACTTTAGATATATAGTAGTAATATGGTTACTCATGGCACAATCTCTTGCACATTCTTCTACGAAACACATGCATAGAAGCAATGGTATTGCTGGCTTGCTGCCGGTTAAATCAAAACTACTTTTTTTTTTGACAAATCAAATTAAATACATCTCTCTTGCAAAAGAGGCTTTACCCACACTACCTCAAAAGCAATGTGTCATAGCTTTATACTCAATTTCAGCACTCGAACTAGCTATACAATTTTATTTTTTGCTCTTGCACGTAACTAGATTCCCTCCAATAAAAGTCCAGTAGCCAAAAATGAACCTTCTATCGACACAATTTCTAACTCAATAACATTAACATCAGAGAACCAACCGCATCAAGTGAAGTAGATTACTTTAACATTATTTAGTTCATGGTACAATTTTTAAGATACCTTGCAATTAGACATAGAACACCCAATGTTCTGATTGTGGATTCTGCATAAACTAACTAACAGTTTCAACAGCAAATGTGATACAATTTCAAGTCAATGTCAAATATATAAGCTTTCCAACCAGCCATTTGTATCTCCGTGGGCTATCAAACACTTCACCACTATTCTTGTCAGACATCATGTTAAGCTCCACTTTGGAGTGTCAATTGGCTTAGTTTGTTACAAACTCGTTTCCTCCAGAAGATCAATAACATACTTTCACAATAGCTTCCTTGGATCGAGCAACCTCTATACTCAAGAAATACCTCAAAGCTCCAAGGTGGTTTGCCCAATTGTTTACCCAAAGCAACCCCTTCGCGTGACGGTGGTTTACCCAATTGTTGTTTAGGTCTAGTACTAACATCCCTATAGTTCCATGTAATCTAATATCATCAACATATACAACTAGAGTTATTAAACCATACCAACTAAGACAAACAAAAACTGAGGGATTTGATACAAATTCTCTTCATTCCAAAATCAGCAACAAACCATCGTCAGCTTATTAAACGAAACCTGTGAAGACTGCTTAAGCCCATAACTAGTCTTAATGAGCTGACAAACTTCCTCACACCCCTCTTAAACCACATACCATGAAGGTTGCGGTTGTTCCATATACACCTCTTGTAAATCCCTATGAATAAATGAATTCTTAATATCCAACTGATAAAGAGGGCAATCCTTTATAATTTGAAAGTTTACATACGAGTAGTATTGTACCATAAAGATGCAAATATGATATGGGTATGACTAACAGCTAATCAAAATTAGCAACATATAGAAGGAAAAACACACATACATACACACACACACACACACACAAATGTCCAAAAACTGGCTTACACCAAAATACTAAAATTAACAAGTTTTTGCCAGACCATGTAATAGTAGCAGCAGAGATGCAGATATTAAAAGGGTAATGGTAAAACAGCATTAATGATAAAAAGATTATGAATATACACATATATATTTCCCTCAAACCACCTCAACAAAGCCTAGTCCTAAATCAGCTTCCTATTTCACTATTGTGCTCTTGATGCTACTATGTGTTCTTACTATCTCATTTAAAACAACTGTCGGTCTGCCAAAACCACCCCAGACATGATTGTAAATAGTAGAAACATATATACACACACAAGACATATACACATATGCATACAGAAGGATAATGGGTAACATAGACAAATTAGAAGGATATAGACGGAAATATGAAATGGAAAATTGGGAAACAGCTGATAAAGGTTATAGAAGATATACATGGGCATCCACATATGTATGCACGTATTGATAGAGAGAGATAGAGAGAGAGAGAGAGAGGTGTAGATAATACCAAAGAAGAAGGGGACTGGAGAATGGAGAGTGAGCGGCCACAAGCATCGAGACGAAGTTGGAGTGAGGATTGGTGGACAAAGGCGTTGTGCTTTGAGAGTGTGGGCTGTTGAATCCCCCAAAGTAGCATTATCTCCTCCCATGGGTCACCCGTCACCACTCTCACCTTCCCTCCGTATGATCCCATCCCTACTACCATCTTAACCTCCTCTTCCTCTGCTTCATCAACCTCCTCGACCAATTCACCACCCAACACGCCACACTGCATAGTGAATCTGTGTTAGGTTTGTGGGTGTGTGGGAGGGAGAGAGAGAGAGAGGGTGAGACTGCTTTTTCCGAAAACAGAGAGATACTGTTACACTTGTGCTAGGCACTTATTTTTCGGGGACAACCTAATCGGGATCCTAAGGTCACGTTAGGGCTTATTGGAATTATAGACGTTATACTTGAGTGACCTATTCACGTGTGAAATCGAATCCAATTAGGGGTGGCAATCGAGTCGTATTGTGTCGGGTTCGTGTCGTGTCGAACATTAGTCGTGTCGAACATTAGTCAACCTTAACCCAACTCAACCCATTTAACTAATCATGTCGTGTAAAGTTGACCTGTTTATTTTCGTGTCGTGTTCGTGTTCTTATTCGTGTTGACCCACATAAACTTTGAATAAAAAATTTAACGCTAAGATTTTATTCACTTAATTGAATCTCTCTTCACACTTTTTCTATAAACCAAAAATTAACTTAATAATAATAATAATAATAATGAGTAGTAATATCTTTTTTATATAATAATTATGTCAGTGTTTGATAAACAGTTACAAATAATTAATATTTTATTTCTATAATACTAATTAAATATGCTAATCGTACATCCCACAACCAAATTAAACATCAGAAGTAATGGAAAAAACAAGTTATTAGAACATGAAAACTCATACATGCAACAAAAATGGCAGGTCAATCTCCTTCGAGTTAAAAACTTCGTGTTGACGGGTCAATTCGGGTTAAGTGGGTTGAACCCGAACACGACCCATTAACACTTCGTGTTGACGAGTCGTGTTATACACGGGTTTGTATTAAAAAATAGTCAACCCAAACTCATTTATTCGTGTCGTGTTCGTATCGAATTATCGTGTCGTATCAAAAATTGTCACCCCTAAATCCAATCGATTTATTTTATTAGTTTTGTTGTATCTTTACGATTTGAGTGATTTTTGGCTGTTACCAAATTTGTCAATTGTCAATATGTCTATTAATAATGTCAATATGCAGAAAAGAGACTATTAGAGTCCTAATAAGCTTGTCAATATGTAGAAAACAGACTATTAGAGTTCTCTAGCACCCATACCCACAAAACCTAATAATCCTTCAAGATGATGATTCTTAGAGAGAAAAATTGGAGGAGAGAAAGAGTGACGAATTTTGGTGTGTTCTTGATTGTATTCTATATCTATATAATAAAGTAGAGCTGAGTTTGAATTTTGGAGACAAAGAGAGGTCCAGATCGTTTTGAGACAAAACATAAACACATCCAACGGATAATGTAATCCCAACATAAAAGACGGTTCAGATCATCTTATAAATACAGATCCGACGGTTTACAGTGAGTATTGAATTTTATTTTCTTGCCCAACAACATTTCTTGACTCACGTCTCTCTCTGCTTCGAAATCTCTCAAATCTTTCTCAATCCCGTCCAAAATCCAAATCCCACCCATTTTAACTGCACACACACGGCACCCCAAGCACTCCAGCCCAAGCCAAATTCTCTCTCTCTCCTCTGTGGATAAAGACCCAACTCAGCCTCTTATTTTCTTCTCTCTCACTATCTCTCCCGCACCCCCCGGTGTATCTCTGTCTCTCTTTTCCAGAAGACCACTCTCCTACCTCTCACTCAACCCACCACTGTTCAACCAATGGTCGACAACAAACAGCCCAGGTACCTCCCTCTCTCTCTCTCTCTCTCTCTCTCTCTCTCTCTCTCTCTCTCTCTCCTTACCGCACCTCTTAGCACTCTCTCTGTCTTACATAGCACGCACACGCACACGCACACACACACACCACATAACACGCACATACACATACACATCGCACATACACAACTCACACCAGTCGCAAATACACACGACAACACATGCACAAACACACAACATAGCATTCAAGACCCACACACGTCCATAGAGGCGCGCACACATATCACACACATATACACAGACGCACACATTCACACAGTTGAGCACACAGTTTTTTGTGTAAATTTCAGATTTGGTGTTAATTTGGGTGTTAATTTTTCATGAAATTGAATATTACAATTAGTTTGATTCATAATGGGTGTTAATTTCGTGAAATAGAGTTTGTAGATGTTGAGTTGAAATTAAATGTTAGTTTATTTCAATCAAATTGGACGTTGGGTGTTAATCTCATAATTTAATGAAATATTAGGATTTTTATTGAATGTAAGAGTTTGAAAGTGAATGTTAGATATAATTTGATAGAAATTGAGTGTTAATTTTGAAATTGGATGTTGAGTTGACAGGTTATTGAGTGGTAATGTAAATTGTCATACCTTTTTTCTCTCATTTCTTGGTGTTAATGCTAGGGTTTTGTTCCCATATTTTTATAGTTTGTTCTGTGCTCTTTCTCTCTTTGTTGATTTCAAGACTAACCATAGACAATCACACACACCAAATGAGTCAAAACACATTACTCTCCATTGTAGAAAATGTGTTGTTAAGCTGTACGTAGTGCTAATTCTTCTTTCTTTTGTTTCTTCCCCCTTCAGAATATTGACCAGGAGGTTGTGTATGAGTTTGTATCAAACCTGAAGTACGGCACTTTAACTTTGTACATATGATTTGATTGGTTATTGCTAATAAGAAATATTTTTTTTCAGCAACTAAAAAGTTTTTGATTTTGGTGTAGTACATTTTATTGACTGAATATCACTGTTAAACTCTCTTTTTGGTCACTATAGGCGTGAAACACAATTTATGTCATTGGTGGTGTAATCTTGAACTTCACTGTTTCTTTTGCCTTGGGTCATTCTTTGTGTTACTGTCAATCTAGCGTGTGACAAATATTTTGACTATATGTTTGATGTTTTTGAATGTGGTTTTCATATGCTGTTATGTATATATGTGCATCTTTATATGAATTGCTACAATGCCTAGGGTTTTCATACGCTGTCGTATTACTCTTGAAATTCTATCTACTTCAGCATTTGTGTTTTAATTATTGTCTGACATGTTATGAATTGAGATTTTTTTATGAACTACTAAAGTGCATTTGAAGGTCAGGTTGTTTCTTTTAATTTAAATTTCATTTTGGTCGTCTTTGTAAAACCCGGGAAATTTGGATTTTTTTTCCAAAAAGGGCAAAATAGTAATTTGCCACTATAATGCGTATTTAAAATACTCATGTTTTAGACCTCGGATGAGGAAACGGAGTTCGCTGTTGAACTCGTATCGCGAAAAAGAGTCACCTTGTCAAATTTCGTCGAATTCCGAGATAGTCGGATTTTGCACGTAAATCGAGACGACTGCGTGGCGATTGACCTTTTAAAGGTCCCCAAAAACGAGAAATATTAAAATTCCTTATAATTGAATTAATGTGCCAATAAAATTTATTTGGACTTAACCCGAGATTTAATGAGTCGTTTCGGGACGAAAAACGGACCCGAAAGTAATAAACGAGCGGTGCGATGTAGACCACACATTTAAAACTATAAATAGGGCTAAAATATCTGAAAACTCAGATTTTCTAAGCCACTTGAGTCTTGTTTGGCCGGCCAAGAGAGAGAGAAGAGAGAGAAGAGAGAGAAGAGAGAAAAGAGAGAAAAGAGAGAAAACCTAAAACTCCAAGCTTCCTCCGTCGATTCCCGGAGTTCCGTCGCTCGGATTCCGTCGAGCCAAGAGCTAAAGTCGATCACATCGACGAGGGCTACGCAACCACACCAAGAGCAAAGGATTTCACCGAAGATCCAAGAGAGGAGATTTGGGGGAAATCTAGACTTGGGCTTGGAAAGTGTTCTTGAAGCTTCCTTCGGGTGAATTACGCTTCAAGAGGTAGGGTTTCTCCTACTTGGGACTATTTTTCACCTATGGTGTCATATGGGTGGGTAGGTGTGTATAGAACTATAGGGTTTACTTACCTATGGTTATGGAAAGGAATGTAAAATGGTTGAATTCAAGTTCTAGTTTGAACTCGATATATAGAGGTTCCTTGTGTCATTCTTGGAAGTTTGGCATATAGTGATATGCTATGTATTTATATGATGGTCATTCTTGGAAGTTTGGCATATAGTAATATGCTATGTGTTTATATGATGAGGTGCTAGTTGTGTACATTGAGCCTTGTCATAGGAATGAAATGATTATGTGATAACATGATGGTTGCCTTGAAGGTGTTGTTAAATGCCTTTTGTATGTTAAAGTGTGTGACACATGACTATGTATAGCATGCTTAAGTCTTGTGTTGATTGGATATGTTGCTAATGTGTTAGCTTCATGGGAATATGGTATTTATATGCTTTGATATGATTTGCCATGGATATATATATTTAGCATTATGTTGTATGCAATGGAACATGGCATTGCATATGCATCTCATTACATGGGTGTGTGTGCATGGTTGATGTCAATACCACACTTGGGGATTGACTGTATGACTTGGGAAAAGTTGGGTCGAAGACCTAGCTAAACCGCTTGATTGCATGATAAATTGGGTCGGGATGAGCAAGAAGAGGCATGACGACCTCTCGGGTGAAAGACCCGGTGTTTGGGGGGTGCACTCCGTTGGTATAAGAGCCCATAAAGTGTACGGGTGTGGAAGACCATTGGTTAAGTCCATAAAGAAGTCCGATCCCAAGAAAGACCCTAGTTTTCAAAATATCATTTGATGTAAACATAAATGATGAAATGAAACACTTTGGCATTGCATTGTGTTGTATGAGTCGGTGAGAACTCGGGTTAAAATGCATGAGTGAGTGACATCTCATTTCATGACATGGTATGTTGCATTCCAACTTAGAATGCATGTCCTTTTGATAAATGATTGTTTGCAAATGAATGTTGCATGAGCATGAGCATCTAGGGGGAGAGTAGCCCTGGTAGGGTTTACTTTACTGGGCGTTGGCTCACCCTATACGGGAAACATTTCAGGTATGGGGTTTACACCGGCGGATGGCTCACTTGGAGAGCATTAAGAATGAAGGGGGCCGACATGTGGCCTTAGTTCGAGTTTTTGTAAAACTTTTGTATAAATTCCATTTTGATGTGTAAATTATGGAATTAAATGTAATGGAACTTGTATAAGTTGTGTATTTTATGAAAAATCGTATTATACATGTGTTGGATGAGTTAGTAATGTATTAGAATGGATTGGAAGTGAAAAACAAAGGAAAAAGGCAAAACTGGCAAAATCGTACCGGTACGCGTACCGGTACGTAGACAGACAGAAGGCAGAGCGTACCGGTACGCGTACCGGTACGCCGATGTCCAGTGGGTTCAGTGTACCGGTACGCGTACCGGTACGCCCTCCAAAACTCAGAATTTTTTTTTATTTTTGTTTTCTTTGCCAAGCCTTTGGGCTATGTTTTTCCTTCCCTCCAATGATCAAATTGGACCCTAATGGGGTATGAATCATGGGGAGTTGGACTGGGGTTGGATCGAATGAAAGTTGAACCGAATTTTCATTGTGGATTATAACCTCGGTTTAAGGATGTTATTGATGTGGTGTCGGGTTAAGCGACATTCACGGGTATTTCCGCGGGTTGACGGGTTGTCAACGGTTAATACAGGACCCCCGGAAAATGGGGCGTCACAGTATTTCTTGATTTTTTGTTGTGTGTTCTACTTATCGCTTTTTCCGATACTTCAAAATTCTGTAGAAGGGTAATAGGTGACTCATTAAATATCCATTTTTTTTTATATTGCTTAAGGTTGGGGGAGTGAATAAGGGTGTAATTCTAGGATGAGATCGTGACATGATATTGGTGTGTTTTGGGTTGTTCTTTCTTTGACCATACCTATCAATTACGAACCTTTAAATTCATTGTGAATTAAATTCATTTTTCTTCATTTTTAGAAACTTTATTGGTTTTTTGTATTCTACTTATTGCTTTTTCAGTATTTTAAGAATTTTGGAGAAGGGTAATAGATTACTCATTAAATTCCCTCTTTTTTTTAAAAAATAAAAAATTTGGAGAAGAATTTTGTTAATCGCTTGAAATTGGATGTTGACTTGATTGTTGGGTGTTAGTTTTATGAAATAGGGTTTTTGTAACACCCCGCATTTTCTTTTATATATGCATATAGATATATAGATATAGCAAATAATGGTTGTAAAGATGTGGATAGGGGTATTGAAATGTGTTTGAACTTTGTAAATTTGAAAAGTAAAGATTTAAAATGTTAATGAAAATCATAGTTGAAATTTAGTTTTAGTGAGTGAAAATATAAAATGGTAGGTCCTATAACTGGTATTAGATAGGTTTGGTGTATAAATATGTGTTGGAGAGGTTTGTGATGGATTTGGTTAGTTTTGGAATGGATTGGAAATGGAAAACAAAAGAAATAGGCAAAACTGGGTAAATGGTACCGGTACTGGGTACCGGTACTGTACCGTACAGGTACTGTGTACCGGTACCCTGATTCCAGAAGGTTTCTGGTACCGGTACTGAATGGTACCGGTACTGAGTACCGGTACTACCGAAACCAGACTGTTTATTTTAAAGTCGCAAATTTCGGCCTCTCTCTCTCTCCCTATAAATACTTAAGGCCGACTATTTGAGCCCCATTTCAGCCTTCTAAACCCTAGGCACCTTTAGAGAGATAAAGAGGGAGAGAAGAACATCAAAGATAAGGAGAGATACACCATTTTAGAAGATTAAAACCCTAGATTTCTAAGATTTCACTTCTCTACTCATTCTCTTTTCTTCCATTCTTCACCCACTCTCACCCAAATCTTTTGAAAACCCTAGGGAGAGGAGATTAAAAGGAAAAGAAAGGAAAGCAAGAAGGTCTTGAAGCTTGGGTATTTGGCTAAAACTCTTGAGCATTGGGTAGGGGTTTTCTTCCATTCTTTTACATTGAGGCTAGGTTTATTTATATGTATCTCTTAACTCTAAATGTTATATGTATGCTATTCAATCCTCAATTCTTGCTATTCTTGCAATTAATGCCATGTGGAAAATCATGTGATTGTTGGGTAACCCTTAAATCTACTTGCTTGCTACCAAACCCTAGTCTTCAAGGGAAATGTATTTTTCTCTTGACTTCTCCTTTGTTATTGATTTCAATACATAATTGTTCCTTTATTTTGAATTCTAAGCTTGATATTCAATACTTGATATTCTTTATCCTTGGTTCCAAGACTTGAGTGTTCTTTTGGTCTTGATTTCTAAGCTTCATGATCATTTGTTCTTGATTTCACACCTTGGTAGTCGTTTGTTATTTATTTCCATATATGATTGTTTCATTAAATCTTAATCTCTCCTTTGTCCATGATTTTCGAGCTTGGTGCGCCTTTATTCTTTGTACTCCAAGCTTAATATTCATTTATAATGATTCCAAAGTTTGATTACTCATATGTTTTGATTTCAAAACTTTAGTGGTTTGTGTCGAACAATAAAAATGATATTTTTGATGATCTCATGTACTTTTGCTTAAATTGTTATATTGGAATGTTACATGTGAAATTGGGAATTTTTGGAGTTATTTGCTAATTGAGGAAATTGTGGAAATCGTATTTCTTGTTTGGTTGTTTGGAGGGACAAGAGTGAGAGGTTCCTGGTAAGGATGCTCATTCCTTCTCAGGAGGTTCCTTGTAAGGATGCTTGAGAAATAAGGCTTTGAGGGTGAATTGGGGACTTGTGTAATTGTTGGTTATGTGAGATATTTGTTGGTATTTTACCTCTTGCGTGGTTGTACGATACGAACCTGGATTACTATTGACCGGGTATCATGTAGTGGGTAGACGTCTTTGTATGCCACGCGGGTATGAACTTTTCCTACCACATGGAGTGGGTAGACGTCTTTGTACGCCGTGTGGGTATGAACTTTTCCTACCACTAATGATCACGGATTAGTAACGTGGGTTGTGTCGGACATACAGTGTGAGTTATCGTGCATTGTACCAGAAATGGTTTCGACAAGAGTTTCCGGAAGTATGGGATTCCGCGAGAACTTGTTGGAAACGGTTTGTGGTAGAATGGATTATCTATTGTATATTGGTTATTGTTCACTCTACCATAGAAGGTTTCTACAAGAGTCTTGGGAAGTATGGGATTCTGCGAGAACTTGTGGAAACAGTGTATGGTGGATTGGATTATATTGGGATATGGTTTGTTAATTGTATAGTGGTCCCACTTATGCATTCAATTACTGTGGTTCCTTAAACTTGAGATCTATTAAATGTCCTGGTTTTACTTCAAAAGTTATATATGATATTTGTGAAATGAGACCGACTTGTTTTACATGTTTTCTAAACCTTGTTTGAGTTTGGGAGAATTTTCCTACAGAGCTTAGTGCTCACCCCCTACAAACCAACACATTTTTCAGGTGATGCTGTAGAAGAGGATCAGTTAGAAGACGAGTAAGGGGATCCGGAGGGGGATATCTCGACGATCCTTCTTTGTACTAGATTGAAGGGTTATTTTGGGATCATGTAAAATATAATCTTTTGTTATTCCGCTGCTAAGTGTAATTTAATTCTTTTGGGATGTAATTGCCATGATTTGGCTTATTCTTTTGGGATAATGCTATGGACATGATATCTGATGAATGAAATTTCTTTATTGAGGGAATTTATTTAGTCGCTCTCATGTTGTGAATGGTCTTAGATAGTAATGCCATCCAGGGTGGATTTTGGGGTGTTACAAAGTTGGTATCAGAGCTTAGGCTTTAGGTCTTACATGGGAGCTGTAGGTTATGGATTACCACTAGAGCCTTAGGACTAAGTGGAATAAAAGGGTTTGAGTTAGATTTCACACTCGTCTTGGGTTATAGACTAAAGTGATACCTAGGATGTCTTGCACGTCGAGGAACTAAATTGTGAATTGATGTGCAGGATGGAGAGTGAACGTGGACGTGGTGGCCAAGCAAATCCACCACCACCATCACCTCCCGATACCATGGATGTCATTTATCAATGCATAAGGGAGCTAACTACTCTGGTACAACACCAGAATAGAATCCACAACCAACAACAACAGAACTTAGTAAGGGGAGGCCCGATCAGGACTGGTGCTAGCAGCAGTGGAGTGGCACCAAGGGCAACTCCGTACTGCCGACCTGACCAAGCTTCAGGGCCACGAAATCCAGTAGTTCAAGGAGTTAGGGCTACTCGAAATCGAACAGTCACTGACCCACGTCGCTGTTTCGCATGTGGCGGTTTCGGGCACTTCAAACATAGATGCCCATCATTTCCTAAAAAGACCAAACACGCCGTAGGACGAGTAAATGCAAACACGCCACCACCACAGAAGCCACCATCGCAGAACCTGTTAGAAGATATAGCCCCCGACAATATTGATCAAGAGAGAATCCCTATTCTGACCCAACCGCGGGAAGATGTTTCCCATACAGTTGTGGAAGGTATCGTTTTTCTCTAAAATTCTTGGGCATGCATTTTCTTTGAAGTTTAATGTTACTCATTCCTTCCCACACCCCACCTATGCAAATAACTTGAGATTAGACTTTGGGAATTTAGAACATGTCTGGAGTATAGACATGCCCTCGGGAGAACGGTTGGATACTAAGAGGATGTGTATAGGTGGTGTGCTTCAAATTGGGGAGCGAGAATTGATGGTAGACATGGTTGTATTAGACATGAATGGGTACGCTAGTTTGTATCATGTGGTTTAGACTAGTCTAAGAAATGGATGATAATTTGGCTTCTGGTTTGTAAATGAGATTAGGCATGCATCTTGATTGCGGGTCATATTATTTATATTGGAGATGTGTATGGGATAGGATGTGTGACAAAGACACTCAAACTTGAGTTGGACAAGTATAAAGGAACTAAACAGTCCGGCAGACTACCTCGTACCAATTTGTTCATAACTCTTCATTGGAAAGTCCAAATTGTGCACCGTTATTTTTGTTAGAACTCTAACTCGTATATCTTTCCAACTATATAGATCACGCATGCTCAAAATACTTGAGTCAAATCAGTTTATTCTACAAAGTTGGTCCAAAAATCTGCACTGTGGTGTTCTTTGGACAATAAAGTGTTGTACTTTCTTTTTAGATTCTGAAGGACCTATCCTTAAGTGAACTTCCACATTATTTAGGCTTTGATTGAGAGACACCCCCATATTGATTGAAGTGCTTTTGATGGATAACAATATAAAAGGTGAGTATGATTTGGTGCTTGTCAACTTTGAGTATTCTCTTCCACTAATAGTATTGCTCATATTTTAGAAGTCAAGGGATATGATAACCCAATTGGGATGTGTGGAGATAAGGTTAACTTAGAGGTTCTCTAAGATGAATTAAGTTCCTAATGATAAGGGTATGGAAGGTTATGTGTGTTACTTAAAAGGCATAGAAATTAAGGAATGAATGTAGTTTTGGTTCTATAATAGAAACCCTGGGAAGGTAATGGTGAGTGCGATGTATGAGATTGAATAATTCTTAAAGATGACCAATTGATGGAATATGGAAAAGTTACCTCGAAAGAGAGCCTATTTTGGATTAGCAATAGAAATTGTGATTATAGTTCTTAAATGGATCGGAGTTTGTTTTCATAATCGCAAACTTGAGGTTACCCATATTGTTTTGAAAATATTATAGAGAGTTGATTAAATTTACTTTGAAGTATAAATGATTTAGAAGAGTCATACCTAAGATGCTTATGGAGGATGTTACACTTAAGTAATCTTAATTCGTTGTGGGCATAGTTGACTACATTTAGAGTACCTAAGGCATTAACCATCAAGAACCTCTCAGTTAAGTGTGGAATCAATAGTTGACTTGTATTCACAAACTTGATTGGAACTCTATTAAGCTTGACGAAGTTGCAGTAATTACCTTTGACCCTTGATATTGTAGGATTAAAGATTATAGATGTTAAAAGCTTGATGTTGTATATAGTAGACAATTATGAAAAGAGGATGATATCCCAAATTTGAGGTGAACCTCTATTGTTCTAGGAAACCTTTTAATGTCATTGAATTTGTCTTGGGGGAATAGGACATTCTTTTTCTTGTCTCTTTTAGTACCTTGTTAAGATCGGAATGATTAGTTATACTTGAGGAATGTTAGTAGGAGTATAGAAGATTCGAACTTATGGTTGATGTTGATAATGGTAAAGAAGTAAATTGAAGAATCAAGGATGATACCTATGAAGATTTGCTTTGACATGGGATGAATCATCGAGAGTCTTATTTTAGTTTAGAGTATTTTAGTTTTGGGATCCTTGACAGTCTATCCTCACATTTTGATATGTTACAAGAGGTATATTGTAATGAATGGTATTAGAAGGATTAGAAAGTATAGATATCATTAAAAGAGTTGTGATGTGAATGAAAGCCACTAAGAATTGATTTGATGGTTATTAGTTCTAGCTCAAGATTGTAGATCGAGAGCAAATATCTTGGGGATATAACTTGATCCTTAGCTTAAGTAATATAACTGGTTAATTACCAAAAAAAAAAATCCCTTTTGAATGGATTTGATGGATCGTTAGTGTACACATTTTGGAAGCTATAATTGGAAAACAAGTGCGGTTAGGTTTCACTTGTATACTTTGGTGGAATCTAAGATACTCTCTCAGAACTTTCAAATCTATGCGAAGTTCTTATCTTGTAGCATATTTTGACTTGTGAATCGGTGGATTACAATTTATATCAGAGTGCGCAGCGAGCTATTGGATTAATGACTATAATGGTGACGGTAAGGAGTATTATGAGAAAGTACATATTGATGTGAAATCTAAGAGTTGATCTTAGAACATTGACTTGTGTGGAGTGTATAGTTAGGAATTGAAATTATGGCAGATTTCAAGATTGCGAATTCCTCTTGGGTTGTGAGAAACAAAATCTCGAAGAACGTTGCATCTATTTTTAGGAATTGAAATAAATGTTACCGTGATGCCATTAACAAATTTTGTGTTACACCATGATGTTAGTATAGGAAGGATGACTAATCCTAATGGTGGAATTGCATTTAAGTTAGTTTGATATGCTTATGAAGAAGATACAGGTAAGAAGCAAAAATGAGGTTGATGGAATTGATTGGTGAAATTCAAAAGGGAAGTGATAATTGATGAGTACACAATGAAGTATTAGGATCTAGTAGTTAGGCATGAAAAGAAATTAGTTAGAACAATCGTATACAATTATTAAGAATAGAGGTGATAAATGAATTCTAGTGAAGGAATGTATTTTGATTCTAGTCTCTCAAATTATCGAGAATTTGAGAGATTAACTCGACGACTAAGTTTCGAGGACGAAACTTTCTTTAAGGGGGGTGTATTGTAACACCCCGCATTTTCTTTTATATATGCATATAGATATATAGATATAGCAAATAATGGTTGTAAAGATGTGGATAGGGGTATTGAAGTGTGTTTGAACTTTGTAAATTTGAAAAGTAAAGATTTAAAATGTTAATGAAAATCATAGTTGAAATTTAGTTTTAGTGAGTGAAAATATAAAATGGTAGGTCCTATAACTGGTATTAGATAGGTTTGGTGTATAAATATGTGTTGGAGAGGTTTGTGATGGATTTGGTTAGTTTTGGAATGGATTGGAAATGGAAAACAAAAGAAATAGGCAAAACTGGGTAAATGGTACCGGTACTGGGTACCGGTACTGTACCATACCGGTACTGTGTACCGGTACCCCGATTCCAGAAGGTTTCTGGTACCGGTACTGAATGGTACCGATACTGAGTACCGGTACTACCGAAACCAGACTGTTTATTTTAAAGTCGCGAATTTTGGCCTCTCTCTCTCTCCCTATAAATACTTAAGGCCGACTATTTGAGCCCCATTTCAGCCTTCTAAACCCTAGGCACCTTTAGAGAGATAGAGAGGGAGAGAAGAACATCAAAGATAAGGAGAGATACACCATTTTAGAAGATTAAAACCCTAGATTTCTAAGATTTCACTTCTCTACTCATTCTCTTTTCTTCCATTCTTCACCCACTCTCACCCAAATCTTTTGAAAACCCTAGGAGAGGAGATTAAAAGGAAAAGAAAGGAAAGCAAGAAGGTCTTGAAGCTTGGGTATTTGGCTAAAACTCTTGAGCATTGGGTAGGGGTTTTCTTCCATTCTTTTACATTGAGGCTAGGTTTATTTATATGTATCTCTTAACTCTAAATGTTATATGTATGCTATTCAATCCTCAATTCTTGCTATTCTTGCAATTAATGCCATGTGGAAAATCATGTGATTGTTGGGTAACCCTTAAATCTACTTGCTTGCTACCAAACCCTAGTCTTCAAGGGAAATGTATTTTTCTCTTGACTTCTCCTTTGTTATTGATTTTAATACATAATTGTTCCTTTATTTTGAATTCTAAGCTTGATATTCAATACTTGATATTCTTTATCCTTGGTTCCAAGACTTGAGTGTTCTTTTGGTCTTGATTTCTAAGCTTCATGATCATTTGTTCTTGATTTCACACCTTGGTAGTCGTTTGTTATTTATTTCCATATATGATTGTTTCATTAAATCTTAATCTCTCATTTGTCCATGATTTTCGAGCTTGGTGCGCCTTTATTCTTTGTACTCCAAGCTTAATATTCATTTATAATGATTCCAAAGTTTGATTACTCATATGTTTTGATTTCAAAACTTTAGTGGTTTGTGTCGAACAATAAAAATGATATTTTTGATGATCTCATGTACTTTTGCTTAAATTGTTATATTGGAATGTTACATGTGAAATTGGGAATGTAACGCCCCAAAACACACCCTGGACGGCATTACATTCTAAAACCATTCACAACATGAGAGCGACTAAATAAATTCCATAAATAAAGAAATTTCATTCCTCATATATCATGTCCATAGCATTATCCCAAAAGAATAGGCCCATTTTGGCCTTTACATTCCAAAAATCAAATAATGTAGCGCAGCGGAAATAACAAAAGAAAACTAGACTTTACAAGGTTAAAAAATGAATATCCTAGTCTAGTACAAAAGGAAAGGAAGTCGCTCTATGCGTCCACCTCGGGATCCACACTTCCGTCAAGTGGAGTCTCCCAAGTAGCGGGCTCCTCGACCCTTACTTCCACCTCAAGCAGGTAATCTGAAAAATGTTAGCGGTAGGGTGTGAGCACTAAGCTCTGTAGGAAGATTCTCCCAACTCAAACAAGGTTTAGAAAACATGTAAAACAAGTCGGTCTCATTTCACAAATATCATATATAACTTTTGAAGTAAAACCATGACATTTAAATAGATCTCAAGTTTAGGGAACAACAGTAATTGAATGGATAAGTGGAACCACTATACAGTTAACAAACCATATTCAAAGATAATCCAATCCACCATACATTGTTTCCACAAGTTCTCGTGGAATCCCATACTTCCCCAAGACTCTTGTAGAAACCGTCTATGGTAAAATGAACAATAACTAATATACAATTTCCAACTTTAGGCCATTTAGGAAGGGCGCCTTCCGATGCATTGTCCCATACCAATGCACCGGCCAAGGCGGTCCAACCCATCATCCCATTTATATTAGTTCATCCCCGTTCCATGTATGTTGATTGCTTCTCATGAATCTACCCAACGATTTTACCTAGTCCACCAATTACAATCACAATCACAAACACTTTAGGAAGAGGCGTCTACCATCCCTCTGGCAGTGACGAGTCCCTTCCCAGGAAAAGTATACCATCCCTTGTTCGAACTCCAGTGAACGATAATGGTCGCATTACCACATGACAACCCACTACAAGTGTTAGGAAACCATCACCCCCACTGGGATAGACTAACCTCTAACACTCTACGGCATCTCTCGAAGGCAATCCAAGTCCATCACAACAACCATACAAATGAGGAAACCAAAATATTCTCAAAAACCCCCAATTTTCTCAAGTAGTTGTACAAAGAGCAATATAAGAAAATGTACAAGAGATCATCATAAATACCATTTTGTTGTTCAATATGAAACACTAAAGTTTTGAAATCAAGAACCTATGAGTAATCAAACTTTGGAATCATTACCAATGAATATTAAGCTTGGAGTATAAAGAATAAAGGCGCACCAAGCTTGAAAATCATGGACAAATGAGAAATTATGATTTAACGGAACAATCATATATGAAAATAAATAACAAACGACTATCAAGGTGTGAAATCAAGAACAAAAGAACATTCAAGTCTTTGAACCAAGAATAAAGAATATCAAGTATTGAATATCAAGCTTAGAATTCAAGACAAAGGAACAATCATGTATTGAAATCAATAACAAGGGAGAAGTCAAGAGAAAAACACATCTCCCTTGAAGACTAGGGTTTGGTAGGAAACAAGGAGATTCAAGGGTTACCCAACAATCACAATATTTTCCACATGGCATCAATTGCAAGAATAGCAAGAATTAAGGATTTGATAGCATATATATAACATTTAGAGTGAAGAGATACATATAAATAAACCTAGCCTCAATGTAAAAGAATGGAAGAAAACCCCTACCTTATGCTCTTGAAGAAACCTAGGGTTTGAGTCTTGAATCACTTGTGAACCCTTTGTCTTTCCTTTTTATCTTGAGTTTTATCTTTCTCTCTTTCTCTCTAAGGGTTTCTAGGAGGGTTAGGGTAAGAGGGAGATGAAGAAATGGGGCAAATGGGATGTGGGATGGGTTTTATAACACAAAAATCCTGAATTTTAACTGTTTAGCGGCGTCAGACGGATGGTACCGGTACCCAGTACCGGTACCGTATGGTACCGGTACTCAGTACCGGTACCCCAAACCTTCTGGAGTCGAAGTACCGGTACACAGTACCGGTACTGTATGGTACCGGTACCTAGTACCGGTACACTTTGTCTGCTGTAACTTCCAGGGAAGTTTTGACCCATTTAGAGGTTGAATTGGAAAATTTCCATGAGACACACTTTTGTAGCCCTAGATGTATACTATCTACTGTAAAAATTTCAGATCAATTGGACTTAAGGATAAAAATTTATGACCCAAATACTAGAAGGTGTCCCAACTCCTTTTTACCCAAATTTTCTCTAAGTGTGTTTTCACTCCGGAATACTTCCTAACTTCCAATACACCTCATATTACCTCTCTCAAGGTTGTTCGACCTTCCGGATTCAATGGACACCTTATTTTGACCTAAAAATATTTAGAAATTCATCTAGTCACCCTTTCCAAGTTTAATCGTCTTGGAAACTCCAACTTCCCAATCCATATTTATCTCTAGCTTTCTCCTACTATTACAATCTATATAATTTATTCTTACATCCTTACACATATCCACATTTTTACAACAATTATTTACTATATATCTATATACATATATATAAAAGAAAAATGCGGGGTGTTACAGGGAATTTGTGGAGTTATTTGCTAATTGAGGAAATTGTGGAAATCGTATTTCTTGTTTGGTTGTTTGGAGGGACAAGAGTGAGAGGTTCCTGGTAAGGATGCTCATTCCTTCTCAGGAGGTTCCTTGTAAGGATGCTTGAGAAATAAGGCTTTGAGGGTGAATTGAGGACTTGTGTAATTGTTGGTTATGTGAGATATTTGTTGGTATTTTACCTCTTGCGTGGTTGTACGATACGAACCTGGATTACTATTGACCGGGTATCATGTAGTGGGTAGACGTCTTTGTATGCCACGCGGGTATGAACTTTTCCTACCACATGGGTGGGTAGACGTCTTTGTACGCCGTGTGGGTATGAACTTTTCCTATCACTAATGATCACGGATTAGTAACGTGGGTTGTGTCGGACATACAGTGTGGGTTATCGTGCATTGTACCAGAAATGGTTTCGACAAGAGTTTCCGGAAGTATGGGATTCCGCGAGAACTTGTTGGAAACGGTTTATGGTAGAATGGATTATCTATTGTATATTGGTTATTGTTCACTCTACCATAGAAGGTTTCTACAAGAGTCTTGGGAAGTATGGGATTCTGCGAGAACTTGTGGAAACAGTGTATGGTGGATTGGATTATATTGGGATATGGTTTGTTAATTGTATAGTGGTCCCAC
This sequence comes from Ilex aquifolium, assembly GCA_951799425.1. Lineage (NCBI taxonomy): Eukaryota > Viridiplantae > Streptophyta > Magnoliopsida > Aquifoliales > Aquifoliaceae > Ilex > Ilex aquifolium. The sequence continues at coordinate 7,116,377 of OX637401.1, read as the reverse complement.
TTATGCATTCAATTACTGTGGTTCCTTAAACTTGAGATCTATTAAATGTCCTGGTTTTACTTCAAAAGTTATATATGATATTTGTGAAATGAGACCGACTTGTTTTACATGTTTTCTAAACCTTGTTTGAGTTTGGGAGAATTTTCCTACAGAGCTTAGTGCTCACCCCCTACAAACCAACACATTTTTCAGGTGATGCTGTAGAAGAGGATCAGTTAGAAGACGAGTAAGGGGATCCGGTGTAATGCCCCAAATACCACCCTGGACGGCATTACATTCTAAAACATTCACATCATGAGAGCACTAATATCATCCATAAATAAATTAAACTTCATTCATCATCCATAAAATATTTACATCATTATCCAAAAGAATATGCCCAACCATGGCATTTACATCTCAAAAATTTAATAATGTAGCGCAGCGGAATTACAAAAGAAAACTAGACTTTACAATGTTTGTACATATTGGTTCCTAGTCTAGTACAAAAGTAAAAGGGCATCTCTAAATGTCCCACTCGGGATCCAGGTACCCCTCTAATGAGGCTTCCCCGAGGCCCTGCTCATTAGCGCCAAGCTCCTCCTCTATAGCATAATCTGAAAAATGTTAATTGTAGGGGATGAGCACGAAGCTCTGTAGCAAAATCTTCCCAAACTCAAATAAGGTTTAGGAAAGCATATAAAACGGTTGGTCTCATTTTCACAAATAGCATATATAACATTTTGAAGGAAAAACAGGACATTTTAAATAGATCTCAAGTTTAAGGAACCACAGTAATTAAAAGAATAAATGAACACAAGATACCAATAAGAGTCAATTCCCAAAACATAATCCATCCCACCATACACCATTTCCACAAGTTCTTGTGGCATCCCATACTACCCCAAAACTCTTGCAGAAATCGTATTTGGTACAATGCACGATGACCCACACGGTGTGCCCGATACAACCCACGTTACTAAACCGTGATCATTAGCGATATGAAAAGTTTATACCCACACGGCGTACAAAGGCGTCTACCCACTCCATGTGGTAGAAAAAGTTCATACCCGCGTGGCATATAAAGACGTATACCCACTACATGATCCCCGGTCCATAGTAATCCATGTTCGTATCGTACAACCACCCAAGAGATAAAATACCAACAAATATCTCATATAAACAACAATTACACAAGTCCCCAATTCACCCTCAAGGCCTTATTTCTCAAGCATCCTTACAGGGAACCTCTCACCCTTGTTCCTCCAAACAACCAAACAAGACATACGATATCCACAATTTCCTCAATTAACCCATAACTCCACAAATCCCCAAATTTCACAATTTGTACCATAGCAAAATGGAAGAAAAAGAGCAAGAGATCACCATAAACATTATTTTGTTATACTATATCAAACACTAAGGTTGTGATAGTGAGAATAAGGAAAATGTAAAGAGGAAAGATTCATTTTTCTTAAAACTAGGGTTTGAGAATGAAAAAGGGACCTTTAATGGTTATCCAACTACTACAATGTTTAAAACATGGTAATAAATGCAAGAGGATCAAGAATCAAGTAAATAATAGCAAGTATATATGATTTTGAACCAAAAGAATACATATAATTTAACTCTAGCCTCAATGTAAGAGAATAGGAAGAAATCCCCTACCTTTTTAATCCAAAGCTCAAAGCAAAGACCCAAGCTTTAAGGACTCCCTTAGTCCCTTTTCTTGCTCCCTTGTTACTTTCTCCTAGGGCTCTAAGAGATTTAAGTGAGAGTGAAGTGAAAGTATAGAAGAGAAAATGGGGTGGAGAAGTGGGTTCTTGAAAAACTAGGGTTTAATCTTATTCAAGGTGTAAATCTCTCTTGATTTTTTTGTGTTTTTCTCTTCTTCTCTATCTCTCTAATGGTTTCTAGGGTTTGAAGTGGTGTAATGAGGCTTAAGGAGGCGGCATTAAGTATTTATAGTGGAAGAAATGGAGAATGACCCGAAGTCGGATCGGGCTGGGCTTTATCGGGCGTACCGGTACGTGTACCGGTACGGTTTAGCTACTGGAGTTCGGCGTACCGGTACGGTTTGACTGCCAGATTTTTGTTTCAACTTTCAGTGCGATTTTTGACCCATTTAGAGGTCGAATTGGAAAATTTTCATGAGACATACTTTTGTAGCCCTAGATGTCTACCATCTACTGTCAAAATTTAAGATCAATTGGACTTAAGGATAAAAAGTTATGGCCAAAACACTAAGTAGTGTTCAATACCCATTTTTACCCAAATTCTCGCTAAAGTGTATTTTAACTCCGAGACACTTCCTAACTTCCAATACATCCATATTACCACTCCCAATGTTTTTCAACCTTCCGGATTCAATGGAATCATTATTTTGACCTACAAACTTTTAGAAACTTGTCTAATCACCCTTTCCAAGTTTAAACATCTTCGACACGTAACTTCCCAATCAAATTGTCTCTATAGCATTTATTCCTACGGTTTATTCTTATGTCACTACATATATCTACATCTTTACAAATATTATTTACTATATATATATCTCTATAAATATATAAAAGAAAAATTCGGGGTGTTACATCCAGAGGGGGATATCTCGACGATCCTTCTTTGTACTAGATTGAAGGGTTATTTTGGGATCATGTAAAATATAATCTTTTGTTATTCCGCTGCTAAGTGTAATTTAATTCTTTTGGGATGTAATTGCCATGATTTGACTTATTCTTTTGGGATAATGCTATGGACATGATATCTGATGAATGAAATTTCTTTATTGAGGGAATTTATTTAGTCGCTCTCATGTTGTGAATGGTCTTAGATAGTAATGCCGTCCAGGGTGGATTTTGGGGTGTTACAGTTTTGGTGTTTATTTTGATGAAATTGGAAGTTGGGTTTATGAAATTTGTAGGCTAATCGAGTTTTTTTAAAAAAATTATTGATTTTTATTAAAATTATTGTTAATTATATTTAATTTATGAAATAGAGCGTATAGTCACCCCTGTTGCAACCCCAGACCACCGAAAAATGGACGACATAACTATTTCTACAGACATAAATTGATTGCTTATTTAATTCTTTCCAAACATCTATATTCAACACTACACATGCAATCAAAACACACGCAAAGAGAAAAAGACAGAACACACACAAATAGCACAACCACCCACAGTCTAGCGCGCACACACCACACGCACCACACACACACACATCACACGCTCACAACACGCACACACACTCTTACACAAACACACCACACACAGAATGGTGGTGTGAAAGTAAGTATAACTTTTTATCAAATATACAAATTTTGTACTGAAGTTGATATTTTTTGTGATTTTATTTTTAAAAGAAATTCTATCAATTTTAAAAAAAAATAGTGTGCTCAAATTGATTTCAAATATTAAGTCAAATCGTATAGTACCTTCAGACACGGGTTATTGCTAGTACATCTATATATAATACACGAGTTTAGATGATATATATAGATCTTATCTCAATCTCAACTTATGGGTTATCTCAACTTATATGTAATAAGATTAGGATAATAGATAAGAGTCTAAACCCATTAAGACTCTTACTACCTAGAGGACACTACTGGGTAGTTATCACATCTCCCACTTGTCCACATAGGTTGTCTCAGTCGCCATGCATACTTCTTCTCAATCTTTTATTGTTATTTCACTCTCCTCATACAGGCAATGGGGCGTGCGACTTGACAAAAAAGAATAAAGCAGGGGTGCTATATTAAGCCACTATCTAACTAACATAGCACATCATCAACAAGATATCGTTCATACCCTAGATATATAACTTAAATCATACCGAATCAAGTATCATCTATCCCTCTTGAGACTCATCTCAGAGCAATACTTGACCAAACTCATTTCATGTTAGTGTTCGTTATTATCTTATGCAACTAAGCGCAATAATCGCCCAGGTAATGAACTACCAAACTAGATATGATATAAAAACACCTTTCCTAGAATCTCATATCAATCCATTTTGATTCGAGCACTTTTTTAGACATGTCCCATGTGACCGTATCTATCATGATCCTGGGTGACATGCTAATGTAGTTACTTCGAACCTCAACTTCATGACATATCTCTAGGTCTAAGGGTATAGTGTATTTTAGGGCTCACACAATGACAGAGAGGGTATCAATCTTGTCACTTTCCTATATGGTCTATTATAGCACATAGAATATAATATGTATGCTACGGTGGAGCCCCCACTAAATGGGTTATGTCACTCTCAAACACCATATGAATCTGGGTCTAGTTGCCACATAGGCATCTAGCTTGAGCTACTCTAGGCTAGCTGCTCTCCAAGAGTTTCTTGAGTGTTCACATTCAGCTTTATTCAGGTTTCATACAGAAATCGTGGAGGCATTCCATATTGGACTTGCTTAAGTCTCATCTCAATCCGAAACCGAGACGACAACATTATCAATCAATAATGTCTATTATGTATGTAACTCATACATTTAGGCCATCATAAGCTCACTACAAAAGCATCAATATAGTCACTTTGTCTCATCTTGCTCGCTATCTTAGCGCCAAGGCAATCACCTGTGTGAGTGAGCTGATCTCAACCTGGTGGCATTACTATAATTATGTGTCTCATAAAAATAGTGTCATTCATGCAACCACAAATAGGTGATAAAATGACAAATGCATGAAATATAAATATCCATATGTCCATCATACAATCGAAAACAAATCAAATCCTACATAACTCCAAAATTCTGACATGAGTTTGGAAGATATCTCTAGCAATAAGCTTAGTGAGAGGATCAACCACCATTCTGTTAGTGGAGATATGCTTTAGAACCACTTCCCCTTGCCAGACCATGTCTTGAATGTAGTGAAATCGTATATCAATATACTTGGCACTGCCATGATATTTAGGATCCTTTGCTTATGGTAATGCAGTCATGCTATTGGATTGAATCTCAATAGGCTCATTAGCGCGGACCATAATCCCTAATCGGTGAATGAATCTCCTCAACCAGGTTGCCTCTTGAACTGTTGCTAAACATGTGATATACTTAGACTCCATAGTAGATGAGATTGATAGAGTTATATACTAAAAACTTACTTTTTGTAGTGAAACTCGTTTTATTAATTAATGGGAGTTTGTTCTTTCCATTTTATTGAGAATCTATTTGGGCAAAATATTTGTATTATATTTGATATATGGTATGCATGTGTGTCTTATATTTTACATTGTAGATAATCTGGTGTGTAGAGTTTGGCTTATGCACAGAAGACCAGATTATCAGATCCTTGTATAATATGAATATATGTTCACAATCCTAGATGGAATTGGACACACCATCAGTATGATTATAGTGTAATATTCTGACATAGTCTGTCTTGACTATAAGAGACTGTTTGATGTCTCGGATTATTGCGCTAGTAAATTTTGTGTATTGAACAAACCCATGTTGATGTTATTATCTTTTACTGATTTAATAAGATAATAAATACCTCATGATTATTATGATTATTTATACTCTTAATCCCAAGATATTTAATTGCCACGTGTATATAATGATTGTCAATTTAATTCATCAAAGAGTGATATTCATATTGAGTTAATAAGCTCGGTGAATTGGAAGACGATGTTATTTGTATGGTGAAAATTAGTTATTAAAGGATACCACGTCCTGGTATTTAAATGAGTTGATGATGTCCTCTTGAGGAAGCTCATAAGTTTTGTTCATATCAAACCCTGTAGGTGGATTTAATTATCCGACATGCCAAATAAGTTGAGTTGTAAGATCTCAAGGAATAAAAGAAGTTAATTAAATATAATTGTCAGTAATTTATTTAATTGATGTACATCTGTAATCTTAAACTAAAGGAGGATTATTAAGCATATAATAATAAGGAGCTCAAAACATAATTTTGAGATAAGGCTCAAGAGATCGATAATAAGTTTTTAGTGGACTAACTTATTATTAATGGACTGTAGGATGTTTGTTCTGGGTTGAACATAGGAATCCTCGGCCCATTGGAAGCCCGACCCTTATTTCTCTTTAGGGTTTCTATCGTAGCCTTTATATAGACGTATAGGCACTCTAAATCAGCATCAACTTCATTACTCACGTTTTGAGAGAGGCTGAGAGAGAGAGCAGAAATTTGAAGGTCTTTGCAGTCCACACAACATTTGGATTTTGACGTTGGAGGATATACGACAGAAGACCGTGAGGTTCATCGAGCTGTCTTCTACGTTTGTTGTTAGCTTATGTGTTCGCGCTGAGACGAGATCAATCTAGAGCAATCTCGAAGGTAAACCCTAGTTCCGCTTTATAGGGTTTTAAAGGAATTTTTTTTTGTATTTGATACATACGCGCTGTCAATGATTCTTGGGATTTTTGTTCCAACAAGTAGTATCAGAGCCACCGTTGATACTGCGTATAGATCGAATACTTAATTGTTATCCAAGAAAAACAAATAGATGTATACCATGAATGATGGGTAGAACGTGGAAATGTACTAATCTCTGTTTTGCAGAGTTATTGTCCCGCTATTATGGTCACATAATTTTTATTATCGTTTTATGTGATTGGATCCCACGATGGTTTATTCGTGGTAAATATTATTGCAAAGGATTTATACGATGATTTATTCGTATTTTTTAGTAATAATTATAGTGGTATGTAAACTCCCTTGTGGAGGCATAGGGCCATATATGATGTTCTTTGTTATAAGGTTGTTATGGAAGATGACTGTTTTAGAAACAGTTTTCGCTATAGAAATCCTAGTTCACAAAGCTGTTTTTGAAACAGTTTTCATGACGGAACCCTAGTTTGCGTTTGAGAAACTCGTTTAGGAAATTCGGTCAGGTCGATCCCCGAAATCAATTGCGCAACATGGACGTAGCCGGATTCATCTCAGATTGTTGGAGAGTCCTTGTTGGATTGAAACTGAAGACATGACCATAATAGCTGGGAGTCCTTATTTTATTCAATCTCCTTATTTATGTTGATCTCTGTGTTTTATTCATATTCTGATTATGTGGGTAGTTAATTTGTATAATAGTACCCTGATATATGGACAACATAGATAATTGACCTACCTTAGATTTTTTGGTCATGGATTAATATTTAATTATATTGATTTAAAATAAGGAGCTTAAAAGTATGTATGTGTAATTAGAAAATAAAATTAAATCCTTTAATTTAAAAAAAATAGTTGTGAGGATTTAAAATTTTATTTATTATACATACTACATATAAAGATGGGGTAACCTGTATATCTTTATAAAAATGACAAACATCCTTATTTTGGATATATATTTGTTTTGAAAACCTTCACAAAGAATTAAATAACTAAGTGGGAGAGGGAATTTATTTTGTATAAATCTCACGGTCTCCATTACTGGTCTATCAGATGAAATTAGTTACATAAACACCGGTACAAACTTCCTAGAGGGATAATTTGGATACTTTCTAGAATGAGCTCACTTCTCCATTTGAAGACACAAAATTAAGAAATGGTATACACTTAGTTATAAGTAACAATATCCTCTTTATCTGAGCCACTGTTGTTGTTTATAGGACCAAAGCTAAGCCAGCTATTTAATTTTACTTGTCATAGTATAGTAGTTAGATAGTAAAATTAATAGGCAATGGCCTGCCTGGACAAATGATGGATAATATACGTCTTTCCCTATCGAGGCATGCTATTCGCGGTGTTTCAGGCTGCTGGTGAATTCATTTAGATATTGGTAGAGGAAATCAAATTTAAATTTGAATTCGATGTTTTATTTTGCCCATCATAATTTTTTAATTATGTGATTTTCAGGTTTTAAAATGGGTGGTTCATTCAATCCTTTTTCTATTATACTTAAAGAACACAAACTAGATGGATCAAACTATATAGATTAGAAAAGAAACTTGGATATTGAGTTGACTGCTGAGGAGTACAAATTTATGCTCGTTGATCCTTGTCCAATTGAACCTGATGATGAGGCAACCGAAGAGGAAGTCCTGGCTTATCGGAGTTGGACCAAGGCTGATGAGATGATGCGGTGTCACATTTTGGCATCTATGTCAAGTGTACTGCAACTAGGGGTGCAACTCGGGTGGGTTGGGCGGGTTAGACAGTCAACCCTAGCCCAACCTTAGGTATATAATCTTCAACCCTAACCCTAACTCTAGCTCGGGTTGAGGAACTCAACCCGAGCACTGCCTGAGTTTAATTCGGGCGGGCTCGGGTTGAATTCGGGTTCACTGCAAGAGAGACAGAGAGAGGGGGGAATAATTACAAATTCATAAAACAATTCATATATTTCATTCATAACAGTGTACGATTATTGATCATCTGCTTTTACACCAAAAAACTAGTGATCTCAAAGCACAATCCCAGAAAACATAGAAATTAGACCCATAAAAACATTAAACTTAAAACATCACACTATCACCACTAATCACGCATAACAGAGTAGCAAGCAACAAGAAACAGAGGACGATGGAGTAAAAATGAAAAAAAGTGCTAATGATTTATATATATAAAATTATTTTTTAATTTGTCGGGTTCGGGTTGAAATCGAGTTGCCGATGCCTCAACCTGAGCCCGGCCCAAATTAAATTCGGGTTGAAGTCTTTTGACCCAAGCCCAATCCAAGTATTAAAAACCCTAGCCCAAGCCCTAATTTTTTCGGGTTGGGCTCGGGTTGAAATCGGGTTGCCCAACCCAAGTTGCACCCCTAACTGCAACATCAACATGAGTCTATGGCCACCGCCTATGACATGATTTTGAGCCTCAAAGATATGTTTGGGGATCAAAATCGTGATGCTAGGCAAGTAGCAATGAGGGATCTGATGAACACAAATATGGCTGAAGGGACACCAGTAAGGGATCATTGTTTGAAGATGATGAGTTTTCTTAATGAGCCAGAGATCCTAGGAGCTGAAATTGACGGGGAAACCCAGATTGATATCATACTCCAGTCTCTACTAGAGTCCTTTTAGCGGTTTCGCTTGAATTACAATATGAATAAGTGTTTTTATACTTTGGCAGAACTCCTTAAGGAACTCCAGGCAGCTGAGGGTCTCCTTTAGAAGTAGGCTCGTGTTTATGTGATTGAGAAAAGTTCTAATTCTAAGCCGAAAGACAAGAAGATGAAGAAAAAGGCTCAAAAGCAGGTTAAGGCGCCTCAAGCTGCAGTGAAAAAGCCTAAAGACAAGTGTTTCCATTGCAAGCAGTCAGGGCACTGGAAGAAGCAATGTTCGGTCTACCTTAACAAAATGAACAATCTAGGTAGATCTCATTTACTAGTTGTTGAATCATGTCTAGCGGTGTCATCTACCGGGACCTGGTGTGTAGATACAAGAGCCACTAATCATGTCTGCAAATACTTGCATGGGTTCTAGGAAACTAGACGGCTTAGTGATGGGGAGATTTATCTGCATATGGGCAATGCTACGAGAATGACAACCATTGTAGTAGGAGATTTTCATTTATGCTTTGGTAGAGATATGATTTTAATTTTAAGAAATTGTCTTTATGCACCCGATATTAGAAGGAACTTTGTGTTGGTTTCTAAATTAGTTAGGGTTGGATATAATGTTTATTTTAATGACTGTGGTTATTAAGCATAATAAGCATTTTATCTGTTATGGTTCATTGGTGGATGATCTTTATATTGTTAATCATATCTCACCTACACTGTAATTAACTGAATTGACTAATACTAGTACCTCGTCATGTAAGAGAAATGAACCTTCTAAAATGAATCAAACGTATCTTTGACACTTACACCTGGGTCATATTAACTTAAGGAGGATTCACAAACTGGTTGCAAATGGACCATTGAGTTCATTGGAAGTGGAGGCACTTCCAGTCTATGGATCTTGCTTGGAAGGTAAAATGACCAAGAGGCCTTTTACGACCAAGGGTTATAGAGCAAAAGATCTGTTGGAATTGATTCAGTCTGATTTGTGTGGATCCATAACTATCCAAGCTAGAAGAGGCTTTGAATATTTCATCACTTTTATTGATGATTATTCAAGGTATGGATACATTTATTTGATGCGCCGTAAGTCTGAATGCTTTGACAAATTCAAAGAGTTTAAGGTTGAAACGGAGAAGCGTCTAGGGAAGTGTATCAAGACATTACGATCTGATTGTGGTGGCGAGTACCTCTTAGGAGAGTTTAGGGATTACTTATCAAAGGTAGGGATTACATCCCAATTGTCTGCACCTCACACACCATAACAAAATGGTGTGGTAGAAAGAAGGAATAAGACTCTTTGGATATGGTGAGATCTATGATGAATTATTCAGTTTTACCATATTCTTTTTGGGAATATGCCTTGGAAACTGCTGCTTACATTTTGAACTTGGTACCATCTAAGTCAGTACCTACCACTCCAATAGAATTGTGGCCGGGGCGTAAGCCTAGTTTGCGGCACATTCAGATTTGGGGAAGTCCAGCACACGTGCTAAAAGGGAACACAGATAAGTTGGAATCAAGAACAAAAATTTGCTTATTTATAGGGTATCCAAGAGGAACAAAATGTGGTATTTTCTATAGTCCTAAGGATCAGAAGGTCATTGTTAGCACCAATGCCCGATTCTTAGAGGAAGACTATGTGATGAATCACAAGCCTAAGAGTAGAATTATTCTCGAGGAGTTGAGAGGAGATAGATCAGAGAATACTTCTTCAATACCAACTGTACAAGGGAAAACATCACATGAAAGAGTAGACGATATCCCATTGTCTCGTCGTAGTGGGAGGAATATTGATTCTCGTGCAGAACCTACACAAGATGTTACTAATGATACACAGATATAGGCAGTGCCTCATTGTAGTGGGAGGGTTGTTCGTCAACTCCAACGGTATATGTTCTTGGGAGAGTCTTTTGACAGGCTTCTTGAGGAACATAATGCTGATCCTTGGACCTATGACGAAGCACTCCAAGATAAAGATGCAGAACTTTGGCAAAACGCTATGATTTCTGAGATGGAGTCCATGTACTCCAATCGGGCCTGGGAACTTGTAGAACTACCCGATGGGATAAAACCCATTGGATGTAAGTGGGTCTATAAGAGGAAGAGAGGATCGTACGGTAAGGTGAAAATTTTTAAGGCAAGGCTTGTTGTGAAAGAGTTTACTCAGAAAGAGGGAATCGATTATGAGGAGACTTTTTTGCCGGTAGCTATGTTAAAGTCGATCCAGATTCTCTTATCCATTGCAGCTTATCTCGATTACAAGATTTGGCAAATGAACGTCAAGACAGCGTTCCTTAACGGGAATCTTGACGAGTGTATCTATATGGTATAACCAGATGGATTCGTAGCAAAGGGCCAAGAGCATCTAGTGTGCAAGCTTAATCCATTTATGGACTTAAGCAGACATCTAGATCTTGGAACATTCGTTTTGATCAGAATATTAAATCTGATGGTTTTGATCAATGCTTGGATGAGTATTGTGTGTATAAAAGACATGACGAAAATATGGTGGTGTTCCTAGTACTTTACGTGGATGATATCTTGCTTATTGAAAGCGATGTGGGGGTGTTATCTTCTGTTAGGGTATACTTATCCAATCAGTTTGATATAAAGGATCTGGGAGAGGCTAGCCACATCCTTGGGATCAAGCTTATGCGAAATCGCAAAGATAGGATGATAGGCTTATCTCAAACTACCTATATCGATACCATTCTAGCCCGTTTTAGCATGCAAAATTCCAAGAAGGGATTTATTCCTTTCAGACATGGAATTTCTCTATCCAATGAGCAGTGTCCTAAGATACCTGAAGAGATAGAGAGCATGAAGACAGTTCCTTATGCTTCGGCAGTGGGAAGTCTCATGTATGCTATGCTTTACACTAGACCTGACATCTGTTTTGCCGTTGGCATGTTTAGTAGATATCAGTCTAACCCTGGATAAGAACATTGGACTGCGGTAAAACATATTCTCAAGTGCATGAAAAGGACAAGAGATTATATGTTAGTTTACCAGACATATAGTCTAGTACCCATCGGTTACATGGACTCTGATTTTCAGTCAGATAGGGATTCTAGAAAGTCTACTTCTGGATATGTGTTTCTTCTAGGAGGTGGAGCCCTAAGTTGGAGGAGTATCAAGCAATATTATATTGCTGATTCCACCATGGAGGCCGAGTACATGGCCGCTTTTGAGGCAGCAAAGATGCAGTTTGGCTTAGAAACTTCCTAATGGATTTAGAAGTGGTACCTTCGATAAAATCGGCTATTACACTTTATTGTGACAATAGCGGAGCGTTTGCTAACTCGGAGGAGCCACAAACCTATAAGAAGGGGAAACACATTGAGCGCAAATATCACCTTATACGAGATATCGTGGGAAGAGGTGATGTAGTGGTGACCAAGATTGCATCAGCAAACAACTTGACAGACCCCTTCATAAAGAGCTTACTAGCAAATACTTTTGATGGTCATGTGGAGGGAATGGGAGTTAGATGTATGATAGCATGACTTTGAGTATAAGTGGGAGAATTGATAGAGTTATATACTAAAAGCTTAGTTTTTGTAGTGAAACTCGTTTTATAAATTAATAAGAGTTTGTTCTTTCCATTTTATTGAGAATCTATGTGGGCAAAATGTTTGCGTTATATTTGATATATGGTATGCATGTGTGTCTTATATTTTATATTGTAGATAATCTGGTGTGTAGAGTTCGACTTATGCACAGAATACCAAATTATCGGATCCTTGTATAATATGAATATATGTTTACAATCTTAGATGGAATTGAACACATCATCAGTATGATTGTAGTGTAATATTATGACATAGTCTGTCTTGACTGTAGGAGATTGTTTGATGTCTCGGATTAGTGTGCTAGTACACTTTGTGTATTGAACAGACCCATGTTGAGGTTATTATCTTTTACTGATATAATAAGATAATAAATACATCATGATTATTATGATTGTTTATACTCTTAATTCTGAGATATTTAATTGTCATGTGCATATAATTATTGTCACTTTAATTCGTCAAAGATTGAGATTCATATTGAGTCAATAAGCTCGGTGAATTGGGAGACGATGTTATTTGTATGGTGAAAATTAGTTATTAAAAGAAACCATGTCCTGGTATTTTAAATGGGTTGATGATGTCCTCTTGAGGAAGCTCATAAGTTTTGTCCATGTCAAATCCTGTAGGTGGATTTAATTATGCGACATGACAAATAAGTTGAGTGGTAAGGTCTCAAGGAATAAAATAAGTCAATTAAATATAATTGTCAGTAATTTATTTAATTGATGGACATCTGTAATCTTAAATGTGGGGAGATTATTAAGCATATAATAATAAGGAGCTCGAAACATAATTTTGAGATAAGGTTCATGAGATCAATAATAAGTTTTAGTGGACTAACTTATTATTAATGGACTGTAGGATGTTTGTTTTGGGTTGAACATAGGAATCCTAGGCCCATTGAAAGTCCGACCCTTATTTCTCCTTAGGGTTTCTGTTGTATCATTTATATAGACGTCTAGGCTCTCTAAATCAGCATCAACTTCATTACTCACATTTTGAGAGAGGATGAGAGAGAGAGCAGAAATTCGGAGTTCTTTGCAGTCCACACTGCATCTGAATTTTGACGTTGGGAGATATACGATAGAAGACCGTGAGGTTCATCGAGCTGTCTTCTACATTTGTTGTTAGATTCTGTGTTCGTGCTCAGACGAGATCAATCCAGAGCAATCTCGAAGGTAAACTCTAGTTTCGCTTCGTAGGGTTTTAAATGAATTTTTTTTTGTATTCGATACATATATGCTGTCAATGATTATTGAGATTTCTGTTCTACTAGAGATGATACAAACTTGTTTCTTATTACACCAAGAAACAACTCCTCCTCCAAGTGTGAACGCATAACCAGAGGTGGATTTGCATTCATCTCTATTGCCAACCCAATCTGCATCACAGAATCCTCTCAATCTCAAGTCCCCAACATGATAGCACAGGATGAGATCTGTGGTATCATGAAGGTACTGGAAATTCCTCTTAATAGTTTGCCAATGAATTGGTCCCTAGTTACTTTGGTAACGACTTACCAAGCCAACCGCATAACAAATATCAGGATGAGAATACAATATAACGTACATTAAACTCCATATTGCACTCGCATAAAGGACCCTCTTATGATTTCCTTATCCTCACCTAATCTAGGACAATGATCAAGGCTTAAAGTTCAACCTTTCTCAACTGGGGTATCAACGGGTTTTGAACCGTTCTAAGATTTTTTTGATATAGGTTTCTTGTGACAAACCAAGAAACCTTTTAGATCGATCCCTTAGGATCTTAACTCCAAGCACATAATTCGCCTCACCCATATCCTTCATCTCAAAAGTAGAGGATAGTGACTCCTTAGTGGCATTGATCATCCCTATATCGTTTCTAGTTAGTAGAATGTCATATAGAGATAGGATTCATAATGGCTTCATGGAACTTGAGGTACCATCATCTAGATGATTGTTTGAGGCCATAAATGAATTGTTTAAGGAGGCACACCTTTCTCTCCTGCCCCACAACTACAAATCCAAGAGGTTGATCCATATAGATCTCTTCATCTAGTCCTTCATTGAGGAATACAGTCTTGACATCCATCTGATAGAGCTCTAAATCCAAATGAGCTACTATGGCTAGAATCGAACGAATAGAGGCAAATATCACCACATGGGAGAATGTCTCTTCATAATCTTTTCCCTTCATTTGGGTATACCCTTTTGCTATGAGTCGGTCCTTATATCTGTCAATTAACCCATCTGCCTTACACTTTATTTTTAAGACCCATTTATTCTCAATGGTCTTGCATTCAGGTGAAAGATCAACTAACTCCCATACTTTATTCCTTATCATTGAGTCCTACTCATCGCCCATGGAAGCTAGCCATTCATCACAAGTAGGTGAAGTTAGGACTTCTTTATAGGAAGCAGGCTCATCTACATCCAATGGAGTGCACATGAAAACATCCCTTTCAATCTCAAATTGACGACGGGGAATATGTCCATGTTCACTCCTACGTAACAAAGGTCCTTGTGAGTTACTCTCCATTGGTGTGCTTCCCACTCATTAGTACACCTCCACTGGGTGGAAAAACACTCCTATTATGATGAGACTATGTATAATCATCACAAAGGACGGTGTGACCTCTTCTTGTAACTCAAACAACTTAAGGCCCTTTCTAACTTAATATACGCTTGGGAATTCATACTCGAGAAATTCCCCATTTCTGGACTCCACTTCAATCATACCCTCATTTGGGTGTTCCCCGTACATCACATAACCTTTGAAATTCTCTGGATATCTGATGAACACCTTCTTGCTTTCCCTAGGGCCAAGCTTGTCATACTTATGGGAGGTGTTATGAACATAACCAGCTGAACCCCATGAGCGTAAATGATCCAAACTAGGCTTTACGTCATTCCATATTTCATATAGGGTACTGGGCACAAATTTACTAGGTGTGAAGGATATAGGCTGCTATCAACAAAGCATCCCCCAAAAACTTATTGGGAGGTTGGCTTGCACTATCATCGATCTAACCACATCTAGTAAGGTACGATTTCTCCGCTCTGGAACACCATTTTGTTGCAGTGTTCCAGATATTGTAAGTTGCCTATGTATATCATTTTCCTCGTTAAATTGGTCAGATTGATATTCATGTCCTTTATCAGTTTGGAGAGTCTTTAAATTCTATTGCTACAAAACGCTTGAAGCAAATCTAATGCTTCAGACTTGTGAGAAATCAAATACACATAATCGAAGCGTGAAAAATTATAAATAAATGTAAAGAAATAAGAGGCACCATGATGTGCCTTAAGATTCATGGGTCCACAAATGTCTAAATGAACAATATTTAATAGATGAGAAGTCCTTAAAGCCTTACCAAAAGGCTTTTTGGATGTTTTCCTAGCCAAACAAGGCTCACACACAGGAAGGCTAACTTTAGTGAGAAACCCCAATAGGCCTTCTCTAACTAGTCTGGTCATTCTTTCTTATCCTATATGACCAAGTCTACCATGTCATATTACACTACCAGAATTCGAGGGAAAAGTAACATTAACAAAAGAGGAATTTCCAGAATCAACATCTAGTTTAAAGAATCCATCTACCCGACATCCATGTCCAAAGTTGAATAAGCTATGACCCTCTTTAGATCGTTATGTAATATTCCAACGGTTGCCACAAGGAATGACGTCATAGCTCTTACAAAAATAATTACAATCAAAGTCGTAGGTGGAGCTCAGGCTTAGTACCATGAGGTTGCAATCGGGCCATCAAGTCCATTATGTAGTCTGGGCTGCCTATCCTTATCAAGGAGTGGACGGGGCATAGGACATGTTCATTTTTCGATCAGGGATTGGTCTGTAGTCCTAGTTTTTGTCGTGCGATGATGTAGATGGGGGTATAGCATCTGAAGCTTCTGCAACTGGTTATAGTCGACCTTCTCTTGGCATGAACTCTAGTATAGGTGAACTTGTTTTGTTCATAAAGTACCATCCCAGAGGATGTCCAAATTATTTTCTGAAAAAACAAAAGAGAATCTTAAACATAGCAAAGCTAAAGCTGAACATAGATTACACCTAATTCCAGGAGCATATAGCACATCATGCAGGAGTAGTACACGTCCATTGCACATTTTGAGCTAATACGTGATGTGAACCCCAATCGACTTGCTTTGAGACCCAACAACAATATTGGAAAAACAACCCAAGAAAGCCAAACTCAGGTCTATTGATGGAGAATCTGAACCCGTTTCAAGAACCTAGATTATATTAAAATCTAGACCCGTTGAAGAACTCGTCTCAAGAACCCAAATTATGAGGAGAAACGCCACAAAGGTTGTGATTTACCTTTGATAAGTTCTTAAGTTCAATCAAGAACAAGAGGAGTAAGCTCAACTCACAATTAAAATTCAATATTGTCTCCCCTCTTTCATTGATTAAACGCCTATTTATAAGGTTGACCATTACAAGTAAACAAATCCTAATCTACTAAGGAAACAAATTCTAATCTACTAAGGAAACAAATCATAATCTGCTAAGGAAACAAATCCTAATAGGAGTTTATATTTTGACAATCCAACCCCAAATAGGAATAACTGTAACACCTCGCATTTTCTTTTATATATGTATATAGATATATAGTAAATAATTGTTGTAAAAATGTGGATATGTGTAATGATGTAAGAATGAACTATATAGATTGTAATAGTAGGAGAAATGCTAGAGATGCATATTGATTGGGAAGTTTGAGTTTCAAAGACGTTTAAACTTGGAAAGGGTGATTAGATGAATTTCTAAATATTTTTAGGTCAAAATAAGGTGTCCATTGAATCCGGAAGGTCGAACAACCTTGGGAGAGGTAATATGAGGTGTATTGGAAGTTAGGAAGTATTTTGGAGTAAATACACATTTAGAGAGAGTGGGTAAAAATGGATCTTGGACACTGCTTAGTATTTTGGCCATAACTTTTTATCCTTATGTCCAATTGATCTGAAAATTTTACAGTAGATATTAGACATCTAGGGCTACAAAAGTGGATCTCATGAAAATTTTCCAATTCAACATCTAAATGGGTCAAAACTGCCCTGGAAGTCGAAGCAGCCAAAGTGTACCGGAACACAGTACCGGTACGCCCGAACCAGTAGCTAAACCGTACCGGTACAGCGTACCGGTACGCCCGAAGTTTGGAACAGTAAAAGTCAGAATTTTAGTGTTTTAAAACACCATTTTAAGCCTCATTTGACCCATTCTTCCATCCCACTCTCACCCCAAACATCTTAGAGCCCTAAGAGAAGAGAAAAGGAGAGAAAAACACAAAGATCTTGAGAGAGTTACCCCTTATAGAGATCAAAATCGAAATTCCTCAAGAACACCATTCTTCTACTCTCTTCTTCTACACTTTCACTACACCCTTACCCACACCTCTTGGAATCCTAGAGAGAGTCTTATAAAAGAATAAAGAAGGAGAAAACACAAGATCAAAAGGGAAACACAAAGGATTTAAGAGTGATTCAATATCAAAACCTAGATTTTCAAGAACATCAAGGTAGGGGTTTTCTCTCACTCACTTACATTGAGGCTAGGGTATTTATATATGTATGCTTTGGCTATCAATGGTATATATATGCTATGGAATCATCATCTCTTAGGTTTTTTGGCAAAGATTACATGTTTTGAACAAAGTTAGGGTTTAATACCCATGAAATCTCTTTTCTAGTTTTAAAACCCTAGTTTTTGGGAGAGTGATGTATTTCCTTCTTAAATGCTTTCTTTATTATGAAATTCGAAACCGTAGTTGTTTGTGTTGGGTAGAAAAATGATGTTATTGTGATCTCATGTATTTTTTTTAGTTGGTTGTGGAATTGTTACATGTTATATTTTGGGAGATTTTGGACAGATGATTGTAAATTGAGATAAATATTGGAATTGTATGCTTGGTTGGGTTTTTTGTGATGCACATGGGTGAGAGGTTCCTTATAAGGACGCTCATTCCAAAAGAGGACAATATGTGATTTCCTCAAGAGGTTCCTTGTAAGGATGCTTGAGAAATCAAGCTTTGAGGGTGAGAGGTTCCTTGTAAGGATGCTCATGCCAAAAGAGGACAATATGTGATTTCATCAAGAGGTTCCTTGTAAGGATGCTTGAGAAACCAAGCCTTGAGGGTGAGAGGTTCCTTGTAAGGATGCTCATGCCAAAAGAGGACAATATGTGATTTCCTCAAGAGGTTCCTTGTAAGGATGCTTGAGAAACCAAGCCTTGAGGGTGAGAGGTTCCTTGTAAGGATGCTCATGCCAAAAGAGGACAATATGTGATTTCCTCAAGAGGTTCCTTGTAAGGATGCTCATGCCAAAAGAGGACAGTATGTGATTTTCTCAAGAGGTTCCTTGTAAGGATGCTCATGCCATGGAGGACAATATTACATCATGTGTGGGAAATGGTTTATATTTTGAAAATGGATGTTTATTAGAATTGGTTGTTATTGTTCATTTCTAGTACTATTGCTACTTAAACTTGAGATCCGTTGTAAAATGTCCTTGTTTTACTTCAAAGATTATATATGCTATTTGTGAAATGAGACTGGCCATTTTAAATGCTTTTCTAAACCTTGTATGGGTTTGAGAGAATTTTTCTACAGAGCTTCGTGCTCACCCCCTACCGCTAACATTTTTCAGATTACCCGCTTGAGAAGGACGTAAGGGTCGAGGAGCCCGCTACTTGGGAGACTCCACTTGACGGGAGTGTGGATCCCGAGGTGGACGTATAGAGCGGCCTCCTTTCCTTTTGTACTAGACTAGGACATTCTTTTGGAACATTGTGTAGTCCAGTTTCTTTTGTGTATTCCGCTGTGCAACTTTAATTAATTTTTGAGATGTAATAGCCATAATTTGGGCTTATTCTTTTGGATCACTTTGTAAATATTTGTGGATGACAAATGGAGTCTCGTTTCTTGAGGAATTATATTAGTGCTCTCATCATATGAATGTTTTAGAATGTAATGCCGTCCAGGGTGTGTTTTGGGGCGTTACAATAACTAAAAACTAAAATTTGTGACCCTTTCTTTCAAAAATGCCCTTGAGTGAATAATGTCGCGAGTACTGTAGTGTGAATAGTGCTGCGCTACAATAACTTCTAAAACCCTAGTTCAAATAAAATAATAACTTTCCTAATAAGCCCTTGGCCAAAATACAAGGCCTTCCCCAAAACCCTAATTCATAAGAAATAAGACATATGTGGGCTAAACATCCTCAAGCCCACTTATTCTAAACTAATAATAAAAATTCTTTAAACAAATTGAAAGCCTTAACAACAAAAGACCCTATCTCTAAGTCATGTCTTCCACAGCTTGGATCAAGTGACTCAAAATTGGTTCTCCTTCTTTCAAGCCCATCTTGAGTGTTGGGCTCTTGCTAGCTTCATCCCATGTGGATTGCACCAATCCTTGCATTGTTTCCTTGATCTTCTTGGCTCTTGATCTTGTAATTGGCCCATCTGGAACTTACAAATGATCTTTAAGAGTAGGCCCACCTTGGTTCCCATCAATACGAACCAACTCCAAGAACTTCTTCTTGTGTGCCATTCTCAAAAGTAACATACTGTGTGCCCACTAGAACTTGATGGTAATCCACGAACCCAACCCTATCCCACACTATGTTCTTGTTTGCTTTAGTATCTACAATCCAATCAAGGAGATAATGAGTAACTAATACATGATAGAGTTAAGTGAAGGGCATACCTCCTTCGGCTCAGTACAGTCACAAGCGAAATGTCCTTTCTTCCCACAGTTGTAGCATTTCAATTTTGTTACATCTCTTTTGCCACCTCGTTTTCCCCTACGGAGCTTGGCAACCTTATGTTCCTTCGGTCCATGATTTCCAGCTAGCTGCTTAGCAACCTTCCCTTATCTCCTATACTTGGGCCAAGGCATGCTTCCCAGCTTGGGAGGCAAGAGCAATTGGGCGATTTGCTTCTAAGCGCTCTGCCTCAAGCTCGAGATGACGAGAAATGTCATTAAAAGTATTGAAATTTTCATTGTAAGTCATCAAGAGCTTCATATGTGCCCACTAAGGGTCTAGTAGGGAACGAATAACAGCTAACACTTGTTGCTCTTCCATATGTTCATTTCTAGCAGCCCTTAAGTCATGTATCATGGTGCTTATAACACAAAGATGCTCAGCCATGTTATGCTTAGGGTCCTCATATGCTGCTGGAACTTCAGGTTCAAGGCACGAAGCCTGGTAGCTGAAGTCTAACTGAAAGTAATCTTCAACTGGTTCCACATGTCTTGGGCCGTCAGGCAATTCTCAAATTCTCTAATAAGATCGTTGTGCATGCTGCTTAACATTGTAAAGCATGCACACCTATCCTTTTTGACCCAATTCTCATAGGTTTCCTTATCACAACGATGTTGGGCCGTGTTGCCTTCTTCAGGTGGGGTCATGGATGCGGTTAAGGTTTCCAGAACTTCTTGTTCATTAAGCAGATATTGGATTTTCCTGTGCCACATGTCATAATTTTTCCCATCTAACTCTTCTCCTTTTATTAAGTCAACAACTAGGTTCTTTGAGGCCATTTTCACTCTATTCAATAGGTAAGGTGATGGACATTATATACATATCTCACAATTGATTAGATTATCATATTCTTTCCTTCATAATGGGATCGAGAATTTCGCTAAGCTAATAATCATCACTCGAATATGAAAGTTGGAATATTTAAATCTAATTAATTATTTGAATAAAGGAAATTAATCCATTCATGTGACGCCCCAAAATCCGGGGGTCCCGTTGACAACCCGTCAACTCGCGGAATGGCCGTGAGTGCCGTTAGGTTCGACATCTCACGAGGAGTATCCCATTTACCGGGTTTATAACTCATTCCATATTCATCCCAAACGTTTCAACTATGTTGGGGATGATATGAACATGTTACACGAAGATTGGGAGGCTTAGAAGTGACGAAATCAAGGAGGTGTTGATGTTTGGTAACGAAGGCACCAACACTAGCACCAATCTGGTGGAAACCCCTCGGTTTTCCTCTATTTTGACCATGATCGCTTCAAAATATGGAAAAGTTCAAAACATGAAAGTTGTAGATCTAGATGTCTACTATGTTGTTGCAAAATTTCAGCTCAATCCAACGGTTGGATCAAAAGTTATGACATTTCTACGAAAACTGGTCCGGAGCAGACAGTTGACTACCGGTTGACTACCGGTAGTCAATACACACTGGACAGTCGACTACCGGTAGTCAATACACACTGGACAGTCGACTACCGGTAGTTACCCATTGACTACCGGTAGTTGCTGCCCAGATTTGCTTTCTTGCTCCATTTTTCATTTCCAATTCATCCTAACTCAATTCCACATCATCCAAGACATGTACAAACTATATTTTTACATTGCACAAGATCCATACGAGACCATTACAATCTATCCCATACAAATATAATTCAAAAAGGGAATGAAATAAGTTTGTTTATACAAAATTTCATTTCAAAAGCCACAACCGGCTTTTTCTTCACTCTCAAGGCCCCGAGTGTGTGTCTTCCCTCGGCACGAATCCCGCACCTGAAAAGTGTTCCCATAAAGGGTGAGCCACGCTCAGTAGAAAGTTTCCTACAGAGGCTACTCCCCACCTAAATGCATATGCAAAGGCCTTGTACCACATTCCACAACAAGTATTTCTTCCAAACATTACATGCAATGCAATATTGGAAAGTCATGATGCCATGCCCTGTAATGAGATGAAACTCACTCATGCATACTATTCCGAGCCCACACCGACTCCACAACACCATGCGATGCATATGTGTAAAATCATTGTCTTTGATGAAGTACATCCAAAGACCATTGAAAACAATTCATGTGTTCATAAAACCAATTCATTTATAGATGGTTCCCATCAAATGAATAATTTATATATCAAAATCATGTGTCTCGTTGGGTATCGGATTTCCGGAGTTACACCGCTGGCTCCGTACGCCATTACACTTTTCCGGAATTCCACCTCAGGGAAGTGTATGAACCAAGTGGTCGGGCCTCTCACCCGAGGGAGTGTCTATCCCTTCTTGCTTAACCCGACACAAGTTTTTCTCATACCACATGTGACTCCAAGGGATCTTCGATCCACCCACTCCAAGTCCACATATCAATTACCAAGGTTGGTATTGATTACATCATGCATACACACCCACACCCATGCCTAACCCATGAATGTGGTGCAACCTCATGCCCCAAAATGCAAGTAATGCCACATGAGCAATGAAACCATTTTTTTCATGGAATTTTATGTCACATGCACATAATCTCCATAAATTAACATTATGCTCCATATATCACAAAGCATATATCTACATGTAATAACAACTCAAACATAATATCTACATCAAACAACAACATTTAATTCTCTAAGGCATTTAATCAAACACCTTTAAGGCAAAAATTTCATGTTATCACATAATATTGCCTACCACATGATAAGTCAACATTGAGCACCTAACATACCCAAACACATCAATTCTCAAGGAATTTCACAAGTAACCTCCTTTACCAAATTTTACTAGGAATTTGTATAGGCCCAATTTCCACACCAATTTCCTTAGCCACATATATATATACATGAATCACATGAACCAATATGTATATATATACATATATTCAACCATTTCCATAGGCATCCTAGGTTGGAATAAACCAAAGTAGGAGAACCCCCTACCTTAATAGAAGTGTAGAAACTCCTAGAACACCAACACCCAACTCAAGCTCTTGATTCCCAAAAACTTGATCTTTGAATCTTTGGTGAAACTCTTCGTTCTTGGTACCCACGCGTAGCCCTCACCGCGTAGAGCAACTTTACTTCTTGGTCCAAGTGATTCCGACCGACGGAACTTAGTAAACCGGAAGAAGAAAGCTTGAAATCAAATTTCTCTCCTCTCTCCCTTCAACGTCTGAACACAGCCAGCTAAAGGGGTGGAAAAATCTGATTTTTCAGATATTTAGCCCGTATTTATACATTTAATTGTGCGGTCCACATTGCACCGCATATTTTCGACTTTCGAGTCCGTTTTTCGTCCCGAAACGATTCATTATACCTCGGATTAAGTTCAAATTAATTTTATTTGAACTTTAACTTAATTTTAATGAAATTTTTATAAAAATATTTTTGGGGACCTTTAAAAGGTCAATCGTCACGCAGTCGTCTCGATCTACGTGCAAAATCCGACTATCTCGGAATTCGACGAAATTTGACAAGGTGACTCGATTTCGCGATACGAATCCAACGGCGAACTCCGTTTCCTTATCCGAGGTCTAGAGCATATGTATCTTAAATACGCATTAGGATGGCAAATGACCATTTTGCCCTTACTCAGAAAAATTTCAAATTTTTCCGGGTTTTACATTCTTCCCCCCCTTAAAAGAATTTCGTCCCCGAAATTCACACACTCATGCACATACACTCACATGCATATGCAACAGTCATCTAATATTAATGACTATAAAAGTGTACCTCTATTCTCAAACAAGAAGGGATAATTTGCACGTACGGTGTCCTCGCGCTCCCATGTCGCCTCTTCCACTCCCCGGTGCTGCCACAACACCTTCACTAGCCTCACGGTCTTGCCTCGCAAAACCTGATCTCGGCTATCCATGACACGCACTGGTCCCTCCTCGAAGGTCCCATCCGCATCAACAACAAGCTCGCCCCAATCCACCACATGAGTCGGATCTGGAGTATACTTCCGGAGCATGGAGACATGGAACACCGCATGAACACCCGATAAATTGGGCGGTAACGCCAATCGGTAAGCAACTGTACCCACCCTCTCGAGTACCTCGAAGGGCCCGATGTACCTCGGCAATAGTTTTCCCCGCTTACCAAACCGGACCACTCCTCTCTTAGGCATAACCTTCAAGAAGACATGATCTCCCACCTCAAACTCTAGAGGTCGCCGCCGTCTATCAGCATAGCTTTTCTGCCGGCTTTGAGCCGTGAGAAGACGCTTCCGAATCAAGTCCACCTTCTCCGAGGTGTCTCGAATTAACTCTGGACCCGTAGAAGACCTCTCTCCTACCTCTGTCCAACAAACTGGGGAACGACATGGCCTTCCATACAATGCCTCATAGGGTGCCATCTGTATGCTCGCCTGATAACTGTTGTTGTAGGCGAACTCCACCAAGGGTAAATGATCTTCCTAGCTACCCTTGAGATCTAGGACACATGCCCGTAGCATATCCTCTAATGTCTGAATGGTCCTCTCAGACTGACCGTCCGTCTGGGGATGAAAAGCAGTGCTCATCATCAGCTGTGTCCCCATGGCTCGTTGGAAACTCTCCCAAAAATGAACCATAAACCTGGGATCCCGATCCGATACTATAGATATGGGTACCCCATGCAACCGGACAATCTCCCGTATGTACAGCCTGCAGAATTCCTCAAGTGTGAAGGTCATCCGCACTGCCAGAAAATGTGCCGACTTGGTAAGCCGGTCCACTATCACCCACACCGCGTCATGCCCCCGCGATGTCCGTGGCAGATGGGTCACAAAATCGATCGTGATATGCTCCCACTTCCACTCAGCTACCTCTAAAGGCTGGAGTAATCCTGCTGGTCTCTGGTGCTCAGCCTTAACTTGCTGACAAGTGAGACATCGTCTGACAAAATCTCCAACATCTCTCTTCATACCGCTCCAATAATATTGGCGATGAAGATCATGATACATCTTCGTGCCACCTGGGTGCACAGCAAATCGGGAACAATGAAACTCTTTGAGAATCTCCTCTCTGAGCTCCGCAGAATGGGGAACCACAATCCGTCCCCTGAACCGAAGACTACCATCTGTGTGAATGGCCCAGCCTTCATCACCCGTACCCAATCGTACTCGGTCCCCAATGGACACTAACTCAGTATCCTGTCCCTGGGACTCAATAACCCTGCTCAGTAGGGAAGGTGTAGCCACCAAACTCCCCAAAGTACCCTGAGCCTGACCCATATAGCGTAGCCCGAACTGTCCCACCGTCTCGAGCATCTGCCACTCTCGGGAAGCCACACTAGCCACAACTCCCCGTGACTTTCGGCTGAGTGCATCAGCCACCACATTTGCCTTACCAGGATGGTAATGCAACGTGAAGTCGTAATCTTCCAGAAACTCCATCCACCTCCGTTGCCTCATGTTGAGGTCCCGCTGTGTAAAGATGTACTTCAGACTCTTGTGGTCCGAAAACACTTCAAATTGCTCACCATACAAGTAGTGGCGCCAAGCCTTCAAGGCAAAGACAATGGCCGCCAATTCCATGTCATGTGTGGGGTAATTCTGCTCGTGGTTCTTTAATTGTCGAGAACCATAAGCTACTACCCTCCCGGACTGCATCAAGACGCATCCCAGCCCGTCCTTCGAGGCATCACAATAGACCGTGTACCTCTGTCCTCTTTCCGGAACTATCAAGATAGGAGCTGAAGTAAGCCTCCTCTTAAGCTCCTGGAATACCTTCTCACATGAATCATTCCACTCGAACTTGACCTCCTTCCGAGTCAACCTGGTCATAGGTGCAGCTAGTCGGGAGAAGTCCTCAATGAACCGCCGGTAATACCCTGCCAATCCCAAGAAACTACGTATCTCAAAGACTGACTTCGGCCTCTCCCAATTCATGACTGCCTCAACTTTCTCCGGGTCCACGGATACACCCGAAGCCGACACCACATGCCCCAAAAATTTTACCTCCGTAAGCCAAAATTCACACTTGCTGAACTTGGCGTACAACTGATGGTCTCTCAAGGCCTGAAGAACAATTCTCAAGTGACCCTCATGCTCCTCTTCAGACTTGGAGTAGATCAATATGTCGTCAACAAAGACTACAACAAACTGATCTAAATAGGGTTGGAACACCCTATGCATGAGATCCATGAATGCTGCTGGAGCATTAGTCAACCCAAATGGCATCACTGTAAATTCGAAATGCCCATATCGCGTTCTGAACGCCGTCTTAGGGATATCTTCCTCCCTAACCCTTAACTGATGATAACCGGTACGAAGATCTATTTTGGAATAGACTCGTGCCCCTCTCAGTTGATCAAACAAGTCGTCAATCCTCGGCAAATGGTATCTATTCTTGATAGTGACCCTATTCAACTGCCGGTAATCAATACACAACCGAAGAGTCTTATCTTTCTTCTTAGCAAACAGAACCGGAGCGCCCCAAGGTGAAGTGCTCGGTCTAATAAACCCCTTGTCCAACAATTCTTGTAATTGGACCTTGAGTTCTTGCAACTCAGCTGGTGCCATCCGATGCGGAGTCATAGAGATAGGCGATGTACCCGGATGCAACTCAATGGTAAAGTCTACATCTCTATGTGGAGGTAATCCCGGTAGTTCTTCCAGAAAAACATCCCCATACTCGCACACAACCCTAGGTAGACCAAACTCCTGTCTCGTCTCGTCCTCTAGGGTGAGGCTAGCAAGCCAACCCATCAACTGCCCGTGCCATCTTGAGTCGTACACGGCTTGGGGTAAAGCATCACGCTTTTCCCCCTGAAACTTGAAACAAACACCATCAGGCGTATAAGCCGTGACCCTCTTCCGATCACAATCGATGACAACTCGGTGTGCCGTCAACCAATCCATTCCAAGGATCACATCAAACTCCGACATGTCCATGACCCTAAGGTCCACGGTGAGTAGAATCCCTGAGATCACTAGCTCACAACCCCGACATATCTGATCAATCCTCACCCTAGCTCCTAGGGGAGAACTCACATGTAATGGCTCATCTAAGGTCTCAACCTCTAAGCCCAATTCATTCACACAAGATACAGCAATAAAAGAATGCGATGCACCAGAATCAAACAATACTTTAGTCCACAAACGAGAGAGTAAGAATGTACCCTGTATCACCGACAGATCTGCCGGCTCAGTCTGTGGCGTCATGGCGTAGACACGCCCCTGGGTCCCTGAAGTCCCGGCCTGTGAGCCCTGGCATCTCCCTCGACCCATGCCTTGGCCCATCTGGCCAGATTGCGGAATCCCCGCGCGCGATGTAGTAGGGCCTTGTGCAGTGCCCTGGTACTGGTACTGACTGCCCTGACCCATAGTAGGGTAGCGTGGAGCATATTGCGTCTGCGGTTGCCCCACTGAAGTCTGAGACTGCGATGACCCATGACCTTGGGATCCCTGTCTCTGAGGACAATCCCTCCTCATGTGCCCCGGCTGATTGCAGTGATAGCAAGTCCGTTGGTCCGCTTGATAAGATGGTCTACGATTCCTTCCACCCTGGGAAGACTGACCCTGGCCTTGGCCCTGATGGCTACGACCTTGTCCTTGAAATCCTTGCGGAGCAGAGGTCCGTTGTCTCTTCCCCGCACTAGAAGAAGAGGATTGGCCCTCCTTCTTCTTTTCCTTCACACCCGCCTCTCGGATGTTTCTTGCATCGTCCACTTCCCTCTCAATGGCCAAAGCTGTCGTGACCATTAAGTCCAAGTCTTGTAAAAGAAGGCCGACGATTTTACCCCGGATGGACAACTTCAGCCCATCCTCAAAATTCCTGACCTTGGCCATATCTGTGGCCACATATTGATCAGCGAAACGTGCTAACTCAGTGAATTTAGCCACGTATTCCATTACCGTCATAGTTCCTTGCTTCAGATCTAGGAACTCTCGGGCCTTTGCATGTCTAGCGGCCGCCGGAAAGTATTTTCCCATGAAGAGTTCCTTGAACTCTATCCATGTCATGACCTCCAAGTTCTTGGAGTCCTTCACCCAATCCCACCATACTTGAGATTCCCCTTCCAGCTGGAATGTGGCTAGATTTATCTTGGTGGCGTCGGAGGTGATCTCCATTGCCCGTAACACCTTTTCCACTTGGCGGAACCAATGGTCAGCCACCATAGGGTCCGCTCCTCCCAGAAATACCGGAGGTTGGTGTGCCTTGAACTTCTGGAGGTTACTTGAGCCTCCCTGTCCCCCACTAGCACTAGTCTGTGCAATGGTAGCCGCACTCGTCTGTGCAATAGTAGCCGCTGTAGCACTAGCTTGTGCAATGGTGGCAGCCGCCGCACTAATAGCCTCAACAAAGGCTTGTGGGTCGTGAGTCGGTGGTGGTTGATTGCTCCGTCCACCCCGACGTCCTCTTCCTCTAGTTGCGATCTACACACATGTCAAATGACACTAGAATATTCACACTGTGTCTCATATCAATTCGAAAACTTGGAGATTTTTCTCCTTGCCTCACTAGTAATGTGTGTGCCACTCACTAGCAGACGTTTACACAATGAACTACGCCATTCATTTCTTTTTCCGAACACAGGGTTTTGTTTCTCTAGCCCTAATGTTCCACATACATTTTTTTACCCTGTATATCTTTCACATATCACATAGCACGTAGCCTATGTTTCACATAACAAGTTGCACAAAACATGTAACAACATATAAGCACATAAGATGAGATGCACAATGCATGTAATGCTCTAGCCCCAATACCCAACAAGCCCTAAGTAAATCGCATACCTAGGCTCTGATACCAAGCTGTGACGCCCCAAAATCCGGGGGTCCCGTTGACAACCCGTCAACTCGCGGAATGGCCGTGAGTGCCGTTAGGTTCGACATCTCACGAGGAGTATCCCATTTACCGGGTTTATAACTCATTCCATATTCATCCCAAACGTTTCAACTATGTTGGGGATGATATGAACATGTTACACGAAGATTGGGAGGCTTAGAAGTGACGAAATCAAGGAGGTGTTGATGTTTGGTAACGAAGACACCAACACTAGCACCAATCTGGTGGAAACCCCTCGGTTTTCCTCTATTTTGACCATGATCTCTTCAAAATCTGGAAAAGTTCAAAACATGAAAGTGGTAGATCTAGATGTCTACTATGTTGTTGCAAAATTTCAGCTCAATCCAACGGTTGGATCAAAAGTTATGACATTTCTACGAAAACTGGTCCGGAGCAGAGAGTTGACTACCGGTTGACTACCGGTAGTCAATACACACTGGACAGTCGACTACCGGTTGACTACCGGTAGTCAATACACACTGGACAGTCGACTACCGGTAGTCAATACACACTGGACAGTCGACTACCGGTAGTTACCCATTGACTACCGGTAGTTGCTGCCCAGATTTGCTTTCTTGCTCCATTTTTCATTTCCAATTCATCCTAACTCAATTCCACATCATCCAAGACATGTACAAACTATATTTTTACATTGCACAAGATCCATACGAGACCATTACAATCTATCCCATACAAATATAATTCAAAAAGGGAATGAAATAAGTTTGTTTATACAAAATTTCATTTCAAAAGCCACAACCGGCTTTTTCTTCACTCTCAAGGCCCCGAGTGTGTGTCTTCCCTCGGCACGAATCCCGCACCTGAAAAGTGTTCCCATAAAGGGTGAGCCACGCTCAGTAGAAAGTTTCCTACAGAGGCTACTCCCCACCTAAATGCATATGCAAAGGCCTTGTACCACATTCCACAACAAGTATTTCTTCCAAACATTACATGCAATGCAATATTGGAAAGTCATGATGCCATGCCCTGTAATGAGATGAAACTCACTCATGCATACTATTCCGAGCCCACACCGACTCCACAACACCATGCGATGCATATGTGTAAAATCATTGTCTTTGATGAAGTACATCCAAAGACCATTGAAAACAATTCATGTGTTCATAAAACCAATTCATTTATAGATGGTTCCCATCAAATGAATAATTTATATATCAAAATCATGTGTCTCGTTGGGTATCGGATTTCCGGAGTTACACCGCTGGCTCCGTACGCCATTACACTTTTCCGGAATTCCACCTCAGGGAAGTGTATGAACCAAGTGGTCGGGCCTCTCACCCGAGGGAGTGTCTATCCCTTCTTGCTTAACCCGACACAAGTTTTTCTCATACCACATGTGACTCCAAGGGATCTTCGATCCACCCACTCCAAGTCCACATATCAATTACCAAGGTTGGTATTGATTACATCATGCATACACACCCACACCCATGCCTAACCCATGAATGTGGTGCAACCTCATGCCCCAAAATGCAAGTAATGCCACATGAGCAATGAAACCATTTTTTTCATGGAATTTTATGTCACATGCACATAATCTCCATAAATTAACATTATGCTCCATATATCACAAAGCATATATCTACATGTAATAACAACTCAAACATAATATCTACATCAAACAACAACATTTAATTCTCTAAGGCATTTAATCAAACACCTTTAAGGCAAAAATTTCATGTTATCACATAATATTGCCTACCACATGATAAGTCAACATTGAGCACCTAACATACCCAAACACATCAATTCTCAAGGAATTTCACAAGTAACCTCCTTTACCAAATTTTACTAGGAATTTGTATAGGCCCAATTTCCACACCAATTTCCTTAGCCACATATATATATACATGAATCACATGAACCAATATGTATATATATACATATATTCAACCATTTCCATAGGCATCCTAGGTTGGAATAAACCAAAGTAGGAGAACCCCCTACCTTAATAGAAGTGTAGAAACTCCTAGAACACCAACACCCAACTCAAGCTCTTGATTCCCAAAAACTTGATCTTTGAATCTTTGGTGAAACTCTTCGTTCTTGGTACCCACGCGTAGCCCTCACCGCGTAGAGCAACTTTACTTCTTGGTCCAAGTGATTCCGACCGACGGAACTTAGTAAACCGGAAGAAGAAAGCTTGAAATCAAATTTCTCTCCTCTCTCCCTTCAACGTCTGAACACAGCCAGCTAAAGGGGTGGAAAAATCTGATTTTTCAGATATTTAGCCCGTATTTATACATTTAATTGTGCGGTCCACATTGCACCGCATATTTTCGACTTTCGAGTCCGTTTTTCGTCCCGAAACGATTCATTATACCTCGGATTAAGTTCAAATTAATTTTATTTGAACTTTAACTTAATTTTAATGAAATTTTTATAAAAATATTTTTGGGGACCTTTAAAAGGTCAATCGTCACGCAGTCGTCTCGATCTACGTGCAAAATCCGACTATCTCGGAATTCGACGAAATTTGACAAGGTGACTCGATTTCGCGATACGAATCCAACGGCGAACTCCGTTTCCTTATCCGAGGTCTAGAGCATATGTATCTTAAATACGCATTAGGATGGCAAATGACCATTTTGCCCTTACTCAGAAAAATTTCAAATTTTTCCGGGTTTTACAATTCATCATCCACAAAATAAGCAACAAAAACAAATTATGTACAGGCTCCTTCAAGTCCTATTGGTATTTTATGCACCTCATGCTAAGACACATTCCAAAAAAATATTGGCAATAGCGAAACACACCCCCTTACAAGAGTTCTTCCAAAAAATAATTACATCACCAAGAAAACCTAATACAAATCCCAAATTCGTATCACTATATCTCTTACTGCAAAAGTCCATTTGATACAAATAATATACTGTTGGAAAGCTCTTACGGCATACTTTATAACTATATAATTTTTGTTGCATAAAAAATAGATTTAATGTGATGAAATTTAGCTAGAAAAATCAGGTCTAACATTGTTCCCGAAATGAGTTTTTCTTTTCCTACCAAATGGCTCCTCCTTAAGCCACCAAATTTTATAAACATGCTAACTAGGATATAAGCATCATATTCAAACAAAAAATTTGGCCTAAATCACATGAAAAAACATAGACCCATTTAATGCAAAAACTCAAAAAATAGGTTCAATTGTCCATTGTTAAGCATTCTATAACACTTGTAGTCATCAAGCATGTTGTCTATAGGCGAAAGCAAATAATATTGCTCTGATACCAATGTTGGAATTATATAGGTTATATTCGGGTTACCTCTTGACGCATGGAAGTGAATCGAATCGATTTGCTTTAGCCTTGCTTGTATCCTTACGACTTGGATGATCCTTGGTTGTTAACAAGTTTGTTAATATGCAGAAAAGAGGGCTATTTAGAGTCCTCTAAGCACCCGCACCAACGAAACATAGGAATCCTTCAAGATGGTGATTCTTAGAGAGAGAAAAATTTGAAGAGAGAGAGTGACGAATTTTGGTGTGTTCTTCATTGTATTCTATATACCTCTATATATAATACAAGAGTTTAGATGATATATATAAATCCTATCTCAATTCCAACTGATAGGTTATCTCAAATAATGTGATAAGATTAGGATAATGGAGAAGAGTTTAAACTCATTAGGACTCTTACTACCTAGAGGACACT
The DNA here is from genome assembly GCA_951799425.1 of Ilex aquifolium. Taxonomy (NCBI): domain Eukaryota; kingdom Viridiplantae; phylum Streptophyta; class Magnoliopsida; order Aquifoliales; family Aquifoliaceae; genus Ilex; species Ilex aquifolium. Next base: position 7,083,654 of record OX637401.1, on the reverse strand, counting down.
ACCAGGTAGTTATCACAGGGCTGATAATCAGTTGTACCTTATTGGGTTCATATGGTATTTAAATTTAGTGTTTAATAAATTTTGACTCATTTGTTTGACAATTTAATTAATTTACTTGTCTATTATTCAGACTCATTATAGTAAAACTTGAAAACTTAAGTTGTATTTGGATTGCATCATAAAAGAATATTCAAAAATATATTTGAACAAATTTTACTTTGTACACTAAAAAATCTATGATTTTTTACTTTTTACCCTCAAAAATTAAATTTATCATATTGCACCATCAATGTATTAAAAGTGTTATAATGTGGCCCTATCGTTAGTTTCTGTTACTCATTCTATCAATTTTAATGAGGTAATTTTTGACGAAATAAGCAACAGAAGGTAGCAGAAGGGCTACATTGCAACACTTTAACACTTTAAATGCATTAAGGTTGCAATGTAAGAAATTTCATTGTTAAGGGTGTAAAGTGTAAAAAACTTAAATCTTTCAGGGTTCAAAGTGAAATTCTCCCAATATATGTTTGGGAAGTATTTTAGGAATGTGTGTTTTGATATTTTTGTATCACATAACTTGTTTGGATATATGATATTACAAACAGTTTTAAAAAATAGAAAACAGTATATCTATTTGAACAGTAATCTAAAAAATATGAGATAATGTTTGAATTGACTGTTTCATAGAAAATTTTTCCAATATATCAAACTTGATGAAATTAACATAAAATCATCCAATATTTTTTAAAAAAAAAAACACCAGATGTACCCATATACAACGGTACCTTATAAAATTGAATACTTGTCGTATTCATATATTACTTTACATATAATTACATAATACAAGTTCTAATAGAATGCATACCATAGTTCCTACATAAAACAAGTCTTTCATTATCTTACATTGTCCCATTTCTACGGGTTATCATACACATAAAAATGATCATTCTCCATTGTCCTTAATTATCCATGTTGTCTGCATTTTATCAAGAAAAATTCAAGTACCATTAATATATATTATAATCAACATAATTAGTTAGATTCAATAGAAATAAGAGTTCAAGTCATGACACATAAAATATAAGATACAACATAAATGTTACATCATAGCTACAAACATCGAGCACATAAAAAAAAAACAAGTCATATGTGGATAACATATTGTCCATATTCCATGTTAAACTCTAATAGTAACAAAACTTGAACAAATAATATAAGGTCAACTGCCCCGAGAAACTACTTCCCACATATTCCCAACAATTGTATCCCTTAGTTGGGACATAACATTAAGTTGTGTTGGTGACATGTCCACTTCATTATGATGTTGATTGCTGGAATTTTGTCCCCCTATTATCTATTGGTACATCTTCGGATTTATACCTCATAAAGAAAAAGTTATCAACCGAGTGCATACGAAAAAAATATAAACAGCAAAACAAGTAGCGACAATGGTGGGTTGGCGTGCAGGCTTATATTTTGGCCTTATTTTCAATATTGGGAATATTGCTTTCAACACTTCAAATACCGCTTAGTGACATTTTTCAACACTCCACTAGCTCTTGCACAATGTAGATACTCCACTATCTTATATGTAATGTAGACATCTTAATAAACATTCAGCACCACTTAGGGTCCTTGAATTTCCCACAAGCATAAAAATATTGCTTGGACTCAATGTCCTTCATGACCTCCAACACATCCATGTAGGCATAAATGCAATAGGGGTCGTCTGTGTGAAACCCGGGTAAATTTGAATTTTTGTGAATAAGGGCAAAATGATCATTTGTCATCCTAATGCTTATTTGAAATACTCATACTCTAGACCTCGGATGAGGAAACGGAGTTCGCCGATGGATTCGTATCGCGAAATCTAGTCACCCTGTCAAATTTCGTCGAATTCCGAGATAGTCGGATTTTTGCACGTCGTTCGAGGCGACTACGTGGCGAATGACCTCACGAACGTCCCCATAAATATATTTTATAAAATTTCCTTAAAATTAAGTTAAAGTTCAAATAAAATTAATTTGAACTTAATCTGAGGTATAATGAATCGTTTCGGGACGAAAAACGGACCCGAAGGTCGAAAATATGCGGTGCGATGTGGACCACACATTTTTTCCTATAAATATTAAAAAAAAATCAGCTTTTTGGACAGAATATCAGCTGAACCTCAGCCTTGTTCAGCCGCCCAAGACCAAAGAGAAAAAAAAAATCTTCAAGCTTCCGGCTCCGATTCCGGAAGTTCCGTCGGTCGGAATCCGTCGATCCAAGAGGCAAAGTTCATCTCCTCGACGAGGGCTACGCGTACGTACCAAGAACGAGAGATTTCACCAAAGATTCAAGTGGGGTCTTTGGAGAAATCAAGGATTTTGGGATTTTTCTTGGTGTTCTTGGTGTGTTCTTGAAGCCTAGTCTTCATTTCAAGCTTCAAGAGGTAGGGTTCTTCCTACCTTGAATTAATCTTTCCTTAGATGTTGATAGTTTAAGGGTTTGATATATTTATGCATATGGATAGACTTTTATATGTATGTTTATGTTTATGGAAATGGAAAAGTGAGCATAGAAATGACTTAAGCTAATTGCTAGCTTGATTTTGGTATATGGAAGTTACATGTGATTTATTATGTAACTTAGTGAAATTAAAGGCATGCTATGTGTTATATAAATTATGCCTTGAATATTTGGAAGTTGTTGTTTTGATTGAATTGAAATAACATGCTTAAGTTTAACTTGTGGAATCATATGCATATGATATGATTTATAATTGAATGTGTTTGTTGATATATGCATGTGTTGATATATTAACATTGAGATGAATATGATATTTATATGCTTAGGATATAAATTTACCATGGATGTGTTGAAATTGTTCATGTGTTGTTCTTGGCATATTGAGCATTATGTTTCATGCAATGGGACATGACATTGCATATGCACGGGAGCATCTCATTACATGGGTGTGTGTGCATGGTGGATGTCAACACCACACTTAGTGATTGACGGTATGGCTTGGGAAAGGTTGGGTCGAAGACCTAGCTAAGCCGCTTGGTTGCATGATAAATTGGGTTGGGGTTAGCAAGAAGAGGCATGACGACCTCTCGGGTGCAAGGCCCGGTGATTTGGGTAGTGCACTCCATTGGTGTAAGAGTCCATAAAGTGTACGGGTATGGGAGATCCTTGGTGCAAGTCCATGAATAACCAACCCCAAGAAAGATCCTAGTTTTGAAGATGTCATTTGATGTGAACATAAATGATGGAATGAAACACTTTGGCATTGCATCGTGTAGTAGGAGTCGGTGAGGACTCAGGTTGAAGTGCATGAGTGAGTGTCATCTCATTTCATGGCATGATATTGTTGCATTCTAACTTAGAATGCATATCCTTATAAGGAATGATTGTTTATATGTTGCAAATGAATGTTGCATGAGTATGAGCATCTAAGGGGAGAGTAGCCTTTGTAGGATCTACTCTACTGGTCGTTGGCTCACCCTATACGGGAAACATTTCAGGTGTTGGGTTTGCACCGGTGGATGGCTCACTTGGAGAGCATCAAGCATGAAGGGGGCCGACTTGTGGCCTTATTTTGAGTTTTTGTAAAAGAATTATGAAAACTTGGTCTTTGACATGTAAATTATGCAAATTAATTGTAATAGACATTATATAGACTAATGTTAAAGTAATCTTGCATGTTTTGATATAAGTATGGATAATTGGACCCGGTGTGGCCAATGTTTACTTATAAATGGACCCGGTGCGGTCATTTTTTTTTATATTGGGCCTCGGATGGGTCATGTGAAGTTAAATTGCACAGGTTGGGTTTTGGGTAGAGCTCCCTGTACGAAGGAGACTTTGCCCAAATTTTGTTAAGTTATGGACCCCGGTAAATGGGGCATAACAGTGTGATATCGAGTTACTCGGTATCTAAGGGTGTTCCGCGGGTTGATGGGTAATCAACGGACCCCTGGATTTTGGGGTGTCACAGTCTGTAGGATCATTGTTGTCATAGCATTTGTATTTGTTGTCATGTGATGAAGTGCTTGCATTCTTTTTATGTGGTCGCTCTAATGATCCTTCAAAATCATCACCACCATCAAGATTGACAAATGATTTTTTTTTATTAGAACTACCTTTCAAGAATTCCTCTTCCAACTCTCTCTCCTTGTCAGAAGTGGGTGGCATTTGGGTAGAAGCACAAGCTAAAGTGACTGTGGCTATAGATTTTTTGAAAATAAGTCCTAACAAGTTGAAGTGATCACACCCTTTCTTGTGAAAACATTTCACATGTGGGTTAGCCTAAATAAAAAAAAAATAGGTATTATTAATATTAAAAGAGACTAAAAACAATACCAAGTGTAACAAACACAACTATGCATACCATGATATATCGCAGGACACTTCTTCCTCAATTGTGACAGTGTTTGTTTCAAGGTCCCAACTAAATCCAGTTGTTTCAAGAAGCTTACTGAACACACAAAATCTAGTCCTCAATCTATTATACTTACCTTTAATATTTCGGACGATGTAAGAATGACCTATTTGTTGGGTCATCTCAGTTTCAATTTTTTTCCAAATCTTTGGATTGAAGATCGAACTATTTAAGTTGTCTTTGTTTACCTAATTCACCATTAGATGAATGAAGAACTCCTCAATCCTTGGTGGTCATTGGGTCATTTCTTCACACTCGGTACCTTGCGAGGACATCTAAAAAATATACAAAATAAAAAATAAACCTTACATAACTTTTAAATAGCGGTGGATGGGTTCTCAATATGCAACAAGCAAACAAGTGACTAGTACTAAAATTTACATAACTTAACAAACAAGTGACTAAGCATGTTGTGTACACTTTGGAAAAAAAAGGTATGTGGTTTATGTCGTAATGTAGCTAACCATGTGATTAATGGCTAAATTAGTATGTGGTATATATGTATAAAATGTGTTATCTTACCTTCATGAAAAAATTTCTCAAATAAGATTGGGTAATCTTATAAGACTCAACCTTACATTGATAAAGCTCAAAGAACATTGTTAAGCCCTTGAATTTTAAGAGGAACTATTGGTAAGAAAAATTTAAACACATAAATAGATGGATGACAGGCTTGTGATCTATCACATCTCCAAAAAGGGATCAATTATACAAGCAAGATTATGTTCTACACTTATTTGCAGATCGATTATCAATTTTACAAGCAATAGGTAGATAATAGGCTTGCATGTATTGAGTGGTGAGATAGAGAAGAACAACTGGGTGAGGTGGGGAGTATATTAGAATATTCTGTAATAGATCTCCATTAATAAATTATAATATGTAACATATCTCAATCAATCTATACTACTATAAAATGCCAACAAAAGTGAAAAACTTTTGATTGACCTAAATAGCCTTAATAAAAGAACTAATACCTCTTATATCCTACCATTTCATACTTCTCTCTTTAATTTCCTTCTAATACTAATTTATATTAAATTCATATATATTTGTCTATCTATCTATATCTATATCTATACTACTTCTAAAAGTATCTTCCAAAGAAAAAAATTTATTTTCCTCTTCTATCCTTAAACAATTATATAAAGACAATCATATCCTATATTTTAATTTAACTCTTAGACCATTCATATTTTAGGAATAATTATTCAATTATAAGTGTAATGAATAAATCTATAACTATATCTATATCTATTTATCTATATCTATACTACTATAAAATATAACTTAATACTAACCTTATTTAATAGAATAATGAACCTTATCTAATTTGCATCCAAACTTTTTGTTTTCTTATTTTTATTTCTAAATAACAGTTTTAAATAACCTTATCATTTTTCCCACTTCTCATGCACCCCCTTACATGTCTCTCCATCTGCCTTCTTTATTCTACTTAATGTGGGGCTCCCTTTTTTCCTCTCTTTCCAATTGCCTCCCTTTCTACCTTCCGCCCAAAATTCTATCATCTCATCTTCGAGAAAGATCTTATAAGATACAGAGCATAAAGGATCACATGTTATTGGGTATTTGTTGTCTTCGTGTTCTAGATTTGATTTTTGTTTACAATTAGTGGGTTCTCATAAACACGAATTGATTGTCATCCATTATGTTGGATTTCAGAAGATTAGGACATAAGGCTTAGTTTGATTTGGTTTATGTTGGATTTCAAAACTTTTTTATATCCAATTTACTCTACCAATCTCACTAATTTACTTGTCCTTCAAAATTGTGTTCAGGTTTTCTTTTTTGTCTTGTTTGATTATTTTATTTATAGTTTATCGATTTTTTTTGCTTGATTATTTTTGAAACTTCAAGTTTACAATTAGGGGCATTGAAGTTAGACAACTGGTGGTTATGTATGCTTGGGACAAGACATTGACTGTGAGTGCTCACAACACCAACCACTGTCATAGTATTTGATTATGCGTTCAATTACTTGATGTTATTGAGATATTTTTTGATTATGCAATGAATTTTACCTGTTCAATTACTTAATTTTCTTTGGGATCCCTTTTGATTACGCAATGAATTTTTTGGAATAGATATTGGCTACTGATTTGTCTATAATTAGCTTTCTTATGTGGGTTGAGGTTTAGATTAAACCCTATAGACATTTTAAGGCATGGTGCCATTGTGATGGTATTATTTCCAACTTTTTCAGGTTTATACAATCAAGAGTTTAATTGGTATCAGATACTGAATACTTTTAATATCCTAATGATCTTCTTGAAGTCGGTACGAATATAGTATCATTGCAGGCATAGTATGGTTGCTGGGTATCTCTTTGATGACCTTATTCATGAGAGGGCCAATGCAACCCATGAAACAATATGGTACTTTTTTTTTTTTTTTTTTAGTTGCTACCGATGGAATTTTTTTAATTTTGTTATCAAGTTTTTGATGTTTTTATTATGTTTTGCGTATCCCTGTTTTATAGTTTGTTTCTGACCCATATTTCTATGTATAATGTCATCTATCACATGGTAATGTCATTCTCTAATTTCTTTTGATATGATTCTATTAAAGTCGGTCAATCCTAAACCAATGTTGAAGCCATGATTCTATAAATCCAACTCAATCCTATAACAATGAATTTCACTTTTTTCCTGGCCACTTATTGATATGAATTATGTAGTAAGAGTTGGGTGGGTCAAATTTCAAGTACCTATCCTTCTCTTTAAACTATTTTTTTTTCAAGTTCTACAAGCATATCATTCTCTAATTTATTCTATATATTTTTTATTTAACAAATTCTTAAAGTTATTTAAAGTTCATTGACAAGGAAATGGAAAAATCGCCCTCATTTTTTTTTTTTTTTGGGAGAGAGGGGGAGGGAGAGGGAGAGGGGGGGCTTGAACCCTTGACCTCAAGAAGGCAAAGCTTTCAGAATGTAAGGAGTACCATTAGACCAAAGACCCATTGGTCCCTTCTATCTCCCCCAAAAACTTGAATATGATCTCCTTTCAAAATGGGTCTTAAGAAAGCCTAACTAATTATGTTTTTAACTAAGAGCTACTTGCTTGTGGTAAAATGATTGCATTGGTGTGTGTTTGTGAGTAATATGTGCAAAATATTGAAAGACGTTAATATGAGAAAAAAAACTTTGCGCAACCAAATGAGAGTTATTGGCAATAGGAATTTTGCCTATTAATCATATGGAAATATTTTTTAGATCTAAAGGGAAGCAAAATATTTCAATGTTCAAGATGTCGAAATTAGTTGGCCCACTAAGGCTGGCCACATAACCCATTGTTATTTTTCTTTGCACCCCCTCCACGTTCGTTTTATTGAGAAATTCAAAATTAGATTTCTTATATGCTTTAAAACTTGGTTTCACTTTGATGTTCTATTTCTATACACCATTCTGATAAACTTAGACAATATTGCAATTATTTTAATTCTTTATTGCGATAATTTGGTTTGAAGTCAAGTGGATATTATGGTCCGTCTTATTATGATAACACTTTAAACAATATTTCATCAAGACTTTTCATGTTTTATTTTTGTAATCTGGCATTTGCTTTTTTAAAAATTATGTTATTTTTTACCTGTTTTTGGTATAGGAGCTGAAGAGACTTTCTTACAATTACAAAGTTTTTTTTTTTTACAAGAATACTTCAAACTAAATAGGCTATGATATTCAATTTATCAATTATTTCTCAAATATACACTTGTTCTTTTGTATTCACTTCCAAAGTGTCATGTTCCTAAATAATAAATAGTACAAAAAACTACAGCTAAAAACTTTGTTGCACAAATAAACATTGAAAAGCATATAAAATAAATAAATTAAAATTATAACTCAAAATTATTCACGTGCAACGTACGTGTGCATCTACTAGTAATATGAAAAATAAAAATAATCAAGTTCCAAGCAACATTTAGATCTATAATAGATACCAAGCCCCAAAAACATATTTGCAAATCTAACCATATTTTCATATCTAGCCATACCCAATACCATTAGATCTGTAAGGTCTACCAAAAAATAGTGAGGAAAATCAAGCATTTATCACCCAAACAACCTTCAAAAGTGAAGGACTATACATATTTGCAACATTTGTATTAGATCTGAAACCTAAAACACAAAGAACAACATGGGTGTAAGAAATAAGCCACAAATATTTCAAAATTAACAACAAATCTGCGTGTATTGCCTAGCCAAAAGTTACGTTCGACAAATCTAGGTCATTTTTGTCGATAGATTGTTTGTTCTCTCGACCTCTGCAAAAGCTAGTAAGGGCTTTTTGTGCTAGGATGAAGGTGGTCTTCCTCGGTTTACCATCGAATTGACGAAGCTTCTCTTGTAGAAGCTTTCCTCAAAGTTGGTGGTGTGTCCAGAGCTTTGTTGTGTGAAAAGTGGATGTGAGGAGGAGAAAAAAAAATAGGTTGGCTTTTATATGGGCATCATAAGTGCACAATAAATGCACCTCTATGTTTTCGTTGGTCTAGGGAACAACTCTTGGTTTTGGTCTTTAAAACATTGAGAACACCTTTTTGGTGTTTCTCAAAATTGCTCCAAATTTTCCAAGAACAAAATAGGAGCATGAGCAAGCCAAACACGTTTTTGGCCCAAACTTGTATTGCAGAACAAAAAAACTATTTTCGAAACACACACAATCCAAACAAGGTGTAAGTTAAGTTCTTTGTTCCTAACTTGTCCTTGTCTAGAGTCTTCCTTTCCCTCCCTCATCTTTTATTTCATCATTTTTGTCCCCTTTCTCATTCCTAGCACTTCAATCATTGTCTACTTAGTCCTCACCAAACTAACCCCTAGCTTTTTGACTATGGATTCCCAAAAGGACATAGTCAATCGACTCCCATAATAGATTCTTTGGAAGTTAATGTCGATCTTCCTAGTACCTCTATGTCTTTAAGACAAGAAAAATACTCTTATCAGAATACTTCTGCAATTATAAGTCCAGTTATTGTTCCTTGAGAGGAAGATACAGTTGGTGTGCTTCTTGATCAAAGTAAAGATGGTAAACTAGCAATTAATAGAGTTCATACAGAAGCTAAGGAAGGTAGAGAAAGGGCCTGCAACTTTACTAAGGTTGTTGCTATAGTATCTTTTGCTATGCACTGATACCCAAGAGGGTGTGTTATCGACTAATCATCAGACTCATTCTAATCCAACTGTCAGCAATAAGCCAACTCCACAAGCTAAGGGGAAATTGGTTAATAACCTACAAAAACAAGGAAGGACCAAGAATTCTACACCATGGAGACTGTAACGCCCCAAAACACACCCTGGACGATATTACATACTAAAACCATTTACATCATGAGAGCACTAATATCATCCATAAATAAATTAAACTTCATTAATCATCCATAAAATATTTACATCATTATCCAAAAGAATATGCCCAACCATGGCATTTACATCTCAAGAATTAATTAAAGTAGCACAGCGGAATAGCAAAAGAAGCTAGGCCTTACAGTATCCAAAAGAATAACCTAGTCTAGTACAAAAGAAGCTACATCTCTACATATCCACCTCAGGATCTAGGTTCCCCTCGAGTGGAGCCTCCCAATGCCCTGACTCGTCTATGCCGAGATCCTCCTCTAGCACCAAATCTAAAAAATGTAGTTTGTAGGGGATGAGCACGAAGCTCTGTAGCAAAATCTTCCCAACTCAAACAAGGTTTATAAAAATATAAGACGGTCGGTCTCATTTCACAATTAACATATATAACATTTTGAAGGAAAAGCAGGATATTTTAAATAGATCTCAAGTTTAGGTAGCAACAGTAATTTGCATAAACAGTAAAAGAAACCAAGATCCACTACATATCCATTTTTCAAAATATAAACCATTTTCCCACAAGACCTTGTGGAATCCCATACTCCCACAAGTCCTTGTAGGAAACCATTTTCCACAATAATACAATAATCCGTAAATTGAATATTTCACAACCATATGTATATGTATCTCAAACATGATGTAAGGCACACCCCATGAATCGACACATTGAGTAATATCTAACCCACACACACCCACACAAATCTTATCAAAGATATCCATCCTTTAGGAAGGGCGAATGCCACACCATTGGCAGTGACGTATCCAACCCAGGCATTAGTATACTAACTCTCTTACACGGCACCCGTGAGCTGTGATGCCCCAAAATCCGGGGGTCCGTTGATTACCCATCAACCTGCGGAATACCCGTGGATACCGAGTAACTCGATATCGCTCTGTTATACCCCATTTATCGGGGTCCATAATTGAACAAAAATCGGGCAGAGTCTCCTTTGTACGGGGAGCTCTACCCAAAACTCAACCTGTGCAATATATATTCAAATGACCCATCCGAGGCCCAATATAAAGCAATGACCGCACCGGGTCCATTTATAAGTAAACATTGGCCACACTGGGTCCAATTAACCATACTTAAATCAAAACATGAAAGGCTAATCTAACAATAGTCTTTATAAGTTCTATTACAATTATTTTACGCATTACATGCCCCAAAATCCAGTTTCTAACATGTAATTACACAAAACATTAAGTAAAGCAACATGCGGCTTTCTTCAAGCATGAGGATCCAAAATGGAGCCATCCGCTGGTGTATCTCTCCCACCTGAAATGTGTTCCCGTATAGGGTGAGCCAACGCCCAGTAGAGTATTTCCTACAGAGGCTACTCCTCAACCTATATGCATATGAAATGTTCACATGCAACATTCATAAATCCGTAACCATTCCATCAAATAATATACAATTAAATGATGTAATGCTATAATGTCATGCCATGAATGAGGTGAGACTCACCCATGTGCACTCAACCCGAGTCCACTCTGACTCCCTTTACATGTCAATGCCATGTATGTTAAACCGGGCTACCTAAGCCCCATGAAATGAGATGAGACTCATGTACTCAACCCGAGCCCTCCCTGGCTCCTCAACACAATGCTAATGCCAACGTGTTTGATGTATCATGAAATGAGATGTGACTCATTTATGCACTCACCCCGAGCCCTTCCCGGCTCGACAACACAATGCAAATGCCAATGTGTACGACATGCCATGAGTGAGATGAGACTCAATCATGTAACACAACCCGAGTCCTTCCCGACTCCCACAACACAATGCAATGTGTAATAAACCCGTCTTCGACGGAAAATATGATACTCATTGGATGAGTATATTTTATATCAAAATCTTGTGTCTTGTTGGGCAACGGATTTTGGAATTACACCGCCGGTTCCGTACACCATGTCACTTTTCCGGAATTTCACCTCAGGGGAGTGACTGAACCAAGTGATTCCCGGGTCTTTCACCCGAGGAAGTCGCCATGCCCCTTCTTGCTATACCCAGACACAAGTTTTACTTATGCAATGCAACCATGCGACTCAAAAAGGATCGTCGATCCACTTTTCTCCCGAGTCCACATATCAAGCACCAAACAAGGTGTTGATTAACCATGCACCACCTACACATGCCTCCACTAATGACTAATGTCCATGAATGGAGTTACCAATGTCATGCTCTATATGCAATAATGCCAATGAGCAATTTCCATGACCATATGCATTTAATACCACATAGATTGTGGTACAAACACCCATGCACAACATCCTTATGACACAATGTCCATGTATGTGATGTTCCCGTACATATGCAATGTAATGACCCATTGCTTCTCTCATGCAAGGTTCATATGTAATGAATGCCATATGAACTGTCTCTACCACATTCCAACATATGGTATTAACAACAACCATGCACACACACACACCACTCATGATGTGAATTCCCCGTGCATATGCAATGCGATGTATCATTGCAATGACATTATGTCACATATGTAATGCATGCCATATGGACTAAATTAACATAATCAATTCCATTCCATTACAATTTACATTATAAACGTATAAATTACATGCTTCATCACAACAATTGATATATCAAAATATATATCTGACATTCACAATTTCAACATAAATCATATCGTACACATATGATCTTCATTTACCACATAAGGCATAACATGTTATTTATCATATAACAATTTCAATCCATTTAGGTATTTTGTCAAACACCTTCAAGGCAAACAACATGGTAACACATATCATGCCCAATTTTCACATAATTCAAGAAATTCCAATAGGCAATTTCTACATACCAATTTAGGATAAAATTATTTTATCTAAATTCCACCAATAGGCAAGTGTAATTTTCTAACAACCTACCCACCATCTTTATTATTCCATAACCATATACATATAAATATATGTATACATAGGTCAATATATATATATATATCCAACCCATTTATCATAGGCATTCTAGGTAAGAAATCAACCCAAGTAGGAGAACCCCTACCTCTTGTAGCATGAGAATCCCGTAGGAAGCTCCCAAGACCTGAAAACCCAACTCGAAGTTGATTTTTCCAAATCCCGATTTTTCACCTTCGGTGAAAATCTTCATTTTTGGTACCCACGCGTAGCCCTCGTCGACGTGATCACTTCTCCCTTCTAGCTCGACGGAATCCGAGCAAAGAAATACAACTCGAATCTTGATTTTCGTACACCCCCACCCGTTCACCTTCGGTGAAACTTGTTGTTTTTGGTACCCACGCGTAGCCCTCGTCGCGTAGATGAACTTTGCCTTTTGAATCGACGGATTCCGACCGACGGAACTCCCGGAATCGAAGCGGGAAGGCTAAAGAAATTTTTTTTTCTTTTCTCTCTTTGCTTGGCCGGCTGGTTTCAGTCAAAGGAGGAGATATTTCTTCCCCAAAAAACTGATTTTTGAGGGTATTTATAGGCAAAAATGTGTGGTCCACATCGCACCGCATATTTTCGATTTTCGGGTCCGTTTTTCGTCCCGAAACGATTCATTATACCTCGGATTAAGTTCAAATTAATTTTATTTGAACTTTAACTTAATTTTAAGGAAATTTTATAAAAAAATGTTTTTGGGGACCTTTAAAATGCCATTCGTCACGCAGTCGCCTCGAACAACGTGCAAAAATCCGACTATCTCGGAATTCGACGAAATTTCTAGTGATTACTAGATTTCGCGTTGCGAATCCAATGGCGCACTCTGTTTCCTCATCCGAAGTCTAGAACATGATTATTTCAAATACGCATAAGGGTGGAGAATTACCATTTTGCCCTTTTTCAGAAAAAGTTCAATTTTTCCCGGGTTTTACATGAGCAATAGCGGTTTAGTCTTACCAAAGCACTAACCCCACTACGAGTGGTAGGAGAAATGCCAACCCACACGGAGCAAGCAACATCTACCCACTCTACGATATCTCGTCAAAGGCCACCCATGGTCATCCCACACTCATAAGAGATACAATACCAAATCCAAATCCACAATTTACAATTATATCTTAAAAATCCCCAAATTGAGCATTTGACATTTTCAATAACCAACCAAGAAAAATGCAAGAGATCACAACAATATCATTTTATTACTCAACGCAAAACACTATGATTTTGAAATCAAGAATAAAGGAAGAGTTCAAGAGGAAAACTCATCACTCTTGAAAACTAGGGTTTTTCAAACAAAAGAGGGATTTGTGTAAAACATTTTAACAATTGAACAAGAACCAAGAAACAATGGAGCCATAGCAAATACATATCATTAAGAATCAAAACATACATATTTATTAACCCTAACATCAATGTAAGAGAAAGAGAAGAAATCCCCTACCTTATGCTCTTGAAGAACCTAGGGTTTGAGTCTTGGATCACTTGTGAACCCTTTGTCTTTCCTTTTGATCTTGAGTTTTATCTTTCTCTCTTTCTCTCTAAGGGTTTCTAGGAGGGTTAGGGTGAGAGGGAGATGAAGAAATGGGGCAAATGAGGCTAAAAAGGGTGTTTTAAAACACCAAAATCCCGATTTTTACTGTTCGGCGGGCGTCAGACAAATGGTACCGGTACCAATTACCCAGTTTTGCCTATTTCTTTTGTTTTCCATTTCCAATCCATTTCAAAACTAACCAAATCCATCACAAACCTCTCCAACACATATTTATACACCAAACCTATCTAATACAAGTTATAGGACCTAACATTTTATATTTTCACTCACTAAAACTAAATTTCAACTATGATTTTCATTTACATTTTAAATCTTTACTTTTCAAATTTACAAAGTTCAAACACACTTCAATACCCCTATCCACGTCTTTACAACCATTATTTGCTATATCTATATATCTATATGAACGAAAATGCGGGGTGTTACAGAGACAGGTTTTGAAAAGTGGACCGACGGAAGATCCTTCTTCGATAGAAAACAAGCATCATAGTATAAAACTTAGCTACTTTGAGCCTAAGAAAGAGTATAACATATTTGTTGTGTAGCCACCTAAAGAAATAGGATTGAAGGGTTACTTGAACTGACAAAATTGTCAGATGCGATACTTCATTGAAAAAAAGTTGACTTACTGATGCAGAACAAGAATTAGAAATTATTATTTATTTTAATTTTATTTTTCAAAATTTAATATAGTTCAGAGATGGTAGAAATATTAATGAGCGTAGTTAGAAGATATAGCTGAGAAATGGTAAATGTGTTAATGTGAGTAGTTGGAAGATGTATTAAATTAGGTATTTGGAGATGATATGAGCTTTTCTGTTGCCCTATAGAAAGGGTCATTGCATAACCATTTGAAGGCATCAAGAATCGAATCAAATCAAATATTCTCAGAGTTCTTCTCTTATTTTCTTTGTGGATTTAGAGTATGTAGTTCTTTGTACAATGGAATGTTGATTCTTTATATTTTTTATTTATCGCTACGTCAATTGGTATTAAAGCTTTGACTGGTCTGACATGTTTCTAATTAACGAAGTGGTGACAACTTTTCCCTTGATAATGATCATGGGGAAGGGGTCCTATAAGAATCGAATTCTTAGATCTTCAGCAATGAAAGGAACAACGTATCCAATAATTCCACCAAAAAATACCTGTAGGATTTGTAAGAATTATGGGATATGATTGCTCAATTGATGTTGGGTTCGAACCAAGATCCCAAAAGAAATAGGGTACAAAACGACGATATGACTCAAATTCAACCTATTTGAGATTGTTATATTGTCTATTCTTTGAGACATTAGTTTGTGGTATGCCTACCTGAGCAATACCTATTGTAGATTCTGATGGTGGTGATGAATATGGTGCATATCAATTTGTGAGATTCTTTGGAACATTGTTGATGGTTTCATTGTGCTCAGTAAGAAATTGTAGAAGTTCAATAAAATTGCCTTGATTTTTTGAATCCTCAAACTCATCATGACCACAAAATGCTAACCCTTGATGTAAAAGGAATCGAACACAATCAACTGCTTCATTTAAACAAACTCAATACTCCTTTCGAGCTTGATTTGATTGCTTAGAATAAGCAACTTCAATATGTTGCTTCTAATTCATTAGATTTTGGCACTATTTGGACCCCCAACATGAATTTGAAATCTTTCTTTCTTCTTCCAGTTATGGAATCCCTCTGTAACGAAAGAGCCACCACCCCTTTGCTCCCCCATATCACTTCTCATTAGATAGCAACATAAGCAATAAGAGACATCTTTTTTAATGCTAAACTCCAACCAATTGCCAAACTCATCGAACTAAGATGGACTAAAGCGACGAAATAACTTGCCGAATTTCTTTTCGGGAAAATTATGTTCACTGGGTTGACATGTGCCTTTTTGTATATATGCTCTCCGAATTTCATACCGGTCATTAGGATGATAATTCAAAATTCTAATTCTTAGCCCAGGATCTACAGGAAGATTTTCTAAGTTAACTCTTTCACAACTTTGCTTAGAACAACGTCGTATGTCACCACCATGATCATCTATTTCTTGACTAGGAGGCGGTTGTTCCAATGTTGATTTTCTTATAAGAAACCTATCCATAGCTGATTGAAAAATAAATGTCTAATTAGATTCAAGTTTAAGAGTTCTTCATTAAGTTCGTAAGACATGACATAATGGGCTACACATAATCAAAATATAATCCATAAATCCAAACTAGAATTTCAAGAAATCAATTAAAGCAATTTAATCATAGGGAAGAAAAATAGCATTAGCCAAGAATCTCAGATAGCCAATCTGAAGCAGGGGCTTCAACAAAAATCCAAAATAGTTGAGTGGTGACCCAAGATGAAACAAAGAAAACCTACATAGGTCCACAAATAATACACCAAACAACCATCAATTCTACAGGAACTAAACTAATTTTCTAATATGAAAAATCTGATTTTAGATTAGTGCTTTACTACTATTAAAAAAAAAATTTAATCGATTACCTCTCCTTAACTTCAACATAATCTTCTAGGGTTTCTTCAAAGTTTGATTTTCTCAACAATTGAACCTAATAGGCTGATTCGTTGATGAATACACCAAAGGAACTAACAAAAAAACTACATAAATGAAAGAAGAGGGGCTAGATTGGACCAGCTGGTGAAGACAACGACCATGTTCATATGAAGAAGACACGAGTAAAAGGCGTGAAAACTAAGGAGGAGATTGCCAAAAGTTAACTTTTTAAGGGTTTGAAAATTATATTAATCTACCCTATACTTTATCAAAATTTCAGTGGGGGCAAGTTTAAGAAATTCTTGAAATTCTACCCTATACTTTATGAAAATCTACCCTAGGTCTCAATTTTTTTGAAAAAAATTTAGTGGGGGCAGCTGCCCCCATATCAAATCTGTGACGCCCCAAAATCCGGGGGTCCGTTGATCACCCATCAACCCGCGGAATACCTGTGGATATCGTGTAACTCGATATCACACCGTTGTGTCCCATTTATCGAGATCCATAATTTAACAAAATCGGACAGAGTCTCCTTTGTACGGGGAGCTCTACCCAAAACCTAACCTGTACAATATACAATAACATGACCCATCTGAGGCCCAATATAACACAATGACCGCACCGGGTCCATTTATAAGTAAAAATTGACCACACCGGGTCCATTTATCCATACTCAAATAAAAACATGCAAGGTTATATTAAAAACAGTCCATATGAGTTCAATTACAACTCTCTTACATAAAATTACATGCCAAAACTAGTTTGCTCCAAAAGTTTTACAAAAGGAGTTATAAAAGCCACAAGTCGGCTTTCTTCACCCTTGCGGCCTCGAATGAGAGTCGTCCACCGGCGTATATCCCGCACCTAAAATGTTTTCCCGTATAGGGTGAGCCACGCCTAGTAGAGTAATTCCTACAGAAGCTACTCCCCACCTAAGTGCACATGCAATGTTCAAATTCAACAATTCATATTCACATCAACATTCCAAGTAAGAATATGCAATTCTAGTTTGGAATTCTACATGTCATGTTATGAAATGAGATGAAACTCACTCGTGCATCATAACCCGAGTCTTCACCAACTCACACCATACAATCCAATGCCAATGTGTAATAAAATCCGTCATTGATGAATTACATCCAATGATCACTTTGAAATAAAAGTCATGTGTTTATAAACCAAAACTTGTTGGATGTTACACCTCGAATGATCATTTCATAAACAAAATCATGTGTCTTTATGGGTAGCGGATTTTGGAATCACACCGCCAGCTCTGCAAACCTATCTACACTTTTTGGACTTTCACCGTCGGAGTGTATGAACCAGTAACCGGGTTTTTCACCCGAGGGAGTGTCTAGCCCTTCTTGCTATACTCGACACAAGTTTTCCATGTCATGCGACCGTGCCACTCTGTTGAACCTTGGTCCAATGGTACCAAGCCCACTTATCAATCACCAAATGTGGTGTTTGCTTTCAACCATGCACTCACACCCATGGAATGCGATGTCCCCGTGCATATGCAATGTAATGTACCATTGCATGTCAATGTCATGTCTCATATGTAGTAAATGTCACATGGACAACTTAAATCACACATTTCATCATGTATCATGGACAATCATATCATATGCATATAACCTCCAAAAACTCATCCCAATGTCAACATATTAGTACACATATATCAACATTTTATCTAACAACAACAACCAAGCATGTCATTACATAATCAAGCAATAACACCCTTAATCCTCAAGGCATAATGTAAACATATAATATGCCCACAAAACAGCCCACATGATAGCCCCTAAACAAGCCATATAACGGCCCCTAGACAAGCCATAAAACAGCCCCTAGACAAGCCCTAAAGAAGCCCATATACAAGCCATAAAGCAGCCCCTACACAAGCCATAAAACAGCCCACAATTTCAACCCAAAACAGTCCCTAAAATAGTCCACAATTTTAACCCAAAACAGTCCCTAAAACAGTCCACAATTTTAACCCAAAACAGTCCCTAAAACAGTCCACAATTTTAACCCAAAACAGCCACAATTTCAGCCCCTAAACAAACCCAAAACATTCTCTAAAATAGCCACATAACAGCCCCTTAAATCAGCCCAAAAGGTAGGAATAAAACCAAAGTAGGAAGAACCCTACCTCTTGGTGCGTAAATTGAAAGGTAGAGCTTCCAAGAACACCTCCCAAGCTCGCAAAACTTGATTTCCCCAAATCTCCTCTTTTGGATCTTCGGTGAAATTCCTCGTTCTTGGTACGTACGCATAGCCCTCGTCGAGGAGATGAAGTTTAATTCTTGGCTCGACGGATTCCGACCGACCGAACTCTGAGAATCACCGAAAGAAAACTTGAAAA
Source organism: Ilex aquifolium (assembly GCA_951799425.1). Taxonomy (NCBI): domain Eukaryota; kingdom Viridiplantae; phylum Streptophyta; class Magnoliopsida; order Aquifoliales; family Aquifoliaceae; genus Ilex; species Ilex aquifolium. The sequence goes on along the minus strand of OX637401.1, from coordinate 7,064,514 downwards.
CTCACTTTTCTCTCCCTCTTTCTCCCACACATTAAAACCAGCACAACCAGCTGAAAATTCTCTGCAAAATTTAGATATTTTGCCCTATTTATAATTTTAAAGACTTGGCTCAGATCGCGCCACACGCCCCCCTCTTTCTCGGGTCAGCTGCCACCTAATCGCCTCGGAATACGTGCAAAATTCGACTATCTCGGATTTCGATGAAATTTGACAGGGTAACTAGTTTCTGCAATACGAGTCCAATGGAGAAGTCTATTTCCTCATCCAAGGTCTAGAGAAAGGTGTATCTCGAATCCGCACTGTTGTGGCAAATTACTATTTTGCCTTTTTTCAGAAAAAATTCAAATTTACCCGGGTTTTACATTCTTCCCCCCTTAAAAGAATTTCGTCCCTGAAATTCACACATACATACACATACAATCACATGAATATGCAACAGTCATTTAATATTAAATGATTATTAGAAAGTACCTCCATCCTCAAATAAGAAAGGATAATTGGTACGTATAGTGTCTTGGCGTTCCCATGTTGCCTCCTCCACTCATCGGTGCTGCCACAGCACCTTTACTAGCCTCACGGTCTTGCCTCGCAAAACCTGGTCCCGACTATCCATGATACGTACCGGTCCCTCCTCAAAGGTTCTATCCGCATCAACGACAAGCTCACTCCAATCCACCACATGTGTCGGATCTAGAGTATACTTCCGGAGCATAGAGACATGGAATACTGCATGAACACCCGATAGATTTGGTGGTAACGCCAACCGGTAAGCAACTGTACCTACCCTCTCGAGTACCTCGAAGGGCCCGATATACCTCGGTGACAGCTTTCTCCGCTTGCCGAACCTGACCACTCCCCTCTTAGGCATCACTTTCAAGAAGACATGATCCCCCACCTCAAACTCTAGAGGTCGCCGCCGTCTGTCGGCGTAGCTCTTCTGTCGGCTCTGAGCCATGAGAAGACACCTCCGTATCAAGTCCACCTTCTCCGAGGTGTCCCTAACCAAATCCGGACCCGTAGAGGGTCTCTCTCCTACTTCCGTCCAACAAACCGGAGATCGACAAAGCCTCCCATATAGTGCCTCATAGGGTGCCATCTGTATGCTCGCCTGATAACTGTTGTTGTAGGCGAACTCCACTAAGGGTAAGTGTTCTTCCCAGCTACCCTTTAGATCTAGGACACATGCCCGTAGCATGTCCTCTAAAGTCTGGATGGTACTCTCCGAATGACCGTCCGTCTAGGGATGAAAAGCAGTGCTCATCATCAACTGTGTCCCCATGGCTCGTTGAAAACTCTCCCAAAAATGAGCCGTAAACCTGGGATCCCGATCCGATACTATAGATATGGGCACCCCATGCAACCGGACAATCTCTCGTATGTATAACCTGCAGAATTCCTCCAGAATGAAGGTCATCTGCACAACCAAAAAGTGTGCCGACTTAGTAAGCCGGTCCACTATCACCCACACTGCGTCATGCCCTCACGATACTCGTGGCAAGTGAGTCACAAAATCCATCGTGACATGCTCCCACTTCCACTCAGCTACCTCCAGAGGCTGGAGTAATCCCACTGGTCTCTGGTGCTCAGCCTTTACTTGCTGACACGTGAGACATCGACGAAGAAAATCCCCAACGTGTTTCTTCATCCCACTCCAGTAATACTGGCAATGAAGATCATGGTACATCTTCGTGCCACCTGGATGCACCGCAAAACGAGAGCAATGGAACTCCCTAAGGATTTCCTCTCTCAGCTCTACAGACTGGGGAACCACAATCCTTCCCCTATACCGAAGACTACCATCCGAGTGAATGGTCCAGCCCTCATCACCTATCCCTGACCGTACTCGGTCCTTGATGGACAATATCTCCAGATCTTGCCCCTGAGACTCAATTACTCTGCTCAGTAGGGAAGGTGTAGCCACCAAACTTCCCAAAGTACCCTGAGCCTGCCCCATGTAGCGTAGCCCGAACTGTCCCACAGTCTCGAGCATCTGCCACTCCCGGGAGGCCACACTAGCCAAGATTCCCCGTGACTTCCAGCTGAGTGCGTCAGCCACCACATTTACCTTACCGGGATAGTAATGCAAAGCGAAGTCATATTCCTCCAGAAACTCCATCCACCTGCGTTGCCTCATGTTGAGGTCCCGCTGTGTAAAGATGTACTTCAGACTTTTGTGGTCAGAAAACACCTCGAACTGCTCACCGTATAGATAGTGGCGCCAAGCCTTTAAGGCAAAGACAATGGCCGCCAACTCCATGTCATGTGTGGGATAGTTCTGCTCGTGGTTCTTTAACTGCCGAGAACCACAAGCCCCCACCCTCCCGGACTGCATCAAAACGCAACCAAGTCTGTCCTTCGAGGCATCACAAAACACCGTGTACCTCTGTCCTCTTTCTGGGACTATCAAGATAGGAGCTGAAGTAAGCCTCCTCTTCAACCCCTTGAATGCCTTCTCACACGAGTCATTCCACTCAAACTTGACCTCCTTCCGGGTCAATCTCGTCATAGGTGCCGCTAATCGGGAGAAGTTCTCAATGAACCTCCTGTAATACCCTGCCAATCCCAAGAAACTGCGTATCTCGAAGACTGACTTCGGTCTCTCCCAATTCATGACTGCCTCAACCTTTTTCGGGTCCACGGATACACCCGAAGCCGACACCACATGCCCCAAGAATTTCACCTCAGTAAGCCAAAATTCACACTTACTGAATTTGGCATACAACTGATGGTCTCTCAAGGACTAGAGAACAATTCTCAAGTGACCCTCATGCTCCTCCTCAGACTTGGAGTAGATCAAGATGTCGTCAACGAAGACCACAACAAACTGATCTAGGTAGGGTTGGAACACCCTATGCATGAGATCCATGAATGCTGCTGGAGCATTCGTCAATCCGAATGGCATCACTGTGAACTCAAAATGTCCATATCGCGTCCTAAACTGTAACACCCCAAAACACACCCTGGACGGCATTACATTCTAAAACATTCATATCATGAGAGCACTAATATAATTTCATCAATAAGAAAATTTTTCCATTCATCATCCATAGAATTTACAAGATCATCCCAAAAGAATAAGCCAAGCTATGGCATTTACATCTCAAAAATTAATTAAAGTTGCACAGCGGAATAAACAAAAGAAACTAGACTACACAGTGCTCCAAAAGAATGTCCTAGTCTAGTACAAAAGGAAAGGAGGTTGCTCTAAACGTCCACCTCGGGATCCACACTCCCGTCCAGTGGAGTCTCCCATGTAGCGGGCTCCTCGACCCCTACGTCCTCCTCTTGCAGGTGATCTGAAAAATGTTAGCTGTAGGGGGTGAGCACGAAGCTCTGTAGAAAATTCTCTCAAACCCACACAAGGTTTAGAAAAGCATTTAAAAACGGTCGGTCTCATTTCACAAATATCATATATAACTTTTGAAATAAAAACTATGACATTTAATAGATCTCAAGTTTAAGGAACAACAGTAATTGAATGAATAAGTGAAACCACTATACAGTTAGCAAATCGTTTTCAAATATAATCCAGTCCACCATACACAATTTCCAACAATTCTTTCGGTAGGTGGCATACTTTAAGGTAACCTCCACCCCCGTTTAGGTCATCTTTGATTCTCAAGCATCCTTACAAGGAATCTCTTGAGAATGGGTGATCATCCTTACAAGGAACCTCTCACAAATCATTACATGGCTTCCCAAGCATCCTTACAAGGAATCTCTTGGGAAGGGGTGAGCATCCTTACAAGGAACCTCTCACAATTCATTGCATGGCTTCCCAAGCATCCTTACAAGGAACCTCTTGGGAAGGGGTGAGCATCCTTACAAGGAACCTCTCACAAATTATTACATGGCTTCCCAAGCATCCTTACAAGGAACCTCTTGGGAAGGGGTGAGCATCCTTACAAGGAACCTCTCACAATTCATTACATGGCTTCCCAAGCATCCTTACAAGGAACCTCTTGGGAAGGGGTGAGCATCCTTACAAGGAACCTCTCACTCATGTGTATAACAAACAACCCCAACCAAGCTTACAATTCCAATATTGATTTCAATTTACAATCATCTATCCAAAATCCTCCAAAATATATCATGTAATAATTCCACAACTAACAAAGAAAATACATGAGATCACAATAACATCATTGTTCTACCCAACACAAAGCACTAAGGGTTCGAAAATCCATAATAAAGAAAGCATTTAAGAAAGAAATACATCACTCTCCAAAAATGAGGATTTTAAAACTAGAGAAGAGATTTCATGGGTATTAAACCCTAGCTTTGTTCAAAACATGTAATCTTTGCCAAAAAGCCTAAGAGATGATGATTTCATAGCATATATATACCATTGATAGCCAAAACATACATATATAAATACCCTAACCTCAATGTAAGAGAGTGAGAGAAAACCCCTACCTTTCTTCTTCCTATGTGTTCTTGAAAACTTGAAGTTTTGATCTTCTTCAAGGTGCAAATCCTCCTTTGATCTTGTGTTTTTCCTTTCTTTCCTCCTCTATAAGTCTTCCTAGGGTTTGAAATGTTGAAATGGGACTAATGGAGATGTCCTTATGTATTTATAGTGGAAGAAATGACCTCCTGTGCGCGATTCTGAAGTTCAGAATTCGTAACTCACGTTCGAACGTCATTGGCGTTCGAACGTCACTAGTGCAAATTATTGATTCACGTTCGAACGTCACTTTGGCTTTCGAACGTTGGTTGCTCCCAGTACTTTTTGATTTCCATCAGAGCTCTGCGGACACCAAAGTACTGAGACTCCCTCACGTTCGAACGTCGATTCACGTTCGAACGTCATCCCAGTTTCTGCTCAAACTTCCAGTGAAGTTTTGGCCTATTTAGAGATTGATTTGGAAAATTTTCGTGAAATACTCTTTTGTAGCCCTGGAAGTATACTATCTACTGTAAAAATTTCAGATCAAATGGACATCATTATAAAAAGTTATGATCCAAACACTAAGGCATTGTCTAAAATTCTTCTACCTAAAATATCTCTAAAATGCGATTTCACTCCAAAATACTTCCAATTTTCTACAACATACACTATTACCTCCACTAACCTTTTATTTATACTCTTATCATCTACGTAGCTCATGCATACATCATTACATATATATTAGCATTTCAAAAACATAATTACGTTACTATATATCTATATACATATATAAAAGAAAATGCGGGGTGTTACATAAACGCCGTCTTAGGGATATCCGCTTCCCTAACCCTCAACTGATGGTAACTGGTGTGGAGATCTATCTTGGAGTAGACCCGTACCCCTCTCAGCTGATCAAATAAATCACCAATCATCGGCAAAGGGTACCTATTCTTGATAGTAACCCTATTTAACTGTCGGTAGTCTATGCATAGTCGAAGGGTCTTGTCCTTCTTCTTGGCAAACAATACCGGAGCGCCCCAAGGTGAGGTGCTCGGCCTAATAAAGCCCCTGTCCAACAATTCCTGTAATTGGACTTTGAGTTCTTGCAACTCAGCAGGCGCCATTCTATGCAAAGTCATAGAAATAGGAGATGTACCAGGGTGCAACTCAATAGTGTAGTCTGCATCCCTATGTGGAGGTAATCCCGGTAGTTCATCCGGAAAAACATCCTCATACTCACAAACCACCCGAGGTAGACCCAACTCCTGTCTCGCCTCGTTCTCCAGGGTAAGGCTTGCTAGCCAACCCATTAACTGCCCGTGCCATCTAGAGTCGTACACGGCTTGGGGAAAAGCATCGTGCTTATCCCCCTGAAACATAAAACAAATACCGTCTGGTGTGTAGGCAGTAACCCTCTTACGATCACAATCAATGACGACTCGGTGTGCCGTCAACCAGTCCATCCCAATGATGACATCAAACTCCGACATGTCCATGACCCTAAGGTCCACGGTGAGTAAAATCCCGAAGATCTCTAACTCAAAACCCTGACACATTTGATCAACGCTCACCCTAGCTCCTAGGGGAGAACTCACATGCAGTGGCTCTTCCAAGGTTTCAACTTATAAGCCCAAGTCTTTCACACATGATGCAGCAATAAAGGAATGAGATGCACCAGAATCAAATAATACCCTTGCCTATAAGCGAGAGAGTAGAAATGTACCCTGGATGACCGACTGATCAGCTGGCTCAGTCTGAGGTGTGATGGCGTAGACACGCCCCTGGGTCCTTGAAGTCCCGGCTTGAAAGCCTTGTCCTCGACCTCGACCCATACCCTGGCCCATCTGGCCTGATTGTGAAATAGTAGGGGTCTGTGCAGCACCCTGGGACTGGTACTGGCTCTCCTGACCCATGGTGTGGTAGGGAGGAACAAACTGAGTCTGTGAACGTCCCACTAATGACTGGGACTGGGGTGTCCCATAACTCTAGGATCCCTGCCTCTGAGGGCAATCCCGTTTCATGTGTCCAGGCTGGTGGCAATAGAAACATGCTCTCTGCCCTGGCTGGTTAGGAGCCCTGAGGTGTCTCCCACCTTGGGATGATTGACCCTGGCCTTGGCCTTGATAGTCGCGACCCTGTCCCTGAAACCCTTGCAGAGTAGAAGCCCTCTGCCTCTTCCCCGAGCTAGAAGAAAAAGGTTGGTTCTCCTTCCTCTTATCTTTAACACCCGCCTCCCAAATGTTCCGCGCGTCGTCCACCTCCCTCTCAATAGCCATAGCAGTCTCGACCATCAAGTCCAAGTCTTGCAGGAGAAGACCTACAATTTTTTCTCAGATGGACAATTTTAGGCCATCCTCAAACTTCCTCACTTTGGCCATGTCTGTGGCCACATACTCATCGGCGAAATGGGCTAATTCAGTGAACTTAGCCACGTATTCGAGCACCGTCATCGTCCCTTGTTTCAGGTCTAGGAACTCCCGAGCTTTTGCATGCCGGGCAGACGCCGGGAAGTATTTGCCCATGAAGAGCTCACGGAACTCTTCCCAAGTCGTTGCCTCCAAGTCCCTTGAGGCTTTGACCCAATCCCACCACACTTAGGATTCACCCTCTAGCTGGAATGCAGCTAGCTTTATCCTAGTGGCATCGGAGGTGATCTCCATAGCCTCCAAGATCTTGCCGACTTGTCGGAACCAATGATCAGCTACCATCGGGTCCCTTCCTCCCATGAAGGTTGGAGGATGGTGTGCCTTGAACCTTTGGAGGTTACTTGACCCTCTTTGGCTCACAATTGCACTAGCATGTGCAATGGTGGCAGCCGCAGCACTCGTCTGCGCAATGGTAGCAGTCGCAGTACCAATAGCCTCTATGAAGGCTTGTTGGTCAAAGGCTGGTGATGGTTGGTTGTTGTTCCGCCCACCGCCTCGGCGTCCTCTTCCTCGATTAGCCATCTACATATGTCAGATAGCAATAGAGTCTTACATAGTATCCCAAAAATGGGGATCAAGTTTAAACTTTGAGATTTCTCTCATTGTCTAACTAGTAGAGCATGTGCCAACCACTAATAGACATCAACATCCCGAACCATCCCGTTCATTCTTTTTCCGAGCCCCCAAGGTTATGTTTTATAACCCCAGTGTTCCTCTTTTTCCATATACATTTTACCATGTATATAATTCACATAACACATAGCACATAGCACATAATCATGTAGCATATTAGAGCACATAACATGAAATGCATAATGAATGCAATGGTCTAGACCCATGTCCATCAAGCCCTAGGTAATCGTATACCTAAACTCTGATACCAAGTTGTGACGCCCCAAAATCCGGGGGTCCGTTGATCACCCATCAACCCGCAGAATACTTATGGATATCGTGTAACTCGATATCACACCGTTGTGTCCCATTACCGGGATCCGTAATTTAACAAAATCGGACAGAGTCTTCTTTGTACGGGGAGCCTTACCCAAAACCCAACCTGTACAATATACAATAACATGACCCATCCGAGGCCCAATATAACACAATGACCGCACCGGGTCTATTTATCCATACTCATATAAAAACATGCAAGGTTATATTAAAAACAGTCCATATGAGTTCAATTACAACTCTCTTACATAAAATTACATGCCTAAACTAGTTTGCTCCAAAAGTTTTACAAAAGGAGTTATAACAGCCACAAGTCGGCTTTCTTCACCCTTGCGGCCCCGAATGAGAGCCGTCCACCGGCGTATATCCTGCACCTAAAATGTTTTCCCGTATAGGGTGAGCCACGCCCAGTAGAGTAATTCCTACAGAGGCTACTCCCCACCTAAGTGCACATGCAATGTTCACATTCAACAATTCATATTCACATCAACATTCCAAGTAAGAATATGCAATTCTAGGTCGGAATTCTACATGTCATGCTATGAAATGAGATGAAACTCACTCGTGCATCATAACCCGAGTCTTCACCAACTCACACCATACAATGCAATGCCAATGTGTAATAAAATCCGTCATTGATGAATTACATCCAATGATCACTTTGAAATAAAAGTCATGTGTTTATAAACCAAAACTTGTTGGATGTTACACCTCAAATGATCATTTCATAAACAAAACCATGTGTCTTTATGGGTAGCGGATTTTGGAATCACACCGCCAGCTCCGCAAGCCTATCTACACTTTTTGGACTTTCACCGTCGGAGTGTATGAACCAGTAACCGGGTTTTTCACCCGAGGGAGTGTCTAGCCCTTCTTGCTATACCCGACACAAGTTTTCCATGTCATGCGACCGTGCGACTCTGTTGAACCTTGGTCCAATGGTACCGAGCCCACTTATCAATCACCAAATGTGGTGTTTGCTTTCAACCATGCACTCACACCCATGAAATGCGATGTCCCTGTGCATATGTAATGTAATGTACCATTGCATGTCAATGTCATGTCTCATATGTAGTGAATGTCACATGGACAACTTAAATCACACATTTCATCATGTATCATGGACAATCATATCATATGCATATAACCTCCAAAAACTCATCCCAATGTCAACATATTAGTACATATATATCAACATTTTATCTAACAACAACAACCAAGCATGTCATTACATAATCAAGCAATAACACCCTTAATCCTCAAGGCATAATGTAAACATAAAATATGCCCACAAAACAGCCCACATGATACCCCCTAAACAAGCCATATAACGGCCCCGAAATAAGCCACAAAACAGCCCCTAGACAAGCCAAAAAACAGCCCACAATTTCAACCCAAAACAGTCCCTAAAACATTCCACAATTTTAACCCAAAACAGTCCCTAAAACAGTCCACAATTTTAACCCAAAATAGCCACAATTTCAGCCCCTTAACAGCCCACAATTTCAGCCCCTAAACAAACCCAAAATAGTCTATAAAATAGCCACGTAACAGCCCCTTAAATCAGCCCAAAAGGTAGGAATAAAACCAAAGTTGGAAGAACCCTACCTCTTGGTGCGTAAATTGAAAGGTAGAGTTTCCAAGAACACCTCCCAAGCTCCCAAAACTTGATAACCCCAAATCTCCTCCTTTGGATCTTCGGTGAAATTCCTCGTTCTTGGTACGTACGCGTAGCCCTCGTCAAGGAGATGAAGTTTAATTCTTGGCTCGACAGATTGCGACCGACGGAACTCCGAGAATCGCCGAAAGAAAACTTGAAAACTCACTTTTCTCTTCCTCTTTCTCCCACACGTTAAAACCAGCACAATCAGCAGAAAATTCTCTGCAAAATTTAGATATTTTGCTCTATTTATAATTTTAAAGACTTGGCTCAGATCGCGCCACACGCCCCCCTCTTTCTCGGGTCCGTTTCTACTCCGAAACGATTAATTTCATCCCGGTTTAAGTTCAAATTAATTTTATTTGAAATTTAATTCAATTATAAGGAAATTTTATAAAATTTATTTGTGAGGACCTTTGTGATTTCAGCCGCCACCTAATCGCCTCGAAATACGTGCAAAATTCGATTATCTCGGATTTCAATGAAATTTGACAGGGTAACTAGTTTCCGCGATATGAGTCCAATGGAGAAGTCCGTTTCCTCATCCAAGGTCTAGAGAAAGGTGTATCTCGAATCCGCACTGTTGTGGCAAATTACTATTTTGCCCTTTTTCAGAAAAAATTCAAATTTACCCGGGTTTTACAAAATCTGCCCATGGTACTTGCTCTTGTTACCCATGGAAGATTAATGAGTTCCCATGTTCTTATACTATTGTTGCTATTAATCAAAGTTCTAAACATCTTAATTATCTGGTAGACTATTATTATCATATTAGCACTTTCATTGATGCGTATGCAAAGGCCATTTATCCAGTTTCAACTGTTGGTCGTCCTACAGCTAGCTTGCAAAATGTTGTGATTTTGCCTCTTTTGTCAAAGAAACAACTTGGGAGGCCAAAGAAGCGTAGGTGTAACGCCCCAAAACACACCCTGGGCGGCATTACATACTAAAACCATTTACATCATGAGAACACTAATATCATCCATAAATAAATTAAACTTCATTCATCATCCATAAAATATTTACATCATTATCCAAAAGAATATGCCCAACCATGGCATTTACATCTCAAAAATTAATTAAAGTAGCACAGCGGAAGAGCAAAAGAAACTAGACCTTACAGTGTCCAAAAGAATAACCTAGTCTAGTACAAAAGAAGCTACATCTCTACATAGCCACCTCGGGATCTAGGTTCCCCTCGAGTGGAGCCTCCCAATGCCCTGACTCGTCGATGCTGAGATCCTCCTCTAGCACCAAATCTGAAAAATGTAATTTGTAGGGGATGAGCACGAAGCTCTGTAGCAAAATCTTCCCACACTCAAACAAGGTTTAGAAAAACATATAAAACGGTTGGTCTCACTTTCGCAAATAGCATATATACCAATTTGAAGGAAAAACAGGATATTTTAAATAGATCTCAAGTTTAAATGTTCGCAAGAATTTAAATGAACCGTAAAGCTCAGTCACAATTATCACCATAACCATTTCCGACAGGTCCTTGTGGAGTCCCATACCTCCACAAACACTTGTTGGAAACCATTCCGTAACAATAATAATAATCTAATGTTCTTATGTATATTGATTCCTCCCCGTACCATGTATGTTGATTGCTTCTCATGAATCTACCCAACGATTATACCTAGTCCACCTATTTACATCATAGTCACAAGCACTATAGGAAAGGGCGTCTACCATCCCAATGGCAGTGACGAGTCCCTTCCTAGGAAAAGTATACTATCCCTTGTTCGAACTCCAGTGAACGATAGTGGTTTCATTACCAAATGACAACCCACTACAAGTGCTAGGAAACCATCTCACCCCCACTGGGGTAGACTAACCTCTAACACTCTACGGCATCTCTCGAAGGTAATCCAAGTCCCTCACAACAACCATACAATTGAGGAAACCAACATATTCTCAATTCATCAACATTTCAAGGAATTACCAAATTCCACAATTTCTAATATAATGTTTCATAATATGATGGAAGAAAATGAGCAAGAGATCATCATAAGTAACATTTTGGTGTACAATATCAAACACTAAAGTTTTGAAAGCAATACCAAGGGAAAATAGAGAGAAAAGTCCATTTCTCTTTAAAACCAAGGTTTGAAGATGAAAAGGAGAAATTTGATAGTTACCCAACAATCACAATGTTCAAAACATGGCATTTATTTCAAGAGGAACAAGAATCATGTATTTAATAGCAAGTACATATGATTTTAAACCAAAAGAATACATATAATGTAGCCCTAGCCTCAATGTAAGAACATAGGAAGAAATCCCCTACCTTTTTAATCCAAAGCTCAAAGCAAAGACCCAAGCTTTAAGGACTCCCTTAGTCCCTTTTCTTGCTCCCTTGTTACTTTCTCCTAGGGCTCTAAGAGATTTAAGTGAGAGTGAAGTGAAAGTATAGAAGAGAAAATGGGGTGGAGAAGTGGGTTCTTGAAAAACTAGGGTTTGATCTTATTCAAGGTGTAAATCTCTCTTGATTTTTTTTGTGTTTTTCTCTTCTTCTCTCTCTCTCTAATGGTTTCTAGGGTTTGAAGTGGTGTAATGAGGCTTAAGGAGGCGGCATTAAGTATTTATAGTGGAAGAAATGGAGAAAGACCCGAAGTCGGATCGGGCTGGGCTTTATCGGGCGTACCGGTACGCGTACCGGTACGGTTTGACTGCCATATTTTTGTTTCAACTTCCAGTGCGATTTTGACCCATTTCGAGGTCGAATTGGAAAATTTTCATGAGATACACTTTTGTAGCCCTAGATGTCTAATATTTACTGTCAAAATTTCAGATCAATTGGATATAAGTATAAAAAGTTATGACCACAATACTAGAAGGTGTCCCAACTCCTTTTTACCCAAATTTTCTCTAAGTGTGTTTTCACTCCAGAATACCTCCTAGCTTCCAATACACCCCATATTACCTCTCCCAAGGTTGTTCGACCTTCCGGATTCAATGGACACATTATTTTGACCTAAAATATTTAGAAATTCCTTTAATCACCCTTTCCAAGTTTAAACATCTTCGACACGTAACTTCCCAATCAAATTGTCTCCATAGCATTTATTCATACGGTTTATTCTTATGTCACTACATATATCTACATCTTTAAAAATATTATTTACTATATATATCTCTATAAATATATAAAAGAAAATTCGGGGTGTTACAGTAGGATATGCTCAAGGGGTGAATTATTTAAGCAAATTCATTGTGGTATATGTGGGCAAATAGGAAACCATAATAAGAGAACTTATCAAGAGTCATTACAGTAAAGTGTTGAGCTGAATTAAATATGTTTTTTGAATCTGAATAATTTTATTGTTTTGAATATTACTGTTTTGAATAATTGTTTTCAAATATTTGTAGTTTACTGTTTATAATGTTTCACTTGCTAATGCATTCCAATGTTCAAGTTAATGTTTTGTTAAATTTTATTTTGGTAATGGGATCACATTAATAGCAAAATATGGTTTATTATGTTACTTTTTATAGTTTTTGTTTTGATAACGTACAGCATTCCACGTTTTTTATTTTACTGTTTTATGAGATTTCATTTTGTTATTTTATACTATAGATTAATATTGTGTCGTATTTTACTATTTTAATCTGTCAAATGAATTGATGTTTTTTGTAGATTTTGTTATTTGATTTTTTTTTTTGGAACTTTTTTAGAAGTCAATGCAAAAGCAAAATGCAATGATTTCACTTTTTCTATGGTCAAAAATATGTACATTAGTGTTTAGTTAGATTTACATTTAAGAATAGTAAAAAAAGATATTACATTCATCCTTGTAAGAATTGTCAACAAAAAAAAAAAAGAACATACTACAATCATTCATTTAAAAATTTGTTCAAGGCTTCCCTTTTATCAAAATCCTGTTGACTCTATGATTTTGGGTGGTTGAGGATTTTGCTGATCATTGTAGCTCTTAGATTCTTAATATCAATGTATGTGATATTAAGGTCAATGTCAATCCACAGTCAACCCTGTATGTTGTGGCAGACGTACAATCCACAGTCAACCCTGTATTTTTAAATTTAATTAGTAATATTATGTTTGTTTGTATTTCAATTAATTATGTTTGTTTGTATTTCAATTAATTATGTTTTTTATACTTACGAGTCTGGTTGTTGTTATGGTGTTGTTGTCATATATTTGATGGGATTATTGAATAAAGGACTTTTTTCAACAATCATTGTTGATGACGATGTACTATTCTTCATTGTTTCCTTGTAGTTCATCATCTGCACATTTTTAACGTACGTTTTCTTCAAAGTTATAAAGGTAGTGTTAGTCTAGAGAGATAGATTATTCTGTTAACCTATTAATTTTGTTATGCTTATTAATTTTTTGGCATCCTTTATCCAACTGTCTTGACCTTTTTTTTGTTGTTGGTCCTAATGAATTGTAATAATTCCATATCCCTTCCTCACTATCAAATACCAATAAAGGCCAATGAAAAGGTTGCTCTGTTTCTGGCTTGTATCCCCTTGAGTTCATTGGGAACTGCAAGTATCAAACAGATCTCATTGGTGGAATCACCTTTTTGTCTATCTCATTTTTCTGATATTTGTTGTCCATTTAATTTCTTGTTACCAATGTCTGCATGTTTTTCACTACTTTATTAGAATTTCTCATATATAATGAAATTTGTTATATGAGGTTTGTCAAATGTTCACTTACTCAAGGCAAACTGTTATGAACTTGATTTCCCATACAATGGGTTTTGGTATCTTTGTTATGTTGATATTTCACATTCAATTTGTTCTTGTTCTTCCATTAAAAGCTCTGTCCAACGATCGATAACCTATGGATGATGGACATTTAAGTTAGTGTGAGATAATTTTTAATTTTACAAATTTTATGGCACAATCAATTAAATACGTATATTATTTGAAATTTCTACATTTTTTCCAGATTAAAAATGTCTTCTCTGGCAATGAAACTTTCAGTTTGTGAACTATTCCAAATTATTGCCCTGACTAGTTTATCATAAATTGTGAGTGAAAATTACAGAAATAAAATTAAATAATAAAATATGTTTATAGGTATGAATTAAACAGTAAAATAGTTTTATAAACAGTAAGATGTTTTGACTTACAATTTTCCTTTTGTGTCCAGTATGAGCTTCCTTTTTTCAAAATCATCATTTTTTAACAGCTTGCAGACTGAAAGTTTAGATTGCACTTAATTTTTTCTCCTACTTTTTGATTTTTCATATTAACTTCTGGGATTGTATCACATCAACAATTTGCTGGTCTTCTACCTTTTCTTCCATCTTCTTGTCTCTCTTGTTTTTTTTTTTGCAGAGTATTCAAAGTTCGAATTTCTCTTCCTTTTCCTCTTTTTCTCCTTTATTTTTCTGACCAGGGAAGTTGGACCTTCTGATTTTTCTTTGGCAGCTTTTGATTCTTGTTTGGCAGATTCTTTGAATTATTGTGAAAGTTTTTGTGCTATAAGGTCATCCAGTTTATCTACAAGTGATTTTTTTTCTTCAGTGATTTTTGTTCGTTGTTTCCGTCATTTCTGCCATGAGAAGGTCACGAGTTTTTTCTTCATTATTTAATCTTCTAATAATATCCTCCAAACCAAATAAGTTCCTATCTTTATCTTTCACTAATATCTGGAGTTCAACAATTTCTCTTTTCATGTCTTCAATCTGTTTTTCTTTTATATTGATTTCTTTTTCAAGAACTTGTTGCTTTCCAACTTCTCTGTCTTTCTTCATTTCAATGTTTCTTATCACTACAATCAATACCTCAAACTCCTTCATGATGAATATGAACTTTTACATGTCGAAATCTTTTTGCATTTGTTTGTCTTCATTCACCTTCTCTCCCTTTAATATCTCTATCTTCAACATTTCATTTTCCTGTTTTATGGATTATATGATTTCTTTTGCCAATTTTGCTTCTTCTTGTAGAGTTGCTTTTTCTTTTCTTGTTTCTTCCAACTTTAATTTCAGTTGCTGCATTTCATCATTTTCAATCCTTCTGGGGTATCATGTTTCTCTGTGTATGGAATTTCTGTTGTTTTTATTCTGTCTTTTGCTTCCTCTTCTACACTTTTTGATGCATTTGCTTCTTCTCAAATATTTTCCATGTTCTCAAGATTTTCAGTTTGAATTGATCTGCTATTTTCAGCATCAGGAGAAGGTGGTTGAAGTATATCATTTCTTACAATCACATTCAATAGAATGTTAATGTTAAAATCAAAGTCTTCAATGTCCATTTCATTTTCTTCATCAGGAAGATATGCATCATCATTTAAATTTGTTTCTTCAATATTTGTTTCATCACTATCTGGAACTTCTCTTTCTTCAGCAACCATGTAACCCTTCTTTACAGTTTTCATCTTCTTCTTTTTCCTCACCCTTTGGATTTTTCTTGTTGTTCTTTCATTGGATCTTGATTTTTTTTGTTTTTCACTATTTCTAACCTGAATGTCTTCAAAATTTTGTGCAGTTTTTTTCCCTACTTCTTCATCCTTTTGGTTACCTTTTCAATTTTTCTTTGTCTTTGCCTTTCTTTTTTTCTTTTTTCCTTCCTTTGTATCTTTTGCAGCTTATGATGTTTGCCTCTTTGTATTCAATACATTTTTTGAAAAAAGCTTTATTTCAATCGCTTTTTTTTTCAATTCATCGTCTACAATCTGTAATATTTTCCATTGAAAGATTATTGAAATGAATTTCTTATGAGAATTAATTTTTATATACATAAGTGAATCCTTGTTGTTTGTATTTATATACATCAGTCAATTTTTTAATTCGTCAAGAGGTAGTTGATTCAGCTTTTCTAAAGTTAAAACCTTGGCCAGTTCTGGGAGGTTTCATTTCATGAATCTTGGAAATGCATTCTTGCATTTTATCTGAATAATGTTTGTGTGTTCACACTACCAATACAGTAAAACAAAGAATTAGAAAGCATGTTAATTTCATAAAATAGTGCAATAAATATAATATTCACAGTGATATAAATGTCACTCACTAGCAATGCAACAACATATTATTTAATAGAATATGGTTGGTCAAATTTCTCTGCCACGGAAGACATAAAGATATTTTCAATTGCTTCGAACCATGCATAAGTTTTCATGTTGTCTACATCATCTACCAGTTGCACATACCCCCAACTGATAGTATGCCCACTTATTGGAATGAGCAGAGTAACAAAAGTGTAAAGGCAAGCATCCTTGCAAAATCTTCATAATTTGTTTTCTTCTTTCCTTTTGACACAGTATTCATTGTAGACTTGAGTAATGCAACTAACAACTTCTTTTCTTTCTTGAACCTTCTAATTACAAAATCTAACATTTTCTTGTTTGCTTTTGATGCATCCACTTTAATGTTATCATCCTTTATTCCAAATAAGTGATACATCATTTTTGCTAAAGTTTACTATTTTGCTTCCAAGTTTGAAGTTGATAAGACATGGTGATAAGTACGAAGAAGTGTTGTGGCAGCTTCATCACTTTTTCTGCGTATTTTTGGATTAAATTTCTGCTTTATTATTGCTTCAAATAGTAGCTAGATGGTGTTCTCTTGAGAGCATTTTTTTGATAGTCTGTCACTTTGATTTCTTTGAAAAGTTTCAATAGTGCTCTCATATTTGATCTAAATTGAGGGACATAATTTCTTTCTCTCTTTGTATTTGAAGTAGCCTCCATGTTGTCTTTTGATTCTGGTATTTAAGTTCTTCGATTTCTGACAGATGTTGATGCTTCTTGTTTTTTTTTTTTTTTGAACTTTCTGATTTTATAGAAGTTTGTTCTACAAACTTGTTTCTTTGGCATTTTATTTTTTTAACTGTTTAAAAATAGAATATTATGGTATAGTGAAACAAAATCAATTAAGTTATAGTTGAACACATTGTTATGTCAATTATGAACAAGTCAAGTTGTAACGCCCCAAAATCCACCTTGGACGGCATTATTATTTAAAACCATTTACCTCATGAGAGCAACTAATAAAACTCATAGAATAAGAGAATTTCATTCATCATACATGATATTTATAAGATCATCCAAAAGAATATGCCAAACCATGACATTTACATCTCAAAATCAGACTTAATCTTGCAGCGGAATAAACAAAATAACATTCATCAATTGTATTACAATTGTAACACCCCGCATTTTCTTTTATATATGCATATAGATATATAGATATAGCAAATAATGGTTGTAAAGATGTGGATAGGGGTATTGAAGTGTGTTTGAACTTTGTAAATTTGAAAAGTAAAGATTTAAAATGTTAATGAAAATCATAGTTGAAATTTAGTTTTAGTGAGTGAAAATATAAAATGTTAGGTCCTATAACTTGTATTAGATAGGTTTGGTGTATAAATATGTGTTGGAGAGGTTTGTGATGGATTTGGTTAGTTTTGGAATGGATTGGAAATGGAAAACAAAAGAAATAGGCAAAACTGGGTAAATGGTACCGGTACTGGGTACCGGTACTGAATGGTACCGGTACTGAGTACCGGTACCCCGATTCCAGAAGGTTTCTTGTACCGGTACTGGGTACCGGTACTACCGAAACCAGACTGTTTATTTTAAGTCGCGAACAAGCCGATTTTTCCTCCACTATAAATACATTTTGTCACCTCCTTAGCCTTCATTACACCACTCCAAACCCTAGAAAACATAAGAGAGGAAGAGAGAAAGAGAGAAAGAGAGAAACACAAGATCAAGAGAAAACAAGAGATTGAAGGGTTGATTCAAGATCAAAGCCCTAATTTTTCCAAGAACATTAAGGTAGGGGATTTCTTTCTATTCTCTTACATTGAGGCTAGGATTAAATTACATGTATTCTTTTGGTTCAAAATCATATATACTTGCTATTATTTACTTGATTCTTGATCCTCTTGCATTTATTGCCATATTTTAAACATTGTGGTAGTTGGGTAACCATTAAAGGTCCCTTTTTCATTCTCAAACCCTAGTTTTAAGAAAAATGAATTTTTCCTTTTTACATTTTCTTTGTTCTCACCATCACAACCTTAGTGCGTGATATTGTATAACAAAATGATGTTTATGGTGATCTCTTGCTCTTTTTCTTCAATTTTGTTATGGTACAAATTGTGAAATTTGGGGATTTTGGGATTTCTGGTAAATTGAGGAAATGTTTGTAATGATATCTCTTGTATGATTGTTGTGATGGACTTGAATTGCTTTCGAGCATTGCCGTAGAGTGTTAGAGGTTAGTCTATCCCGGTGAGGGTTTATGGTATGGTTAGAATGTGAGATATTGTGGGAATTTTATCGCTTGCGTGGTTGTACGATACGAACATGGATTACTATGGACCGGGTATCATGTAGTGGGTATACGTCTTTATATGCCACGCGGGTATGAACTTTTTCTACCACATGGAGTGGGTAGACACCTTTGTACGCCGTGTGGGTATAAACTTTTCATATCGCTAATGATCACGGGTTAGTAACGTGGGTTGTATCGGGCACACAGTGTGGGTCATCGTGTATTGTACCATAAGTTGTTTTGACAAGAGTTTCGGGAAGTATGGGATTCTGCGAGAACTTGTTGAAAACGGTTCATGGTAGAATGAATTATCAATGGTATATGGTGTTTATTTATCCATTTCGATTACTATGGCTACTTAAACTTGAGATCTATTTAAAATGTCCTGCTTTTCCTTCAAAATGTTATATATGCTATTTGTGAAAATGAGACCAACCATTTTATATGCTTTCCTAAACCTTGTTTGAGTTTGGGAAGATTTTGCTACAGAGCTTCGTGCTCATCCCCTACAATTAACATTTTTCAGATTATGCTATAGAGGAGGAGCTTGGCGCTAATGAGCCGGGCATTGGGGAAGCCTCATTAGAGGGGTACCTGGATCCCGAGTGGGACATTTAGAGATGCCCCTTTTATTTTTGTACTAGACTAGGAACCAATATGTACAAACATTGTAAAGTCTAATTTCTTTTGAAATTCCGCTGCAATATATTCATGTAATTCTTTTGGGTTGTAATGGCCTTAGTTTGGCTTATTCTTTTGGGATGATTATTGTGGATAGTATATATGGTGAATGAAATATTTTGGATTTGATGGTTAGATAGACCCGGTGTGGTCAAGGTATTATAAATGTACAGGTTGTGAGTTTTGGGAGAGCTTCCCATACGAAGGAGACTCTGCCCAAATTTTGTTAAAATTAAGAATGTTTCTTATTTGATGGATATATATTTAGTTGCTCTCATGACATGAATGGTTTCATAGTGTAATGCCGTCCAGGGTGTGTTTTGGGGTGTTACAAAGTTGGTATCAGAGCCTAGGCTTTAGGTCTTACATGGGAGCTGTAGGTTATGGATTACCACTAGAGATGTAGGTTTAGGGTGAAGGAAATTGTTAAGTTAAATTTTGTATATGCCTTGTGCTTAAATCAAGACATCCTACATATCACTTGAGTTTATATCTTGCACATCAAGGGAACTAAATTATGGATTGATGTGCAGGATGGACGGTACACGGGAACGCGGACGTGGGCGTGGCCGTGGAGGTCAAGCAAATCCACCACCACCACCACCTCCCGATGCCATGCAAGGCATATATCAATGCTTGAGGGAGCTCACCACTCTGGTGCAAAACCAGAATGGAAACAACAACAACCACAACCACAACGGGGGAGCTCATCCCTTAGCCCAAGTACCGGGCAATGGGGATGATAACCGGAGGATGGTAACCCTTCGGGAATTTCTGAGGCAACACCCGCCTACTTTCCAAGGGAGCTCCAATCCTTTGGATGCGGATAAATGGATCCGTCGGGTAAAGAAGATTTGTGACGGCATGGGGGTTGCCGAAGACTTGAGGGTTGGCTTGGCTACCTATTTGCTCGAGGGGGAGGCCGACCATTGGTGGGAATCCGTAAAGAGAAGGAGGAACACCGATACACTCATTTGGGAGGAGTTCGACCAAATCTTCCAAGACAAGTACTTCTCCGAATCAGTCAGAGATAGAATGAAGGCCGATTTTCTTGCTCTACGACAGGGCAGCATGTCTGTGGCCGAGTATGAGAGGAGGTTTGATGAGCTATCCCGTTACGCTACAGAGTTTATAGCTACTGAGGCCGACAGGGCCAAGCAATTTGAGCAGGGCTTGAGGCCGACTATTAGGAAGAAGTTGGTGGCTCTCAAGATCAGGGAGTATGGGGATCTGGTTGATAGAGCCGCACTTGTGGAGAGAGACATGGAGGATACTCAGCGGCGACAGAGCCTTATGAGGGGAGGTCCGATCAGGACGGGTGCTAGCGGCAGTGGAGCACAGAGGCCGACACCATACCGTCGCCCAGACCAGGCAGGGGGACATAGACCGCCGGTAGCTCGAGGAGCAGGAGGGGTACCGGGGAGGACAGCCACAGACCCCCGTCACTGCTTTGCATGTGGAGAGGTTGGGCACTACAAAAGTCAACGCCCATCGTTTCCACCAAGGGCCAATCAAGCAACCGGACAATTACCCACAAACAAGCCACCTCTACAAAGGCCAACACAGCAGAGACCGTTACAAGCTCAAGCCCCCGGCGGCGCAAATCAAGGAAGGGTTTTTGCTTTGACCCAAACGGAGGAAGATGCCTCCAAGGCAGTAGTTGAAGGTATTGTTCTTCTCTACAATTCTTGGGCCCGAATTCTATTTGATCCCGGTGCGACTCATTCTTTTATACGTACTGCGTATGCTACTAATTTGGGATTGAGTTACGAGAAGCTAGAACATGCATTGAATGTTGACTTGCCTACGGGAGAACGATTGGATACAACTAGGGTATGTAGAGAATGTGTGCTTCGCATTGGGGAGCAAGAGTTGATTGTAGATTTGGTTGTGTTAGACATGAAGGGGTATGACGTTATATTTGGGATGAATTTGTTGTCCGCTTTCCGTGCGGTGATGGATTGTTTTCGCAAGCGGATCTCATTCCAATTACCGGGAGGGGTAGTCTTTACTTTCATGAATGATCGTAATTCTTCCCATCCATTTCTTACTACGGGTAGTAAATTCTTGAAAGCGAAGGCGGGAAGCCAGTTGAGTTTCTTAGCCAGCTTAATGGGAGATGATCGGGATAAATCCCATGCGGACGTAGTGTTGATAGTATCGGATTTTCCGGATGTCTTCCCTGACGAATTACCTGGGTTACCTCCACAAAGGGAGATTGAGTTCAAGATTGATCTCTATCCAGGAACCGAACCCATATCTATTGCTCCCTACCGGATGGCACCTTTGGAGTTGAAGGAGCTAAGGAAGCAATTGGATCATTTGTTGGCGATTGGGTTTATCCGTCTCAGCATTTCACCCTGGGGAGCCCCGGTCCTCTTTGTGAAGAAAACGGATAAGACTCTACGGTTGTGCACGGATTATCGAAGGTTGAATAGGGTTACCGTGAAGAATAAGTATTTGTTGCCGAGAATTGATGACTTATTTGATCAGTTGAAGGGGTCGAAGTATTACTCCAAGATTGATCTTCGCACGGGGTATCATCAGCTGTGGATTAAGGAGGAGGATATTCCTAAGACTGTTTTTCGTACCCGGTATGGTCACTTCGAGTATACGGTGATGCCGTTCGGATTGACTAATGCCCCCGCAGCCTTCATGGATTTGATGCACAGAGTCTTCCGGCCTTACCTCGATCAATTTGTCATTGTGTTTATTGATGACATATTGATTTACTCCCAGACTCAGGAGGAACATGCTCATCATCTCTCTATTGTGCTACAAACATTGAGAGAACATAGGTTATATGCGAAGATGAGCAAGTGTGAGTTTTGGATGAAGGAAGTGAAGTTCCTTGGCCATGTTGTGTCCGAGAAAGGAGTAGCTGTTGATCCCGCAAAGATTGAGGCGGTGATGAAATGGGAACCACCGAAGAATGTGACCGAGATACGTAGCTTCTTGGGTTTAGCAGGTTACTATCGAAGGTTCGTAGAAGGGTTCTCAAAGCTTGCGATGCCAATGACTCGCCTTACAAAGAAGGGAGAAAAATTTGTGTGGACTCAAGCGTGTGAGTTAGCCTTTCGCACCTTGAAGGAGAAGTTGACGACGGCTCCTGTCCTCATTATTCCGAGCAGTGGGGAGGGATATGATGTGTACACGGATGCTTCGCTACGAGGCTTGGGATGTGTTCTAATGCAAGGAGGGAAGGTAGTTGCTTATGGATCGAGGCAACTCAAAACTCACGAACAGAACTATCCCACTCACGACTTGGAGTTAGCCGCTGTGGTTTTTGCTCTTAAGTTGTGGAGATGTTATTTATACGGGGAGAAATTTCAAGTGTTCTCAGACCATAAAAGCCTCAAATATATCTTCACGCAGAAGGATTTGAATCTCCGCCAAAGAAGGTGGATTGAGTATTTAGAAGACTACGAGTTCACGCTCAATTACCATCCGGGGAAATCCAATGTAGTCGCCGATGCACTTAGCCGAAAGTCTTGGGGTGAACTCAATGTTCTTGCAAGTAAATGGAAGTTGAAGGATGCCCTTGGAGATTTCGATCTATGGGTTGGAGAAGATGGATCCCGACCATGTTTGTTCAACCTTGTGGCTCAACCTACTCTCCAACGTAGGGTTGTGGAATTGCAATGCGTGGATCCTGAATTAGCGTCGATGCGAGCTAAATTGGAAAATGGAGAAACTATGGAGGGTTGGTCTTTAAGAAACGGAGAATTAAGATATGGGGAGAAATTATGCGTTCCCGACGATTCGTCCCTAAAGGAGGATATACTTGGTGAATGTCATCGCTCTAAGTTTGCTATCCACCCCGGTAGCACCAAAATGTACAGGGACATGAAGCGCCAATATTGGTGGAAGGGAATGAAGAAGGATGTGGCAAGGTTCATAGCAAAATGTGCGGTGTGCCAGCAAGTGAAGATTGAGCATCAACGACCTAGAGGATTATTACAGTCTCTGCCTATCCCGGAGTGGAAGTGGGATCACATCACCATGGACTTCGTATCTGGCTTTCCACGGACTTCACGAGGGCATAATGCCGCATGGGTCATTGTTGATAGACTCACCAAGTCCGCTCACTTCTTGAGTATGAAGACCACCGACACGTTAGAGACCCTGAGCAAGCTCTATATTCGCGAGATAGTGAGATTGCATGGAGTTCCGCTATCCATTGTGTCGGATCGTGATTCTCATTTCGTAGCGCAATTTTGGCAAAGTCTTCAAAGGGCTATGGGGACAAAGTTACACTTCAGCACCGCCTTTTATCCCCAAACGGATGGCCAATCCGAGAGGGTAATCCAGATTCTAGAAGACATGTTGCGTGCTTGTGTGTTGGACTTCAAGGGAGGTTGGAGTGACCATTTGCCGTTGGTGGAATTTGCATACAACAACAGCTATCAGAAAAGTATTGGGATGGCACCGTATGAAGCATTGTATGGAAGACCATGCCGATCACCGACATGTTGGTTAGAAACCGGCGAGAGTAGTTTGTTGGGACCGGACCTTGTTAGAGAAACTACAGAGAAGATTCAACTCATCCGAGAGAGGCTACGGACGGCGCAAAGTAGACAGAAGAGCTATGCGGACCACAGACGAAGACCCTTAGAATTCAAGGTGGGAGACTACGTATACCTTAAGGTGTCACCCAAGAAGGGCGTGTTTCGATTCGGCAAGAAGGGGAAGTTAGCGCCAAGATATACCGGACCGTTTGAGATAATCAAAGTGGTAGGCAAGGCGGCATATCAACTTCGACTACCAGCCCAACTACCCGGAGTACATGACGTGTTCCACGTGTCGATGTTGAGAAAGTGTCAATCGGATGCAACGCCAGTCGTAGACTTGGAAGATATTGAAATTCAAGAGGGAGCAACCTATGAAGAACAACAGTTGAAGATTCTCGATGCCAAAGAGAAGGTGCTCCGTAACAAAGTCATCCGACTAGTGAAGGTTTTGTGGCAACACCATGGAGTGGAAGAAGCTACTTGGGAACCGGAGCAGGAAATGCGGGAGAAGTATCAACATTTGTTCGCTACTTGAGGTAAGTTTCGAGGACGAAACTTTCTTTAAGGGGGGTGGATTGTAACACCCCGCATTTTCTTTTATATATGCATATAGATATATAGATATAGCAAATAATGGTTGTAAAGATGTGGATAGGGGTATTGAAGTGTGTTTGAACTTTGTAAATTTGAAAAGTAAAGATTTAAAATGTTAATGAAAATCATAGTTGAAATTTAGTTTTAGTGAGTGAAAATATAAAATGTTAGGTCCTATAACTTGTATTAGATAGGTTTGGTGTATAAATATGTGTTGGAGAGGTTTGTGATGGATTTGGTTAGTTTTGGAATGGATTGGAAATGGAAAACAAAAGAAATAGGCAAAACTGGGTAAATGGTACCGGTACTGAGTACCGGTACCCCGATTCCAGAAGGTTTCTTGTACCGGTACTGGGTACCGGTACTGAATGGTACCGGTACTGAGTACCGGTACTACCGAAACCAGACTGTTTATTTTAAGTCGCGAACAAGCCGATTTTTCCTCCACTATAAATACATTTTGTCACCTCCTTAGCCTTCATTACACCACTCCAAACCCTAGAAAACATAAGAGAGGAAGAGAGAAAGAGAGAAACACAAGATCAAGAGAAAACAAGAGATTGAAGGGTTGATTCAAGATCAAAGCCCTAATTTTTCCAAGAACATTAAGGTAGGGGATTTCTTTCTATTCTCTTACATTGAGGCTAGGATTAAATTACATGTATTCTTTTGGTTCAAAATCATATATACTTGCTATTATTTACTTGATTCTTGATCCTCTTGCATTTATTGCCATGCTTTAAACATTGTGGTAGTTGGGTAACCATTAAAGGTCCCTTTTTCATTCTCAAACCCTAGTTTTAAGAAAAATGAATTTTTCCTCTTTACATTTTCTTTGTTCTCACCATCACAACCTTAGTGCTTGATATTGTATAACAAAATGATATTTATGGTGATCTCTTGCTCTTTTTCTTCAATTTTGCTATGGTACAAATTGTGAAATTTGGGGATTTTGGGATTTCTGGTAAATTGAGGAAATGTTTGTAATGATATCTCTTGTATGATTGTTGTGATGGACTTGAATTGCTTTCGAGCATTGTCGTAGAGTGTTAGAGGTTAGTCTATCCCGGTGGGGGTTTATGGTATGGTTAGAATGTGAGATATTGTGGGAATTTTATCGCTTGCGTGGTTGTACGATACGAACATGGATTACTATGGACCGGGTATCATGTAGTGGGTATACGTCTTTATATGCCACGCGGGTATGAACTTTTCCTACCACATGGAGTGGGTAGACGCCTTTGTACGCCGTGTGGGTATAAACTTTTCATATCGCTAATGATCACGGGTTAGTAACGTGGGTTGTATCGGGCACACAGTGTGGGTCATCGTGTATTGTACCATAAATTGTTTTGACAAGAGTTTCGGGAAGTATGGGATTCTGCGAGAACTTGTTGAAAACGGTTCATGGTAGAATGAATTACCAATGGTATATGGTGTTTATTTATCAATTTCGATTACTATGGCTACTTAAACTTGAGATCTATTTAAAATGTCCTGCTTTTCCTTCAAAATGTTATATATGCTATTTGTGAAAATGAGACCAACCGTTTTATATGCTTTCCTAAACCTTGTTTGAGTTTGGGAAGATTTTGCTACAGAGCTTCGTGCTCATCCCCTACAATTAACATTTTTCAGATTATGCTATAGAGGAGGAGCTTGGCGCTAATGAGCCGGGCATTGGGGAAGCCTCATTAGAGGGGTACCTGGATCCCGAGTGGGACATTTAGAGATGCCCCTTTTATTTTTGTACTAGACTAGGAACCAATATGTACAAACATTGTAAAGTCTAGTTTCTTTTGAAATTCCGCTGCAATATATTCATGTAATTCTTTTGGGTTGTAATGGCCTTAGTTTGGCTTATTCTTTTGGGATGATTGTTGTGGATAGTATATATGGTGAATGAAATATTTTGGATTTGATGGTTAGATAGACCCGGTGTGGTCAAGGTATTATAAATGTACAGGTTGTGAGTTTTGGGAGAGCTTCCCGTGCGAAGGAGACTCTGCCCAAATTTTGTTAAAATTAAGAATGTTTCTTATTTGATGGATATATATTTAGTTGCTCTCATGACATGAATGGTTTCATAGTGTAATGCCGTCCAGGGTGTGTTTTGGGGTGTTACAACAATACATTTCCTAGTCTAGGACATAAAGATAACAATTCTAGATATCCCCCTTGGGATCCACGCTTACATCCAATTGCGCTTCCCAAGCTATCTGCTCATCAACTCCGAGTTCTTCATCTAAACCATAATCTGAAAAATATATTGTTTGTAGGGGGTGAGCACTAAGCTCTGTAGCAACATCCTCCCAAACTCGAACAAGGTTTGGAAAACATATAAAACAGTTCGGTCTCACTTTTCAAAATATCATATACAATTTGAAATAAAACAGTGACAATTTATTCGATCTCAATTTAACACAATAGCAATAAGTAAATGAAAGGAATAAACATGTCAGAGTTGAAGAAATCAATTAATCATTCAATAGCATCAATCCATATTCTCATGTATGTTGGTTGCTCAATTGTATCTGTATCTCAGGTATGTTGGTCGTTTCCCATGAATCTACACGACGTTCCTACCTCGTTCACCCATCATAAACCACTTTAGGAAGGGCGTATACCGTCTCCCACGACATTAACGAATCCTTCCCAGGAAAGGTATACTATCCCTCAGCCTCGAACTTACGTGAACAATAGTGGTTGCTCTCACAAACAACAATCCACTACAAGTGTTAGGCAACCATCTCACTCCCACTGGGATAGACTAACCTCTAACACTCTACGGCAGTTCTCGAAGGTAATTCAAGTCCATTACAACAAACCATACCAGGGATGCAATACCAACCATTTTTCAAATCACAAGTATTTCAAAAAACCCCAATTCCATGGGTATTTCTTAATATAGCATCTCAAGAAAAATAAGCAAGAGATCATCAAAAGATATAATTTTATTGTTCCAAACAAAACACTAGAGTTTTTGAATCAAGAACAAATGAATATAGAGTTTTGATATCAAGAATAAATGAATATCAAGTTTTGATATCAAGAACAAATGATTATCAAGTCTTGAAGTCAAGAACAAATGAATATAAGGTCTTGAAATCAAGAACAAATGAATGTCAAGTCTTGAAGTCAAGAACAAATGAATATAAGGTTTTGAAATCAAGAACAAATGAATATCAAGAAGAAAAATCCATACTTCTTGAAAAACTAGAGTTTGGATGTCAAGAACAAAGGTTTCATGGCTATCAAGTTATATCTTCCATCATAACATGGTAAGATTTACAAGAACAATCAAGAAACAAGGATTCCATTAAAAATATATATGATTAAGAGTCAAAACATGTATATATATAAGCCTAGCATCAATGAACAAGAGTGAAAGAAAACCCCTACCTTATTCTTCCTTAGTGTTCTTGAAAAACTTAAGATTTTTGATCCACTTCAAGGTGCAAATCCTCTCGATCTTGTGTTTCCCCCTTTCTTTCTTGTTTCTCAAGGCTTTCTAGGGTTGTAAATGGTGTATGGAGGCTAAAGGAGGCGCCCTTATATATTTATAGGGGAAGAAAATATCTCAACCGACGTAAATCTGATACTCTGATTCGTTGATCACGTTCGAACGTCATTTGGCGTTCGAACGTCAGTAGTGAAAATTGTTGCTTCACGTTCAAATTTCATTTGGCTTTCGAACATGTTGCTCCCAGTACTTCTGCATTTCCATCAGACCAAAGTACTGGGACTCACTGTCGTTCGAACGTCATCTCAGTTTTTACTGAAACTTCCAATGAAGTTTTGACCTGTTTAGAGATTGAATTGG
Source organism: Ilex aquifolium (assembly GCA_951799425.1). Lineage (NCBI taxonomy): Eukaryota > Viridiplantae > Streptophyta > Magnoliopsida > Aquifoliales > Aquifoliaceae > Ilex > Ilex aquifolium. The sequence goes on along the minus strand of OX637401.1, from coordinate 7,036,218 downwards.
AAAATTTTCGTGAAATACTATTTTGTATCCCTGGAAGTATATTATCTCCTGTCCAAATTTCAGATCAAATGGAAATCAGGATAAAAAGTTATGATCCAAATACTAGACAGTGTCCAAAATCTTTTTTACCCAAATTCTCTCTAAAGTGTGCTTTCACTCCGGAATACTTCCAAACTTCTACAATATACCCTATTACGTCAACTAACATTTTTATTTCTACTCTTACAATCTACATAGTTTATGCATACATCATTACATATATTAGCATTTTAAAACAACTTATGTTATTATATAACGATAAGAATGTGGGGTTTACACAAGTATTTCTGATGTGCATTATAAAATAACGAAATATAGTAAGGTTGTTTGTTAACAATACATTTCAATACAACACATTGTCATGTGCACCTTTAAATAGTCAGATATTGCATATAATATGTTTTACTATTTTAATGCATTGAACAATAGTACAGACTTCTTAACAAGATTAAGTTATAATTGAACACATTGTCATGTCAATTATGAACAAGTCAAGTATTTATGATGTGCATTATAAAATAGTAAAATATAGTAATTTTATTTTTCAACAATACATTCTAATACAACACATTGTCATGTGCACCATTAAACAGTCAGATATTGTACATAATATATTTTACTGTTTTAATGCATTAAACAATATTACATACTTTTGAACAAGATTATATAAGTTATAGTTGAACACATTGTCATGTCAATTATGAACAAGTCAAGTATTTTTTATGTGCATTATAAAATCTATATAATAAGATAGTTAGGTTTTTGAACTTATGGAGGGTATATTTTTCCCCCAAATTTCACACTCCCATCACATACTTTCTCCCCCAAATTTTACAAACCCAACACAAATACTCCACAACACACATTTACACACACTCCAACACACATTCATTATATATACACACACACTCATTATATACATACTCTAATATACGCATAGAATCATAACTTAATATACAGTGACTTCAGTCAAGGAGTATTGCTATTAGTAAAATATTTTAAGGTTGTTTCTTAACAATACATTCCAATACAACACATTGTCATGTGTACCATTAAACAATCAAATATTGCATATAATATATTTTACTGTTTTAATGCATTAAACAAAATTACAGACTTTTGAACTTTTTTTTACTTCAGCTTTTGCAACATATGAAAATATTCGAAATATTCAGATTAATAATAAATTGTATTAGAACAAGTAAATCTAAAATAACATCAAAATATGAACATGATCATTTTTTACTGTTTTATGTTTTACTCATTTTTTGCTTTTTTCTACAGTTTTTAATTGTAATGCCCCAAAATCCACCTTGGACGGCATTACTAACTAAAACCATTCACATCATGAGAGCAACTAATAAAATCCATAAATAAAAAAAATTTCATTCATTATACATATTATCTACAGCATTATCCAAAAGAATATGTCAAACCCTGACCATTGCATCTAAAATCAAATTTTATCTTGCAGTGAAATAAACAAAATATCATCCATACATTGTCTCAAAATGCATCTCCTACTCTAGGACATAAAAAGACAATTCTAGATATCCCCCTCCGGATCCACATGCCCATCCACTTGAGCTGCCCAAAGTACATGCTCGTCCACTCCGAGCTCTTCCTCTAAACCAAAATCTGAAAGGAATATTGTTTATAGGGGGTGAGCACTAAGCTCTGTAGGAAAATCTTCCCAAACTCGAACAAGGTTTTAAAACAAATAAAAGATGGAAAGTCTCTTTTGGAAAATAGCATATGTAGATTTTGAGAATAAAACCATAATAGTTGTAATGATCTCAAGTGTACGAAATACAGTAAATCAATGACAGGAATAAACTTACAAGAATTTAAAGCAATCAATAAATAATTCAGTAACATCATTCCATATTCTCATGTATGTTGGTTGCTTCTCAGGAATCTACACAACGATTCTACCTCGTTCACCAACCACAAACCACTTTAGGAAGGGCGTATACCATCTCCCACGGCATTGACGAATCCTTCCCAAGAAAGGTATACCATCCCTCAGCCTCGAACTTACGTGAACAATAGTGGTTGCTCTCACAAACAACAATTCACTACAAGTGTTAGGAACCATCTCACCCCCACTGGGATAGACTAACCTCTAACACTCTATGGCAGCTCTCGAAGGCAATTCAAGTCCATCACAACAAACCATACAAGGGATGAAACAATAACTTTCCCAACAGCTACAATCTTAATCAATCACAATTTTCATTAACAATTCAAGTATAATTATTTCACAATTCTCCATATACCACAGTAATAAGGAATTAAAATATGCGAGAGATCATCTCAAGAAAATATTCACAATTTCGATATCAAAATTCTAGAGTTTTGCCAAAAATCATAATTTCTTGGAACAAAAATAAGTAATTGATTGAAAACATGATTTAATCAAGAATAGAAATTTAGAAATCAAGAATCCATGTATTTTTCATAACCAAACATGTATTTAACAAAACTAGGGTTTTGGAAATTCAAGAACATGTATTCTTTGAACCCAAACATGTATTTTGTTCAAAACTATGTTTCAATGATAAAGAAATCAAGAACTCATAAATATTTATCATATAACTATCAAGAAGATTGCAAACATACATAGATAATACCCTAAGTCTCAATGAAAGAATTTAAGAAGAATCCTCTACCTTCTTCCTTAGTGTTCTTGTGAAGAACTAGAGTTTTGATCCACTTCAAGGTGAAAATCCCCCTTGATCTTGTGGTTTTCTCCTTCTTTCTTCCTCTCTAAGACTCTCTAGGATTATTAGAAATGTGGTATTGGGGGGGCTAAGGGAGGTGGCCTTATGTATTTATAGGGTGAGAAAAGAGTTCAATCGGCGTAAATCTGATACTCTGAATCGTAACTCACGTTCGAACGTCATTGGCGTTCGAACGTTAGTTGCTCCCAGTACTTTTGTTTTTCCATCAGACAATAGTACTAGAACGAATCGTTGTTCGAACGGACTTTCACGTTCGAACGGTTGGCGTTTGAACGGACTTTCACATTCGAACGGACTTTCTGTTTCTGCTGAAACTTCCAGTGAAGTTTTGGCCTATTTAGAAGTCGATTTGAAAATTTTTTATGAAATACACTTTTGTAGCCCTGGAAGTCTAGTATCTACTGTAAAAATTTAAGATCAAATGGACATCAGGGTAAAAATTTATGGTCCAAATACTAAGACTATGTCAAATTCCTTTCTACCCAAATCCTCTCCAAAATAGGTTTTAACTCCAAAATATTTCCTAACTTCTAATACACCCCATATTACCTCTCCCAATGTTTTTCGACCTTTCGGATTCAATGGAGGCATTATTTTGGCCTAAAAACATTTAAAACTTACCTAATCACCCTTCTTAAGCTTACACACCTTCGAAACTAAGTTTGACCCGAAAGTCAATTCATTCGAAACTCAAACTTCATGATCAATCTTTCAACAATAATTCTAAGTGTCTACCATCATTTTATTCATATTAGGAGAACTCTTAAGATAATAGTATCCTTATTTAATTTTAATACGGGGTCTTACATTAATTCTGTGTTTATAATGAAAATATGAAAAGTATCATTTTGATTCATATGTTCGATGGTGAAATAATAGAAGATATATAATTTTCGCTAAAATTAACAAGAATAAATGAAATTTTTTCTTTTTCACTAATATTTATATTCAATAAATCAAATTTTACTTAGCTGAATCGTGAAAAGTTATTTCTTGAGTGATGGAAATCCTAATCTCGTGAAAAGCTCTTTTTGGAGTGATGGAAACCCTAATCTCTTGATATTTTGTAATGATATGTTGAAGAATGGTTTTTCGTACATATTTTTGTCGGGAAGACAAATTTCACCACCAAAGATTCACTGGAACCCTAGAATCAATGATCGTCGAAGGTTTTTTCTTCGAAATCGTCGTTTTGAAGTTCGAAGGTTTGTCACTGAGAGTGTGTTGGTTCTTGTGTAGCAATGATGGCAAGTCATTCGGTTTTAAATGAACTAAAAAGGCGCTTGTGCACAATACCCGTCGCTTTTAAGGGTGTTTTTGTCTAGTAGTTTTTTTAAGGGTATTTTTGTCCAGTATGCTATTTTTGTCCTTTAGGCCTTAAAAGTTTTTGGGTTGGTTTTAATGACTTAGAAGTGCAGTCCGATAGAGCTGCGGCACAAAAGTTCATATAATTATCTAATGAACATAAGTAAGGTGTTATCATTTTCAATGATACCAACTCTTGTGGGTCCCAGCTTAACACTTCTTCCGTCATATCTAGGTCCCGAAATTAAATGATCATTCTTCCAATAATTATTTCCTTCAAATTTAATTAAAATTATTTTCTAACCAGTTCAACCTTTACCAAAATCAAACATGTTCTTCCTTCAAATTATTCATAATTTTTTTTAATTCTTGTGGTTTGACCTTAGACTTTACCAAATTTTTACTATTTCTTGATCGGCTATACTTGGATGTACCCTATTCACTCAGCATATTCACATTTAAAAATCTTTAAATCAAATCCACCCCAACAAGGAAGGAAGTGATCATATGCATCCTTCAAGAATTCCAAGCTAAGAGCAACTCCAAGGGGGAGTGGCATCAGGGATGGCAACCTCATAATTGTTTGTAATTGTCAAAATGCCACCCCAAATTCAAAATTTTCCACTCCAACGGGGGTGGCATTAAGGGTTGAAAAATGACAGCAATGCTCTTGGGGTGGCAATTTTTCAAACTCTGGAGAGAGAAAGAGAGAGGTTGCAAAGAGTCGTTATGGCTTTTCAGATTCTATTGTTCCACTCTCAACGGCTCTATTCAACCAAAAAAATTTATAAATACAGAGATTTTGAAAGAGAAAACTTACCAAAGGTCGGAAAAGTTTGCCGTGAAAATCGTTGTAAGTTTCTGCTCCTTGTTCCTAATTTTTCTTCAAACCTTGTGGTTGGTGATGGCAGATCTAGAGAAGGAGGCATAGAGATAGGGAAAGGGGGAGGAGGCGCAGGCGCAGAGGGAAAGGGGAAGAAATCCAGAGGCGCGGAGGGGGGGGGGAGAAATTTAATATAATTGATTTTAATTTAAAATAAATGTTTTTATTTTAGTTAATTGTTAGAATTTAAATTGAATTTTTAAATTAAATTAATTTTTGTAATTTAAATTGAATTTTTAAATTAAATTAATTTTTGTAATTTAAATTGAATGTTTTAATTTTGGTTTATTTATTTATTTATATATTTTTGTTAATTTACGGTGAATTTATTTATTTAGCTAAATTTTATAATTGAAAATTTTTTTTCTATTTTAGTTAATTGTTATTTAGAATTTAAATTGATTTTTTAATTAAATTATTTTTTGTAATTTAAATTGAATGTTTTAATTTTAGTTTATTTATTTTTGTTAATTTAGGGTGAATTTATTTATTTAGCTAATTTTTATAATTGAAGAATTTTTTTCTATTTTAGTTAATTGTTATTTAGAATTTAAATTTATTTTATAATTAAATTAATTTTGTAATTTAAATTGAATGTTTTAATTTTAATTTATTTATTTATTTATTTTTGTTAATTTAGGGTGAATTTATTTATTTAGCTAATTTTTTTAATTTATAATTTTTTTTAATTAATGGTGATTTTATTTATTTTTTAATTGATTTTTTTATGCTCATTCTTTAAATTGATTATAATTTTTTTTTTGTAGATGGATTCGCAATTTGACGTTTCTTTCACTGATTTGATTATAAACAACACCGATTTATATGATGATGCTATGCAGACCAATCTCACAGTATTGGCGTCAGTACAAAATGAAGCCGCTCCAAGAGTGTGAATATCGCAAAGGACAAAGAACTTCTCTCAAGAAGAAGTTATTAATTGTGTTTGCATGCCTTAACACGAGTAAAGATGCAATTACTGAGAATGAACAATAAGGTGGTGCTTTCTGGCATAGAATATTGAAATACTTAGAACTTCATGGAGGCAATTAAGAAGAACGTTCGCAAGCTCTATTAAAAGCCGTTGGACTGATATAAATGCAAAATGCGACAAATTTGTCGATTTTTATTGTCAAATTGAAAGACTGCGACAAAGTGGACACATCGAGCAAAATAATGTAATGATTGAGCTTTTTTAGATAGACACTACTATGATTTGATATTTGAACTATTGACTGAATGATTTCATATGTTTTTCAGGTTGATGAAGCAAAAAGAATTGTTTGCTAAGATCATTGGAATACCATTTCAATACGAGCATTGTTGGAATATATTAAAAATGGAGCGAAAATGGACTGATAATCTCACCAGTAATAAGAGAGCAAAAACTCATTCAACTGGTAGTCCTACTGAATCAAATCATGTTGACTCTTGCTATTCAACTCCATATTTAGGGGATGACAATAAATCCTCGTCCACTCCCAACCTCGATAGGCCATTGAGCATAAAGGCTTCGAAGAAACAACTTAAAAACAAAGAGAAGCAAAACGGTGTTGAAGCATTACTAGATCATCACCACTGGAATCAAAGAATGGAACTGGAACGACAAAAAGTTGAGGAGCACGACAAAATTTATGTTCAACAAGAGATAGCATTGGAGCAACATCGTAGACAATTAGAAATTGAAGAAAGACAGGTGCAAGAAATTGAAAGGTAGAATGAAATGCAGAATGAAATGAAAATCATGGAAACTGACACTACTGGCATGGACCTAATTTCTGCAACATATTGGAATAACCTGAAGATAGAGATTATAAAAAAACGGAGTTTTAATTTTTAGTCCTTATTTATTATGTTGCTATTATTTTTTAATTTTTAGTTATTATTTATTATGTTGTTATTATTTATGAAAAATTATGTATTAAGTTTGATTGCTATGAAAGTACTTGTGAAATTGAAAATACAACTTGAAATTGAAATTCAATTTATAGACGAATTATACTTTTTTGAATTTTTATTTTGGCAGTTAAATTTTCAAATTTGAATTTCAACGGTTGAATTTTGAAATTTGAATTTGAAATTTGAAATTTTTACTATAAAAATATATCCGTTAAATTGCAAATTTCAAATTTCAAGAATCCTTCAAGAATTCCAAGCTAAGAGTCTCAATTGATCCATATCAGAAATTCTCCCCAAAGGAGTCCGTGTCCGGCTTCATCAGAAAAGACTCAGTCTCCTTACCCAAGTCTCAGTCATGTCTTCCATTTTAAGTGCTAAATTCAGTTTTCAACTCAATTTTAGAATGAGAATCCTCCATGTCATTCTTTATGGTAAAAGAAAAAAGTACTTTCTATTAATCCTTCTAGCTTCCTTGAACTTTCCTGTAATGTATACTTTGTTGCTTGACCTATTTACTCAACACTGAAAGATAAGAGTAGGAGTAGGAGTAGGAGCATGTTTCACTTAATAATTTCTTCCACACTTTCCGAAAAATACAATGCAGTATGTCACTTTAGCAATTATGAAGGCATGGGTTTTTTTCCTTGTAATTAACATCCCCTTCAACATGTAAAGATATTCATGTTTTAAGTCCAAAAAATACACATGTTATCTTACATATAACACCTGATCCTCATACAGTCGGAAAACACGCATTCATGCATGGCAAGGAGAAGTGCCATCTCCCCTCCTCCAAACACTTTTGTTCGCTATACTTGTGGGTAAAAACTGCTCCGAAAGAAGAACAAATGGAAAAATAAATCCTTTAACTTCCAATAACCATTACTCCATCTATACCTAAACCCTTTTGCAGGATTTATATACAATATTCGAAAATACTGAGCTCCTTGAACTACTTGGCAGTTTTTTTTTTTTTTTTTTTGAACAAAAACTACTTGGCAGTTTAAGGAGCTGATTACCACTAGAGCTGCACATATGAATGGTAAGATGTGATATTTCATGAGGACAAGCTGTGCAGACCAATCAAGTCATCTTCTTGTTTTGGTGTCTCTTGTTGGTGATGACTGTGAGGCAGCACCACCAAGTGCAGCGGCCGCTGATTCAACATGCGTAAGAAGATACTCGTAAATCTTTTTCCTTATCCTGTCAATTGTCTCGGCAGAGATATGAGGTGTTTCTCCTTCATCCTTGACAGACCCAATCTCATCCAACCAGTCATTCACACTCTTGAGCTGAGTCAACATGCCTGCTATCTGACCGTTGTCTGATAATGCTGAGGTGTCCACTTCAGCATCCAAGAATCTCTCGACAAATCCTAGGAACCAATCCTGGGATTCCATTCGCAACATTTCAGCCAAGTCCACAGCCTCATCAAGATCATCTCCTCTGACCCACTCTGTTGGAGGTGGAGCTCCCAGCTTCTGACTAACAGCTGGTCCATCTGCTAGCCGGCGTGGAGTTCCTGTGGTAACAATCTTAGAGCTGACTGTCTGGCGAGTTTTATCTTGCGCTTTTGTTGACACACTCTTACTAGAGTTCTCAAGTACTAATATAGGTTGATTTCCCGCTATAGTCTTTGTGCTTGGAGCTGGAGTTGAACCTGGAATTGGACTTGAAGTGGCTTGTTTGCTAAATACTGTGAAGGACGATAGATCGGTGGCCAGTGCGACATGGATCCAAGAAGCTGCTTGTTTACGTCTGTCGGATGTGACCTTTATGGCTTCTTCTGATGGCTTTTCTTCATGAGCTGGAGATGAACCAGCTGTGGTAGTTTTAGATAGGGAATCAGCAACCAGAAGAGCATTCTTCAAGCTTGCTTGCAGCTTCAAGAACTGCTCTACAGCAGGCTGCGGATTATCTTCCTTTGCAGAGGAGCTTAGCTCAGAATACGTGCTGCAACATGGAAATGTAGAAATCAGCAAATTTGAGATGCATCTACTGGCCCATCATTTAAACAACAAAAGAAATATGCGTAGACGAACTATGGAGTAATCACTTTGATATGAAGGAATGCATGTTGATCAGAAATACTTATCTGTTTTCAACCACAAGAAAACAATCCGATACGAAAGAGCTTTAAACATTCCCGAATTCAAACTTTAGAAACCTGTATACTACAATTGCCATTAAGTTCCAAAAATCTTCACAATTTAACCCAAAACTTGTAGTGACTGAAAATTTCAAACTCTTCAGAGCTGCAAAACCCCAAGAAAATCTTTTCTGGGACCACTTCTGATTCATTTGCTCACAACAGGGCAAAGAAGAAAAGAAGCATTACTGCTCCAAACTCGCACTAAAGAGGAAAGGAGACAACCCTATACCCTATCCCATAGTTCAATCTTCAGTTAAAGCTTTAAATTGGAAGGTGTGGCCAATCAAACTCTGCCGGATTAATCTTTCATCATTTAAGTATTAAAAGCCCCCCCCCCCCCCCCCCCCCAAAAAAAAAAAAACCATCGTTGACATTCTCCTCACTCTGCTCAGAATCTCTAATAGAAAGCTTACTTCCAGTCATCATCCTGAAACTAGAACGTACTTCGCCAAATATGTGATCAATAAATAACTTTATTATATATCCACTTGAGTTCTTCAAGAGCAACATCAAATCAGGCCAGAATATTCTGTGGTCCATTTCAATCAAGAAATCCTAGCAACAAAACCAAAAACCCATCCTTTTGACCTTGATATCTTAATCCATGCCAGAATATTTTGTGGTCAAAGAAATCGTAGCCAGCCAACAAAAAACCCTATTACAGTTTATTCAAGCCCTCCCTTATGCCTAAACTTCAGATACAACATGGCATGCATCTATCTTGCTTTATGCACGATTCCCATATTCATGTGAAAAATCTTCTGAAGAAATTAGTATATTGCTGCAATGACATTGTCGCAATTGCTGCCAACCTCCTCATGTGTGGTTACAACAAAGAACCAAGAGATAGGGGAGCCGAGTCAGGAAGCACAAAATCCCAACTTGAAAAGATTCCAAGCCCGGGCTGTAATGTACTGTCATGTCATGACTTCCAACAGAAGCATAATCTTAAACTACCATATCAATAGATGACTGCTATTCAATGTTCGAGGCCATTATGCAACAGGAGCCTAAGAAATAAAGGAGAAGACTATGAGGTTATGCACATAAAGTCTTTGCATCCATTTTCATAGCATCAGGACAGCTCCTAACTCACATGAAAAATTGAAGAATATACTTCACCCTAGTGCAGATTCTTTACATTAGAAAAGTGAAAAATGACAAATATTGTTATCCATAGTAACACACTCGGTCAATATGGAGGATTTCTCTGAGAATATCGTAAAAGGGCTACTATTTTGAGGAGTGTTATAATGGCCATAATTTGGGTGCTGTAAATGGAGAGAATAACAGAATTTTTGAAGGAAAATAACAGAACATGGAGTTATTATGGGATAGAATTAGTTCATTGGCATCTTTATGGACAGCATCATCTAATGAGCTTCATGATATTTCTTTTGTGTTGCTATGAAACAATTAGAAGGCTGTTTCTAGTTGATAAATTTTGTATTGTAACCTTCTATTCTTTTGTCCTTAGGTTGGACATCATATCCACCATTTTGTACATATTCAACTTTCTATGAAATGAAAGTTTTTGTTTCTTATCTAAAATAACTGAGAATGTCGTCACCTAATGTTCTGTTCTAGCAAACTTATAACTTTATAAACCTAAAAAAGTAACTGCATTTTGTAGACCAGTATTTATAAGGGCAAAGTCAAAATATCACTATAAGTCTATAACCATCAATCACAAAGATGCTTTGTCCAAGAGTTTCAGTCTTTCACATCACCTCCTATAACAGTTGTCTTCAAGCTTTTATTGTATTGTTAGTCATCTCATTTGATGAATCTTAAGCAATTACCAACAAAATTGAAGAGGTTTAGTAATAAGATATCATAGCCATTAAATTTGAAAGCTTTCACATCCTCAACTTGTGCTAGAAAAAACTTGAACCAGATTACACTTATTATATAAGGAATAAAAAAACATTTGTTCATAAACTATAATTCTTTTGCCAATTTAGTCCCTTATGTTTGAGTTTTGGCAATGTGTCCTTGATATTTCTAATTTGTGTTTAACTGGTCCATTTTTTAACTAATGGTAACAGATTTGATCACGTGCTAATCATGTGAGGGGTATACAAGGGACAATTGTGCGAACCACTAAAGGTCATATTGGAAGATGGGTCAACCCGTGCCTCTCTTTTCTCTCCTCTTTCTACCCCGCAAACCACTGTAGTCTCTCTCCCACTACAAATCCCCAGCAGCCTCCCTCAACTCCCAATCCACAAATTTGGACCAAAACAAATCCTCACAGCCACTTGCCACCCTACCCAGTATGGCCCCTCAGTTCAACCCCACCCACTATACAGCATCAAGTCTCCATTATCCTTCTCCATAATAATCTGACAAGTTCCAATCTTGTACAATCCAATAGGCATCTCGAACTGAAATAGCCTCGGAGAAGAGTGCTGAAACTGGAGTAATAAGTCTCTCTCTGCCCTTTACTAGCAGGCCTTCAGATATTACCACTCCTGTTGCATCCTGACCTGACTTCTGTTCGAAAGCTCCATCACAATGGATGAACTGGTGTTCAAAAAGAGGATTTTAAGGACTTGAGTCTCATATATGACTTCTTGTAGAGGTGCATACCCTTTGACTTCTGTCTTCACCAGATTGATATTCAGCCCAGGCGTATAACTAGTCAGGTTTGCCATATTGGACAGTGAACATGGCTGTGGTGAAGAATCATGGAGTTTGGAGCAGCCGCGATGGTGACTATGGCAGCACGGTGGGGGGAGGGAGGGAGGGGGAGAATGGCACCACACTCCCCCTGTTTTAGAGAGAGAGTGTGTGACCAAGAAAGACACTGCAGTTAATGGGTGAAATAATTTTTATTGATACTCTATGTTTGCCCCTCATGTGGTCCGCACATGGACCAGATTTATGACTAATTTAATGGAAGTTAAAAATTGGACTACTTAAACAAAATTAGAAATATCAAGAACAAAATTGCCAAAATTGAACCATGATGGACTAAATTGACAAAAGACGCATACTTTAGGGACCAAATATGTATTTAGTCCATATATGAAACAAGAAAGATTTTCTTCCTACATCAATCAGCTAGCTTTGCAGGACGCATCTTGAAAGAAATGTGGATAATAATGAGTAATAAGCTTTGTGCTACTTGAAAAAGAGAACATAAACCTTCTACATCTTGCTATATAGAAGCGTAGTGCCAATTTAGTTTGAAACATCTCTACAGTTCTTCAAATTCCAAGCTAAACTTTCAGAGTAAACCAGTATCTGCATGTCTTGCTATTCAATGGTAAGAACAAAATTATATAACCTCCAACGTTTTTAAGGCAAAGCCTCTCTCATCTTATCTCTAGATTCGCCACACCAATGGGAAAACAACAAAAAGGGAGGAAGCATCTCCTGCTCCTTATGGCATCTCTTGCATAGTACTTCAAGAAAAATATATGGTCCTCAGCATTGCTGATTTCACTGTGAATGCTGAATTTACCAAAGGAACTATAAATGTATCTGATGTATCATTAATAAAAGTGCAGTTAATGTGAGTTTCCTCTATCTGCTGAAAATTTACTGAGACTGAGTGCATCAATTGTCAATGTAAACTCAAATAGACCTACAGGGGAGTGAATAGGTCTAATGCAACAACGATTATAAATTCAATTTACTTTGACCTAAATCAACAATTCAATCACTTGTCATAATTAGATCAACAATTAAACACCATGAATCAAGGAATAAAAATCACAAACCAGTAAAGTAAATCAACCACACATGAACACAATGAGTTTTAACGTGGAAAACTCCACCAAGGGTGAAAAATCACGTTACCAAATCCAGCTCAAACCAATCCATTACTAAACTCAACAGTACAGACTCAATGCTCAATTCATAGTAGACGTATTAGCTGTAAGCTATCCACCTGTCTTGTACTCTTCCCGACAAACTCTCTCGTTCAACTCGTGTCCAGCCCCGCGGCTTTTTCGACTCTCCTAAAACGCTTGTTGACTTGTCCAACCACAAACCCTCGATCATCATCGGAAATCAAGGTGAACTCAAACGATTTTGCTTTAGATAAATGAACAACTCTTAAGGCTTTGGGTCAACCCTAGAAAAGAAATTCTCATGAATACTCTCAAATTTAGGTCTAGTGATTCTCAAAGAAGGACAACCTACATATGTTCTAGGAACACAACTCACAATCAAGAAAAACACTAGATCTATCAAGCTCTTAACAAGATGTGTTATGAGACTCAATGAATATCAAAGACACCCATTTTCCTCTGTTTTTCCACACACCCAAACATCCAAGTCATGTTTTTAAGTAGGCAAAATAGACTCGAGTTTGGTAGGAATACTATAGAAATTAGGAAATTTCGAAAGTCTGATGCGCCGTAGTCATTCTAGCATGCTTGACCTCGCTCGAGCCAAGCGAGTGCGAAGCCAGTGTGAACTACATCAGTTGTAGGTCCGAGCTTTTGTAGTGTCCCTCAAGCACCATCAGCCTTGCTTGAGTTCTGTTAAGAGTATTAGGGTAGTATGTGTAAATTGTCTATAGTAAGAGGGTGTATGTGTGATTCTTATTATTGTGAGTTAACTATAAATACAAGTGATGTATGAGAGCTAGGTTAAGTTTTTAACCACTCTCTGTTTCCCTCTAAATATTGTCTCTAATATTATGTTAATCCTCTAAACTTAACATGGTATCAGAGCGATTTCGATCATAAATATATTTTGAATAAATTAACTCTGTTTGTGGTAGTGGTACTATTGTCGTGGTTGTCTTTGTGTTGTGGGGGTTGCTGTCGTGGTGGTGACAGTCGACTTGGTGGCACTGTGTTGTGGTGGTGTCGTTGCTGTGGTGATAGTGGTATTTTTTGGTAAAAGCCACTGTAGAAGCCATCGTGGTACTGTGGTGGTGTTGTCGCGTGTGGTGGTGATCTCCATTGTGGTGGTGGTGATACTGTTGTGGTGGTGGCACTGTTGCGGTTGTGGTGGTGTCGTCGAAGCTATCGTGTTACCGTAGTGGTGTGTCGCTAGTTGTGGTGGCCTTCTCGCCGTCGTGTGGTGTTCGTCGTCGTGGTGGTGTGTCGTGGTGTGGCTGTCGTGGTGGTGAGGCGCAGTCGAAGATTAGGGTTTACTAAAACCCTAATCAACGAAGAAGAAGAAGAAGAACAGGAGCTCCACGGGTTTGGATACCAGACCCGACTCCAACGGGTTTAAAATCCAGCCCAAGTCTTAAGTTATTTTAAGTCCAGCCCAAGACCCGGTCCGGTTTAGCGGTCCAGCAGGTTCAGCGGTCCAGGAGCTCCAGCCGATCCGGTTCAGCAGTCCAGGAGCTCCAGCCGGTCCGGTTCAGTGGTCCAGGAGCTTCTGCAGTCCGGTTCAGCAGTCCAGTAAGCTTCTACAGTCCGGTTCAGCAGTCCAGTAAGCTTCTGCAGTCCGGTTCAACGGTCCAGTAAGCTTCTTCAGTCCGGTTCAGTAGTTCAATAAGCTTCTTCAGTCCGGTTCACCTTGTTTTTACACCGGTTCAACCCGGTTCACCTATTTTCTACACCAGTTCAGCCCGGTTCAGTTAGTTTCTACTTTGGTTCATCAGTCCAGCGACCTTAGGCTGTTTGGTTCAGCAGTCCAGCTTGGTTTTCTAGCCCGGTTCAACCTTCTAGCAGTCTCTTTTCCTCTGGTTCAGCATTGCAACACTTCTTATTTGCTATTTGTTGCACTGTTATGGAACTCAAGCAAGACTCTGGGTCAGTTACTATTACACGAGAGGAGTATGCTCAGCTCCTGTCCCAGCAACAGGTTGTCCCATCTCTCTCTACTGCTACTTTTGCCCAGTCAGGTATTGCTTCCACTTGTTTATTGTCTTCCACTCACAGTCCCTGGATCATAGACTCTGGCGCTTCTGACCACATGACTGGTGCGTCTGATGTTTTTTCTACTTATCAGTCTGCTACTTCCACACGTAGTGTTACTCTTGCTAATGATACTTGTTCTAAAGTTTCAAGTCTGGGGACTACTCACTTGAGTCCTGATATGTCTCTATCTTCCGTATTATTTGTTCCTCAGTTTCCTTTTAGTTTACTTTCCATTAGTAAGATTACCCGTTCTCTCAATTGTTCTGTAACCTTTTATCCCTCTTATTGTGTCTTTCAGGATCTCAAGACGAAGAGGAAGATTAGTACAGGGCATGAAGCTGGTGGTCTATATTACTTTGACTTTGATTCTCCTACTCGAGCTCTACAGACCTCGTTGTCTCCTTTTCAGTGGCATTGTCCTCTTGGACATCCCTCTCTCCAGAATCTGAAGCGCCAAGTTCCCAGTCTTAGTGGTGTGTCATCTTTGTCTTGTGAAGCTTGTCAACTTAGTAAGCATCACCGTGTATCATTTCAGTCTAGAGTCAATAATCGTGTGTCTAGTCCATTTGAGTTGGTACATTCTGATGTATGGGGTCCAATAAAGAATATTTCATCTAATAAATATCCTTATTTTGTGTCATTTGTGGATGACTATTCTCGTGTGACTTGGTTGTTTTTTATGAAAGCTCGGTCTGAATTATTCTCTATATTTGAGACCTTTCGTAAAGAAATAAAAACTCAATATGGTTGTCGTATACGTATTTTACGTTCTGATAATGCTCGGGAATATGAATCTGATCATTTTTCAGCTTATCTTAGTAAAACTGGCATTATTCATCAGACTTCCTGTGCTTACAATTCTCCACAGAACGGTGTTGCGGAACGCAAGAACCTTCATTTGTTGGAAGTCACCCGTGCCCTGTTATTCCAGATGAATATTCCCCGATATTTTTGGAGTGATGCTGTTCTTACTGCTTGTCACCTTATTAACCGTATGTCATCCTCTGTGTTAAATGGACAAAGTCCATATTCTGTCATTTTTTGGATGTGTCTGTTATGTTCACAATTTGGGTCCTGGGTTTGATAAACTTGACCCTCGAGCTACCAAATGTGTATTTCTTGGTTATTCCCGCACACAGAAGGGGTATCGTTGCTACAGTCCTTCTCTGCGACGATACTTTACTAGTGCCGATGTCACGTTTGAGGAATCTGTTCCATATTTTCCAGCACCTTCTCAGCCATTGGATCTGGACTTTGGATCATCTCTTGTATTACCATCTCTTCCCCCATCTTCAGATATTCTGCTGCCCACTGTGTTGCCATCTACTTTACCTCTTCGTGTATACTCTCGTCGTCCTCGACCATCAACTGAGGTGCCCGTACCGTCTTCTTTGCCGTCTGCTGATCCTGGTCCTTCAGGTAATTTAGACTCTCTACCTATTGCTCTTCGAAAAGGTACTCGTTCGTGTGTTACTAATCATCCCATTGCTCATTTTGTTTCTTATGATGTCTTGTCTCCTGTCTTCTCTTGTTTTACCTCTCAATTATCTACTATATCTATTCCTAAGCGTTTACAGGATGCATTATCTGATCTGGGTTGGAGGAAAGCTATGGAGGATGAGATGGATATCTTACATCATAATGGGACTTGGGATCTCGTTCATTTACCTCCTGGTAAACGAACTGTTGGTTGTCGTTGGGTGTATACTGTTAAATTTCATCCGGATGGTTCTGTGGAGCGTCTCAAAGCCCGGCTTGTTGCGAAGGGCTTTACTCAAACTTATGGTGTTGATTATGAGGAGACTTTCTCTCCTGTTGCCAAAATTTCCTCTGTTCGTATCTTGATTTATTTGGCTGCTAATCTTGATTGGCCCTTGTTTCAGTTAGACGTCAAGAATGTCTTCCTACATGGTGACTTAGTTGAAGAGGTATACATGGAGCAGCCACCTGGGTTTACTACTCAGGGGGAGTATGGTAAGAGTGTATATCGGCTAAAGAAATCTTTGTATGGTTTGAAGCAGTCACCGAGGGCATGGTTTGGTAAGTTTTCAGATGCAGTTTTAGAGTTTGGTCTTCTTCGATGTCAGACAGACCATTCTGTGTTTCATAGACAGACGGATGCTGGATATGTTCTATTGGTGGTCTATGTAGATGATATTGTGATCACTGGAAATGATTCTGAGGGGATTGCCAAGTTAAAAATCTTCTTGCAAGATCGATTTCATACTAAGGATTTGGGAAAACTCAGGTATTTCTTGGGAATTGAAGTGGCTCGATCTAAACAGGGTATTTGTTTATCACAGAGAAAATATGTACTTGACATGCTAGAGGAAGCAGGTTTACTGGGTGGCAAACCGATTGATGTTCCTATGGATCCGAATCAGAAACTATTGATGGATGATGGTGCACTGTTTGAGAATCCGGGTCGGTATCGCAGATTGGTTGGGAAGCTTAATTATCTCACTATTACTCGACCGGATATTTCCTATGCAGTCAGTATAGTAAGTCAGTTCATGGGGTGTTCTAGAGTACCACATTGGAAGGCAGTTACTCGTATTCTACGATATCTCAAACGAGCTCCTGGACTTGGATTGTTATATCGAGCTAATGAACATCTTAAAGTGGAAGGTTTCTCAGATGCTGATTGGGCTGGCTCTCCTTCTGATCAGAGATCAACCACTGGTTATTGTACTTTCTTAGGAGGTAACGTTGTCTCATGGAAAAGTAAGAAACAATCTGTGGTAGCGAGATCCAGTGCGAAGGCTGAGTATAGGGCAATGGCGCATACGACGAGTGAGTTGACTTGGCTACTACACTTCCTCCAGGAAATTGGGCTTCCAGTTCAACATCCGTTACAGTTGTTCTGTGACAACCAGGCAGCTATCCATATCGCTGCCAATCCGGTGTTTCACGAGAGAACCAAACATATTGAGATTGATTGTCACTTTATTCGGGACAAGATAGTAGCTGGGGAGATTACAACTCCATTTGTGAAATCTGAAGATCAGCTTGCAGATATGCTTACCAAAGCATTGAGTCGTACACGTCTTACAGCAATTTGTTTCAAGCTTGGATTACATGATATATATAGTCCAGCTTGAGGGGAAGTATTAAGAGTATTAGGGTAGTATGTGTAAATTGTCTATAGTAAGAGGGTGTATGTGTGATTCTTATTATTGTGAGTTAACTATAAATACAAGTGATGTATGAGAGCTAGGTTAAATTTTTAACCACTCTCTGTTTCCCTCTTAATATTGTCTCTAATATTATGTTAATCCTCTAAACTTAACAAGTTCCAATTGTAATCAACCCCTAATTTTGTTTTTTCAAAATATATGTTTCAAAAACATGTCTATCAAAACAAATGATCAAAATTTCATTTCGGTGCATTCTTTTTGTTGCTTAGAAAACAAAAATGTTTCGAAAATAGAATGAAAACGAATAAAACATTTAAGAATTTATTTTCAAACCATTTTGAAACATTGGTCAAAATATACCATAAATCTTAAAAAAGCTCAAAATATTGGAGGAAACATTTAGAAACATTCCAAAACATATTGAAATATTGATCCATTCAATCACTAATATGTTTCAGTCTCCTTAGAAACAAGAATATCTTGCCATTTTGAAACACAATTTTAATCCTTACTCAAAAAAATTGTGATTAATAAAATATCTGGGTCAACTACAATTACATTGTAATTTAAGATCAGATGCATTTTAAAAAACAAATCAAACAATCCAACCACCTATCGGTTCACTAGGTCTCTAAGTCAACTTACCAACTTAATCCGGTGTAGAAATCAGATGAAGTATTCAACAAGCTTCTTTCATAACCGAGTTTCTGTGGGCTTTAAGTCTTCAACTCACAATCTCAACCTACACCTATACGTTCTTTACATTTATATGACACAGAATTATGACAATACTAAAATCCATGAGACTAAGTTTTTTCCTCCAAGTCCATCTTATGTAAATACGACCAATGATATGGAATGCAAGCTTTGTGAGACATTCGCCTCCTTGGAAGCTAAACTAACCTAACGTACTCTTGAATGATAACTACCTCAATTTACTTATAAGAAGTAATAAAATGCTTCGCTTCAATAATCCTCAAGTAGAAATTAATAATGAGTTTATGAAAATAGTGCCAAATTTTTCATGCTGCATGACAAACACATCACTATAGGCCTAGAAATCATTTTCAGAGTCTCATCTCGTCAATGATCTTCCACTTAAGCATGGCAAACATCATGAAACAGAGGATGAATCTCGCATGCATCATGTTTAGGTTAGGAATGCCACAAACAAAGTGCATGGCGTAAAGAACGATAATTCACAATGGAAAAAACAATCAAATCAGCTTAACAAAAATCTTGCACCCCCATTCTATTTTACTAAGGTCCCTCCTCTGGTAGCATATCAACTGGGGGAAATAATTAAGAGTACAAATGGATTGGAGGTATGAGGAAAATGACATCAAAATGACTCCTAAACATTTTCTGTAATATTAGGCCAGAAAATATTCACATATTGCACATAAATTTGTCTGAAAGAACATTTTGAGATTTCCTTTTCACTTCAAACATTCATGTAATCATAGGCTAGAATAATATAGGAAAAACTCCACTAATATAACAGCAAGCAAGGAAATTCATTTTCTGCAAAAGGGGAGGATAACACAGTAAGCTTGCCACTAAGTTGTTCCAATTACAAGTGATTCCAGACCTAATAATGGATCCTATATATTGAACCATTCAAACAAGTTGGAAGGCATTGAAACAACATAAATATCTAGATCGGTTTACAGGACAAAGTTACCGCAACCAAGGAAGCACATATTCTGGATATGGGATATGGAACATGGCATGGGTACAGCACAATAGAAATATCACAAAATCCCAAACAATAAGACAGGTACACAGATAGGACTCATCTACAATAAGATGTATTTTTATGTTTCTGTGATTAAGTGATATGCAATAAAAATTATTTTAAAGTAATGTTCTCAAATAACAGGCGAAAACATGGGTCTTTATGGCTTAACACCCCCTCCCTCCCTAAAAAGGAAAGAGTTAAAGACTAGTACATCACCAACTGCTTGTCCCCAAAAAGCAATTGCTCATTGACTGTTGATGGACATGGAAAAATTTCATGTTGCCTCTTCAGCGCATGGCCTCATAAAAAGGCAAGTGGGAGAGCCCTACACACATAAGACATTAAGGGGGCCTTGTACTTCATCATGTGGGTTCTGTTTCCCATATTTCTCTCTACCACATCATTTAGGGGTCTCTCGGTAGAAAGTTCTACTTAAAATAGTTATCATAAGAAGAGCAGATCCCAACTTCCAGCTTGAAGACTTCAAGGATGACAAGATTATCAACAATTAGAGGCCTTCAAGTTTCAAGGGACAAGCCTAAAGTCATAGGAAATCTAAATCAGACTAACTGATAGTCCCATATATATGGCTAACATGTTCCCCTATAGCTTGCAATTACATAGGGAAGAGAGCCTAATCGACGAGGTATTGGACCTAGTTGACTAGGGGCTGGTCAATTAGGGTTGATAGGTTTTGACAAAGCTAGCCATTGCACCTGATGCCAATATATAGTTTTCATCCATTTGAAATGAAAATTTGATGGACTAAATCATACATATGCTTTGGTGAACAATTTAAATGGATTTAAGAAGCCTTCTAGTGTTCATTTGACCTTTACCTCATCATCTACAGACCTTACTAGCTCTGTAGCTCAAGAATCTTGAAGATCTCATTAGTGCAGTAGTGGACATTTTTCTGGGAGATAATATAGTATTCATCTGTGTGTTGCTAGACACATCTCACACCGCACTACTTGTCTCCATACTTTAGAACGGCTTGGCTCAAGGTGAGCCTCTAAGTCCTTAGCTGACAATTAATTGTGGAAGTGTAGTGTGTTTTTGGTTGTAGGTTGCAGGTGGGCCGAGGTAAAAAATCTACAAGAAATCTTGAAGGGGTGCATTCAAGTTGGTTCTATGTGAACCAAAGCACAAAACATAGTACACATCCGAGTTGGGTGCCATGTGAGGGCTCTCTAGGATGTTGCCAAGCTAGCCTAGGAAAAACTTCCAAAAAATCATAGGCGATATGTAGGCTGCATTTGTTAGGTGTTAGTGAATCTTGTAAAACTGTCATTGTAAAGGTTCTGGGTGGACCATTTAGATAGTGGATTAAGGACCAACCAAGGAAGTTAAGAAAAACGGATAAAGGTTATAGGATTAGCCAAACCACAATATACTGTTAAGTTCATTACCGATTAATCTAAACGTAAAACAGGGACGTGGTGAAATCCCAAGTATGATAATCGCCTTGATGACTTGCATAACTTGGTTATTGTAGGAATGCAAGTTGATGTAACAAGTTATTTAAACATACTTGGAGCACTTTGTGTATAGTGCAAATTATATCACAGGCACAGCACACATTAGAAAACTGTTTGAAGAGTGGAATTGAATACCAAAAGCAAAAGATATCAAAAACAGAACAGGGTCGTTCCTATAACTAGAGGTGCAACTCCAGCAGGTTGTAAGGTGTCCGATATGGGCTCAAGTGCTCAACCTCAACTATGAAACCCTTAACCTGAGCTCAACCAAAACCCAAGCTCCAATCTAACCCTTCAACCCGAGTATTGCCCATGCTTAACTTTTTAAACTCTAACTGAGCTCGGATTCTATTACGACCACTACCAGATGTCAGAATTTGGTATGCAACCCCACACACTTGATACCACAACCAACTACTTGGTGGTGAAATTAAGAAAAGAGTATTTAATATTATCAATCAGATAGGAGAACGTCCAAATTACATGCTATCATGACAAGATATTTTCACTTATTCCACCTAATACTCTCTTCAATTCCTCTAGTGCCTACTTCCATATGCCAACTTAGAAATGTTAATTTTCATGTGCATAATTTGAGCAATGCCGAAAAAACAACGGATGAGCAGAAGTTTTCCACAACTGTTCAAATGCAAATGACACAACAAATTCTAGATCTGTGTTTTTAGTTAGAACTACCATGGTATATCCAACCATGCTGCCAGGAGATACCATGAGATTGTTTAACTCAATTCAATTCAACAAAGTCTTTAACTCTTTATCCCAACTAGGAGTCGGCTACATGAATCATATTTCTCCATTCTGCTCTATGAAACGCCATATTTTCTGCTAAACCGTGAATACCCATTTCACAGTACTCTTAGATTATTTTAAAATAAAAAATGTTACACCATTGAAAATTTCAACATGAAAGAATTTGTGTACTTTTCAAAAAGTAATTTTCTAAGGAAAGAAATACCTTAAACATCTAAGTAAGCTTTCTGTGGCTGAAGCCTCTTGCATTGCCTCTATGGCAGCTGTTTGCGCAGCATCTCTATGCTTTAAAACTTCCTGTAATAGTGAGATATGAGAAAATTCAAAGAAATGAGTATTTCAGTACTTATTATATGTTCCGAAGTTAATGAAAATTTTGGTGAGACTTGGCATGCAAAATGTACAGTAGATGAGAAGGTCTACCCTTATGCAGTAAAAATACTTCATAAGCCATTAAAAAAAAAAAAAAAAATCTAGATGACATAGAGAATAGCTACTCATCACCTATAACCAAGCTACTACTGTAAGGGAACCAAAAATCTATAAGAACCCACTATTCTGAATAAATGAGGCGTCCCATTTCCAAAATGATGGAAGAATGATCAACACTGATCTATCAAATTTGCAGCACTTTTGCTCCAACAAATCTCACTGAAATTTCTTAAACTGTGTATGTAAATCTCTAGGCTTTTCCCACAAAATATAAGCCAAGAAAAACAGCCTAAGGGCTGAGACAACCATATGTGAACAGCCCCCCAATATCTGTTAAGAGCCAATCAGAAGTGTCAGTTTCCAAGACAATATACAGTCTCACCTTTCCCAGCTTTGCAAGAGAAGATGGGAGTGAAGCCCACGAGACACTTCCATCTGTTAATTTCCTATTACTGAAAGAAACCTTGACCATGTTTCCTGCAAATCCATGATTAGCAACTTCCCCAGATAATTTCTTTCCGACAGTAGTTATTTGCTTAGTTGACTTCTCAGTATCAGCTGATGATCCATTAGCACTAACTTTCTTGTTAGATGTCTGAACCTTGTTTTCCTCTTTAGAAGACTTGGCAGATATATTAACATTATTCTCCTCTTTAGATGGCAACCTGTCACTTGTTGATTTTCTTGGAACCTGACAAATACAAATTAATTAGAAGGGAAAAACCAGAATATTGGTCAAAAGGGAAAACAACAGTCTCACTGATTTACGGACACAATCCTTTGGCCTTCATAGAGTAAGAGTAAAATAAGCAGTTGCAATAATAAGGAAATACAGCTAAAGGATTTAACTATCAATGCCATTCATGCTTTCATACTAAATGAAGAGACTGCAATAGTTCAGTTATTAGATCCCACAAACCTCCACTTCAGCCTGCAATGAGTGCCAATCGAGTTGTTCATCTCAATATCAAAAACATTTTGCCTAAAATATTGTGACCATCCACTAAGCAAGTAGAAATGACAAGACAACGAAAAAACATGGAATCAACTGAATTCCAATCCGACAACACTCCAAGATCACAATATTACCCATGCAACAAGCAGATAATCTCCAATACTATCAAATAGAACTTATTCTCACTAAATTTCATGATTCAACAATGATAATTAGGACTACAAACAAAAACTTACAGAAGTACTCCGAGCTTCATGCTTCAAATCATGCTTGGGGATCCTCAGCTTTGGACTTTCTCTACTCTTCACATCCATATTCCCTTCCCAGCTTTTTCTCAGAGCCTTAGGTCCCAGCTCAATCTCACGAACTAAATTCCTCATTGAGCTTCCCACTGGTGACCGCTTTGTAGTTGGACTTGTCCCACGAACAGAACTGGCCTTTTCCCCCAACCCCACTTTGGATGTTGCCTTTTCCAACCTATCCAACCCCTTAATCTTTGCCTGCTGCTTAATCCCATTAGCAAATTTCTCAAAAGAAGTTGGCAATGAATAACAACTTGTTGGGGATGAAGGGATCGACCTTGAACTCGAAGACTTTGATTTCACCAAAGATTCCTTTCTCTCTACTGAATTCAGAGCCAGTTTTGATAATTGAGATTTGGATCTAGTCAATACTGGTGTTTTCTTATCCATTTGACCATCTTTACCACTACCATTTGATCTCACAGGTGTGAATTTATTATCCTTTGCCCCACTATGACTATCGTTCAGTGCTTTTGAAGGCAATTTGGTTTTGTCCAAGGATTTTGAACCAGTGGATGAATCAGCATTGGTATTGAGGAATCCTAGAGAGTGAGTTGCAACTATGTCTTCAGGGCTACCCACACAAGGGTGTCGCCCCGGGACCGGCCTAACCCCACGAAGAATGGGGACAGGTGATGCTGATTCAAGCCTTTCAACATGAATGAACTGGCCTAACTGAATTTTATCACTAAGAATGAGATCATCATGTTCATCAGGGAGAGAGACATATGTGGCATGAGAAGAATCTGATACCTTGAGGTAAAAACCTTGGTTGGGAAAGAGTTCACCGCCTGCTAGTGCAGGGACAATGCTGACTACTTGCAACAAAGACGACCTGTGCTCTCCAGCAATCTTCACATCTGTATTCATGTGCTGTAGAAGCTTCAATAGAACACCAGGGACCAATGTAGCCATTCTTGAGACCTTCAATTTGCATCACTCTGAGGAAACCCAGATGGAAAAATCCAAGATTTCCAGTGTGAAAATAAGAAATCTGGCAAAGGATTGGAGAATTAGGGCTTTTTCTTCACTAATTTCCAGATTGAGAAGAACGGAATTTGGATTCTCAATGTATTTTTACTAACACCCAGACTCGGAACAGTGATCACAGATATGGATTCTTGTACGGAAAGGAAATTCAAAAAGG
The DNA here is from genome assembly GCA_951799425.1 of Ilex aquifolium. Classification (NCBI taxonomy): domain Eukaryota; kingdom Viridiplantae; phylum Streptophyta; class Magnoliopsida; order Aquifoliales; family Aquifoliaceae; genus Ilex; species Ilex aquifolium. Next base: position 7,011,396 of record OX637401.1, on the reverse strand, counting down.
CTTCAATCATACAAGAGCAAACAAAAAGGAAATTCACATTGGCAGTACAACCCAAACAGATCACAAGGTCAGAACTTTGTGTAGCGCACACTGAGCCTTTTAAGATTTCTTACCAAAGAATAATTTTTAGTAAATCCCCATAGCAGGATAAGAAGAAAACTTCAACAACTCAGACTGAAATATTCAAGCTTTTGGTTGGAGTAGTAGTGAAGAAATGGGGATGGGACAGGGGTGGAGAGAGAGAGAGGGAAATGCCCCCAAAATAAAGAAGACTAACAACTGAAAGAGGGTTTGTCATTGCTGTATTTGTTACATACACATTACAGATAGGAAAATAATATTTGTCTGCAAGACCCAAATGTAGTAAGTATATAAATTTTGGATAAATTTTTGGAACTCATGGTCGGCAACAGCTATGAAAGTGGAGAAAACAATGGCATTGATTACTCAGCAAAATCCAGATGGGTAAAAAGCAACTTTTTAAGGGGTATTATTAGATGATACGAAGAGAAACCTTAACAAGTGTCTAAAGTCTGAACAAGAACAAGGAAGGTCCTGAATTTTGCAGAAGATTGATTAAAAAGGCATCAGATAATAGTTGATGCCAGTGAGCAAGAGAGAAGCTGACCCACTCCAAGATCATTCTATATCAAAGAGTACCCCTTCGGTGAACCTTAGTTTGTTTCAGGAAATGTGAGAGGGAGAGAGAAAAGGTGGGGGAAAGGGGGGAGTTGGGCAGCCACCGGAACATTTTGGTGGAAGAGAACAATGTACTTTTGGGTAAACATCACACGCAAAACACGACACACAAAACAAAACGAAACCATTCCAACCCCCAATTTTTCCAATTTTACACATACACCCTTGAGATTTCTTAAATGACACTAAGACCCTAATTGTCAAACTTGGTTCACAAATAGTAATATTATTTGAACCTAAAAATTTGACTTTACTTACTGACTTGATAATGTGATTTCATTAAAACCATTGAATGAAAAGCAATTCCAACGTCAGAAATATCAAAACAAAATAACAAAGAGACGTTAAAATCCTTTGAAAAATATGTGGATAACAAAAGTCGTCATTTACACCACTTCTTCACAGCCCTCGTTCATTTGTGTTGTGTGCTTGTGTGTGAAAGAGAGGGGGGGGGGGGGGGGGGGTAAAGGGATCTTGGTGAAATTTGGAAGAGGTTCATAGTTAGTCATTCATTTGATTCTTAATGAAATGCGAAAGATCTCACTTTGAAATTGGATATTCGTTGAAATAAGACCCTAATCACTCTTAGATTTGTAGAACCCTAGGTTTCATAAACCATAAATCTCAACTTTAAATGGTCTCACAGTATAAACCATATATTGACGTCAACCCATGATATATAGGTCCAATGCAATGCTGATACTATGTCAGCATTATCACATGGTATCACTATTCAATAATAAAATATCAAATAAGCAAGGTAAGCCTTACTTTTTTTACATGTGTGTAGTTGGTGTCTTACATAAAAGAAGAGTTCAATAGTTATTGTAGTACATGAAAAGGATAATTATTGATTTGTGTGGGGTCTATTTACCAATTTGATAAAATATTATTAGATGTTGATACTACGTAACAAAGCTGACGTGATATTACCATTGCATTGAATATTTTCTCGATATATAGACCCTACAATCACAAATCATATACTTATGAATCCTGTTTCGGAAACCTCTAACTAAAATCTAAGAGATCTCACACGGTAAACCCTATATTGGCACCAAACCCTGAAATACAAACCCTTTAGCCACAAAATATAAACCCTGGAGCATTTTAAAAACCCCTAAATCTTCGATTGCTACCATCTAGAATAAGACCCAAGTTACATTTAGTGTGCATCCGAGGTTTAAAAGGTTTGTGAGTACCCAAATACACTAATTGGTTGCATTATCAATAGAAGATTGTTCAAAAATTGTTCATTTTTTAGACTTTGGTTAGTAGTATGCACGTTCTATGTACTTTCCTGAATGTTAAGACACTTTTTTTTTTTTTTTTTAACAATTTTAAGGCAAAATATATGAAGAATATGAAATGTGGAATTTCATGCTCATTCAAAATTAGTAAATTCACCATTTTGGTTTTTTAAACGCACATGAGACCCAATTTGGTTACAAACTAGGTCAACACCAAGCCCTAACACTCTGTGCGTGTAAGGAAAGAGAGTATGTATTTCTAATCAAACAAGATAGGGAGAATAAATATTGTGCGATGACCTGCCTTTGACTAGACCAGGGAGGGGATTAGTCGAGGTGCGCGTAAATTGGTCAGGACATCCTTAACTGTTGAACCAAAAAAAATATATTTAGGATGCTACTAAGGGAGAGAAAGGGAGATAGAAGGGGAAGACATGGTGTAGTACCCCATAAATTCAGCATACATGTCCAAGTTATGAAGGGACAACTGGCAAGAGTTGATAGCTTACATGGCAGTGGGGACCAATAAGATCCAGCAGGAATGGGTACGAACAACAGTGCTAGCACCCAGGTGCAATGCCCCTAGGAATGGTAACCAAGATGCGATGCCCCTAGGCACGGCAACCAAGGTGCAACGCCCCATGGTGTGACACCCCCTAGGTGCGACGCTCCATGGTGTGACACCCCCTATGTGCGATGCCCCCTAGAGGCAACATAACGACAAGACACATCCCCATCGCATTAGAAGTGGCAAAATGGACTCTTTACTAAGGGTGGACAAAAGTGGAACCGTAAAAATCTAGGGGAACCTCGACAAGACTCACCTCCCCCACTGCAAGAGTGGTAACCTCAACCTACTAGACACCATTGTTCGACTGGCCCACTGGACTTAGAGGAGGAGTCCCCACCTAGAAATAGGGCAGTATCACCCTCCTCAATGGAGAACTGAGCAACGGGGGTGGACGAAGCATGATTATCAACCTCGGCCTGGTGCAAGGTCTCAAAGGTTTAGTCTACTCAAGCAGGCCTCCTAGTGTATGACTCATTGTCCACTGGGATGTGCTTGATTGGGATCCGGAGGGACTCCTAAGGTAACTAGAGTTATTGGCCTGAATCAACATATGAGATAATGGGACATGTAAATTGATGGCTGAAGGACCTTAAACTATATGGGTTTTCTTTATCGGCACCTCAACAAAGGTCTCGAGAAAAGGTCTAGAGAGGGGAAAAAAAGACCCCAGGTAGGAGCGTGCTGGGGGCATCGCAGACATGGTCCTCTCGAGATCATGGTCCCGCAATGACCAGTCGCGGTCATGGACCTTGGGAGCCCACTTTCACATCCGCTGTCGCACCCTCCTCGGAGCCACATCTAGACTGCTTTTGGGGAGAAACGTCACATCTGCCTAGTTAATGTTAGGACACATGACTCTTGGTGAGCGGCTATTGGTGTTGCCGTGGTCGAGGCCGTTATGGGTTCGCACGAATGGTGGGGGTCACGACGGGCAGCGCGACCTACCCGGGCACTGTGCTATCAAAACCCACAATACTTGCCCACTGCAGAGGATAAGATTTCTACTTGGCTGGTGAAAGCATTTTCACTCCACCTACCTTCTACCCAATTAGTTAGTCCCCTCGTTAACAAGCTACTCGAATTCTTTCCTTCTCATACGTTTATCCTACTCATCCTCTTCGATTATCCTTAACATAAACGCGTATGACAACCTCTTTTAATTTTTCACCTACACATGGTACCCCACAGAAACGTGAGACTAAACTTGTAGAGAGAGAAATGCCATAGAATATGAAATATGGGGCACAAAAACTTCACAAAAAGAAGAAAGTGTTTATATGGTGGTGCAGGGATATAAATGTGTGTTTAAAATCATTTGAGTGACATTCTTGTCCTCCAAGGCTTATTTTGACTACTTAAAGGTAATCTTGGAAATCAGTAAAAATAATCGGTTGACGTTAGGTTTCCGTTAGTTTGTTTAACGACAGTCACTAAAAATAATTTGTTAACTTTATATTTCCGTTAGCTTTTTTAACGACCTTTAAGCATAGATTAGCCACTTGATGGATTTATGTTTTCGAGGGATTTCAATAGTATTTTTAAAATCCAATGGTATGCCCGTATAATACTAACAAACCTCAAGGGTCCCCATTATATTTAGCCTATTTTTTAATCCGAATAATCTTATCTATGCTTGTTTCATTGTGTATATGCAAATGGGTGCATGTGCCAGCTAACGCGGTTGTCGGTTATGTAGGAATATAGGGATGTGTTCATACTACAGTTTTTGAATAAAACAAGTCCTTCGTTGGGTTTCTGAAGCGTACTCTCTCTCTCTCACAGACACACACACACACATTCATAATGTAGGGTTCAATGATATTTTATTGCGACATATGGGTTTCAATTATAAGAAGTTTCTTTCATGTGTTTGAAATTCTACATATTTGCAGCGCTTTGGAAATATATTTTTGAAATAAAATTTTCTTAACTTGATATTCTATATTTCGAAGAATTACAATTTATTCATTAAATTTAAAATTACATAACAAAGAAAAACATTAATTTGCATTATAAGTGCATTATTTTGATGAGCCAAAATAATAAATTCCATAATGATCATATCAAACACATATGGTCGTAGGCTCGTAGCAAAGAAACAAGGAAAACAATATTGTGTTAGAATATTTTAAACAAAAGATTGTTTTTTATGTGAGAATTCAATCTTATATCGACTAAATTTTTAAAAGTACTTGAGTATATAAATATATGTTAGTATTATCTACCATTTGAGTTAAAGTGAGACCTTGGGACTTTTACGTGCGCAAGAGTGGGACAAGCGGAGGAGTAATTATTTTTCGTCATAACTTCTATATTAAAAATTCAGTTTCTGAATACCAAAAGTTCTAACAACTAGTTTTTCAAAGGTAATTTTTTATTTAATTTTCATAGTTATTATTTGATTAAATATGGAAGTAATTATGAAATATTAAACACCTATATTTTCTATATATATATTTACATAAATCAATATAGAAATATACAATCCGAATATCTATTATATTATTTTCTATTGCATAAGTTTTTGGTCAAAATTGAAAGGTGTCGTGTGAAACTTTTGTTTCATTCGATTGTGCAGATTTGAGTGAAATAACAGTCAATAGGTTGGATTGTTGTATCATGGAGACGACACATTGTTACCTTCTGCACTGTGTTTCTTTTATAAAGAAACGCAAATCAACTTAAGAGAGCGACATAATTAAAAAATTACATATTGGTTCAATGGAAAATTACATAAAACAAGAAGGGAAGTATTTGATGTGGCTTTATTTGTACCGGATTTCAAAAAAGTCAATAAATAGCAAACATTAAAGATGTTTTTTTTTTTTTAATCAAATATTGATATATTAACATACCAAATGAGACCATTAGACTGCCCCCCTTGGCCACATCATCAAATGTATGGCTGATATAATTAATTGAAGTGGTGGACCAAGATCAATAAGTATGGGTTAAGCATGTTTCAGATATGACAGACCCAAAAATAACTCCAACCATGTTTATGTCACTCTTGATTAAGTACTACTTTAATTCAAAAAAAAAACAGAGATTAAATACTATTTAATTTTTTTGATTTTTTAATCAACAACCTAACACTACCTCTTAAAAAGACTATTTAATTGTGTCATTATAACATTTTATTACAAAATTTTACGAGTGTGTTTGGTTCGTGCACAATATGAAATAAAATATCTTACGAGGTAATTCAAGTTATAACATGGACGAACTGTAAACCTAGACGTCTTGAGTTCAAATTTTGACAATTCTTTGGAAGTAGGTCATGAGAAATTTATCTCTCATGAATATCCTGATCCCGACGTGAATGGTCTGTCTTTGATTGAAGGGGATTATGTATGTAAATTGATTTGAACATCCTTAATCATTGAAAAAAAAAATTAGATAACTAATTCTTATCCAATTTCTAGTGCTAATAATAATGGGTATATTATTTTATCGGATCCTCCCAAACATTTAATGTTTGGATCGATGTTCAGATAAGATGTGAATTTATTAAATTAATACATCGCCAATTATAGAGTTAGGTGCTAGTTTGTATGATATGACCAATTTGTTCAAAGTAGTTAGGTGGCTCTAAATTGTTTTCTTGTCCTAATCACTGAAAAAAACAAAACTAAATCAATTTCCTCGTGATAATTTAGTTCATGTTCATTTGAGTTGCCATCTGGATTACTAGATAAGGAAAGAGAGAATTTCTTCGTCATAATTTATCTATTTTTCTTGCACATTTGTTATCATAAACCTTTTCGACACATCATTTTTCATATGACTTTGTACCAATTTTGGATTCATTTTTTTTTATCATTGACTTGTATTTTTATGTCTATAGATGAGTTTTGTACCCTTAATTAATCTCTCCCTTACTTATAAGTTTTAGCATCTGTGAAATTTTTTTATATTTTTATTTTATTCCTAATTATTATTATAAAGTCAAATATGCTCACCTATATTCTTTCATCTATTTTTTATTTTTTTATTCATATTTGACTTTTAACTTGTTTAGGACTCTTTTATAAAGACTTATAAATTTTTTTGAACTCATTTATTAGTAGTACAATTATATACAATTTTCTATATCTATATAAATAAGTTAAGTCATATATATGTTAAATCTTATATTATTTCTAAATGTCAGCATTTGAGAAAAAAATTTGATTTTCTATTTTATAGAAATAAAATTCTATATCTATATGAAAAAGTAAAGTCCAATATATTTTAAATTATTATATACATGTAGTTACAAGATTGAATTTCACGGTCAAATATATGTCATATTTTATTTTTTGGTATTTAATCAATCTATTTAACAAAAAATAAAAATTAATAATTCTATAATATAATTAGATGTCAAATATTTAAAGACATACCTAAATAAATAACAAATTAAGTACTCAAAGTCTTATAAAATAAATTAATAATTAAATTTAATAATAATTCATGTTTTTTTATAAAAAAATATTATTAAATTTATTTATGTACAACGCACGTCGTGCATTGTTAATATATAAAAAAAGTCTAGAAAAAACTCTAGTATATGGTGGGTTCTAAAAGAGGTAAATAATAAGTAATTTTATTTTTATTTTTGAAAGGTTGGTTCTAGGACTCAAATTTACGATGTACCGTTGAGACTAAAAAACACTTACCATCATTTTTTATCTGATTTCTATGTAATCACAACTTACTATATCACAAATGCTTATCAGTTAGGCCATCTTCGGTCTTAATTCAAATTTGAATCAACATTTTAGTAAAAATATTGATTTTATACTAAGCATTTCAATGGACAAACACAATTTTAAAGAGGACAAACTCAAGTTTAGAGAATGATAAAACATGACCATTGAATCTTCAAAATAGAATAAAATATAACTACATTTGGTATGAATTTGAGACTTCTTAGATTTCAGTAAAAATTTGAGCCTCTTTAAATTTTAATAAAAAATCGAGTCTTCTTTCATTTGGTATGAATTTGAGGGAAGAACTAGAGTTTGTTTATAGCCTGATTTTACTCAAATTTAAATTTAAATTTAAATTAGTGTTTGAGTGAGGGTCAGAGATGCACTTACTCTAATCCAAAAAGGGTAGTATAACTCAATTTTGGGGCTATTCTGTAAAGGAATAAAGTATTGTGCAGGGAATAATTAAACAAGAAACAAAGCGAATTAAGAATAGATAACAAATAAATTTACTTTTCCAATTGACATTGAGTTATGAAATTTAATGAATATAAGTCGTCCACTATTTTCAGAAATCAGTATTTTTAATTTCATTTTAATTATTTTGTCGAATGAAACATTGTGGTGTCACTAACTAGTTATAAAATACCTTATGTATGTACATGCATATGATATTTATATACATGTACGTCCGCAAACGTTTTTCCTTAGAATTGTGTGTGTTCTGCAGGTGTTTCTGCGGATGCTGATGTTCATATCAGGTGTTTATAGATAACCTATGTTGTTGGCTTACTTTGGATTATAATTGATTTTTTGAGTTGGTTCATTGGTTGTTGACAACTGTTTGTGATGGACTGTCTTACTCTTATAGTTGGGATTCGTCGTAATTTGAGTGTATATGTGTGCGTGTGTTTTGTTGTGGAATTTAATCTTTTGAGTTATAAATTAGGTGTTTGTTTGAGCATGAAAATCTTTACTCATTTTTTGGTGCCTTGCTCTTTCCCTGTTTACTCATTTTTTTTATATGTAATGGCCTATGTAGGTATGTTTTGGTGATACGCATTCAACGCTTGGACTGTTGGATCAATTGATTGGGGCTATATAGATGGTCTGAAGACAAAAGATGTCACTCTGAGTTGTGAAAATTTGTCAAAGAAAAAGTGTTTCTCTATGCCAGCCGAACAATAATGGCTATTGTGCACTTCAATATGTGCTGCTCTTAACAATTTGGCGAGGTTGTACAATGTATAATTAAGGTTTTCTTAATTACTTCAACTTGATTTTTGATGATTCTATTTGAAGTTGTTGTAGAAATATAGTTAAACTTGATTTTGATGTTGAAGCATGTGGTGAGGAGAGTGCCACCAATTAAGCATGTGTCTGAAAATTTTGATTTGATCTAATTTTTTTACTGTTTTGTAAATTTGGGTGTATTTGGTTTGTGAATTTCGTAATGATGAGTTTATGGGTTAGACTGGTTGTAAATTTATGCAATTGAACTGGTGATCTTTTTTATCTCTCTTTCTTTTGAGGTCTTTGTCTTTTAATTCTCCTCAAGGCTATCCAATTTACTTAACCTAAAATTCTCTACTTAGTTGTTTTGTTTTGCACGTATTTGTACTTTTGTAGTTTTGTGTGTGTGTTTTTTTAGTTGAGTTGGTGCTACCTCAATGGAGAAAGTCTACGCCTACTTTGGTAAGTGAGTTGGCAGCAGGTTTCCAGTACACAATCTCATCAAATCCTTAATATTAGGTGCCTAATTTTTGTTTGAAAGTAGAACTAATAGAGGAGTGGATTGGTAGAATCTCCTCTCATATCTTTATGAAGACATGGTTTGTTTTCACTGTCCAATGGGTTTTTTGGGGGCATCAATTAAGAGGCAGAAGTCACTACTCTCATGCTAATTGAGGGATGGGTTGGATGACCATGAGGAGAGGTTATCTTAGTTGATTTTCTCTTTCATTATCGCCACCTGCTCATTTCCATGATTCAAGTTTATTTTCCTCCAAGATTGCCACCTCATCTATTGCTCATTTCCATGATTCAAGTTGTTTGTTTTCCTCCAAGACTGAAAAGTAATGGACTCTAAGACAAACGAAGTGCAAGAGTAAAATTACCGAGCAATTCAAGGCAAAATTTGAGGTGGTAGTTGCGCTAATCCTATCAATCTGGCATAATTTGGCTTTTAATTTTCATTGTAATGTAATTCCATTTAAGGTGCAATGTTTTATTTTCATTGTTGTAAGTATTGAGTTATTATGTGAGAATTTAATAGGGTTGAAAATATTGACATGATAGTCAATTTGATGCTATGGTAGTATTTGTGGGTACTATGATTTTTTATATTTTTTTCGTTTGCTAATTTTTTTGGGTTTAATTTTTTATTCTGGTGATTTTATTGTGTTATATAGTGTCTTCAGGCACGGACAATTACTACTAACTATATAAGATTGATCGATTTTTAGTCAATATGTAATTGTTACTCTATTATTTCGTTCTTAATCCAATGTCTTACTAAACAATGGATTATAATGTGTAATATTTTGTCCCATATTTGATTTTGTATTATATGGAATTAGTCTCTATTACTTAATACAATCTATTTTTTTACAATACGGCAACCAAACGAGCCTTATAAATTTAGTAGATTCTACTATTTTAATAATTATCATTAATCACTCATTAAATAAATATTATATAAAAATAATAAAATTTATCAATTTAATTTAATATTTTATTATTAAATAACAATATCACATATCAATAATAACATGACAAAACCATTAAGGCGAATATTTATTCCCAAAGCACCATAAGGTAGAATGATTAGACAGACACCCATAAGGTAGTCTGCAAACATCATGGTTGGCGACTCATTACCTAATCATATTTCTTGTCTGCTTTGCTTTAATTATTCCACTTACTATTCTTTCTTTCTCCCAAAAACAAAGAATAAAATCTTTTACAAAATAATAATAATAAATATATTGAAAGTAGTTGTAATAATGATTATTAAAGTTCATTAAAGGTAGAGCATTAGTGTCAGCTTCTCCACCACACTCAATGCCATCCAATCCAAGTCAATGTTAGTTGGGATCTACCTGGAAGTTAATCTGTTTCTCTTTTTCTTTTCTTTTCTTTTTTTACATCTTAAACAAATCATTATACCATTCTCCTTCAAGTTTATTCTGATGTTCTATTTACCCCCAAAAAAAAAAAATTTATTCCGATTTTCACCTTATCCCTTGATCTTCAATTTATTTTGAATTTGTACAAGTCATTAAATTAAATTCATTTTGAATTTCAAAATCTAGTATACTTTTTCAATAAGATAAAATTTATTACCAACAAATATTTGGTATAATAGTACTCTTTACCTTATGAAAGTTTTGCTTTCTTGAGGTCAATGGTTCAACTTCCCCTCTCCCCTCTCCCCTCTCCCCGATCCCTCCCTCAAAAAAAAAAATATATATATATAGATAAAAAAAAACAAAAAAAAGTGCACTCATTCATGCGCGTTAATAACAAAAAAAAAAGATAAAATTTATTAACTTGAACAAATCTTTACCATTCTATTCAAAAAAAAAAAAAATATATATATATATATATCTATATATCTTCCTCCAAAATTTTGGGGACTCAAATAAATTTTGGAGCAATTTTAATTAAGTTTAATTATATTTTTAGGGCCCAAAATGTTTTTGAAACCGCTATTTAGTTAAGTCCGATTTTAATTTTGTGTCCCAAATAAATTTTTCAGACTCATGTTCAATTAAATTCAGTTTAGTTTTTAGGCCTCAAAAAAAAAAAATTAAATCCATGTTCAAATAAGTCCCAAATAATAGCACTTCGCACCTTAAAAAGGCAAGAAAATAAATTAAGAGGATCTCATTGAAAAATTTTATTTTTAGGCCTTACCTTGTGTTAGACTGCCCCCTGCATTCAGTTATTCAAAAATTAGAAGGAAACCAAACCCTCAGTCTTTGCAACAAATATGCGAAATAAAGTTTGATTCTACTCGAGAAGAGAAGATTTCATAAAAGTTTCACCCACTTAGAAAAATATTTTCAAAATTTATGTACTTGAAAATGCAATTTCATCTAAAGTTATTTAAACTTTGGATACCCCTAGGCCCTAGCTAATAGAGGTGGCTATTTATGACCAAATAAAAATGATTGAGAGGACATGGGAGGTAACTCACCAAAAAAAAAAAAAAAATTTGGAGGATTCAAAAAATGCCCCAAGGGCTACACACTTTTTGAGGCAAGTGAGTTCACACGTAATTATGTCCAATACTCTTTTCCCATAGAGTTTCATTATTGATTGAACGGAAACTACTTAATCCTATTCCATCCCTCCGGCCCGGTGCTTACAAGTGTAACTTTAATATTTCTTAAAACCCCTTCCCCCCATAAAAAAAATAAAAATCTGTTGCACTATATTAAAGTGCAATCATTGTAAAGCAACAGTTTCAAATATACTTTTCACTAAAACAAGTGTGTTGCGTGTTGAAACTTGAAACATGGTTCACCAAGTTAAAATATATACTATCTTTATTAAGCCAATTGCTCCTTCTCCTATATTTGCCTACTTTTCTCACTCACTCAACCATACTTCGTTTTTTAGGACCAGCTGCTACTTAACTCTCTTCCTTTTAATTGGTAAGAAAACGATTTTCCCTCAAGTTTCCACAAGAAAAAAATAAAAAAGAAAAGAAAAGAAAAGGATTAGTTAATAAAAGAATTCTGATGCTATGTCCCCATCTCCCTGTGCTACTTCTTCTATGCTTTGAGTTGGGCCTGGGCCTCAACCCAAGGGTTTCACATTAGCATTCTGTTTTCCCTTTTTTTTTTTTAATCTGCAAATAATCATTCCGTACACATTTTTTAATAGTAAAATACATAATTTGCGCACTAATTCTATTATGATTGTGGGTGAAAACTATATCTAAGGAGCTATTTGATAATACTACTTAAGGTTTAAAATTGAATATTTTAAACACTTAATGAATTAAATCTGTTTAATAATTTAAAATTCATACCACTTAATATTTTAAATATTTTTTAAAAATAGACTAAAATTTTAATTAGCAAGCTACCTACTTAATGCTGAAAATATTAGTTAGTGATAATTTTATTAATTCCTTTTAATGGACAAATATACATTCAATGCATTCTACACTCTTAACTTTTTAATACCCACCATTTACCACCACCACCACCACCATTGTGCTGTCGCCACCACCACCACCACCATTCAGTTTTCAATTTTATTAAACACCATATAATATTAGAACTTACAGTTGATCTAATAGTTGTAGTAAATTAAGTCTCCTAATTAAATTCAAGTAGAATTGCTATTATTTACCATAGTCTCGCAATTGTTACTCTTACATTTAACTTCGTATTTTACAATAAACAAGATATATAATTTGAGATATTATCCACCCTTGCATTCTCTACAAAAATTTTCAATCATAATTTCACGATTGTAAGTATGCATTTTTCACTCGATATTTTTTTAAAACAAGATGTATAATTTCAAAGATTGAATTCACCGAAGCATTCGCTACATAAGTTTTTGACTATAATATCACAATTGTCAATGTGACATTTTCACACAATATTTTTTCAGAAAAAAAAAATATATAATTGAATTACAGAATATACAGCTAATATTGGGTGTTCTTGTTAGTATCCTTTAAAAAAAGAGACAAATAAGAAAAAAGATCAAGTGTGGTGAATCAAATATTGTTAGGTCAACAAACGACAAGTGTGTCGGTGATTTTGGAGTTGGCATACAAGCAATAAATAAATTAGTTGAAGGGTACGACTTTCACAACATAGCATTTAACCTCATAGTATTTCCCAAAGGAGAGATCAAGTGAATCAAAACTCGCGTGAGTTTTTCTCCAAGTAACAAACTTTTTGGCACAACGGATTGCAACTATTCTATTAATTTTTTGGGTTATGATGATGACACTTCATCTTTTGAATTTTTTTTTTAAATCGAGGGTCTGGTTAGAAATTCCTTGGCCCAGATAATATCTGGATCTTGGCAATGAACCAAACATCCCCAACAAAGTTGGCAGTCGCAATACTATAATAAATTTGTCAACAGATTAAATTTTTAAATCTAGATTTACCCAAATTCAATAAGTTAGAAATAAATTTACAACTTTAAACCAATTCTCTTCAAATTTGAATATACAGACAGCATTATTTAATTTCAGTTAGACATCTTAAATTATAAATTTGATCACAGCCAGTGATTATTGGACAAAAGTGAGTTAAAATCAAGATATAATTTACTATAGAAGAAATTATAATTCGAGGTATTTGAATTAAATTGCAATTGTTTTTGGGTAATAGATTCTAATATGAATTGTTAGTAAAAATCAGGAAAGAGAACTCTGGATCCAAAATCAGTGACACCTAACCGGCTAACCCAACCGCATGACTGCCAAAAGTCAGGAAAGATAACTTTATTCATAGTCACATTGCACAAACGAAGCATTTCCTCCAAAAACTAAATCCATCCTCTGCAGGAACCAAATTCAAAGAGTATTCAAATATCCATCCCTTACTTTTACCTTGCTCATATTCCACCATTGTCGATGAATGTTTCATCTCCCAACATTAACAACAGTCAAACTTCAAAACTTAATCAACATCAAAAACAGTCGCACCAACGCATAGTAACATTATTAGTACATTTGCAATAGTCCGAAAATTAGGGTCTAACAATTTCAAAACGAAGAATTCACAAATCAACCAGTAAAGATCGAGTTTAGGTACTCAACAACAAAGGAAATAAGCAAGCTGGAACAATCAAATAAAAACTACAGGCACATGAGAAAACCAATAGTATATATCCATAGATGGTAAAAGTAACCACATCAACCTAATATCTGACTCTGCAGAATACTGAATCCAAATCACATTGCCAAAAAGTCTTGTAACTTATGTCAAACAAGCATAAATAGAAACAAAAACAGTTCTCAGCAACTAGTTCTCTTGCCCTGCCCTTTCCCAGCTCACAGGTCTTGCACACTCAAACCTACAAGCATGATTGGTCAATAATGATAATCATGCAAAATAAATTAGTAATCGACTATGATCCACTAAATCTCTTTCCCTCAAAAAGGAGATAATTTTATCCCACGTAACATGCAACAAAATCATGAAGCATTTATACACCAAAATATAAGCATTTTATAACTCTTCGCCTTATTCATTTTGCAATCCAATCTACTTACCACATTTATTTGAGCAATACCATCTAAGCATCTGATATGTAGTTCACAGCATTAAAAGAATAAATCAAACTATATCCAATTTGGGCCTCCTTACCAATTCATGGATATGCGCTTTAAATCTTCTACAATATGGGACATGGTTTAAACTCAAATCTTATGTCCAAAAAGTATGTGCATCAAGATGTGTGTCCTGTATGTGTGATAATAGAGGTAAAATGCAGAGATAATAATTTGCTAACCTGGAGGAAGGGATTGCTTTAACTTGTCGGCCTTCTCCGAGTCAAAGACACACAGAGTGTAGAGGTACTTGGAGCAGCGAACCTTGAACTTAACCACATCTTTGCTCCTCTTAATCTTCACGGAGCGTGCATCCTTCCTTCTAGCAGTGAGAAGAAAATCTTTGATCTCGTGGATTTGCTTAGGCTGCATAAAAAATAAACAAAGAACAGTTATCACCATCAGACTAACGAAAAAAGCAACTTAACAGGTTGCCTCATCAAACACTCCACATGAAAAATTGGAAAAATTGGAAGTCTTTAGAAAAAAGGCTGCAGTCTAATTCTGAAAAGACAATCCAAAATCTCTGCAATATCTAAATGCAAACTTGAGGGACCATATCCCATAAAAATACAAACCAAATTCATTCCAGTATCCTTATACAAGACTTCACGAGGGCCTAAATATTATGTAACATCAACCAGAACTATTAGGATTCCCTCAAAACGCCAATTAGCAAAACAAACTTTCACAAAGGAATTACTTCAGCTGAAAGATCTGTTAGGCTGGCAATGGACAGATTTCCGAGACTCGAGGACTAAAATTAACGATATTACTCTCAGGGTGAAAAAATAACCTTATACAGTGTGCTTAGTACTGAAACTGAAAGCAGTGATGTGTAGAACAACAAATTGGAATTTCTAACAAATGATAAGAACAGAGGTAAATTACTAAATCTAGTTTTACATATATGCTTTTTATGCAAGGTCCTTAACTGGGGAATAAGGGGATTGGCTGAGTTAACACATTGTTTTGGTAGACGAGTAGTTGATGGAATTAAAAATGGAGTTGGTGTTATCAGTTTCTTTGTCAAAGAAAGTATCAATTTTTTAGGGGGCGGTTGCTTATTTAGTACCCATAGAAAGAACCGTAACGTGCTTGAACATTTTTTTCCTCCTTTTTTTTTTTCCCTGACAAGAGATCAGTGCTTACAATGTTTGCATACAACACACATACACCAATAAAGCTGGGTCAAGATGGTCCAAGTGTCATCGGCCATCACAGGTCTCTCTAAGCTGGGAGGACCTAGCTTTAAGCATCTAAGGATACAAATATCAGACAAAACTAGGTCAACAACAACTAAATCATGTCGCGGGTGTTTGGCCACAAATATTACATTGAATTTGGCGAGACAGAAAATCATTAGACATTAAACCAAAGAATTTCTAGAAGTTGATAAAATCGAACAACAAAAGTTTCCACATGTTTGAGCTCCCCTTCGTTTCTAACAATCAAAAAGTTGTAGAGTTAAAAGCAATTTTAAACAAAACATCCTAACTCATAGATACGTTGATAAACATGACGAATTAAACTATTACATCGTTTAAAGAAAATATTTTCAGCTGTGGATCGATATGAACAGAGAGACAGTACCATTTTCGCCTTAGGGTTTGAGAGCTGCTTGCTGAGTTGCTGGTGGAGTTGGGTACGGTGAATGCTGCGGATATATATATGGGGGGGCATAGGGTGGGGCGTGAGTACAAACTTGAACCCTAGAATTTCAATTTTGCTTGTTGTCTGTTTTGCCCCTGTTATGTTTTTCATCCCACACTCGAGTCCTTGAGCATCCCCAAATGGAGATGTCAAAATTGATATGTCAAATTTAAATTTGAATGTTTATGTGATATTTTGACATTTAGAATTTAATATTTTCACCTTATTGTATTTCAATTCATATGTCAAAATAATTTATTTTAATATATTTTTATCTTTAAATCTTTTTTCTTATAGTAATTTAATATATATTTTTAAAATAATTTTTAGAATTAATTAAAATAAATATTATTAAAAATAATATTTTTTAAAATATTATAAAATTTATATAAAAAGTAGTATATATTTTATTGAAAATTTTTTCATTAAACTTAACTAATACAAATTTAAACGATAATTAAAAGTACAATTCTAAAACATAAACTCAAACCAAATCATATGTTACTACTCCTCACATGACAATGCCACAAGTGATGAACCAAATCAACTTGGAGTTGAGAATGTGTTCCCCTATCACAAATGTGTAGGCAATTTCGAATAAAATCCTGAAATTCTAAGGTGTGTCCACGCGACATGACAAGTTCTCTACTTTCAATCTCGTTTTGCATCGTAATTAAGTGGAAGGTTTTCGTAGCGTTTATCCTCAACAATCATGTTGTGTATTATAGCGCAAGCCTTCATGATAAGCTAAAGTGTTTAACAATACCAAAAATGAGCAGGGCCACGAACAATTGCAAAACATTCTTGGAGCACTCCTAAATGCTTGTTCAATATGTTTCCTTGCAGACTCTTGAGTTGCAGCAATTTTTTTTACCTTTGGCCCTTGTGGGCATGGAGTTGTTTTCACAAATGTTGTTCACGAAGGATAGATTTCATCAGTAAGATAATATCCTATTGTGTAATCATGATTAGGAAACCCACGTATGTCAATTCTGATAGCAACCTACAAATGTCGGCATTGTTCGAACGTCTCAAGTACATGTCACCAAAAATTTCAACAACCGCATGAACAAACCTTTTTAATGATTCAATTGAGGTACTCTCATCAATCCTCACGTAATCATCCACAACAGCTGTCGCAATTCCATAAACAAGCATCCTCATTGCAGTAGTAACCTTTTGAAGAGGTGACAAACCAAGATGACCAACTTGATCTCTCTTTTGGACAAAGTACAAGTCATGAACTTCCACTTAATTCACAATTCGAAGAAAAAGAGATTGCCCCATTCGAAACCTCCTCCAAAATTGAATTGGAGTGTACATTGAATTTTCTGCAAAATAATCATTATATAGGGGCAGAGCTACCTTATGGCCCAAGGGGGCCATGCCTCCCCCTTCACTTTTGCCAACACAGCAGATATAATACTAATGTGACGCCCCAAAATTCGGGGGTCCTGTATTAACCGTTGACAACCCGTCAACCCGCGGAAATACCCGTGGATGTCGCTTAACCCGACACCGCGGCACCACATTCCCTTTACCGAGATAAAAGAAAATACAAGTCCAATTTCTTTCGGTTGGTTGACCCATCCGAGACCCAATATACCACCATTGGTATCCCCTTATTATCCATTTGTAACATTAGGAGGGAGGAAAACATAGCCCAAGAACTTGGCAAAAGAAAAAGAAAATAAATAAATAAAAAATTCGAAGTTTGGTGAGCGTACCGGTACGCTACGACCTCTGGACCTGATCGTACCGGTACGCTACACCTTCTGGACCCTAGCGTACCGGTACGCCTGGCCCCGAATTCCTCTTTTTACCTGTTTTTCGTTTCCAAGCCATTCCAAACCTCCCAAAACTCATCCAACATATGTTTAATGAGATTTTCCATACAATACATAACTTATGCAAATTCCATTACAATTAATTCCATAATTTACACATCAAAATGGAATTTATACAAAAGTTTTTTACAAAAACTCTAACTAAGGCCACAAGCCGGCCCCCTTCATGCTTGGTGCTCTCCAAGTGAGCCATCCGCCGGTGCAAACCCCACACCTGAAATGTTTCCCGTATAGGGTGAGCCAACGCCCAGTAGAGTAAATCCTACAAGGGCTACTCTCCCCCTAAATGCTCATGCTCATGCAACATTTATTTGCAAACAACCATTTCTCATAAGAACAAGCATTCAAAGTTGGAATGCAATACTACCATGCCATGAAATGAGATGACACCCACTCATGCAATTCAACCCGAGTCCTCTCCGACTCCTACTACACGATGCAATGTCAAAGTGTTTCATTTCGTCATTTATGTTTACATCAAATGACATTTTCAAAACGAGGGTCATTCTTGGGATCGGACTTCTTTATGGACTTAACCAATGGTCTTCCACACCCGTACACTTTATGGACTCTTATACCAACGGAGTGCACCTTCCAAATCACCGGGTCTTTCACCCGAGAGGTCGTCATGCCTCTTCTTGCTCATCCCGACCCAATTTATCATGCAATCAAGCGGCTTAGCTAGGTCTTCGACCCAACTTTTCCCAAGCCATACCGTCAATCACCAAGTGTGGTGTTGACATCAACCATGCACGCACCCATGTAATGCAATGCTTCCGTGCACATGCAATGCTATGTCCCATTGCATACCACATGATGTTCAATATGTCAAGAACAACCCATGCACAATCTCAACACATCCATGGTAAATTTATATCCTAAGCATATAAATGTCATATTCATTTCAATGTTAATATATCAACATATGCATATATTAACAAACACATTAAATCATATCAATAGCATATGACTTCACAAGTTGAACTTAACATGTCATTTCAATTAAATCAAAACAACCATTCCATTCAAGCAAGACATTTAATCAAACACCTTCTAGGCACAATTTATAAAACACAAAGCATGCCTCAAATTTTCCCTAAGTTACATAATAATCACAAGTAACTTCATACACCAAAATCAAGCTAGAAAATAGATTAAACCATTTCTATGCTCACTTTTCCATTTCCATTACCTTAAACCTATATATGAAGGTCTATCCCTATACATAACATATCAAGCCTTGAAACTACCAACATCTAAGGGAAGATTACACCAAAGTAGGGAGAACCCTACCTCTTGAAGCGTAATTCACCCGAATGAAGCTTCAAGAATACTTCCCGAGCCTAAGACTAGATTTCCCCCAAATCTCCTCTTTTGGATCTTTGGTGAAATCCCCCGTTCTTGGTGTGGTTGCGTAGCCCTCGTCGAGAGGATCGACTTTAGATCTTAACTCGACGGATTCCGAGCGACGGAACTCCGGGAATCGACGGAAGAAGATTGTATTTTCTCTCTTTTCTCTCCATTTTCTCTCCCACACGTTGAACCAGCAGAATATTGAAGAAATTCTGCTTAAAATACAGATATTTGCTCCAATTTATAGTTTTAAATACTCGGCCCACGTCGCGCCACGTGTCCCTCGCTTAATCGGGTCCGATTTCGTCCCAAAACGATTCGTTTGATCCCAGTTTAAGTTCAAATTAATTTTATTTGAACTTTAACTTAATTTTAAGGAAATTTTATAAAATTTATTTATGGGGACGTTCGTAGGGTGAATCGCCACGCAGTCGCCTCGAACGACGTGCAAAATCCGACTACTTCGGAATTCGACGAAATTTGACAAGGTGACTATATTTCGCGATACGAATTCAACAGCGAACTCCGTTTTCTCATCCGAGGTCTAGAACATGAGTATTTTAAATACACATTATAGTGACAAATTACTATTTTGCCCTTTTTTTTTGGAAAAAGTTCAAATTTCCCGGGTTTTACAACTAAGCATAAAAATTTGAACGTTGTTAAGAGAATTGGTCCCATCTAAAAAATAGTTTATGTGAAGAGAATGTAATGATATTCAACTTTAACAACAAACTGTTGAATAATACTATTGAGATCTTAAAATTTTGACATAATTTGTTGATTTAATGATTTGATTTTATTGTTACTGGTAGATTAACACCAAGTTTTAATGTTTAATGGAGTCTGATGATGCCTAGAAAATCCCAAGGCTGAGCTCGGTTATTCAGATCAGGTCGGGAGCCCAGTTATATAAAAACCTCGAGCTCCCTTAATCTGCACCTCAGAGGAAGCAGAGTGGAAGACAACTGGCAACCACCAAGCTTCTCCTCAATGGAAACAGGCACCAGTCCAGGCACCATATTCGCAACTCCTCCATCACTCCGCATAACCACTGCACAAATCAAGCAAAACGTTATATAAGGGAGGTGGAGATCACGCCTCAAATTCAGCTAATTCCAAAATTTGCTATAAATACTGTACAAAGCCCTCGCTAGGGGGCAAGAAAAATGAGAGCTTTATTGAACTACTGTATAACTTCCATTTTGATCAATATATTCCTCAGGAGCAAGAGACTCCATTGAAGAGTGGATTAGTCGTGCTCCCGAGCTGGTGAACCACTATAATTCTTCTGTGTAATTGACCAAATTCCCCTAAATTCTTGTTCCCAGGAGCCTTGAAGCTCAGACCGAATCCTTCGGTGCACCTTACATTCTCCATTTTGCTCAACTGCGTTATACACATCATCAGTTTGGCGCTGTCTGTGGGAATGATTGTTCCTCTTACAAATACTGATCCTCTTCAGTAATTGATGGTTTCTACGCGCAACATGAGCAAAAGTCAAACGAATCATCCTCGATTACATAACCAACAAGAAGCTACCACTGAAAGGCAGCAAGAAAATTCCCATGATTTCTTGCCTACACCAGAAGTCGATCCCCTCATAGCGGATCCCACACCTAACAACGAACTGGAGGCCCTTCGCCTAGCCAATCAACGTCTCCTCCAACAAAATAAGGAGTTGCTGAACCTCCTTCAGCATCCTCAAATAGCGCAGCCAGCCCAAGGCGATCTCCCTCAGAGGGAACGACAGCACAACAACCCCCTGAGAGACATCACCGAGGGAGAAGAGCGCAACCAAACTGTGGGAAATGCTCGTCGTCGAGTTCGTAGGAATGAGGACAACGAGGAAGTGCAAAGTCAAAATAGGGAAGCTCGTAATGATGAGTTTCCCCTGATTCAATGGGAAAAGAAAGAATAGTATTGAGAACAACGCTTCAGAGATATACAATAAGAGCTCAACCATATGAAAGAGGCTGTTAAAAGCAAAACTCCAATAACCATGGATGTCTTAGTGTAACAAACTGAGTCCCCCTTTACAGATGAAGTATTACACTTTCCCCTCCCTCCGAAGTTCAGAATACTCTAGATAGAGGCTTTTGATGGGACAAAAGACCCCATGGACCACCTCAACACGTACAAAAATCAAATGGAGCTCCACGGATATCAGGACCCTGTACGATGCCGAGCCTTCGCCATCACGTTGAAGGGCTCAATTTTAGCATGGTTCAACAGGCCGACCCCAGCATCCATCTTGTCTTTCAAAGAGCTCTCCATATCCTTCGTTTTGCACTTCATAGGAGCTCGGACTTATCGAAAACCGAGCTACCATTTGCTAAATGGAAAGCAGGAACCCAATGAGAACCTACAGACTTATGTTCAAAGGTTCAACTCAGAATCACTTAAAGTGGACGTCCCTGATAAAAAGTTTGCCATCACTGCTTTCATTGCTGGCCTAGGAGTTCAGTCAAAGGACCTGATGTTCTCCATATCAAAGAACCTGTAAGCTAGTATGACAGAAGTACTCGCCAAGGCAGAGAAGTACATCAATGGTGAAGAAGCTCTGCTTTCCAAGACAGGAAGCCTATCAACACGCAAGGAAAAAGAGAAAGAGGAAAAGAAGAGAGGTCGAAGTCCCAGGAAAGAAAGAACCCGAGACAGGTCCCCACGGAGGGACAGAGATCGCTAGCCGAAAAGGAGGGGAGACGTCAGGGACTGCCTAGGTCCTCCACAACTAGAGTTGCAGCCAAGGTTCGCACCTCGGCAACTCACTCCACTCATGGCCACTATATCCCAAGTCCTTTATGAAGTGCAGAATGAGAAATTTATGAGGTGGCCACCTCGGATGAAGGTAGATCCTGCAAAAAGGGACGCAACGAAGTACTGTGAATACCGCAGAGACCATGGCCACCTCACCGACGACTGCATCCAGTTGAAAAAGGAGATAGAGTTCCTGATTCAAAGGGGGGCAGCTGTGCCGTTTTGTGGCACATGATAATTAGAACAGGGCTCACCCTCCTCTGGCACCGCAGCAGTAAAATCCTGCATAACACCAACAACCCTTGGGGGAGATTAGGGTGATATCTGGAGGATTTGCTGGCGATGGGAAAACCATCTCAGCTAGAAAAGCCCACATGCGCAAAGTCAAAATCGAGGAAATATTGGAGGTGTAAACTGTGACCAAGGCACCTCGGCTGAATATAGACATCACTTTCTCAGATGCAGACTTAGAGGGTAGCCAACACCCACACGATGATCCCTTGGTGGTAAGGGTCATCATCGCTAACAGAACCGTTCATCGGGTCCTAATTGATAATGGAAGCTTTGCCGACATTATTTTCGCATCAGTCTCCGACAAGATGGACATAGGCAAAGACAAGCTTGAGCCGCTGAAAGCTCATCTTCTAGGGTTCTCAGGGGAGAGAGTGCTACCCCTGGGGTCGATCCAACTCGTTCTCACCATCGGGAACCCTCCTTGCCAGTCCACCACTACAGTGAGGTTCCTCGTAGTCGAAGCCCCCTCAGCATACAACGTTCTGCTAGGAAGACCTTCTCTCAATGTCATGAGGGCCATTCCTTCTACCTATCACTTGGTTGTAAAATTCCCCACTGAGAACGGCGTAGGAGTGGTCAGAGGAGACCAGCGAGTAACAAGAGAATGCTATATGGCATTAATGAGGAGGAAAGAGGTTGAAACCATCCAGCTGGACGAACTAGATATGAGAGATGAGTTGGAGACAAGACCTACGCCCTCGGAAGAGCTAGAGCCAATCTAGCTCGACAAAGAACCAGGACACGTGATATATGTGGGA
Source organism: Ilex aquifolium (assembly GCA_951799425.1). Lineage (NCBI taxonomy): Eukaryota > Viridiplantae > Streptophyta > Magnoliopsida > Aquifoliales > Aquifoliaceae > Ilex > Ilex aquifolium. The sequence continues at coordinate 6,988,202 of OX637401.1, read as the reverse complement.
TCAAAGCTGCCTAAAGAGCTCAAAGACCTCCTTATTCAGTTCTTTAGAAGGAATATGGAGGTATTTTCTTGGAAGCAAGAGGATATACATGGAATTGACCCCTCAGTCATCAAGCATAAGCTTAACGTGAACCCGACCTACAAACCCATCAAGCAAAAACGGAGAAGTTTTGCCCCAGAACGCCAAAAGGCAATTAATGAGGAGGTCAACAAACTTCTCCACACTAGAGCAATCTACCCTACCTGGTTAGCAATGTGGTCCTAGTCAAGAAGTCGAACGACAAATGACACCTCTGCATCGACTTCACTAACGTAAATCGCACATGCCCCAAGGACAGTTTCCCGTTACCTCGGATTGATTTGATTGTGGACGCCACGACATGAGCTCCTCAGCTTCATGGACGTCTTCTAAGGATATAACCAAATCAGGATGGACCCTAGTGATTAGGAGAAGACATCATTTATGACTGAGTAGGGGACATACTGCTACCAGGTCATGCCATTCGGGCTGAAGAACGCTGGAGCCACGTGCCAGGATTTAGTAAACCGAATGTTCTAAAAGCAGATCGGGATGTCAATGGAGGTATACATCGATGACATGCTTGTAATGTCATTAAAATCTGAGCTCCACATCGAGCACCTTGAGGAATCTTTTCAAATCCTCAAAAAATACTAGATGAAGCTCAATCCATCCAAATGCGCCTTTGGGGTCTCAATTGAAAAATTCCTAGGTTTCATAGTTAATAACAGAGGAATCAAGGCAAACCCAGAAAAGGTTAAGGCGGTAATAGACATGCGATTTTCCTCTAATACCAAAGAAGTCCAACGTCTAGCAAGGATAATTGCAGCCTTAAGTTGCTTTATATCCAGGTCAAGCGACAAGTGCCAGCCCTTTTTTCAGGTCTTGAAGAAAGCTTTCAAATGGGAGGCACAATGCGAAGAGGCATTCAAAGCCCTCAAAGATTACCTTAGTAGGCCTCCGATTCTAGTAAGCCCGAGGGAAGGAGAAGTGCTAACCCTATATCTTGCTGTTTCAGACTTCTCAACCAGTGCAGCGCTCGTCAGAGAGCAAGACAGAGCTATGCAGCTAGTCTACTACTGCAGTAGAGCTCTAAGGGGGACAGAGGAAAGATATCCAAAAATGGAGAAACTAATCCTGGCTCTAGTCACAGCAACAAGAAAGCTAAGACCTTACTTTCAAGCTCACACCATTGAAGTCCCTACAGACCAGCCAATGAAATAGATGCTACACAAACCAGAGTCCTCAGGAAGGCTAATAAAATGGGTGATAGAGTTCAGCGAATTTGACATCAGGTACAAACCCAGAATCGCAGTCAAAGGGCAAGTGCTAGCAGACTTCATTGCAGAGTTCACCACAGCCCTATAAGCTTCCACGGAGGCAGCCCAGCTAATACTTGACCTCCCCACGTGAAAGCTTTCGGTAGACGGAGCAGCCAATGCCCAGGGTCGTGGTGCAGGGTTGATCTTGACCTCCCCTGATGGGATAGACATCAATTACGCCCTCAGATTCGGATTCAAAGCTTCAAACGATGCAGAATACGAGGCCGTCATCGTTGGACTCAATTTGGCGCACTCAATGAAGGCAGAGCAGCTCGTAATCTACAGCGACTCTCAGCTCGTAGTAAACCAGATTAAAGAGACCTATGTGGCTAGGGGAGAGAGGATGATCATATACCTAAAAAAGGTACAGGAGCTGATGAAAAAGTTTGTACAAGTCGAAATCAAGCATGTCCCCAGAGCTGAGAACTCTCGAGTAGACGCTTTAGCGAGGCTTGCCACGGCTTCCCAGGAAAGCTTGGATAGATTAATCTCAGTTGAACACCTAGCTAAGCCATCTGTGAGCTACAGAGACGAATAAGTGTTCCCTGTATTGGCCCAACCGAGCTGGATGGACCTAATCAGAGAATACCTTCAGAATGAAACCTTGTCGGCAGATCCCAAGGAAGACATGAAGCTAAGAGCCAGATCATCTAGATTCACGATCCTACAAGGAAACCTGTATAAGCGAGGCTTCTCGGCGCCTCTCCTGAAATGCGTAGAGGACGAAAATGCTGACTACATCCTAAGGGAAATCCACGAAGGCATTTACGACAATCATATCGAAGCTCGAGCTCTAGTAGGTAAAACACTAAGGCAAGGATAATTTTGGCACACTCTGCTCAAAGACGCCGCAGATCTAGTTAGAAGATGTAAGACCTGTCAGCTACACGCCAACGTCCCACATTGTCCACCAGAGCTCCTCACCTAGGTGGTGAGCCCATGGCCCTTCCAACAATGGGGACTAGACATACTCGAACCTTTTTCCACTAGCACAAGACAATGCAAGTTCGCCATTATTGGGGTCGATTATTTCACTAAATGGGCAGAAATGGAGCCCTTGGCGACAATTACAGAGCAAAAAATTCAAAACTTTACCTAGAAGTCCATAATTTGCAGGTTCGAAGTACCTAGGGCAATCGTCTCAGACAATGGGAAGAAGTTTGACAATCCCAAGTTCAAAAAGTTTTGCGCCGAGCTGGGTATAAAGAATTACTTCTCTACCCCAGCTCATCCCCAATCAAATGGGCAAGCATAAGTAACTATTCGAACCCTAAAGGCGGCTCTAAAGACCAAACTGGAAGCCCTGAAAGAGCGATGGGTGGAGCACGTCCCAGAGGTGTTATGGACTTGTAGAACTACACCTAGGTTGGCGACTCAAGAAACGTTGTTCACTTTAGCATTCGAAACCGAGGCAGTGACTCATGTAGAGGTTGACATTCCATCCCCAAGAGCAGAACTCTCAGAACCCGAACACAATGATGAGTCACTTCTACTCAACCTCGACCTTTTGGATGAAAAGAGGGACAAGGCCTTGCAATGCATTATAAGTTACCAAAGGAAAACAACCAGACACTACAACAAGAGGGTCAAGCACAGAAGCTTCAAAGTAGGAGATCTTGTACTTAAAAAGCTCCTTTCTGCAAGAAGGGATCCTACTCATGGCAAGCTAGGACCCAATTGGAAGGCCCTTACATCATTTCAAAGATAGTCAGACCTTGGAACTACGAGTTACAAACTGAGGAAGGAAAGATTTTGCCTCACTCTTGGAACGCAGAACACTTAAAGAAATTTTTTCAGTAAACCCTTGTAAAAAGGCCATCATCAATAAAATAACAAGTTACAGCTCAGTCAATATTTCATTGATATAAGATGAGTTCTCCAACTCATAAAAAAACGATGAGCTCTTCAGCTCATAAATATAAGATAAGTTCTTCAACTCATAAACAATCGATGAGCTCTTCAGCTCAGAAAAATATGATGAGCTCTTCAGCTCATAAATATAAGATGAGTTCTTCAACTCATAAATAATCGATGAGCTCTTCAGCTTATAAAAACACGATGAGCTCTTCAGCTCATAAATATAAGATGAGTTCTTCAACTCATAAACAATCGATGAGTTCATCAGCTCATAAAAACCCGATGTTCACCAACTCATAAATGAACGATGAGTTCTTCAACTCATAAACAGTCGATGAGATCTTCAGCTTATAAAAACCCGATGAACTCTTCAACTCATAAATATAAGATGAGTTCTCCAAAACAATCAATGAGCTCTTTGACTCATGAAAACACGGTGGGCTTTTCAGCTCATAAAAACCAGATGAGCTCTTCATAAATCATCAGCTCATCAGTTCATAAATATAGGATCAGCTCTTTATATCAACTGGGTTTCTCAGCCCAGATACGACGACTATCAGAAATAAAGTAATAAGCAAGGCATCCCACATAAAAAAAGTGATTTTTATTCATAAGTACGACGGATTACAAGGAAAAGAAAAGAAAAGAAAAAGCTCTAAGCCCCTCCGAGCCTTCTCTTCAGCTCAGATATTTTCTACTCCAGGCGAGCATTCACAACCTGCAGACGTGTATTCTCATCCTTCAGCTCATCACGCTCCCTCTCCATCTTTGTAAGTTTCTCTAAAAGTTTCAGCTCAGCAGTAGAAAACAAAGCACCATCAAAAGAAGAACTAGATGACTGAGGTGAGAGCTGCTCCTCCTGCGTTTCCTCGAAGAAGTGGGAACACCCTTATCCTCATCCGACTCAGTAGGAGAGGAATCTACATCAAGAACAGGAGAAAGAGGGTGTAAGATCGCGTCCAGAGCCGCGACAAAAGCTCCAAACCGAAAAAGGTTTTGGGGAGTGACTTGCGATGAGAAGGAGACAGCCTCAACATGAACCACTTGGTTGACCCTCACCAGCTCAGTCGAGGTCAGACTGGGGGCACCTGTACTGTGAAAGCACAATAAGAACCATAATGTCCACAAATTATAAAAGGGCAGATCCTGAACCTCTACCTCTATTAGAGAAACACCCCCAAGAACGAAGGACGCGGGAACGTGCGGATCGCTGCTCAATAGACCTCCAAGAGTCCCCAGATGCAAAGAAAAAGAGTTGAGCCCACCCTTCAGGAGAGTTAGGAACATCGAGGATCAATGGAGGATCGAAGAGGCGCCTCCATATGAAGCGATTGAAGCAGGGGGCGTGTCGTAATCAAGTTCATAAAAATAGAGAAACTCGGCAACAGTAGGAAACTCACTATTACCTTGTAGACGCTAAAAAATAAAGAAGCTTATCATGGCACCCTATCCTTCAGGAGAAAGACGAGAGGGGCACAACCCAAAGAAGACCCGAATCCACCCTATAGCAAGATGGAAGACTCATCTTGAAAGCACCTTCAAAAAAGCAAATTTCTTGTCGAGGGAGAAAGTTGCAGGGCTCATCGTGGGTTGGGACTCAAAGAGATAAGCCAGGAGGTAGAAGGTACCGCCTCCTAACTTCTTCTAACTCCGAGGTTGTAATCACAGAGGGAAGAAGAAAAGTAGAGTACCACGCCATGTCAATCATGGCTTGGGCTCGTTGTTTGAACAAATGAGTAAGAGAATGAGCCATGTAAGCCAGAAAGAAAGCAGAAGACGAAAGAAGTTTCAGGGAAAAATTTTTTGGGGACGTGAAGAAGAAATCCCAAGTTTTGTGAAGGCAATAAGAAATCCCAAATTTTATGGAAACAATAGGGAATCCCGAGTTTTAAGGGAGCAAGAAACGCGCGAAGGCGAAGAGGCGGCCTTGCACGTTTCCATAAACATGGCAGTGGCATTTTAAGAAAGTAGGTGGGCACGAATAATAATCTGTTTATCGTTTTTCGCGCTAAAGAAACAAAACGACCAAATATGAGCCCATGAAAAGTAGAGTTCACGCACAAATAGCCCGACAGAGAGTGAGTTCTTCAGCTCAGTGAAAGAGGAGCTCTTTAGCTCGTCAGGATGAACTCTCCATGTTGAGCTCTCCAGCTCATAACTAGGAGATGTGTTCTTAGGTTCAAGAGCTCTTCAGCTCATGGAGCTCCTCAGCTCAAAAGGTCCCTTCACATCGTAGAAACAAGACCAGAACATCAGCCCAAACCAAGTCTAGGCTCCCGACCAGGGTAATCTGACTTCATACTTGCAAAATCTACTTCCATAAGAACTAAGTTCTCCTTGAAGCAAGGGGCAAAGAGGAGTAGGCAAAACGAAAGACTACAATAGTCAAAAATATTGCAGTCGAAAAGCAAAAACACAAATGTGCTGGGCAAAAACATCTTTTATTTCTCAAAAAGAGCTGGTTACAAAGTCTTTTTATAAAAAGAAAACAAAATACAGGGGAATCCTAAGCCCCTGCAGTCGGATCAGTGATGGGCTCAGGTAGCTCAGGGAGATCAGGAGCAGCAGTTGGAACAGAGTCATCTAGAGCCACAGGCAGCTCAAGAAGCTCAGTATGCTCAGGAGCAGCAGCTGAAGTAAGATCAGGAGGAGCCACATAAGTTGCTGGAGTAGGATTAGAAAGAGCCACCGAAGCAGGAACATCGGCTGGGGGAACAACACCTCGGCACCTACTGATGCAAGCTCAGAAACTTGAACTTCAGGCACTACAGCCCCACCCGCCTCTAAATTCGCAGGATCTGAGACCTCTGCCTCCTTCTCGACACCTGAATTCTCTTTCTCCTTATCCAAAGGAAGTTCGAATTCAAAGTCCAGGTCTGGATATGCCTCCACAGCTTGACTTGGAAAAGCAAGGTACCCAGTGACCCAGTTGGTAGCAGTTTCGCCCTTAAGCTCAGTAATCAGAGCATCCTTCTCCCGGGCTGTCGCCTTCTCAACCTCGAACTCCTTTAGCAGAGTAGCATTGACCTCGGCCAACATGTTATACTCTTGTTTCATGGTCTCATAGGATTCAAAGGCCTCAAAGGCATCCTTGCGAGCCTAAAACAGGCTGTATATTTTCACTTTGAGCTCTTCCTTTGCTTTCTTAGCCTTCGCCTCTAGGCCCTTATTAGCTGAGGTCAGCTCCTCAACCTGAGCCTTCAGATCGCACGTTTGGGCCTTGAGATCATCATTGGTGAAGGCCAGCTCAGCAATCTTGAGCTCAACGCCTTCGAAGACTTCTGAGCTTGCTCAACCGAGCTCTCCAGAGTTCAGACCCTCTTCACCAGAGCACTTAGATGGCAAGCTAAATATGTGCAGGGAAAAGTCAAAGTCAACAAAAATTACCTTAGATCGAAGCAAAAAAAAAATTAAAAAAAAAAAAATCAAGACTTACCGAGGTTGTTGCATACAAAGCCGTAGTAGCAGATGTATGCAAAGGTATCATCGAGGCATCCACAATGTTAGATTCGGGAATAACTAAGGCAATGACCTGAGCATCAAGGCCTACATCTCCAATGAGTGAACCCTTGCCCTTCTCAACCTTTGCCGGTAAACCCTCCACTCGCAAACGAGGACTCTTCTCGACAAATCGGGAAGAGGAAGACCCTCGCAAGAGAGGAGCTACGGAATCCAGAGCTCCAGCGACTTCCACTGAAGAAGGGGAAGAGGAGGTCCCCGCGCCACCAGTGGACCCCTCAACGAGAGGAGGAGAGACCCCTTGGGAAAAAGAGGTCAGAATTGCCCTCTGTGAAATCGTCGGGGGCGGAAGGATCTCTTGAGGAGGAAGAGAAGGTGGAGGAGATGGTGGAGGCACCTCTGTCCTCTTCACCTTTGAAGGAGGTTTAGACCTAGATCCTGCTCCAACCTTGCGCTTAGCTCTGTCCTTCATCTCGGCAATCTTAGCTTTTACAGCCTCGGCATTTGGAGCCATTGAGCTGGAACCTGGAAAGCCAGAATGTACAGGTCAGCAAGAGGGCAAAAAGAAACGTGAAGGAAGCCCAAAATTGAGTCCTACCTACAAGTCCTTCTGCACCAGCTACGAAAATAGGAATGGGGGTCTCAACCCTCACCTCGAGGGGACTGAACCCAAATATATTAAGCACCTTAGGCTTGATAAACTTGGAGTATCTCTCCGGCTCGCAATTCTCCAAGCCTAGTAGGATGGTCTCGTCCTCAGCACTAAGCTCGGGTCAAAAACCTGAAAAGAACAAGCGGAACAAAGTCAACAGAACGAAGCGCTGAGGCTGATCCAAGCCTACTCAGGTAGGGCTTACCCAGATTATCAGGGGTAGACCAAGCCCAAGGAACAGGGAGGGTATCAGCTGCATATTTTGGATCGTACTCCCATTCTCTCCCAGATACGAAGAAAAAGAGCTTCTTCCAACCCTTGTGGGAGCTCGGGAGGTCAGTAATAAAAACACGGGACTTCACCCGCTTAGCTATATACAAAAAACTGTTAGAGGGGGGTGACCTTGACGTTGAAGAAATTCATGAACAATGACACTGTCAGGGTACCAAGATTATTCTTCTTAAAGTAAACAAGAAGGCCCAACAAAACACCCAAAAAATTGGGAGAAAGTTGAGCAGGACAAACGTTGAAGTGCTGGAGAACGCTCTCAAGAAAAGGATGCATGGGAAAATGAAGGCCATTCTCTAGAGAAGCCACAAAGAAACAGAATTTTTCAGGTATCTCAGAGTCATACCGAATATCCACGTGAGGGCACCAATACCGCATACCCCGAGGAAAACCAAACCTGGCTGATAAGACTTTCATGAAAGGGAAAACGAGGTCTGAAACTCTGGGGGGGGGGACCTCTGCCTCCTCAGCACTGCCAGAAACCCCAACATCACTCACTTTAGTTTTCCCTTTCCTAGACTTCTTGGACCTCGGCGCAGGAGAAAATGATAAAGGAGGGTCCTCGGCCTTTTTCCCAGCATCAATAAGATCGACGCCAGAAAAATTATCTATCTCGTCACCTACATCACCTAAATCGACGTCCTCCTTTTTAGAAGACCTCTCGCCCATGGCAAGGGGAACAGATGAAGCAGTAGCTTCAGAGGAACCAGACATGCAAGGTTGGAGAAAGGGAAATAAAAAGAGGAATAAGGAAAAGGAATGTTAGCAAAAAAAAACCCTGAGAGTCAAAGGGTCAAGACACCGACGACCAAAAAGGAAGATTCTAGCGGTTGAATAAGGATCCACAAAAAGGGGAAGAGAGGACAAAGAATAACCTTGACTCCTAAAGTAACAAAAATGAAAGGACAAAAAATGTAACAACCACCTCGGATTCAAGGGATCCAAAATAAAGAGATAAACAGAGCAAAGGAGCGTATCCAACCAAGAACGAGCGACAACCCAAATCCCAGAGCGAATTCAGGGAGATGACAAAGCAAGCCTCGCAGAATCTTCGAGCCGAATTGGGGGTTTTTCAAGAAAATCCCTAGATCTCTAGTAAATTGGGGAAGATAAAATCGCAAGGGAAGAAGAGAGAAAGCGGAGTCTGTAGAGAGAACTCGAAAGGCAAAGAAAAGTGATTTTTTGTCTGTATGAACATTTAAAGCCACGTGTACGTGGACCCTCGAAATACAGGACGTGCACGAGTAACAAGGAAAGAATGATTACATGTTCGCCATAACCGGCAGAATAGAGTCCCATCGTACGCAAATCGAGGTCGACCCACGGCGACCTCACTTAGCCCAACCACAGCTCAGTCCCTGCTCAAACAAACCATTTTGACCAAGGACTGGGGGGTAACTGATGATGCCTAGAAAATCCCAAGGCTGAGCTCGGTTATTCAGATCAGGTCGGGAGCCCAGTGATATAAAAACCTCGAGTTCCCTTAATCCTCACCTCAGAGGAAGCGGAGTGGAAGACAGTTGGCAACCACCAAGCTTCTCCTTAATGGAAATAAGCACCAATCCAGGCACCATATTCACAACTCCCCCATCACTCCGCATAACCACTGCACAAATCAAGCAAAACGTTATATAAGGGAGGAGAAGATCTCGCCTCAAATTGAGCTAAGCCCAAAATTTGCTATAAATACTGTACAAAGCCCTCGCTAGGGGGCAAGAAAAATGAGAGCTTTATTGAACTACTGTATAACTTCCCTTTTGATCAATATATTCCTCAAGAGCAAGAGACTTCATTGAAGAGTGGATTAGCCGTGCTCCCGAGCTGGTGAACCACTATAATTCTTCTGTGTAATTGACCCAATTCCCCTAAATTCTTGTTCCCAAGAGCCTTGAAGCTCATAATAAATCCTCCGGTGCACCTTACATTCTCCATTTTGCTCAATTGCGTTATACACATCATCATGGTCCATGGTTAATCCAAAAGCTATAGTGAATTAGGTCTTTTAATCATATCATGTCAAATGTTGTCAAAAGAAGGTTTTGCAATACGATAGGCAATGATTTTGTTGTAGACTCTTTAACTAGGTAGGTAAAAAAAATTGTTAAAAAGTGTATTATTGATTAAATATACGACTAGGTTGATACGTATTCAAAATTATTTTTTGTTCATCTTTAATTTTTTCCCAAATCTTTATTTTATTTTTTATCACATATATTACTTTGTTGGATATATTTTTGTGCATCAAGAATCTGAATTGATAAATTATATATTTAATTGACATTGTCGGTTACATTAGATTTGGCCCCCCCATAAAGAAATTTCTGGCTCCACCCCTGATTATAGAGTCTTTGATGACCTACCATTCGTTCTCGGTTAAGACATGCAGGGCCTTTAATGGAACCAGAATGTACTTACTTGTGTCTCTCTATTTTATCCAATTCTTCTTGCATAGCGACCAATTCCAACAACTCCAATTCATCATCAGAGTCAAAATTGATTACATTGTTCCAAATCTCGTCCGCCGTGTCGAAAGAAGAATTAGAAATGTGCAATAACATGTTGAGAGTATTCAAAAGTATTGAGAACTTGGGATGTATTAATTTAGAAAAGAATTAGTTATATATAAGAAATCTTCCAACAACTAGTTTTATCCAACAGAGGCTAGTTTTATGCAACGACTAGTTTTACCCAACATCTATAAACTAAAATACATATTTTATTTATTTAAAAAATAAAATTCGAGTATAATACAAACTTAAACAACTACTAACAGAGTAAAATTCAAGTTCTTACACCATCGCATATTAGTACAATACCCATTTACTTGTAAGGCTTCTAATTAAAGTAATTGTGTGCTTTATTTTCTAAAGTTTCTTCTAATTTAGGCGTGTTTTCTTGCACTGAACCTCTTCCGCTGCAAAGTCACCCCTCTATGCTCTCTCTCTCTCTCTCTCTCTCTCTCTCTCTCTCTCTCTCTCGATGCGTATCTACAGTTAGTTGTTAATCAATTTATTAATAGGTACATTTTCTTCAACGTGTTAATCATCTGTTATTCATCAGAATTACTCAACCACATGTACGAGTGCAAGGTTTTGGCATTGTTCTGCAATCTTATTTGTTTTTTACAATATAATTGCAATCAGTTGACAATTGCAACTAAAGTTGTGCCCATTATTGATTTTCAAAAATTATCATAGATTTCATTAAGCATTCATTATAAGCACTCTGAGTGTGTTGTGTGAAGAGTTTGATTATTTGTTGGCTATCAAGTCATTGGTGTTTATTTTTACTAATTAGACTCATATCACAAATTTTATTGATTTTGAGGTAGTAGTTTGTTCTAGGTTTTATGGTTTTTTGATCTGGGTTTTAATATATCACAACTCTTTCTTTAATGTGTTTTGGAATGTTAATGCATGCTATGCTTTTCCCATAATGTGTACATTTTAGTTCCGACAATGACCTCTACCTGTTTGGATTTTGGTTTTGATTTTTTCTAGTTTTTATATGAATTGCTTATGAAGATTTTGGACTTCTTGATTTTTAATGCATTTTAGTTTGTTAATCTAGCATATGGCATGCCAAGGTGAATACATTTTAGCTATTATCAACTATCCGCCTTGTGATGAAAGAATCGGCTCAACATTTCATTACTATAGGAGGTTGTTTATATAGAGACACAATTTGAAAATAGTTATAAGTTATTGATTTATTGGGATGTGTTACGGTTATAAGAATATAGTAGTTCTTATGTTATAATGTTTTCCCAAATTCATGACCAAATGTCGATTGAAGCTGGATAGAACTAACGAGATCACATATACTCTCCTTCTGATTAATTATTAATCTACAACAACATGACAATGGAGGAATTGTTGACATTTGACTTTGTACTTGTCTGGTTATGCTTTCACCATTTATGTAGATGATTGAATTTTTAACTGCATCTTGATTTTGCTTGATAAGAATATGCTCGTGTTGATAGAGTTATATACTAAAAGCTTACTTTTTGTAGTAAAACTCGTTTTATTAATTAATATGATTTTTTTCTTTCCATTTTATTGAGAATCTATGTAGGCAAAATGTTTGTATTAGATTTGATATATGGTATGCATGTGTGTCTTATATTTTACATTATAGATAATCTGGTGTGTAGAGTTCGGCTTATGCAAAGAAGATCGGATTATCGGATCCTTGTATAATATGAATACATGTTTACAATCCTAGATAGAATTGGACACACCATAAATATGATTATAGTGTAATATTCTGGTATAGTCTGTCTTGACTGTAGTAGACTGTTTGGTGTCTCGGATTGTTGCGCTAGTACACTTTGTGTATTGAACAGACCCATGTTGAGGTTATTATCTTTTATTGATTTAATAAGATAATAAATACCTCATGATTATTATGATTGTTTATACTCTTAATCCCGAGATATTTAATTGCCACATACATATAATGATTGTCACTTTAATTCATCAAAGAGTGAGATTCATATTGAGTTAATAAGCTCGGTGAATTGGGAGACGATGTTATTTGTATGGTGAAAATTAATTATTAAAGAAAACCACGTTCTGGTATTTAAATGAGTTGATGATGTCTTCTTGAGGAAGCACATAAGTTTTGTCCATGTCAAACCCTGCAGGTGAATTTAATTATCCGACATGACAAATAAGTTGAGTGGTAAGGTCTCAACGAATAAAAGAAGTCAATTAAATATAATTATCAGTAATTTATTTAATTGATGTACATTTGTAATTTTAAACGTGGAAAAATTATTAAGCATATAATAATAAGGAGCTCGAAATATAATTTTGAGATAAGGCTCAGGAGATCAATAATAAGTTTTTAGTGACTAACTTATTATCAATGGACTATAGGATGTTTGTTATGGGTTGAACATAGGAATCCTAGACCCATTGGAAGCTTGACCCTTATTTCTCCTTAGGGTTTCTGTCGTAGCCTAAATATAAACGTCTAGGCTCTCTAAATCAACATCACTTTGATCATTCACGTTTTTTTAGGGAGGCTGAGAAAGAGAGCAGAAATTCAGGGGTTTTTGCAGCCCACACTGCATCCAGATTTTGACGTTGGGAGATATACGACAGAAGGCCGTGAGGTTCGTCGAGCTATTTTTCACGTTTGTTGTTAGATTCTGTGTTCGTGCTGAGACAAGATCAATTCAGAGCGATCTCGAAGGTAAACCCTAGTTCCGCTTTGTAGGATTTTAACGATTTTTTTTTTGTATTCGATACATATGCATTATCAATGATTTTTGGGATTTCCGTTCCAACAAGTGGTATCAGAGTCATCGTTGATACTGGGTATAGATCGAATATTGCCATGTTGTCCAAGTAAAATGAATAGATATATATCATGAATGATGGGTAGAACGTAGAACTGTACTAATATCTATTTTGCAGCATTCTTGTCCCGCTATTATGGTCACATAATTTTATTATCGTTTTATGTGATTAGATCCCACGATAGTTTATTCGTGGTTAATATTATTGCAAATAATTTATATGATAGTTTATTCGTATTTTTCTATAATAATTATAGTGGTATGTGAACTCCCTCGTGGAGGCATAGGGTCATGTATGATGTTCTATGTTATAAGGTTACTGTGGAAGATAACTGTTTTAGAAACAGTTTTCGCGATAGAAACCCTAGTTCGCGAAGCTGTTTTTAAAACAGTTTTCATAACAGAACCCTAGTTTGCGATTTCGAAAATCGTTTAGGTCGATCATTGAAATCAGTCGAAGCACAGCATGGACGTAGCTGGATTCATCTTAGATTGCTGGAGAGTCCTTGTTGGATTGAAACTGAAGACATGACCATAATAGCTGGGAGTCCTTATTTTATTGAGTCTCGTTATTTATTTTGATCTCTGTGTTTTATTCATATTCTGATTATGTAGGTAGTTAACTTGTACAACAGCACCCTGATATATGGACAACATGGATAATTGAACTTAGATTTTTGGTCATGGATTTATATTTAATTATATTTATTTAAAATAAGGAGGTTCAAAATATGTGTGTAATTAGAAAATAAAATAAAATCCTCTAATTTAAAAAAAAAATATTAGTGAGGATTTGAAATTTTAGTTATTATACATACTACATATAAAGATGGGGTGACTTAGATATCTTTATAAGAATGACAAACATCCTTATATTTTAAGTCAATACAAATTGGATATGTTTTGAAAACCCTCACAAAGTATTAAATAACTAAGTGGGAGAGGGAATTTATTTTGTATAAATCCCACGGTCTCCATTACTGGTTTGTAGGTGATGTAATTAATTTTCTGTGTCGGCCTAAATGCCTTCCTCTCTATCAGATGAAGTTAATTATAGAATCACTGGTACAAACTTCCTATAAGGATAATTTTGGGTAATTGCTAGTATGAGCTCACTTTTCCATCTGAAGGGGTTTCATTACAAAACTATTGACACAAAATTAAGTAATGGTATATACTTAGCTATAAATAATAGTATCCTCTATATTTGAGTCACTTCTGTTATTTATAGGACTTAAAGTTAAGCCAGCTATTTAATTTTACTTGTCATGGTATAGTGACTAGATATTAAAATTAATAGACAATGACATGTCTGGACAAATGATGGATAATATACGTCTTTCCCTATCGAGACATGTTATTCGCAGTGTTTCAGGCTGCTGGTGAATTCATTTAGATATTGGTAGAAGGAACCAAATTTAAATTTGAATTCGATGTTTTATTTTGCTCATTATAATTTTTAATTATGTGATTGTCAGGTTTTTTAAAATGAGTGGTTCATTCAATCATCTTTCTATTATACTTAAAGAACACAAACTAGATGGATCAAAATATATAGACTGGAAAAGAAACTTGGATATTGTGTTGACTGTTGAGGAGTACAAATTTGTGCTCATTGATCCATGTCCAATTGAACCTGATGATAGGGCAACCGAAGAGGAAGTCCTGACTTATTGGAGGTGGACAAAGGTTGATGAGATGGCATGGTGTTATATTTTGGCATCTATGTCAAGTGTGCTGCAACATCAGCATGAGTTTATAATCACCGCCTATGACATGATTTTTAGTCTCAAAGATATGTTTGGGGATCAAAATCATGCTGCTAGGTAAGTAGCGATGAGGGATCTGATGAACACAAAAATGGCTAAAAGGAACACAGATAAGTTAGAATCAAGAACAAAAGTTTGCTTGTTTATAAGGTATCCAAGAGGAACAAAAGGTGGTCTTTTCTACAGTCCTAAGGATCAGAAGGTCATTGTTAGCACCAATGCCCCGATTCTTAGAGGAAGACTATGTGATGAATCATAAGCCTAAAAGTAGAATTGTTCTCGAGGATTTAAGAGGAGATAGATCATAGAATACTTCTTCAATACCAACTATACAAGGGGAGACATCACATGAAAGAGTAGATGATATCCCATTGTCTCGTCGTAGTGGAAGGAATATCGATACTCGTGCAGAACCTGCACAAGGTGTTACTAATGATACACATATACATGAAGTGCCTCGTCATAGTGGGAGGGTTGTTTGTCAACCCGAACGGTATATGTTCTTGGAAGTGTTTTTTGACAGGATTCTTTTAGAAACAAAGTGTTGATCCCTAGACTTACAACGGAGCATTCCAAGATAAAGATGCTGAACTTTGGCAAAAGGCTATGATATCTGAGATGGAGTCCATGTACTCCAATCAAGTTTGGGAACTTGTAGAACTACACGATGGGATAAAACCCATTGGATGCAAATAGGTCTATAAGAGGAAGAGAGGATCAGATGGTAAGGTGAAAAAGTTTAAGGCAAGGCTTGTTGCGAAAGGGTTTTCTCAAAAAGAGGGAATCGATTATGAGGAGACTTTTTCGCTAGTAACTATGCTAAAGTCGATTCGGATTCTCTTATCCATTGCAGCTCATCTCGATTATGAGATTTGGCAAATAGACGTCAAGACAACATTCCTTAACGGGAATCTTGACGAGTGTATCTATATGGTACAACCAGATGGATTCGTAGCAAAGGGGCAAAAGCATCTAGTGTGCAAGTTTAAGAGATTCATTTATGAACTTAAGCAGAACTCTAGATTTTAAAACATTCGTTTTGATCAGACTATTAAATCTTATGGTTTTGATCAATGCCCAGATGAGTCCTGTGTGTATAAAAGGCAAGACGGAAATGCAGTGGTGTTCCTAGTACTTTACGTGGATGATATTTTGCTCATTGGAAATGATGTGGGGATGTTATCTTTTGTTAGGGTATGGTTATCCAATCAGTTCAATATGAAGGGTCTGGGAGAGGCTACCAACATCTTTGGGACCAAGCTTATGCGAAATCACAAAGATAGGATGATAGACTTATCTCAAACTACCTATATCGATACCATTCTAGCCCGTTTTAGCATGAAAAATTCCAAGAAGGGATTTTTTTTCTTTCATACATGGAGTTTCTTTGTTAAAGGAGCACTGTCCTAAGACACTTGAAAAGACAAAGAGCATGAAGGCAATTCATTATGCTTCGGCAGTGGGAAGTCTCATGTATGCTATGCTTTGCACGAGACCTGACATCTATTTTTTCGTTGACATGGTTAGTAGATATCAGTCTAACCTTGGGCAAGAACATTGGACTACGTTAAAGCATATTCTCAAGTACCTGAAAAGACAAGAGATTATATGTTAGTTTACCATGCAGATAGTCTAGTACCCATCAGGTACACAAACTCTGATTTTCAGTCAGATAGGGATTCTAGAAAGTCTACTTCAGGATATGTGTTTACTCTAGGAGGTGGAGCTATAAGTTGGAGGAGTATCAAACAATCATGTAAAGCTGATTCCACCATGGAGGTCGAGCACGTGGCGGCTTCTGAGGCAGCCAAAGATGCAGTTTAGTTTAGAGAATTCCTATTGGATTTAGAAGTGGTACCTTAGATAAAATTGACTATTACACTTTACTGTGACAATAGCGGAGCGGTTGTTGACTCGAAGGAGCCACGAACCCATAAGAAGGGGAAACACATTGAGCGCAAATATCACCTTATACAAGATATCGTAGGAAGAGGTGATGTAGTGGAGACCAAGATTGCATCAGCAAACAACCTGACATACCCCTTCACAAAGAGCTTACCAGAAAAGACTTTTGATAGTCATGTGGAGGGAATGTGAGTTAGATATATGACAACATGGCTTTGAGTATAAGTGGAAGAATTGATAGAGTTATATACTAAAAGCTTACTTTTTGTAGTGAAACCCATTTTATTAATTAATAGAAGTTTCTTCGTTCCATTTTATTGAGAATCTATGTGGGCAAAATGTTTGCATTATATTTGATATATGGTATGCATATGTGTCTTATATTTTACATTGTAGATAATCTGGTGTGTAGAGTTCGACTTATGCATAGAAGACCAGATTATCGGATCCTTGTATAATATGAATATATGTTCACAATCTTAGATAGAATTGTACACACCATCAGTATGATTGTAGTGTAATATTCTGGCATAGTTTGTCTTGACTGTAGGAGACTGTTTGATGTCTCGGATTATGCACCATAAAATTACGTTTTTTTGTGTGTCATCTATGTTATATTTGTTAGCTATTTTTTTTCCGAATCGCAACTGAGTACAAGATGTTTACAGTTATTGGGAGAAAATCCAACTTATGATCAATATTTGAACATAAGGTGTTGGTATGCACATTAGTTTCCCATTATAATTTTTGCTTATGGTGTTGAGGGTGATAAGGAACGTGGTGGCAAACATTATAAAATACCTAAACATAGTCAATAAGAATATAGAAGGCATAATTTAATCAACAAAGGATTTTAGACTTTCAGTTGTGGGCATGGTGGTGGTGGAAGGGGTTTTGATTGAGGCGGCTGTGGGCATAGAGGAGGTACACATGGTTGGTCAAGAGGGTAGTTGGACCATATTGTTTTGCCCAAGCGAGATTTTGGAAATCGGTACCGTTTGAGATGAACTTTTACATTGAGTGACCTTCAGTGAGGGCAATGACTAAGCAAGATAGTGGCTATAAGATTAGGAATATTATTGTCTCGAGGTCATTGCCAAATTGGTTTTGTTGAGCTAATACCAATTCAAACTCAAGGTTGGCTGATGGCTTTAAAGGGTGTGGAAGTGGCATTGCGGAGGCCAATTCTGGAAAGTCTTAGGTGCATTTGCTGCCATGCTTTGGTTCCAGTCAGTTCCTCTAATTCATTTAGTGAAACTTATTATTTTTTATTTAAATTTGATAGTCATTTTTCTATTCTTTTACGTTAGTTTCCGAAGGGCACCACTTTGAATACCTTCTACTTCATCCTTTAGATTTTACCTCCTTAATTTTGTAGTTCAGCTTGTGATAGAGACAATGCTTTATATGAAAGATAATTTAAAATGATGTTTTCTTTCCTAATGAATTCATGAACATTATTAATGTAAGGCATGAATGGATTTTGGCACATACTCTGTCTATATAAGAGAACAATTTAATAGGCTTGTAAGACTATATGTAAATGCTAATGCATAAAATGTCATCGTTGTTTAAAGATAAGAGGTAACATTTGTCCTTTGACCATATGGAATTCACACAAGGTACAAAATAAAAACAATTAAAACTCAAATTACAATTCGATATGATTCAAATATTAGCTAATTTTGAAAATTTTATTTATAATTGTTGGTATAATTGCAATAAAAATGAGAAGCAAAGTACAAAATAACAAATTTAATACAAAATCAATTCAGGCTGAGGCGCGGGTATCTTGCTCTCTTTAAGGAGATTCAAGCCCTCTACGGATGGCAAAGCGCAAAATCCTATGCAGTAGACCTTCACATATGACTAGTCCCCTCCAGGATACAATAGCCCGACAGCTTCGTCGTATGACTTTAACCAACTCTGCATAAGTGGTTAAGTTCAAAGCTCCACAATAAAAGCACCCTTCTTTGGCCTAAACTGTAAAGTGTGTGTAGTATGTTATGAAGTGTTATAATGTGTTGTATGATGTTACATAAGTGTTCAAATGCTCAACTTAGAAGTCCTATTTATAAGCTCTTAGAACCTTCTAGAGGTCATGTATATAACTCATTCATGCATACATAATATATATGTATCTAACTTATACATGTATCTAATAAATAGAATTCATGTAGTAAATAATATTTGTGTACATGTATGTAGTTAATATGATATATGTATATATACAATACATTGTATATAAAGACTCATGTATGTACATTATACATTAGTACAATGAATTATATAGTATTACACACTATTATAATTAATTATATAAAATAAAATATATATACTATTAAAATATACCAACATTCCCCCACTCATTTTAATATTAAAAATGCATGAAGCAAGAGAGTTTATCAGACAAAGAGAGATCATTATGCATCATGAAGGTGTGTTTTACATTGAACCTTCACTTAGTGAAACAGTAACCTCTACTCCAGAGTCAGATGGTCTCAGACTTGAACTTTGACTGCTTAGGTGAAATAAAGAATTACTGCTCACACATAACATTCCAGGTGTTGACATAAGATTTAATAGCCAACACATTACGACCCTGTGTCCATCCCGATTTTTGTGAGTGTTTTTTAGAATCAGTTCAATTCTCATAGGAAGAGACCCCAATCCCACACTCATATAGGTGAAATCTATCAAGGGTACTCCTGTAATTCGGATACCTCACTCATAAGAGCTACAAATTTTCATTAACAGTTTTTTAACAACTCAACCTCCATACATTATAGGATAAATGCACTCACACCATAGGGATAGGTTCTCCAATCAATAAATGATCTAAAAGATAGTGCATTTCTTACAACCACCATATGCTTCGTTTTTCTCATTGAACCCAGTTCTCAGGATCTCTAGTCCCCGAGTTGGGTATCATCATATGTGGCTCTTGACTATATGGGTTTCAACTCTATCCCCCTCGATGTGCACCAAACCCTTTCTCTTCCCAAGGCCTTGTTAATGAATCTGCAAGATTATCAGAAGATTTAACATTCTCCACATTAATAATGTCACTACTCAAATATGATCTCACAATACTATGTTTTCTTCTGATAGGTCTGGATTTACCGTTATAATAACGGTTTCTTATTCTACCAAATGCGACAATACTATCACAATGAATTAATATAGTTGGGATTGGATTTTCCCAACAAGGGATCTAAATCAATAAATCCCTCAACCAATTTGCTTCTTCACTAGTTGAAGGTAAAGCAATAAGCTCAGCTTCCATTGTGGAATTATCAATAATGGTTTTTTTTTAGATTTCCAAAAAATAGCACCACCACCCAATATAAATATATAACCAGTGGTAGATAGAGAGTCACCTGACAAGGTATTCCAATCGGCATCACAATATCTGTAAACCCCCACATTCTTATCGTTATATAGTAACGTAATTATGTTTTTGAAATGCTAATATATGTAATGATGTATGCATGAACTATTTAGATTGTAAGAGTAGAAATAAAAATTTTAGTGGAGGTAATAGGGTATGTTGTAGAAAGTTGGAAGTATTTCGGAGTGAAATTGCATTTTAGAGATAGTTTGGGTAAGATGGATTTTTGACACTGCCCTAGTGTTTGGATTATAACTTTTTATTTTGATATCCATTTGATCTGAAATTTTTACAGTAGACTCTAGACTTCCAGGGCTACAAAAGAGTATTTCACGAAAATTTTCCAAATCAACCTCTAAACAAGCCAAAACTTCACTGGAAGTTTCAGCAGAAACTGGGATGACGTTCGAACATAAGTGAGTCCCAGTACTTTGGTGTCTGCAGAGCTCTGATGGAAATGAAAAAGTACTGGGAGCAACCAACGTTCGAACGCCAAAATGACGTTCGAACGTGAATCAATAATTTGCACTATTGACGTTCGAACACCAAATGACGTTCGAACGTGACTTACGAATCTGGGTTTCAGAATCGTGCACATGAGACATTTTTCTCACCCTATAAATACTTAAGGACACCTCTCTTTGCATCATTTCAACATTTCTAACCCTAGATAGTTTTAGAGAGGAAGAAAGAAGGGGAAAACACAAGATCAATGGAGGATTTACACATTGAAGAGAATAAAAACTTCAAGTTTTTTTCAAGAACACTAAGGAAGAAGAAGGTAGGGGTTTCTTCTCACTCTTGTTCATTGAGGCTAGGATTTATATATATGTATTTTTTTACTCTCAATCCTATATATATGCTATGAAATTATTATTTCTTGATGCATTTATAAATATTACCATGTTTTGAACAAAGCTATGGTTGGATAGCCATGAAATCTCTTTTTCTTGTCTCAAAACCCTAGTTTTCAAGAGAAATGGATTTTTCTCTTGATTTTTCCTTTGTTCTTGATTTCAAAACTCTAGTGCTTTGTATTGAACAATAAAATGGTATTTTTGATGATCTCTTGCATATTTTCTTAAATTGTTCTATCGGAATAATACATGTGAAATTTGGGAATTTTTAGATTTGCTTGTGATTTGAAGAAATTGGTTGGTGTTGTATCTCTTGTGGATGTTTGGATGACCATGGGTGACCGTTGACCGGGTATCGTAGAGTGGGTAGATGCGTTTCTTACTCCGTGTGGGTTTGAAGGTTCCCTACCACTCGTAGTGGCGTTGGTGCCTTGCGAGGACCAAACTACTATTCGCTCAGGTGGTATCGAGGCTAAGGGTTAGTATACTATTCCTGGGTTAGATTCGTCACTGCCAATGCGTTGGTATACGCCCTTCCTAAAGTTGGATATCCTTGCGAGGATTGGGTGTGTGTGTGGGCCAGGATATTCTCGATGTGTTTATTCATGCGATGTCATACATCACACCTGAGATACATATACATAATGTGGATACAGATACAAGTTGTGTTTTGAGATACATTGTGAGTTATTGTTTGTTGTTGGGAATTGGTTTATTTCTTCATTTAAATCATTGTTAATGCTTACACTTGAGATCGGATGAATTGTCACTGTTTTCTTTCAAAAGTTATATATGATATTTGTAAAATGAGACCGACTTGTTTTATATGTTTTCTGAACCTTGTTCAAGTTTGGGAGGATGTTGCTACAGAGCTTAGTGCTCACCCCCTACAAATAATATATTTTCAGATTATGGTTTAGAAGAAGAGCTCGGAGTTGACGAGCAGGTGCTTTGGGAAGCTCAAGTTGATGGACATGTAGATCCGGAGGGAACTGTCTAGGATTGTTCTTTTTACGTTGTAACACCCCGCATTTTCGTTTATATATGTATATAGATATATAGTAGATAATTGAGGTAAAAATGTGTATATGTGTAGTAATAGTAGGAATAAATACTAGGGAGACCAATGGATTGGGAAGTTTGAGTTTCGAAAGTGTGTAAACTTGAGAAGAGGGATTATGGAAGTTTCTAAATATTTTTAGGTCAAAATAAAGTGTCCATTGAATCCGGAAGGTCGAACAACCTTGAGAGAGGTAATATGAGGTGTATTGGAAGTTAGGAAGTATTCCGGAGTGAAAACACACTTA
The DNA here is from genome assembly GCA_951799425.1 of Ilex aquifolium. Lineage (NCBI taxonomy): Eukaryota > Viridiplantae > Streptophyta > Magnoliopsida > Aquifoliales > Aquifoliaceae > Ilex > Ilex aquifolium. Next base: position 6,966,069 of record OX637401.1, on the reverse strand, counting down.
TAGAAAATTTGGGTAAAAAGGAGTTGGGACACCTTCTAGTATTTTGGTCATAACTTTTTATCATTAAGTCCAATTGATCTGAAATTTTTACAGTAGATAGTAGACATCTAGGGCTACAAAAGTATGTCTCATGAAAATTTTCCAATTCGATCTCTAAATGGGTCAAAATTTCATTGGAAGTTGAACCAAAAATCTGGCAGTGAAACCGTACCGGTACGCGTACCGGTACGCCGAACTCCAGTAGCTACACCGTACCGGTACGCGTACCGGTACGCCCGATAAAGCCATCCCGATCCGACTGCGGGTCTTTCTCCATTTCTTCCACTATAAATACATTTTGTCACCTCCTTAGCCTTCATTACACCACTCCAAACCCTAGAAAACATAAGAGAGAAAGAGAGAAAGAGAGAAACACAAGATCAAGAGAAAACAAGAGATTGAAGGGTTGATTCAAGATCAAAGCCCTAATTTTTCCAAGAACATTAAGGTAGGGGTTTTCTCTCACTCACTTACATTGAGGTTAGGGTATTTATATATGTATGTTTTGGCTATCAATGGTATGTATATGCTATGGAATCATCCTCTCTTAGACTTTTTTTGCAAAGATTACATGTTTTGAACAAAGTTCGGGTTTAATACCCATGAAATCTCTTTTCTAGTTTTAAAACCCTAGTTTTTGGGAGAGTGATGTATTTCCTTCTTAATTGTTTTCTTTATTATGAATTTCGAAACCGTAGTGTTTTGTGTTGGGTAGAAAATGATGTTATTGTGATCTCATGTATTTTCTTTGTTGGTTGTGAAATGGTTACATGATATATTTTGGGGATTTTGGATAGATGGTTGTAAATTGAAATCAATATTGGAATTGTAAGCTTGGTTGGATTGGTGGTGATGCACATGAGTGAGAGGTTCCTTGTAAGGATGCTTGGGAAGCAAAGATGATCTAACGGGGGTGGAGGTTTCCCTAAAGTATGTCACCTACCGAAAGAATGGGGGGTGGAGGTTGCCCTAAAGTATGCCACCTACCAAAAGAAGTGTGAGAGGTTCCTTGTAAGGATGCTCACCCCTTCCCAAGAGGTTCCTTGTAAGGATACTTGGGAAGCAAATATGATCTAACGGGGGTGGAGGTTACCCTAAAGTATGCCACCTACCGAAAGAATTGTTGGAAATGGTTTATGGCAATTAATGATGATTATTTGTATGTGGTACTCTTTTATGCAATTAAGTAATGTTTTTACATAAACTTGAGATCCTTTTCAAATGTCACTGCTTTATTTCAAATTATGTATCTATGTTATGTTAAAAATGAGACCGACCGTTTTAAATGCTTTTCTAAACCTTGTTTGGGTTTGAGAGAATGTTTCTACAGAGCTTTGTGCTCACCCCCTACCGCTAACATTTTTCAGATTACCCGCTTGAGGAGGACGTAAGGGTCGAGGAGCCCGCTTCTTGGGAGACTCCACTTGACGGGAGTGTGGATCCCGAGGTGGACGCATAGAGCGACCTCCTTCCCTTTTGTACTAGACTAGAACATTCTTTTGGAACATTGTGTAGTCTAGTTTCTTTTGTTTATTCCGCTGTGCAACTTTAAATAAATTTTGAGATGTAAATGCCATAGCTTGACTTATTCTTTTGGGATGATCTTGTAAATTCTATGGATGATGAATGGAAAAATTTTCTGATTGATGGAATTATATTAGTGCTCTCATGATATGAATGTTTTAGAATGTAATGCCGTCCAGGGTGTGTTTTGGGGTGTTACATACGTTCTAGACTAGGAGATTCCTTTTGAGAATATTGTTCATATTAATATATTTGTTATTCCGCTGGAAATTAGTAGTTGATTTTTGGGATGTAATTGCCACAATTTGACATATTCTTTTGGATGTAATGGCCATTGTTTGGCTTATTCTTTTGGGATGATGATGTAGATATTATGGATGATGAATGAAATTTTCTGTAATTATGAATCTTATTAGTTGCTCTCATGATGTGAATGATTTTAAATAGTAATGTCGTCCAAGGGGGATTTTGGGGCGTTACAATATCCTTCAAGAAAAGTAGAGTACTTTTTGAAAAAACAAGCCATTATTTTTTATACCAACTAAATACTTCATTATTCTTTCCATGACATGCCACTAATCTCTGTTAGTCTTGCTAGTAAATCCACTAAGTACCCTTGCTGTATACACAATGTCAGGTCTAGTATAATCAACCGCATAACATAAGTTACTAATCATTTTAACATATTCCTTTTGATTAATAATATCGACATCACTTTTAATAAGATAAGTGAACACTAGAATCAAAAGTAGTCACATGCTTGCAATCAATAAAGTTAAACTTTTTCAATAGTTTTTCAACATAGCGCGACTGATCAAGAAAAATACCTTCACATGTTTTGGTTATTTTTATACCCAAAACAAAATTAGCCTACCCAAGGTCTTTCATATCAAATTGGTTACTAAGCACGCTTTTGGTTTCTCTAATAACATGCAAATTAGAGTCAAATGTCAACATATCATCCACATAGAGGCTAAAAAGAACATGTGAATTTTCAAAAGATTTGTAGTAGATACACTTATCACACTCATTTGACTTAAAGTCACTTTCAATCATGTAAGAATTAATTTTTTTGTGCCACTGTTTAGGTGCTTGTCTTAAGCCATAAAGAGACTTAGTCAGTCTGCACACTTTACTTTCTTGTCCAGGCTCAATGAATCCTTTAGGCTAGTCATTGTAAATTTTCTCTTCTAGGTCCCCATTTAGAAATTTTTTTTTTACATCCATTTGATGAATTTGTAAATCATGAATCGCAGGAATTGTAAATAAAAGTCTAATGGATATCACCCTAGTAGCCGGAGAAAAATTATCAAAAAAGTCAAGGTCTTCTTTTTATTTAAAACCTTTCGCAACAAGTCTAGCTGTATACTTGTCTACAATTCTATCCGGTTTCATTTTCTTTCTAAGGACCCATTTACACCCAATAGTTTTAGAGACTGGTGGTAGATCTACTAATTTTCAAGTTTTGTTAGAAATTAGTGAATTCATCTCATCATTTACGACTTCTTTCCAAAAAATAACATCATTTGAAGATAATGCTTCTTGTAATGAGACAGAGTTTTCCTTGATATTGAAAACAACATAGTCAGGACCAAAATCTTTTTCAATTCTACCTCTTTTACTCCTTCTAGGTTCAAAATTAGAATTTTCTTGGTTTTTCAAAATAGGAGTAAAAGAGTTAGAGTCACTTGAAATAATTTCTCTACTTGCTTGGCCCCCACTATTTTTTAATTTAAAAGGAAATTTTGCTTCATGAAAAATATCATCACCTGACTCAAAAATCACATTGTGTTCAATATCTGTAAATATATAACCCGAACTCTTTAAAACATATCTAAGAAAAACATAAGTGACAGCTCTAACTGCTAATTTGGGTATTTTGGGATCGTATAATCTAACATAGGTTAGACAACTCCATATTTTAAAATATCCCAAATTTGGCTTATACCTTTTTCATAACTCAAAGATTCAATTTAGTCTTTTTATATGACACCCGATTCAAAACATGGCATGTTGTTAATATTGCTTCACCCAAAAGATTGGAAAAAAGCGCAAGAATAAATTAACATGGAGACATTCTTTGAATTTATAAAATATATCACTTTTTTGTTTTAACAAATAAACATATGTATATCTCGAAAAATCATCAATAAAAGTGAAAAAATGTATATTTCCTCCACGGGTCAAAATTCCCTCAAATTCAAAAATATCAGTGTGAATTAACTCGAACAATTCGGTACTTCATTCAACATTTTTATGAAGTCCTTTTGTGATTTTTTCTTTAATGCAGGTTTCACATTTTTTAAAATCATTTGTCAATCTTGGAATTAATTCTAAGCTACTCATTATGCCAACATATCTACTATTGATATGAGATAAACGAGCATGCCAAAAATTAACTCAAAAAAGCAAGTAAATAGAACTAGCACATGCTTCATTATTCTCAATGTTCAATTTAAACATGCCATGCAATATCCATGCCCACAAACAAACTATTTTTAAAAAATTACATATTGATCAGATTTTAGAACTTGCTTGAAGCCAGCTTTGTTAAACTTCAATTCGACCTCACTACTCCCAAGAACATTAATTGCATAAGAGTCGCCAAATATAATGTTCTTTGGTTGTTCATAAGGAGTATTCACTTTGAACCATTTTTTTATCATAACAGACATGCCTATTGGCACCAGAGTCTACTCACCACCCCCTTTAGTGATCTCCATAATATTGATGCCTATAATCATCGCCATAAGTAACTCCTCAATAACGTTAGCTTGAGGCAAAATCTCACATTTTTGGAATTCGCAAATTCGAGCAATATTCCCACTCTTGCCACATACAACACATGCACTAAAATTTTTATTATGTGAAGGGGTCATTGGTTCATATTCCTTTGACTTAAATTTTCAATATTATCTTGAGGTCTACCAGTGTTTCTCCAAACTTTATTACTAGACTTAAAAAATCACAATTATTATTTGTAGGCAAATTATTTGAGTAGAGAAAACGTACCTTCATAGTAATAACATTACTCTCATGAAATCACAAGTGCATCTTTACCTCTTACATCCACCTCTACGTGGATACATGCATCCAATGTATCCAGGGACAAATCTGGTTGCTTATTTTGTAAGGTCTCTTTGAATTCTCTTTATCTCTTGAAATGGGCTCCCATCAGTTGAAAATGTTTGTAAAAATCTCCAATGTAGTGTGTAGGCTTCTCAAGTATAGGTTCCTTTGAATATCCTTAAAATTGTTGGTGTAATTGTTAAAAATGAGAAACAAAGTATAAAATAACAAACTTGATATAAAATCAATTCAAGCTGAAGCGCAGGTATCTCGCTCTCTTTAAGGAGATTCAAGCTCTTTGCGGATGGCATAGCCTAAAATCCAATGCAGCAAACCTTTTCATATGACTTGTCCCCTCTAGGATACAACAGTCTGACAACTTCGTCATATAATTCTAACCAATTCTGCATAAGTGGTTAAGTCCAAAGCTCCACCATAAAAACACCTTTCTTTGGCCTAAACACTCAAGTGTGTGTAGTATGTTATGAAGTGTTATAATGTGTAGTATCTATTTTATAAGCTCTTAGAACCTTCTAGAGTTCAATGAATTATATATATTATTACACACTAGTACAATGAATTATATATATTATTACACACTAGTATAATGAATTATATATAATAAAATATATATAAATATTAAAATGTACCAACAATAACTTTACTTTTATATATGGTAGCACCAATCATATGCTCTCTTATATCGTGTGAACTTACCTTACAATATTAATAAATATTTAAACTATGATGATAAAATAAAATATTGGGAGAGTTTTAAAACTAACAAATTTAGCGGAGATAAGGATGAAGTTGTTCAGAATTGGTGGTCAAAATTTACTAACTCCATAGCCTTGATAAAAGAAGTCACAATATTCTGTTTTAACATGCATATAATCTAGAATCATGCTATTTTTTTGCAATCATACACTTATTAAAAAAAACTCATTTTGGTGTTTTTGACAAACAATGGAAATCAGCCATTAAAATACAGATGTGCTTGTTGTGAGTTTGGTTATTGATTTTGGAAAATCGTTGGAGAATATTCAAAAAAATTAAGAGTTGATCAAAAAAAAAATATAGGATTATATGTAATGCAAACTCAGGTGAGATCAATTCTTCAAAATGGTACACGTGCAACGCACATGTGCATTAAGTAGTATATATATATACACTAACTCGTGCACACTTGCGTTGTACATAGACTATTTTGAATATCCAATATTCTAGATTACTACTGTAAAGATCATAAAATATTATCCATCACACGCGCGTTGTACGTAGACTATTTTGAATATCCAATATTCTAGATTACTACTGTAAAGATCATGAAATATTATCCATCATACGATCCCTGAAGTTGAACGTGTGTTTGTCACAGTTTTTGTAGACAAGTTTTTGGACTATTTTGTCATGCTTGAGATAACATTAGAAACCTAAAAGTAAGAGTTCACAACAAAACTTAAGATTTAGAATCAAAATAAGAATATAACTGATGTTTCTAGATTTAGGTAATTCAAGAATTCATCTTCAAGTCTTTGAATCCTTCAATTTTTTTAAGACTTTTCCACAAAAGTTTTGATATGCATCAAATGGTGTTTATGTGAAATCATGGAACAACACCAACTATGCCAGCATTTGGAATGTATATATTAAAGAAAATACATCCTAAAGATTACTCAATCCAATCCAGAAACAACATAGAGACCCATGTGAGTTTTATATTTATAAATTCAACATCTCCTTAAGTTTAAAGTACTTATTGAGTTGAAGTGACTTTTAAAATCTTTTTTAAGGAATAAAATGTTATCATGTGAAAATTTTCCTAGGAATTCAGGGGTTGGCTCAATTATGGTACCTCAATGTCATACCATCCCTCTTAGACAATCTAACAAGAGTATCTCACTATCATTTATCAAATAAAATGACATATCTGTTAGTGATTAACCATGGCTATACATTAAGAAAAGACTAACGGATAGTGATCATTGAGGCAGAAGACTCCTCTCATTATAAATTCAGACAATTCAAAAAGCGTTCATGCTTGACATTGACCATTATCATACATATTTTCTCACATGGAACTGATAATGCATAGTATACCTAAATTAAAAGGCATGGTCGACTTGTATGAACTAAAATTAAAATGAAATAAGGTAGTAGAGTTACAATGAACTTTTCCTAAATGAACAAAACGGTTAAATTATAGAAGATCATGTAACTCTATCTGACCTTGGTAATAAAGTCCAGAAGGTAACCCTGTTAGTAAATTGAACCAAAAAACTTGATATCTACGACATCATGTTCCTTAGGTGAAGTTTCACATACTCGTTGTTGAGTTTTTTTAATCTTACTGCCTTTTTTTTTAAGTACAATGTTAATCCGCTCAAGTATATGGAAAAATGCTAAATGGGTAGTGCTAAAAGAGAGCATAAAATAATGTTTGAAGTAGCTTGTAAGTTAACATGAGAAAGAAAGAAAAATTTGCAATATGACAACAACAATGCCAATTGTGGCAAGCGTCACTTTTACAAACCAATATTGACAACCATTATGATCCATTACATTGTTATTTCACAGTGAATGTGGCACTATCTTATGGATAGATATAAGTTATTTGAAAGCAGAAAGTTCATTTCTTGAATTGGAAGTTTTTCTTCTTCTAATAATGGAAATGAAAAAAAATGTTGAGTTATTTCACTTTTGGCAACATTCCTAATCATCAATAGTGATAGTGAAGTAACTTAGCTACTACTTTGTATAAATATTGACTTGAAATCAAAGTTAATGGATGCATAAGAGTTAATTTGTTGAATCTTTGAATCAGTTATCAAAAGTATACCTAAGGATATAACTAAGTTCTAAAGCATTTTGAATATCAAGAGACATAACTTAGCACATTAACGTGAAATTTACCTTCAAAAATAGAATTATAAGCTTTTAGTTAATTTTAACCTTGTAGGATTATCACTGGAAAATACCTCACTAGTGCATCTGCCCATCAATCAATCTTTAGAGATGAAGAGATGAATCTTGTGAATTAAAAGCATGCATAAAAGCCAATAGTACCAGAGAGCACTACAAAAAAAAAAAAAAAAAAAACTGATGCAATCAACATGTACTTAAAATACAACACCATTTAAATTGTCTTAGTGATGCCTAGTTGAAAAAAAAAAGCATCATAGAGGAATTGTTATGGTGCCGACAAACCTGATGTTAAGGGTGTCCTCCACCACCACAGGTTGTCTTACTACACAACTGGAAGTAGCAATTCCATAGAGAATAGCTACTTGGGAAAAAAAAAGAAGTGGCACAGAGAGGAAACAAAAATAAATCCGGTGCCTCTGTCCAATTAGTAAGAAGTTATTCTAGAAAATTACCTCAAGCAATAAAATTGTTCATATAAAATCTGAATTCAAACATTGAACAAAGAAAAAAACATAAAAATAATAATCTTCAATACACATTGGATACTTGTGTCCAACAGTCGGTGAATGAAGGCAGAATTGGAAGATGAAATGGTTCACCTTTTAATGGCTATCTGGTGCATTCACCACACAAAAGTTATATCATCTCAAAGTTATTAGCTTGTCACAATTATTGCATTTTAAAGAATAGTTGTGACTTTTGATTGACCAAAGGGATGTAGATGCCATTTATATATTTATTAAGACCCTTATAGTCAATCAAAATTTTTTACCTTAGCTGCCTTTTATTAGTAGTATAGCTAGACTAGTTATTTCTCGTACCTGAAGGCACAGAATAATAAAAAAAATGGTCAACAATAAACATATTTGTATTCACACATAAAATCAAATTACAAAGATAAAAGAGAAATAAATGAATTTAAGCACGAGTTATAGTGAGGGCGAGCGGTGGTAGTGATGGTGGGAGACGGTGATAGTTGTGATGGATGATGACAACTGGTTGTAATGGTGGCAGCTATAGATGACAATGGTGATGGTGGTCGGGGGGGCAGTGGGGGTGATGTGGTAGAGGTGATGGTGGGATAGTGGCGGTGGTGATAAGGTGGCGGCAACGGTGGTGGTGGTGGGGCACTAATGGAGTGGTGGTGGTGGGGTTACGATAATGGAGGTGGTGGGGCGGTGGTGGTGGTGGTTGTTGTGGAAGAGGTGATGGTGGGGTGGCAGTAGTGGTGGCAGTGACGGTGGTAGTGGGGTAATGGGTGTGGTAGGGTGGCGACAGTGGTGGTGGTGGTGGTGGGTGGCGGTGGTGGTAGTGGTGATTGTGGTGGTGGTAGAGGTGTTGGTGGGGCGGTTTTCAAACACTATTTTTTTTTAAAGTACTTATAAGAAGTTATAAGTATTAAAAACACTTTTAAAAAGTCACTCAAACACACCCTTAGGGCCCTATTTTCCATATTAAATTTGGAGTGTTAATATTAGCCGTCAATTTAACTTTAAAGTAAAATTTAAAAAGATCTCAACCGCGAATAGCAAAAGTCATTTTGTTTATCTTTTGAGATTTGAATTGTATTGTACTTTATTATATAGACTAGTTATTGTCTGTGCCTGAAGGAACAGAGTAATAAAAAATGATAAACAAAACACATATTTGTATTCATATCCAAAATCAAATCACAAACATAGAGGAGAGATAAATGAATTTAAGTGTCGGTTGTACTAGGGGTGAGAGGTGGTGGTGGTAGGAGACGGTGATGGTTGTGGTGGTGGCAGAGGCGACGGTGGTGGTGGTGGCGATGGTGGTGATGGCGATGGCGGTGGTGGTGGCGATGGTGGCGACAATGGCGGCGGCGGTGGTAGTGGTGAGGGCGGTGGCGGTGGTGGTGGTGGTGGGTTTGGCGGCAGTGGCGGTGGTGGTGGCGGTGGTGGTGATGCTGCTGGTGCTGGTGGCGGCGACGACAGTGGTGGTGGCGGCGGCGGCGGCAACGGCAGCGATGGTGGTGGTGGTGGCGGTGGTGGTGGTAGAGGTAGTGGTGGGGCGGTTTCAAACACTATTTTTTTTTTTTTTTTTTAAATACTTATGATAAATAATTTCTAGAAGTACTTTTAAAAAGTCACTCCAAACACACCCTTAGGGCCCTATTTTTCCTATTAAATTTAGAGTGTTAATATTAGCCGTTAGATTAATTTTAAAGTAAAATTTAAAGCGATTTGAACCGCGAAAAGTAAAAGTCATTTTGTTTATCTTTTGAAATTTGAATTGTAAGCTACTTTATTATATAGATATACTAGTTATTGTCTGTACCTGAAGGTACAATATAATAAAAAATGGTAAACAATAAACATATTTGTATTCATATCCAAAATCAAATCACAAACATAGAGAAGAGATAAAATAATTTAAGTATCAGTTTGTAGTGGGGGTAAGAGGTGGTGGGCGGTAGTGGTGGTGGTAGGAGACGGTAATGGTTGTGGTGGGTGGCAATGACCGTAGTGGCGGTGGTGACGGCGGCGGCGGAGGTGGTGGTGGCGGCGGTGGTGGCGACGATAGTGATGGTGATGGTGGTGGTGGCGATGGTGACGGTAGTGGTGGTCCTGGCAGTACCGGTACGCTCTGCCTTCTGGACAGCTCTGTACCGGTACATTGTACCGGTACACCCTGCCCACTTTTGCCTGTTTCTCCTGTTTTCCAATTTCAATCCATTCCAAACATTACCAAATTCAACCCAAACTTATACAACATGTGTTTATACATCAAAACATGATTAATACAAGTTCTATTACAATTATTTGCATAAATTACATGCCCAAAACATAGTTTTAACAAAAGTTTTACAAAAACCAAGGTTAAAGGCCACAATTCGGCCTCTCTTCATCCTTGGGGCCCCGAGTGAGCATCATCCACCGGTGTATATCTCCCACCTGAAATGTTTTCCCGTATAGGGTGAGCTACACTCAATAGAGTATCCCCTACAAAGGCTACTCCCCAACCTAGATGCACATGCAGTGTCACATGCAATTTCACAACCAACATACATTCCAAACAAGATCTTGTAATCCCATGAGAGGAATCTCCATGCCATGCTATGAAATGAGATGAACTCACTCATGCAACTTTAACCCGAGTTCTCACTAACTCCCACAACACAATGCAATGCACTTGTGAAGTAAAACCGTCTTTTGACGAAAATCCATCCAACGATTGTTTTAATAAAAACTCATTTGTTAACAAATCGAATCATTGTTGGATGACACTCATTGAATGAGTATTTTATAAAACAAAACCATGTGTTTTTATTGGGCAACGAATTTTTGGAATCGCACCACCGGCTCCGTACGCCGTTACACTTTTTTGGACTTGCACCGACGGAAGTGTATAAACCAATAGCCGGGATTTGCACCCGAGGGAGTGTCTAGCCCTTCTTGCTATACCCGACACAAGTTTTCCCATGCAACCATGCAACTCAGCCGGATCTTCGATCCAACTTTCCCGAGTCCACATATCAACCACCAAATATGGTGCTTGATCCACATGCATACCCACACACCCACACTCATGACTAATGCCCATGAATGTGATGTCAATATCATGCCCAAAATACAATGAGTGTCAAATGAGCAACTATTACGAATTCAACATATATCATGAGAATTTATCTCATAGACATAAAATCACCAAATATCATCATACCGTCAATATATTACTAAGCATATATCGACAACAATAACTAACATGTTATCACATAATTTCATGTTCAAAACATACTCTAACCATAAGATCATTTTCAAAACACATAGCATATGAACACAATGTCACAATTTCCAAGAAATTCATAAATAACTCTCATTTATCAATTTTCAAGATAATACTCGAAATGAACCATTTCTATACCCATTTCCCCTTTTTCCATAACAATAGGCATGTTATATAACCTAACCCTTTCCTAGGGACACCCTAGGTGAGAAATAAACCAAGGTAGGAGGGAACCTTACCTCTTGGAGCGTGAGATGAAGTGTGGAGAACCTCAAGAACACCTCCCAAGCCCCAAAGCTCTTGATTTCCCAAAGTCCTCTCTTGGATCTTCGGTAGAATCTCTCGTTCTTGGTGTGGTTGCGCAGCCCTCGTCGAGAGGATCGACTTTAACTCTTGGCTTGACGGATTCCGACCGGCAGAACTCTGAGAATCGAAGGAGAAAGCTTTGAAATTTGATTTTCTCTCTACTCTCTTCTCTCTTCTCTCTTCTCTCTCTTCCAACGTGAGGGCTCAGCTGAAACCAGTGGGGAAAATCAGATATTTTCCCCTATTTATAGCCTTTAAATGCGCGGTCCACATCGCGCCGCACGTTCCCTTATTTCCGGGTCCGTTTTCGCCCTGAAACGATTTATTTCATCTCGGTTTAAGTTCAAATAAATTTTATTTGAAATTTAATTCAATTATAAGGAAATTTTATAAAATTTATTTGTGGGGACCTTTGAAAGGTCATTCACCACGCAGTCGCCTCGTAAAGCGCGTAAAATTCGACTATCTCAGAATTTGACAAAATTTGTCTAGGTAACTAGATTTCGCAAGACGAATACAACGGCGAAGTCCATTTCATCATCCGAGCACTAGAGAAATACGCATTTTAAATCTGTATTATAGTGGCAAATTACCATTTTGCCCTTTTTAGAAAAAAGTTCAAATTCACCCGGGTTTTACATTCTTCCCCCCATAAAAGAATTTCGTCCCCGAAATTCACACTCTCATGCACATACAGTCTCATGCATATGCAACAGTCATTTAATACTAAACGACTATAAAAATGTACCTCCATCCTCAAATAAGAAAGGATAATTAGTACGGATAGTATCCTCGCGCTCTCATGTCTCCTCCTCCACTCCTCAGTGTTGCCACAACACCTTCACTAGCCTCACGGTCTTGCCTCGCAAAACCTGATCCCGACTATCCATGATACGCACCGGTCCCTCCTCGAAGGTTCCGTCCGCATCAACAACAAGCTCGCCTCAATCCACCATATGAGTCGGACCTAGGGTGTATTTCCGGAGCATAGAGACATGGAATACCGCATGAACACCCGATGGGTTTGGTAGTAACGCCAACCGGTAAGCAACTGTACCCACATTCTCAAGTACCTCGGTGACAGTTTTCCCCGCTTGCCGCACTGACCATTCCTCTTTTAGGCATCACCTTCAAGAAGATATGATCTCCCACCTCAAACTCTAGAGGTCGCCGCCGTCTGTCGGCGTAGCACTTCTGCCGGCTCTGAGCCGTGAGAAGACGCTTCCGTATCAAGTCATGTAAAACCCGGGTAAATTTGAATTTTTTCTGAAAAAGGGTAAAATGGTCATTTTGCCACTGAAATGCAGAATTAAAATACGTACTCTTTAGAGCTCGTATGACACAACGAACTTCGCCGTTGAATTCGTATCGTGAAATCTAGTCACCCGAACTAATTTCGTCGAATTCTGAGATAGTCAGATTTTGCACGTTTTACGAGACAACAGAGTGTCGAATGACCTTATAAAGGTCCACAAAAACGGAAAATATATTTTTTCCTTATAATTGGATTAAAGTTCAAATAAAATCAATTTGAACTTAAACCGGGATGAAATTAATCATTTCGGGGCGAAAACGAACCCGGACAAATGGGGGACACTTGGTGCGACCTGAGCCAAGCCTTGGAAAAATATAAATAGGCTTAAAAATCAGATTTTCAGCAGAAATATCTGCTGAAATTCTGGTCTTCAACGTGTGGGAGAAAGAGGGAGAGAAAAGAGAGAAAACAAATTTTCTTTCGGCGATTCTCGGAGTTCCTTCGGTTGGAATCCGTCGAGCCAAGAATTAAACTTCATCTCCTCGACGAGGGCTACGCGTACGTACCAAGAACGATTAATTTCACCAAAGATCCAAATGAGGACATTTAGGGAAATCAAATTTTGGGGTTGATATTGGTGTTCTTGAAGTCTCTACACCTCGGTTTACGCTTCAAGAGGTAGGGTTCCTCCTACTTTGGTTTTTTATTCCTATCCTTTGGTGTTAAAATTGTGGGCTGTTTTGGGTTGGAATTGTGGACTGTTTTTTGGACTGTATTTGGGGCTGTTTTATGGCCTGTTTAGGGGACTGTTTTGTGGCCTGTTTTGGGGCTGCTATATGGCCTGTTTAGGGGGTAGTTTTGTGGCCTGTTTAGGGGTTGTTTTGTGGCCTGTTGTGAGGCTGTTTTGTAGCCTATTTAGGGGCTGCTTTGTGGCCTGTTTTGGGGGCTGCTATGGGGCCTATTTAGGGGCTGTCTTGTGGCCTGTTTAGGGGCGTCACAACTTGGTATCAGAGCTTAGGTTTACGATAAACCCAGGACTTGATGGGCATGGGTCTACACCATTGCATTCATTGTGCATTACATGTTATGTGATATGTGTTATGTGAATTATATGCATGGTAAAATGTATATGGAAAGGAGAAACACTAGGGTTAGAAAACATAACCTTGGGTTTCGGAAAAGAATGAACGGGATGATTCGGGGTGTTGATGTCTATTAGTGGTTGACACATGCTCTACTAGTTAGACAAGGAGAGAAATCTCAAAGTTTAAACTTGATCCCCATTTTGGAATACTATGTAAGACTCTATTGTTATTTGACATATGTAGATGGCAAATCGAGGAAGAGGACGCCGAGGCGGTGGGCGGAACAACAACCAACCACCACCGGCCTTTGACCAACAAGCCTTCATAGAGGCTATTGGTACTGCGACTGCTACCATTGCACAGACGAGTGCTGCGGCTGCCACCATTACACAGGCTAGTGCAACTGTGAGCCAATGAGGGCCAAGTAACCTCTAGAGGTTTAAGACACACCATCCTCCAACCTTCATGGGAGGTGGGGATCCGATGGTAGCTGATTATTGGTTCCGACAAGTCGGCAAGATCTTGGAGGCTATGGAGATCACCTCTGATGCCACTAAAATAAAGCTAGCTGCATTCCAGCTAGAGGGAGAATCCCAAGTGTGGTGGGATTGGGTCAAAGCCAAAAGGGACTTGGAGGCAACGACATGGGAAGAGTTCCGTGAGCTCTTCATGGGCAAATATTTCCCAGCGTCTGCCCGGCATGCAAAAGCTCGGGAGTTCCTATACCTGAAACAAGGGACGATGACGGTGCTCGAATATGTGGCTAAGTTCACTGAATTAGCCCGTTTCGCCGATGAGTATGTGGCTACATACATGGCCAAAGTGAGGAAGTTTGAGGATGGCCTAAAATTATCCATCCGGGGTAAAATTGTAGGTCTTCTCTTGCAAGACTTGGACTTGATGGTCGAGACTGCTATGGCCATTGAGAGAGAGGTGGACGACGCACGGAACATCCAGGAGGCGGGTGTTAAAGATAAGAGGAATGAGAGCCAACCTTTTTCTTCGGGTTCGGGGAAGAAGCAAAGGACTTTGAATTCCCGAGGGTTTCAGGGACAAGGCAGCGACCATCAAGGCCAAGGCCAAGGTCAATCCTCCCAAGGCGGGAGAAATCAGAGGCCTTCTTACCCGACAAGCCAAAGGACTTGTTTCTATTGTCACCAACCTGGGCATATGAAGCGGGATTGTTCTCAGCGGCAGGGATCTCAAGGTTATGGAGCATCCCAGTCCCAATCTTCGGTGGGACATGCACAGACACATTTTGTTCCTCCCTACCCCACCATGGGCCAGGGGAGCCAATACCAGTTCCAGGGTGCTGCACAAGACCCTACTACTTCACGGGCAGGAATCCCTCAATCAGGCCAGAGCATGGGTCGAGGTCGAGGATAGGGTTTGCAAGCCGGGACTTCAAGGACCCAGGGGTGTGTCTACGCCATTACACCTCAGACTGAGCCAGCAGATCAGTCGGTTATCCAAGGTACATTTCTACTCTCTCGCTTATGGGCAAGGGTATTATTTGACTCTGGTGCATCTCATTCATTCATTGCTGCATCATGTGTGAAAGATTTGGGATTAGAGGTTGAAACCTTGGAAGAACCATTGCATGTGAGTTCTCTCCTAGGAGTTAGGGTGAGCGTTGATCAGATATGTCGGGGTTATGAGTTAGAGATCTCGGGGATTCTACTCACCGTGGACCTTAAGGTCATGGACATGTCGGAATTCGATGTTATTCTTGGTATGGATTGGTTGGCGGCACACCAAGTCGTCATAGATTGTGATCGGAAGAGGGTCACTGCCTACACACCGGAAGGTGTTTGTTTCATGTTTCAGGGGGATAAACACGATGCTTTACCCCAAGCCGTGTATGACTCTAGATGGCACGGGCAGTTGATGGGTTGGCTAGCAAGCCTTACCCTGGAGAATGAGGCGAGACATGAGTTGGGTCTACCTCGGGTGGTTTGTGAGTATGAGGATGTTTTTCCGGATGAATTACCGGGATTACATCCACATAGAGATGTAGACTTCACTATTGAGTTGCACCCAGGTACATCGCCCATTTCTATGACTCCACATAGGATGGCGCCTGCTGAGTTGCAAGAACTCAAGGTCCAATTACAGGAATTGTTGGACAGAAGCTTTATTAGGCCGAGCACCTCACCTTGGGGCGCTTCGGTGTTGTTTGCCAAGAAGAAGGACAAGACCCTTCGACTATGCATAGACTACCGGCAGTTAAATAAGGTTACTATCAAGAATAGGTACCCTTTGCCGAGGATTGATGATTTGTTTGATCAGCTGAGAGGGGTGCGAGTCTACTCCAAGATAGATCTACGCATCGGTTACCATCAGTTGAGGGTTAGGGAGGCGGATATCCCTAAGACGGAGTTTAGGACGCGATATGGGCATTTTGAGTTCACAGTGATGCCATTCGGATTGACGAATGCTCCAGCGGCATTCATGGATCTCATGCATAGGGTGTTCCAACCCTTCCTAGATCAGTTTGTTGTGGTCTTCGTTGACGACATTTTGATCTACTCCAAGTCTGAGGAGGAGCATGAGGGTCACTTGAGGATTGTTCTCTAGGCCTTGAGAGACCATCAGTTGTATGTTAAATTCAGTAAGTGTGAATTTTGGCTTACTGAGGTGAAATTTTTGGGACATGTGGTGTCAGTTTCGGGTGTATCCGTGGACCCGAAAAAGGTT
The DNA here is from genome assembly GCA_951799425.1 of Ilex aquifolium. Lineage (NCBI taxonomy): Eukaryota > Viridiplantae > Streptophyta > Magnoliopsida > Aquifoliales > Aquifoliaceae > Ilex > Ilex aquifolium. The sequence goes on along the minus strand of OX637401.1, from coordinate 6,949,419 downwards.
GAGGCAGTCATGAATTGGGAGAGGCCGAAGTCAGTCTTTGATATACGCAGTTTCTTGGGATTGGCAGGGTATTACATGAGGTTCATTGAGGACTTCTCCCGATTAGCTGCACCTATGACCAAGTTGACCCGGAAAGAGGTCAAGTTTGAGTGGAATGACTCATGTGAGAAGGCATTCCAGGAGTTGAAGAGGAGGCTTACTTCAGCTCCTATTCTGATAGTCCTAGAAATGGGACAGAGGTACACAGTGTATTGTGATGCCTCTAAGGACGGACTTGGATGTGTTTTGATGCAATCCGGGAGGGTAGTGGCTTATGGTTCTCGGCAGTTAAAGAACCACGAGCAGAATTACCCCACACATGACATGGAGTTGGCGGCCATTGTCTTTGCCTTGAAGGCTTGGCGCCACTATTTATATGGTGAGCAGTTTGAGGTATTTTCGGACCATAAGAGTCTGAAGTACATTTTTACACAGCGGGACCTCAACATGAGGCAACGCAGATTGATGGAATATCTGGAAGACTATGACTTCACTTTGCATTACCATCCCGGTAAGGCAAATGTGGTGACTGATGCACTTAGTCGGAAGTCACGAGGAGTCGTGGCTAGTGTGGCCTCCCGGGAGTGGCAGATGCTTGAGACTGTGGGACAGTTCGGGCTACACTATATGGGGCAGGCTCAGGGTACCTTGGGAAGTTTGATGGCTACGCCTCCCTACTGTGCAGAGTGATTGAGTCTCAGGGGCAAGACCCAGAGATATTGACTATTAAGGACCGAGTACGGTTGGGTACGGGTGACGAGGGCTGGGCCATTCACACGGATGGTAGTCTTGGGTTTAGGGGAAGGGTTGTGGTGCCCCAGTTAGCAGAGCTGAGAGAGGAGATCCTTAGGGAGTTTCATTGCTCCCGTTTTGCTGTACACCCCGGTGGCACGAAGATGTATCAAGATCTTCGTCGTTAGTATTACTGGAGTGGAATGAAGAAACACGTTGGAGATTTTGTTAGCCGATGTCTCACGTGTCAGCAGGTGAAGGCTGAACACCAGAGACCAGTAGGGTTACTCCAGCCCTTGGAGGTAGCTGAGTGGAAGTGGGAGAATGTCATGATGGATTTTGTGACCCACTTGCCACGAACATCGCGAGGGCATGACTCGGCATGGGTGATAGTGGACCGGCTTACGAAGTCGACACACTTTTTGGCGGTGCGGATGACCTTCACACTGGAGGAGTTCTGCAGGTTGTATATACGGGAGATTGTCCGGTTGCATGGGGTGCTCGTATCTATAGTATCGGATCGGGATCCCAGGTTTACGACTCATTTTTGGGAGAATTTCCAGCGAGCCATGGGGACACAGTTGATGATGAGCACTGATGTTCATCCCCAGATGGACGGTCAGTCGGAGAGGACAATCCAGACTTTAGAGGATATGTTACGGGCATGCGTCCTAGATCTCAAGAGTAGTTGGGAAGAGCACCTACCCTTAGTGGAGTTCGCCTACAACAACAGTTATCAGGCGAGCATACAGATGGCACCCTATGAGGCACTATATGGGAGGCCTTGTCGATCTTCGGTTTGTTGGACGGAGGTAGGAGAGAAACCCTCTACGGGTCCGGAATTGGTTAGAGACACCTCGGAGAAGGTAGATTTGATACGGAAGCATCTTCTCACGGCTCAGAGCTGACAGAAGAGCTACGCTGACAAACGGCGGCGACCTCTAGAGTTTGAGGTGGGAGATCATGTCTTCTTGAAGGTGATGCCTAAAAGAGGAGTGGTCAAGTTCGGCAAGCGGGAAAAGCCGTCGCCGAGGTATATCGGGCCCTTCGAGATACTTGAGAGGGTGGGTACAGTTGCTTACCGGTTGGCGTTACCGCCAAATCTATCGGGTGTTCACGCGGTATTCCATGTCTTCATGCTCCGGAAATACACCTCAGATCCGACTCATGTGGTGGATTGGGGCGAGCTTGTTGTTGATGAGGATGAGATCTTCGAGGAGGGACCGGTGCGTATCATGGATAGCCGGGATCAGGTTTTGCGAGGCAAGACCGTGAGGCTAGTGAAGGTGCTGTGGCAGTACTGAGGAGTGGAGGAGGCAACATGGGAACGCGAATACACTATATGTACCAATTATCCTTTCTTATTCGAGGATGGAGGTACATTCTTATAGTCATTTAGTATTGAATGACTGTTGCATATGCATGTGATTTTATGTGTATATGTATGTGAATTTCAGGGATGACATTCTTTTAAGGGGGGGAAGAATGTAAAACTCGGGTAAATTTAATGTTTTTCTGAAAAAGGGTAAAATGGTCATTTTACCACTGAAATGCGGAATTAAAATACGTACTCTTTAGAGCTCGTATGACACAACGGACTTCGCCGTTGTATTCGTATCGCGAAATCTAGTCACTCGAACTAATTTCGTCGAATTCTGAGATAGTCAGATTTTGCACGTTTTACGAGACAACTGGGTGTCGAATAACCTTATTAAGGTCCCTAAAAACGGAAAATATAAATTTTCCTTATAATTGGATTAAAGTTCAAATAAAATTAATTTGAACTTAAACCGGGATGGAATTAATCGTTTCGGGGCGAAAACAGATCCGGACAAGTGGGGGACACTTGGCGCGACCTGAGCTAAGCCTTGGAAAAATATAAATAGGCTTAAAAATCAGAATTTCAGCAGAAATATCTGCTGAAATTCTGGTCTTCAACGTGTGGGAGAAAGAGGGAGAGAAAAGAGAGAAAACAAATTTTCTTTCGGTGATTCTCGGAGTTCCGTCGGTCGGAATCCGTCGAGCCAAGAATTAAACTTCATCTCCTCAACGAGGGCTACGCGTACGTACCAAGAACGAGGAATTTCACCGAAGATCCAAATGAGGAGATTTAGGGAAATCAAGTTTTGGGGTTGGTATTAGTGTTCTTGAAGTCTTTACACCTCGGTTTACGCTTCAAGAGGTAGGGTTCCTCCTACTTTGATTTTTTATTCCTATCCTTTGGTGTTGAAATTGTGGGCTGTTTTGGGTTGGAATTGTGGACTATTTTTTGGACTGTTATGGGGCTGTATTTGGGGCTGTTTTATGGCCTGTTTAGGGGACTGTTTTGTGGCCTGTTTTGGGGCTGCTCTGTGGCCTGTTTAGGGGCTGTTTTGTGGCCTGTTGTGGGGCTGTTTTGTAGCCTGTTTAAGGGCTGCTTTGTGGCCTGTTTTGAGGGCTGCTATGTGGCCTGTTTAGGGGCTTTCTTGTGGCCTGTTTAGGGGCGTCACAAGTCCACCTTCTCCGAGGTGTCTCTAACCAATTCTGGACCCGTAGATGGTCTTTCTCCAACCTCCGTCCAACAAACCGGAAAACGACAAGGCCTCCCATATAGTGCCTCATAAGGTGCCGTCTGTATGCTCGCCTGATAACTGTTGTTGTAGGCGAACTCCACTAAGGGTAAGTGCTCTTCCCAGCTACCCTTGAGATCTAGGACGCATGCATGTAGCATGTCCTCTAAAGTCTGGATGGTCCTCTCCTACTGACCGTCCATCTGGGGATGAAAAGCAGTGGTTATCATCAACTGTGTCCCCATGGCTCGTTGGAAACTCTCCCAAAAATGAGCCGTAAATCTGGGATCCCGATCCGATACTATAGATACGGGCACCCCATGCAACCGGACAATCTCCCGTATATACAACCTGCAGAATTCCTCCAGTGTGAAGGTCATCCGCATCGCCAAAAAGTGTGCCGACTTCGTAAGCCGGTCCACTATCACCCATACCGCGTCATGTCCCCGCGATGTCCGTGGCAAGTGGGTCACAAAATTCATCGTGACATGCTCCCACTTCCACTCTGCTACCTCCAAAGGCTGGAGTAACCGTGCTGGTCTCTGGTGCTCAGCCTTCACCTACTGACATGTGAGGCACCGGCTAACAAAATCTCCGATATGCCTCTTCATCCCGCTCCAATAGTATTGGCGACAAAGATCATGGTACATCTTCGTGCCATCTGGATGCACAACAAAACAGGAGCAATGGAACTCTCTAAGGATCTCCTCTCTCAGCTCCGCAGACTGGGGAACCACAATCCTTCCCCTAAACCGAAGACTACCATCCGTATGAATGGTCCAGCCCTTGTCACCTGTACCCGCCTGTACTCGGTCCCTGATGGACAATATCTCCGTGTCCTGCCCTTGGGACTCGATCACCCTGCTCAGTAGGGAAGGCGTAGCCACCAAACTCCCCAAAGTGCCCTGAGCCTGACCTATGTAGCATAGCCCGAACTGTCCCACAATCTCGAGCATCTGCCACTCCCGGGAAGCCACACTAGCCAAGACTCCCCGTGACTTTCGGCTAAGTGCATCAGTCACCACATTTGCTTTACCAGGATGGTAATGCAAAGTGAAGTCATAGTCTTCCAGGTATTCCATCCACCTGCGTTGCCTCATGTTGAGGTCCCGCTGTGTAAAGATGTACTTCAGACTTTTGTGGTCCGAAAACACCTCGAACTGTTCACCGTATAGATAGTGGCACCAAGCCTTCAAGGCAAAGACAATGGTCGCCAATTCCATGTCATGTGTGGGATAATTTTGCTCGTGATTCTTTAACTGTCGAGAACCATAAGCTACCACTCTCCCGGACTGCATCAAAACGCACCCAAGTCCATCCTTCGAGGCATCACAATACACTGTGTACCTCTGTCCCCTTTCCGAGACTATCAAAATAGGAGCTGAAGTAAGCTTTCTCTTCAACTCCTGGAATGCCTTCTCACAAGAGTCATTCCACTCAAACTTGACCTCCTTTCGGGTCAATCTCGTCATAGGTGCGGCCAGTCGAGAGAAGTCCTCAATAAACCTCCGGTAATACCCTGCCAATCCTAAGAAACTACATATCTCGAAGACTGACTTTGGCCTCTCCCAATTCATGACTGCCTCAACCTTCTCCGGGTCCACAGATACACCTGAAGCCGACACCACGTGTCCCAAAAATTTCACTTCCGTAAGCCAAAACTCACACTTGCTGAATTTGGTGTACAACTGGTGGTCTCTCAAGGTCTGAAGAACGATCCTTAAGTGACTCTCATGCTCCTCCTCAGACTTGGAGTAGATCAGAATGTCGTCAACAAAGACTACGACAAATTGATCTAAGTAGGGTTGGAACACCCTATGCATGAGATCCATGAATACCGCCGGGGCATTCGTCAATCCAAAGGGCATCATGGTGAACTCAAAATGCCCATACCGCGTTCTGAACACCGTCTTAGGGATGTCTTCCTCCCTAACCCTCAGCTGATGGTAACCCGTGCGTAGATCTATCTTGGAGTAGACCCGCGCCCCTCTCAGTTGATCAAATAAGTCATCTATCCTCGGCAAATGATACCTATTCTTGATAGTCACCCAATTCAACTGCCGGTAGTCTATGCATAGCCGAAGGGTCTTGTCATTCTTCTTGGCAAACAACACCGGAGCGCCCCATGGTGAAGTGCTCGGTCTAATAAAGCCCTTGTCTAATAATTCCTGTAATTGGATCTTGAGTTCTTGCAACTTAGCTGGCGCTATTCTATGCGGAGTCATAGAAATAGGCGATGTTCCGAGGTGTAACTCAATAGTGAAGTCTACATCCCTATGTGGAGGTAATCCCGGTAGTTCATCCGGAAAAATATCCTCATACTCACACACTACCCGAGGTAGACCAAACTCCTGTTTCGCCTTGTCCTCCAGGGTAAGGCTCGCAAGTCAACCCATCAACTGCCCGTGCCATCGGGAGTCATACACGACTTGAGGTAAAACACCATGCTTTTCCCCTTGGAATTTGAAACAAACACTCTCCGGTGTGTAGGCAGTGACCCTCTTACGATCACAATCAATGACGACTCGATGTGCCACCAACCAGTCCATCCCAAGGATGACATCAAACTCCGACATGTCCATGACCCTAAGGTCCACGGTGAGTAGAATCCCCGAGATCTCTAACTCACAACCCCGACATATCTGATCAATACTCACCCTAGCTCCTAGGGGAGAACTCACATGCAATGGCTCTTCCAAGGTTTCGACCTTTAAGCCCAAGTCTCTAACACATGATGCAGCAATAAAAGAATGAGATGCACCAGAATTAAATAATACCCTTGCCCATAAGCGAGAGAGTAGAAATGTACCCTGGATGATCGACTGATCTGTCGGCTCAGTCTGAGGTGTGATGGCGTAGACACGCCCCTGGGTCCCCGAAGTACCGGCCTGTGAGCCCTATCCTCGGCCTTGACCCATGCCCTGGCCCACCTGCCCTGATAGCGGAGTCCACGCTCGTGAAGTAGTAGGGGCCTGAGTAGCGTCCTGAAACTGGAAATGACTTCCCTGGCCCATGGTGGGGTAGGGAGGAATGTAGTGAATCTGTGCATGCCCTACCGATGACTGGGACTGGGATGCTCCATAGCTCTGAGATCCCTGTCGCTGAGGACAATCCCGCTTCATATGCCCCGGTTGGTGGCAATGAAAACAAGTCCTTTGTCTTGCCTGGTAGGAAGGCCTCTGATTTCTCCCGCCTTGGGAGGATTGACCCTGGCCTTGACCTTGATTGCCACGGCCCTGTGGAGTCGAAGTCCTTTGCTTCTTCCCCGAACTTGAAGAAAAAGATTGGCCCTCCTTCTTCTTATCTTTACCACCCGCTTCTCGAATGTTCCGTGCGTCGTCCATCTCTTTCTCAATGGCCATAGATGTCTCGACCATCGAGTCCAAGTCTTGCAGACGGAGACCCACAATTTTACCTCGGATGGACAATTTCAGGCCATCCTCAAACTTCCTCACCTTGGCCATGTCTGTGGCCACATAATCGTCGACGAAATGGGCTAATTTCGTGAATTTAGCGACGTATTCTAATATCGTCATTGTTCCTTGCCTCAAGTCCAGGAATTCTCGAGCCTTAGCTTGCCGAACAGACGCTGGGAAATATTTGCCCAAGAAAAGTTCTCGGAACTCTCCCCATGTTGTTGCTTCCAAGTCCCTCGAGGCCTTTACCCAATCCCACCATAATTGGGATTCTCCCTCTAGCTGGAATCTTGGTGGCATCAGAGATGATCTCCATAGCCCCTAAGATCTTTTCCACTTGTCAGAACCAATGGTCAGCCACCATAGGATCCGCTCCTCCCATAAAGGTCGGAGGATGGTGCGCCTTGAACTTCTGGAGGTTACTTGACCCTCCTTGACCCACACTTGCACTAGCCTGTGCAATGGCAGCACCAATAGCCTCAACAAAGGCTTGTTGGTCAAAGGTCGGTGGTGGTTGGTTATTGTTCCGTCCACCCCGACGTCCCCTTCCTCTAGTTGCCATCTACACACACATAAGATAGTAATAGACCAACAACTTAGCTTCCCAAAATTAGGGATCAAGTTTTAAACTTTGAGATTTCTCTCCTTGTCTCACTAGTAGAGTATATGCCACCACTAGTAGACATTTGCCCCATGAACTATCCCGTTCATTCACTTTCCCACTCCCAAGGTTATGTTTGTTAACCCTAGTGTGTCCATTTCCATATACACTTTACCATGTATATAATTCACATATCACATAGCACATAATATGTAACAATTTGAAGCAAATAACATGAAATGCACCATGAATGCAATGGTCTAAACCCATGCCCATCAAGCCCTAAGTAAATCGTATACCTAAGCTCTGATACCAAGCTGTGACGCCCCAAAATCCGGGGGTCCGTTGATCAACCCATGATTACCCATCAACCCGTGGAATACCTGTGGATGCCGGTTAACCCGACACCGCAGCACCACATTCCCTTTACCGGGATTTATAAAAAAGTACTAGTCCAATTACTTTCGGTTGGTTGACCCATCCGAGGTCCAATATACCACCATTGGTATCCAATTATTGTCCATTTATAACATTGGAAGGAAGGAAAACATAGCCCAAAGACTTGGCAAAAGAATAAAAAAATTCTGAGTTTTGGAAAGTGTACTGGTACAGCGTACCGGTACGGTGGGCTCACTGGTCCTGGCAGTACCGGTACGCCGTACCAGTACACTCTGCCTTCTGGACAGCTCTGTACCGGTACACTGTACTGGTACACCCTGCCCACTTTTGCCTGTTTCTCCTGTTTTCCAATTCCAATCCATTCCAAACATTACCAAATTCAACCCAAACTTATACAACATATGTTTATACATCAAAACATGATTAATACAAGTTCTATTACAATTATTTGCATAAATTACATGCCCAAAACATAGTTTTAACAAAAGTTTTACAAAAACCAAGGTTAAAGGCCACAATTTGGCCTCTCTTCATCCTTGAGGCCCCGAGTGAGCGTCATCCACCGGTGTGTATCTCCCACCTAAAATATTTTCCCGTATAGGGTGAGCTACGCTCAATAGAGTATCCCTTACAGAGGTTACTCCCCAACCTAGATGCACATGCAATGTCACATGCAATTTCACAACCAACATACATTCCAAACAAGATCTTGTAATCCCATGAGAGGAATCTCCATGCCATGCTATGAAATGAGATGAACTCACTCATGCAACTTTAACCCGAGTTCTCACTAACTCCCACAACACAATGCAATGCACTTGTGAAGTAAAACCGTCTTTTGACGAAAATCCATCCAACGATTGTTTTAATAAAAACTCATTTGTTAACAAATCGAATCATTGTTGGATGACACTCATTGAATGAGTATTTTATAAAACAAAACCATGTGTTTTTATTGGGCAACGGATTTTTGGAATCGCACCACCGGCTCCGTACGCCGTTACACTTTTTTGGACTTGCACCGACAGAAGTGTATAAACCAATAGCCGGGATTTGCACCCGAGGGAGTGTCTAGCCCTTCTTGCTATACCCGACACAATTTTTCCCATGCAACCATGCAACTCAGCCGGATCTTCGATCCAACTTTCCCGAGTCCACATATCAACCACCAAATATGGTGCTTGATCCACATGCATACCCACACACCCACACTCATGACTAATACCCATGAATGTGATGTCAATATCATGCCCAAAATGCAATGAGTGTCAAATGAGCAACTATTACCAATTCAACATATATCATGACAATTTATCTCATAGGCATAAAATCACCAAATATCATCATACCGTCAATATATTACTAAGCATATATCGACAACAATAACTAACATGTTATCACATAATTTCATGTTCAAAACATACTCTAATCATAAGAGCATTTTCAAAACACATAGCATATGAACACAATGCCACAATTTCCAAGAAATTCATAAGGAACTCTCATTTATCAATTTTCAAGATAATACTCGAAATGAACCATTTCTATACCCATTTCCCCTTTTTCCATAACAATAGACATGTTATATAACCTAACCCTTTCCTAGGGACACCCTAGGTGAGAAATAAACCAAGGTAGGAGGGAACCCTACCTCTTGGAGCGTGAGATGAAGTGTGGAGAACCTCAAGAACACCTCCCAAGCCCCAAAGCTCTTGATTTCCCAAAGTCCTCTCTTGGATCTTCGGTGGAATCTCTCGTTCTTGGTGTGGTTGCGCAGCCCTCGTCGAGAGGATCGACTTTAACTCTTGGCTCGACGAATTCTGACCGGGAGAACTCCGGGAATCGAAGGAGAAAGCTTTGAAATTTGATTCTCTCTCTTCTCTCTCTTCCAACGTGAGGGCTCAGCTGAAACCAGTGGGGAAAATCAGTATTTTTCCCTATTTATAGCCTTTAAATGTGCGGTCCACATCGCGCCGCACGTTCCATTATTTCCGGGTTCGTTTTCGCCCCGAAACGATTTATTTCATCCCGGTTTAAGTTCAAATAAATTTTATTTGAACTTTAATTCAATTATAAGGAAATTTTATAAAATTTATTTGTGGGGACCTTTGTGAGGTCATTCGCCACGCAATCGCCTCGTAAAGCGCGTAAAATTTGACTATTTCAGAATTCGACAAAATTTGTCTAGGTAACTAGATTTCGCGGGACAAATACAACGGCGAAGTCCGTTCGTCATCCGAGCTCTAGAGAAATACGCATTTTAAATCCGTATTATAGTGGTAAATTACCATTTTGCCCTTTTTAGAAAAAAGTTCAAATTCACCCGGGTTTTACAGTGGTGGTGGCGGCGACGGTGGTGGTGGAGTTGGGGGTGGTGGCGGTGGGGGGGCGGTGGCAGTGGTGGTGGTGGTGGTGGTGGCGGTGGCGGTGGCGGTGGCGATGACGGCGGTGGTGGCGGCGACGACGGTGGTGGTGGTGGCGACGACGGTGGTGGTGGCGGTGGAGGTGGTAGCGGCGGTGGTGGTGGCGGCGGCGACGACAGTGGTGGTAGAGGTAGTGGTGGGCGGTTTTAAACACTATTATTTTTTTTAAAGTACTTATGATAAATAATTTCTAGAAGCTGTACTTTTAAAAAATCACTCCAAACACACCCTTAGGGGCATATTTTTCTTATTAAATTTAGTGTGTTAATATATATTAGCCGTTAGATTAACTTTAAGTAAAATTTAAAGCGATCTCAACCGCGAATAACAAAAGTCATTTTGTTTATCTTTTGAGATTTGTATTGTAAGCTACTTTATTATATAGATATAAATATAAATATAATTTTTAGAATACCACGTTGTTGCTTTGGACAAAAGACTTTAGGTTGTAGCAGAGATTTTCGTATTATTTTCCCACTGATTACTTGTGCTACTTGAGAATACTTGATTTGATACCAAAATGGAGTAATTGCCACCAATCTATTGCACTAGTCACTGGCACAGTGACTGATACACAAGGTCAACCAGCACAAGAATTAGGGCCAACAAAACTCTCTTTTGCCTTCGGATGTAAGTCTGATTGATCGAAGGTTGGTCTATCATTTTGGGTTGATCCATAAGTATTCATCATTATCGTTTTCCACAGACGACGTCAATTGCAGGGGAAAAAATTCACACCTATAAAAAAAATAGATTTGTTTGGGATGAGTACTCGAGATCGTCTTTGACCTGTAAATTGAACAAACTGCCGCAAACTGGTGGAGTATCAGCTAGAGACACTCTGATGTTTAAGTCAGTAGAGACACGAGGGAGTATATGCAATTCACTAGAGAAAAATATGCGTACCTTAGACTTAAGCTTTATACGATATTTATAGGGAGCCTGTCCTCGATTATTTAGGATTACAGTCCTGGTTGGAATATGGTGGCACACCTAGATTCCAGTTAGACTTTCCTTAATTCATGTTTGAACCCAGGGTTTCCTTTTTCATTAGTCGATTTTTTAGGTCACATGTTAATTATGTGTTTTTATGATTTAGACAATTTTTTTATTGGCTGTCTAGCACTGCTTCTAATTTTTTGGGATAGTTTAGCTATCTACTCAATTAAATCTTATCCTTTGCTTGGTCAGACATACTTTAACTCGGCTGGATAGCTTAACTATCTGTTCGGTCGGATCTTATCCTCTACTCGGTCAAACCTATTTTAGTTCGGCCGAGATAGCCTATTTATCTGCTCGGTCAGATATTATCATTTACTTAGCTAGACCCACTTTTAGCTTGGCTGGGGACATTATGTCTCTGCAAACGGTCATGTTTAATCTTTTATTCACAAAATACTCTTGTATAACTGGTACATTAAGGTCAAAGGTACTTTAAACCCCCTCGTTTGACATTTTATAGGCGGTGTTGATATTATCCCTTTCAGGTACTATTAAAATTTGTGATTTTTTTGAGGATTTCAATTTTTTTTCCATGAGATGTTAATGTTCTCATAGAGGTTGATTTATGTATCATTCACTATTGATTCATGTGTCCAAGTCTACAGTAAGGGCCACACCAGAAGCTGGCCCAAACACCATATCAAATACATATCCATCAAACTCAAAACCACAATGGGCTGTTTGGTAAGAGCATCTCCAACAATAGTAGCTATTTTAGCTACCCAAAAAATAACTTTTTCTATTTTAGCTACTCACTTTTTCAATACACACTCCAACAGATTCTCTATATTTTTAACTACTCGTTTTAAATATTATTTATCATCCCTTTTGTATTATATTTTTTGAAAATAGTGAAAGGGAGAAAGAGAGAGAATGAAAGAAATGAGAGGAAGAGAGAGAAAATAATATATATTTATGTTTACATATTGCTACAGTGATTCTCTATATTTAGAGAATCACTGTAACAAAAATGCATTATAGCTATTATGAAGAGCATCTGTTGGAGCATGAACAAGTGGCTTTGATTAGCTAAATTATACCTATTTTGATGATTTACAGCATCTGTTGGAGATGCTCTAAGGGGGCTTGGTAAGATGAGTTTGAGAAAAATAGTTCAAAGGATCCCCAAACCTTATATTTGGATTACAAATTTAATTCAGGATTTTTAAACCTAGCCTGAATATTAAACTCAAGGTCATGAGTTTCGTTAAACTTAAGGGGAGAGTGGGTTTGGGAAGATGAGTTAAGAGTTAAGGATGCAAAAGATAATTGTACCCTTAATATGAGTATGAATTAGATTGATTAAGGGACAAAATAATAATTTATAAGATAAATAATTATTAATAATTATAATATATATGTGGACTTTTGTGTTGCATCCCAAACATAAGAATGAACTAAATTCAATATTGAATCTGTTTGAGTTTGGAAGGAAAACCTTCCAAATCCTTCCCCAATATCGCTTCTCCAATATCCATCCAAACAAAGCCCCAAAAAGTGACTACTTCTAGGTAGTATTGCAATCTTCTATTTTCTCGGAGAAAAGGAAAAATAAAGATGATCAGAACAAGGCTGGCTTGGTTCACGTTAGGCTTCGCGACTGCCGGCGCTACAATCACTCACTTGGTCCTCAGAGATCTCTGGATCCACCGCAACTCTCTCTCTTCCGACGTACTCTATTCTTGTTACTTTTCAATACCCAGTTGTTTTTCTCTACATAATCACATGCATTTTATGTATATTTGCAATTTTTTTCTCTTTTAATGGGTGGAATTGATTTGTTTCATTTGTAGTTGAAGCTAAAGTATGATGCCCTAGACACCAGAATCTCCAATCTGGAGCCAGTCCTTAGTAACAATTCCATTATCCAGCAGGTACGGTGCTCTTTCTCAATATTTCAAATTTGGTATTTTAATCCCTACCCTGGAATTATGTTGCCCACTCTCTGTTGTTTTGTTTATGAGAAAAATTATGTATTAGGGGTTTGGTTAATACGCTGATTTTCATTTTCTTGTATTTTGTAGGGTTTAATCTGCTCATATAGACACTAACATGCCTTTGCGTGTAATTTTTTTTTGTTTCTCGTCTTATCCTACAATTTAGTACTTATTTGTGTGAGATTTAAATGGTTTCCAACATGGGTACAACTATAATGTTTACATATGTTCATGTGTGCGTAGGGTTGCTTGTGCACATATTAATTTTATAACAATTATTCAAGTAGATGATGTATGTACAAAACGTACCCAAAAAAAGGCAGAAAAGAAGCTGATTTAGGTGATCACTGAGTTGCCAGTAATTTTTTTTTGACCAAATTGTAGAAGCTGTAGAATCATGTTCATGATGATTATAATTTACTAAGGGTAACTTTGGCACGGTGCAATATGAATGGTTTTGAAAGTGATGTTGGTGACCGTTGGATGAGTCTATTTGAGACTATCTTCCTTGTTTTATATTATAGATAACCGCAACTCATAGTATACTGTTTGCCTCTTCCAATGAAAAGCAAACTTTGGGCCACCTAATTGGTCGTAAGAGGTGATGGCAAGTGTGAATTAAAAAGGAATTCCAACTTGATGGAGATTAGGATTGAACAGGAACAGTTCGTTGTGGAATTCGAATGGTCATCTAGAGAGTTGATATGCATCACAGAATGGAATCGGTTTAGTTCTTTTTCATATGTGTTGAATACTGGATGTTTGTTATGGTTGAAAGATTCAATTTCAGTGCACTGAGTTGGAGTATGAAGGATGTCTTTTTTTTTTTTTTTGAGGAAGTTAAGGGAAAATGGTTTTGTGTGTGGGTTGAAGTAGAGCCTAGCCGAGTTGGAGAAATCGTCAGAATCACCAAGTTGTGGAATAATGGGAGGGGGATGGGGCTGGTCATTCCTAAAGGCATTGAAGGAACGGGATGGAAGGCTTTTGGGAAGATACTTGAAGATGTTCTTCACACCATAGGACATTATATGCTTCAGGAGAGCAAAAATAGGGGAAGGACTGATGTGGTTGGGAAGAATGAAAAGAGGTGCATTAAACTTGTATTACAAAGGCGTGCACAACCTTTATAGGTGTTTTCAAAGAAGAAGAGTGGTGGAAGAGTGAAGTTCTATGCATTAGGGGGACCTTACTTCTAAAATTCTGAATTTTGTTATTAAACCCAAGTTGCAAAGCGCGGTGGATTTACCGAAGGTGGTCTCTAGGCAACTCACACTTTGAGGTGTTAGTTTTGTCTCCAATTGCACAATATCAATGCTCCTACATTATCTAAATAAGCTTCAAGTATTGAGGCATGAAGGTCACCAAAACTTTTATGTAATATATTTTTCGTGTCAGTTGAGCTTGAAATCTTCTTGATACATAAACAGAGGAAATGGAGATTAAGATTTGAAAAAAATGATTTAAGGTAGAACCCGAAGGGTGATATGGAGAGTGGATTCTCATACTTGAGTCGAATTGCGCACTGGTTCTTTCTCTTGTTTGTTGAATAAAGGCTGTGAGATGGCTGAAGGAATCGCTTTTCAGTTCTTTGTTTTGGAATAGGAAGGATTGGTTTTTTAGGAAATACAGGAATACGGGTTTTCTGTGGATGGAAATGGAGTCTAGAAAGTTTGGGGATTTTGTACTAAGCTGGTTTAGAATGGCAGAAGAAGAGCCTTGATTATTCACAAAGGCATTGAAGGAAGGGGATGACAGGCTTTTGGAAGGTTGTTGTAAGAGGTCAATTCATGGTGGTCGACATGCTTTGCCAAAGAAGGAAAATAGGGAATAAACTAAAGGTGGTTGGGGAGCATGAGGAGAGTAGTTGTGAGGTCCTTATGCAAAAAGATGATAAGACGTTTGAGTGTGGTAACGCTGTCTCTAGAGAAGAGGAGAGATGGTGATGTGCAGTGATATGTATTAGGGGGAGTTTATTCCACCCCTAGAAGGCAATCTAGTTTTCCTTGGTAAAAGCTTTTAAAATGGAAGAAATTTTGCAACCTTTACAAACAGATAAAACAATCTTTTTTCTGTGAATATAGATTGAAAACAGAGGAAATCTGTAGGAATGAAGACTTCTATAATGGTAAAGTTTCAGTGATAGTGCCATGAATCCACTTAATCAGAAGTAGAGTGTCATTTTTGGGAGGATGGATTGCTATGGAAGGACTACCATTGTATTCGTGGCACCGCGAGACCTTCAATAAGATTGGTGATTGTTGTGGAGGATTTCATTGATGTTGATTGGCAAATTGAAAATCAAGCTAATTTGTTTGAGGCCAGAATTTGTGTTCATGGAGGATTCATTGATGTTGATTGGCAAATTGAAAATCAAGCTAATTTGTTTGAGGCTAGAATCTGTATCCACAAACCACAAACGGGTGTTCCTCAAGACTTCTTTTAGTGTTGATTCCAATGGGAAAAACTTTTCCAATTAAAGTCAAAATTTTCAGTTTGTTCATCAATAGCATTTGGTCTTGGGCAGTGAATCTATTCCACAAATTTTGTTCATTTGCATGCCTGTTCAGTTACAGCTCAAAATTCTACGATGATGCTGGAAACGATTTTACTGTTTGGTTTCCATAACTTTTGGTGTTTTTGTATGCCCCTTCTCGCTTCGGTCAATTGTAGTTTGGCATTCAGGTTGATTAGGGTTTGCATTTTTTCCCTGGGTTTCCATTGGTCATGTTTGTGTTCTTACAGCTGTGTTATCTTTTCTTGTAGGATGAAGGCAACTTGAAATGAAGCATTGCCTTTTTCACTTCACATGGTTGGGTTAGCCTTTACTTCAAGCTGATCCTATATTTTGGCAGTTTTTGATCTGAGTGATTACAATATGTTGCGTGGGTTCATCTTAAGAACTGCCTTTCTTCTTTTATTAGAATCATATATTTGGGGCTTCATGTAACTCATAAAGATTCCTTTTTTGCTACCTAATAGTTATAAAATTGTTTCTTTTGTTATCCAATAGTAATGCTGAATATTTCATAATAGATACGTGTCTTTCGTGGTCAATTCGGTCATGATTGGCCAATATTTAAAGTTGTGGTATGTCTTACATACTTGTTCAATTTCCTTTCAGAAGTCACCATTCTGTGGTCTGCCAATTGTAATAAATCTTCACCTGATCAGTGAAAATCCAACATATTTAGCCAACAGGTATGCAAATGGTTAGGGGTCTGCCCCAACCGTTGGTAGGGTGTTGCAGGGTTAAATTGTACAACCCATCTTAAAAGAGAGGCTTGTCTGTGGTTGTGAGCTGGTTAAGATTCTTAAGACAACAAACAGTTACTGAATGCAATATCTTCAGGTGACAACATAACATGCCCTTGGGGAAGTGAGACAGCAAGTTGTCAGTGCTCAATTTCAGCTGGCTGCAAAATATTCAGCTGATCATGTTCAAGAGCAAGCAGAGAACTAAACACAATTTATTTGCAAATAAAACAAGTTTTATTGGCCAAGCTAGTGTTCTAACACTGGCAAAGACATGTGTTGATTGAATGTTGCCGCCTTCCAGATTTCCATAACACAGGTTCTAAAATTTTGTTGTGCTTAGCTATTGTAGGCATTGGATTCATTGCTCTTAGAATTGATCAAAATGAAATGCAAGTGTTTGATGAATTCTTTACAGGCCATTGAGGGTTTTGTTCCCTCATCTTGGCTTTTCTATAGAAATACAAGAAAAATTAAATTGTGCATCACTTTGCTGGTGAACCCTTTTTATCGTTTCCAAATCTAGTTTTGTATACTGTACTCCTTTTGATCTATTGATTCATTTTCATCTGTGTGATCTTTTTGTTATTCTACCTATGGGAAATCTTGATCTATTGCTAGGGTGTTTTTCTTTTTTTCCCGGAGCTTGTTTGCTTGTGTCTTCCAAGTCCTTTTGGGAAACTGGTTGCTATTTACAGGACTAAACTATTAGGATGGGTTGTTGCCTTGGTTGTTCCCAGTTCCAGCATATTTGCCGTTGTAAAATGGGGTTTCACAGAACCATCTGAAAAATGATGTCTTCGTTCGTGGTGTGCCTCGGCTGTCCATATGATAACTAGAGCCCCCATTGCCACGGAGAGGAGCACAACTGCCGCCCATACCATCCATACATATTTCTTCAAAGGTTTGCAGTGTTTGTGAAGGATTTCCGAAAAAGCGTCCTTCACCATCTGACATTCAACTAGACTTTCCATAGCTGGATACACATCTAGTAGTTGTTGTATTGTAGTTGAGTAAGCTTCCACTGTTCTAATATCTGCGGAGGAGATTGATATTCCTCCATTGCAGGTTCCATTGTTGGAATCTGGACATGTAAGCATCTTCAATAACTTCAAAAGCAGAAGGGAAAGGAGAAGGAAATGTTTAGAAATATTAGTAACCCATCAAGTAAAGTCAGATACATAGATCAGCATAACTTTGTTTGTGTCAGATAAATCAGGCATACTGTTAGTAGTATCTATAAAATAACATTTGTGTCAATATGATGTTTGAGCCTTATTTTCCTCTGGCATACCCGAGGGATGTCTCCGATCTGAATTGCATTAGGTGGACAGTTCTCTGGCTGGTACTCGTACTCCGGTGGTGCGGAAAAAGGATTGCAGACCTGAACAATATTTCCGTATGATATGGATATGTTCCTGTTCACCTGCAGTTGTTCCATCGCTGTAGAATGTAAGTATTCTGCTTTTTATTCTCCATTTCTTGTGTGATAGAGGAATTGCCTTCCACCTTTGTGAGATATAAAAACTCAAAAGGAGTAATAACTGATGTCCTATTATAGTGCTCCGTTCCGTAGAGGTATGCATATTCTGCCTAAGGTCCATTTTTGAATTCTAGAGGTTGGCCATATAATACTCTCTAGTAGAAGCCTCTAAAGATATGATTCAGTCCATATTAGATTAGCTACGTACCAGCTTTTGTTTTCAATAATGGAAACATAGACTTATTTTTGAAATCAGTTGTTGAAGACTGCAACCCAAAGAGTGCAACTTTCAACCAATATAAGTAAAACAGAGTAACAGAGCTGCTTTTATCGTATAACTTTTTAGTTTAAGTGAATAATTATCAAGTACCATCTGATAAGTTTTTCAAGTTTTGTTTTTTCGTGGTTTTTTATGTACTCCTTAAATTAGCACTTGTTTGGCATTTTTTTCACCTTTTTCTTATCTGGGATTACTTCCTTCTTCCAATCAATCACATGTATGGTAATGTACTTATATGTATACTAAGGTGCATATAGATCAGTTTTGAAAATTTGTAATCAAATAATTTTTTTTTGATGTTTTTAAGCAAACAAATACTTCTGAAAATGCTACCAAATAGTACATTGATTGTACTAGTTTACCTTGTTCACTAGGTCATAAATCCTTGAACTGACATTATGTAGGATGGATTTTGCTGAAAGCAATTCATTGCAAGGGACAATTGAGCTCAAGCTGTTGTTGTAGGGATCTTGTTGGAAGTCTTCAAGTGCTGTGCATGTATCTCCTGCAAACCTGAAAATAACCACCTTTGCTCAAATTATTAGGCTCCAACTTCCTTTTTCTATCTCCTCCTTGTCAATAACCCAAACTTTTCAAATGAGAGAGACTGTTAGGCTTACGTCTCAACAAAGAAATACACCCCAAAGAACAACCAGCATAGGACTGTGAGCAACCAACACAATATGATGAACCTGTATGATTTAGAAAACACACTGAGAATATAATGCACTTATGGATGCAATATTAGCATAGGCAAATGAACTAATCTGTCAGTGATCAAATGGTTTAGTGTTCTTACATGTAAAGTACCCGTTGTAGTTTAAGAATTCCTAAAGCTGCATCCAAACAATATGAAAAACTATTTCAGTTGGGATATCAGTTGGAATAATGAGCCAATTACGACTGGTAGACTTTTAAACATTTCAAAGTTTCAATTCTATGTTTGAACCACTTCTATATTTTTCCCCAATTGGTAGTTTTGCAGTCATTGGACATATAAGTTGAGTTATAATTGTAACTGTGTGCCACTGGGAATGTTCTTTGATTATAGGGATTATTTTCGACTGAGCTTGGAATATGAATGATGGCAAGTATGCACCTGACAAGGCAATCACGGCTATCAAATTCAATGAAATACTCACTGTAGTTAGTATATACCTGCAAGCACAAACAAGTATTTCTGGATAAGCAACGGGAAACACACACACACACACACACACACACACACATAGAGGGAGAGGGGAGTTTTACAGTATGCTGAGACC
Source organism: Ilex aquifolium (assembly GCA_951799425.1). Lineage (NCBI taxonomy): Eukaryota > Viridiplantae > Streptophyta > Magnoliopsida > Aquifoliales > Aquifoliaceae > Ilex > Ilex aquifolium. The sequence continues at coordinate 6,930,041 of OX637401.1, read as the reverse complement.
CTTGTCGATGGCCTGCCTGTTCTTCTTGGCTTGTCGTCGTATATCTGTGGCTTCGGAGTCCAGTCTTTCAGATGTTGAAGCAAGGAAGCTAGTAGAAGTAAGGAAGCCAGTAGAAGTGGGGAGGCCAAAAGCCCCAACATTTCCATTAGTTGTCTCCAAGTTGGTAGTAATGTTTTTCATTGCTCCAGTAGCGTTATATATTGTGTCCGATGCCTCATTTGCCGTATCAATTATAATGTTCAGCACCATTTTCGCTTTAGAATGGAACTTTGCATTTCCTCCGAGAACTAGCCCAGACGCTATTCTGAAAAATTATGAAATAACATGGTCACCATTTGGTGGTGATGAGATTTAGTTCATTCATTTTTTAACATAAGTCGTGACTGTTTTGGTTACTTGTGAATGCCCCTCCCTGTTGGTTTATTTAAAATGTTTTCGACTGGATTAACAGCTGTCTGGAAAATATATTAGGTCCTCGCGTTTTTTTGACACATCACAAATCCGATACGAAATTAATGGGTTAGAGTTGGATTAGTTCTGAACACGAATTTGAAAATGAGATGAACAGACTTGTAGGACTTACATTGCGAGTATAGTGAAGAAAGTTGGCAGGAGAATAGGCCCGAGATAACACTGCTTATGGCAAGGTGACTTATTCCTCAGCTTCTTGTGGTAATTTTTGCAGCAACAAGTGGTTGCAAGAAGATATCCTCCATACACTACACCACAGCCAAGCCACAGCACAGCAAGGGCATATCCGTAAATACCTGTAAATATGGTTGACTACACAGAATAGTAGAAGAAAAGTTGGTATTTGGATTTGGGAACAGAGAGAGGGAGAGAGGGAGAGATGCAAATTAAGTTACAGTCCAATAGTGCTTGTTTTTGATGTCATAGCCTCCTGTGTATTTGTTGAAATCATGTAAAGGATCTATCCTTGCAGTATCATGATGTTGCTGTCCCAGGAGTTGTGAGACATTTCCAATTTGAAGCAAACTACTTGTTGGAAAATCTGTAAATCAGACAATAATGATGAACATTAATATGTCAAGGGTAAGGTATAAATAATTATCATACCCAAAGAAATAATCAAAGTTAATGCTGGAATTTTATTTGGCCTTTTCAGTAAATTTGGAGATTTGATTGCTTGTAGGTTTAGAACTTCCCATTGATTAATTAACAATATTATATGGTTTTAGTTTTTAATTGGAATTATATTAAACAGTCTTATTTTTTTTTTTCGAATTCTTAAAAATGCAACTTATTATTTACCAATTGTTGGATTAAAAGTGTATTATTTTATTCAATATTGAGAATTATTATTGATCTAATAAGAATAATTTAATTAATAAATTTGATCCAATCACCATCACTGTCACTGTCACTGTCACTGAGGAGTTAATAATGGAAAACCAAAACACTTTGTGGCATTTTTGGTCTTGTCAGCTCAACTTGCCTCGTCAGCTTGTTATCCCAATTTTCAGGATGAGGTCGGAAACGCATTTTTGGTGTGCCCCAAACGGAAGTTTGAGACTGCAACATGAGTACTTTGTTTGGCACCTGGTTTTTGGGTCCAAGATGGGATCAGGGCCATTTTCAACAATATTTCCCTTATTCTGGTGTTTGGCACCTGGTTGCGTTTGATAACCACTTGTTTGTATTTTTTCTTCTGTTTTTGCTTTCACTTTTTGAAAAAAAATAAAATAATAATAATGATTGAGGAGAATTAGAAACTTAAAATGGAGATTGCATAAGCATCACTGCTCACCTGATCGAAAACTAGTAGACGATAAGGTTATTCCTGCGGTTTGAGAGGAGTTTAAGCCCAAAATCACCAGTACCAGTATTAGGGATAATAGCAGTTTGGTGATACGTGTTAAACCCATCTCTAACCTGTCAAACAAGAAAATAGATTGTAATTTGCAATGTACTTGAGAATCGTCACATTTCAGAACCCATAAAAACGAAAAGAAGACTGATCATATTTCATCATTTCAGTTCTTCCCTAGCTAAAACTTCACATACAAACTTAAACACAAACACAGAATTGTTCAAGTTCATACTATCTGCCATCACTTTGGAGAGCATTAAGATATCCACTCAGTCTTAAAATAAAATATCAAATGGTATACAATAGTCAACAATAATGACTCAAATGGTTTGACTGAATTAAAAGAGATCTCTTAGAGTTAACCACGACACAAGTAAGAGTCATAGATTACACGAATATCTACAATATGAGATAAAAGTAAAGAGATCGAGTTACAATAGAGTCATCCGATTTTTTGAACCATGGGAGGGGGGATTATCTGCCTTAACTCGGAGGAAGCTAACTCACAAATTACAAAACAATGTGTAGAGTCTAGACACACAAACACAAAAAGATCGAAATCAATATTTTTAGTAGCAGTTCAATGGAGCTTTTTTTGGGGCAAAATTACTGTCATTTTATAACTCTATTTTCCTTTTACAGTAGTTTTTAACTTATTTTTTATTTTATTATAATTTTTTTAAAATATAATTTAAATTCATATTTTTAGACAGCCTATTGAAAACGTGTTTTATAAAGACACTTTATACTAAAAATTATTGGTACAAACCACACTTTTATAGAAACGATGGAATGTTTGGAAACAAGTAATTAGTGATGTAAAACTATAAAATGACGGTAGTTAGCCCAATGTAGCTCAAATAGTAATAGAGACGAGCTGTAAATTCAGACGTTCTGAGTTTGAATCTTAATAATTCTTTGGGGTCATGTCATGAGAGATTTATTCCTGATGAATACCTTAGTCTCGGTTGTTGGGTTTCTTTTCGTGGAGTCTAGTTTGTGTATTGATCCGGATGATGACCCGACTCGAAATAATGTTGCGTTTTTTTAATGAGATTTTTTCTAAGGCTTAGTCCATAGAGCGGAGGCTGGGGCCGATAGGCCCAAGTCGGAGCGCTCATGGACAAGCCTCGTGGGGGTCCAGGGGCAACGCCCCTGGGCGCTGATATCATTATGTTCGGTTATTAGGGTTCTGGTTGGATGTAACGGTTGCCACGCTTTGTACTCCTTCTTGAATATAGTGAAATCCCTGCAGCTTCGTGGACGTAGACAAATTGTCGAACCACGTAAATATTGTCTTGTGCGTGTGCTTGTTTTTTTTGGCGTGTGTTTTTTCTATATTTTTGTTTCAAACAGGTTTGGGAATTTCGTGGATTTCCCTAACACTGATGTAGATGACCTGCTTTTGATCAGACCCAAGAGGAGATTAGTTAAGGTGTGTGTAAATTGACCAAAACATCCCTAACCGTTAAACCAAAAAAAAAAGACCGTACTTAGGGAATGATTCTAAATAAACATGTCATCCCAACTTTTGTTGCTTTTTGTAGTCCAGACCAAGTTCAAAGAAAGAGAACGTTTTAAATCAGAATAACAAAAATTATCTGGCTTATGAACTTAGGACAGTTGGAGAGAGAGAGATGGTTGCCGAAAATCGAAACAATCTGTTTATAAAAATGTTAAAGTACTCCAACTGGTTAAACTTTTAGAATAAATGCTTGTTTAACATGAAAAAAATTCTCTAAAATACTGGCCTTTGAAACTCCTCATAGAACCAAGAAAATGAAAGCATAGAGAAGGGGAAAATAGGTAAGTTGACGAACTCACCAGATCAGATAAACATGAGACTTGTTTCCAGACAATGTTCATACAAAATTGTCTTGAAAAGAAGCTTCAATCGATTGAATATGGATTCCATTTTTTGAACCTCAACAAGTTCTTAAATTTCTAAACAGAAAGTTGTCAAACAAACAGCATCTTGTTTCAAGATTAATCAATCTAGTCTAGTATATAAAAGCCAGCAGTTCCTGAAATTTTAAGCTTTCTTTAACTTAAATTAAGAAACCCCCACATCAGCAAAACTTAGCCCAAACAGATGCAGTCTTTCAACAATATACGAAATCTTTCCGATTCTCATCTCTCTTTTGCTTATATAGAAAGTCATATATAACCAAAGTCATATATCTACAAAGTTTGAATGTTCAAATGTTTTCCTGCTTGAGTCCTCAGAATCTACTATTATAGTATAATAATAAAAACAACCTGCAGGTTCAACACTTCAACAAAAATACCACAACAACTATTGAATTGCTTATATGTAGTAATCTCTTCTTAATTAATAATTTTTTGTTAGACAAAACCAGTTCAGAAGCCTCGACTTCCAAAACAAAATGTATGTCCCTTATGACTGGCAGCCTTGTCAAACAATCACATGCAAGTAGAGAGAGAGAAGATGAGAGCTAGAAGTTTTAGGTTCAATACTTTTCACATCCCTTAAGGACCAGTCACTCTTGTTTTTCAGGGAATATGTTCTAAATCTGCTCGGATTACCGTGGTCAATATTCGAGCTCGAGTGAATAGTCGGCGCAAACCTATACATCCTGTAGGTAGGAAAAAAAAAAATAAACTACCCCTTAGATTCTTTAACAAATATATTTCACTCTAATTTGACTAAAATAAAGAATGAAATGATTTGGAAGCTTCTAAATGCCAACAAATAAAGGAGCCCAACAATACCCAATTGATTGTTGGAGTTTTGCCACATCATTTGGACTACAACTTTAATCCTTAATTTGGTCATTTTAGCATCTCTGATTTCAGCATCTGAATCCAACAAAACCTTTCTTTCTATGTCAAACATTCTCCCTCTATAAGGCGGGTAACAGCCAATTCTTTTTCTGGTCCAGTTTAGGAACGTTTGATCATGCACCGCTATATGTAGTTAGTTAGATTTTTGCCTATTTCAGTGTAGATTTTGTGTGAAACAGACACTTCATTTTGTTGCTTATCCAATTGCTTGGAAGATGCATTTTGTTGTGCATCGTAGCAACCCCATGAACAGCCTTGTTAAAAGCTCTGGGTATATGGTTAAACTGTAAAGACAAATTCTTGACTATGGTTCTAATGTTAAAGATTAATGATGCTATTTCCACTATTTACCCTTTACCAAAAAGAGTTGTAGTGGGCATTTCTGATTTCAATTCTTTTATCAATTAAGGCATAGTCAAAGACATACAATAAAGAGAACATGCATGGAGAAATTGTTAAGGTTCAATCGACATTACATACCAACCCTAATCATCTACATTAATTTGAGATGAATTTTTTTAAAATGTTTAGAGAAGTGTAACAGTGTATTGGTACCATTGTTTGGTGATGGTGACATGAGAAGCTGGTGTGAAGGTTTTGCTAACATCTTGTGTGTATGTCAATTGCACTCCAATTTCAACACACACGATATCTCTATTCCAATTATAGGGATTATGTAAATTTGTTTCAATTCTACAACTCTTTTCAACATTTTTGACTTTTTGATTTGATTTGATTTGATTTTACGCATATATACACATTTGCGTGTGTTTGATTTGCTCTGGTACAAGTATTTTTGACGGAGTAGTAATATGTTTACCAAAAAATTTTATGAAAAAATTTACCAAATCAATGTAAATGATCTGATCAGTGAGTCCCATTAGAAAAAATTAATGAAACCAACCCATCTAATCATTCACATTCATTTGATAATTTTTTTGGTAATCATAACATTTTTTAATTTCGATAACCTTCCAAGTATGCACGTTTCGTTAGAAATCTTGATGTATGTATGACAGGAAACAAAAAAAAAAAAAAAAGGGTTTGTCTAGTACTGTTAAAAGACAAAGAATGTCCAGGCCTCCATAGTGGAAATATTATCAAAACTAGTAACTTGAATATATCTTGGCTGCTGATTAGATTACGTGTATCTAACCATTTTAGTTGTTTATTTTCAGACAGCTAAAATTTGAAATTATTTTTTTAATATATATGACGATGACCCACTATTACCAACACGGAAGATAAATCACAAATTAAAAGGAAAAATAAAATACAAATTCCGGGAAGAGGGACAAAATATAGCAGAATACAACCTTCTCCTTCAAAAGAGGAACACTATGGCACCAAAATTTATAATTTTTTTAGATCAAGTTATACTTTTTTGATATAAAAATTATTACAGAGAAATACTATTTGACTTAAAATGTTAACATTTTTTGTTGACTTTATCGATCACAATCATTAACTAGGTAATAAGTCCAAATAAATACTGGAACCTACAGTTAAATCAGTGAAAATAATCGATAAAGTCAACAAATAATGTCAATATTTTAAATCCAACTAACATTGTTCTTAGAAAAATGATAGAAAATAACTTCTAAATGTAAAGTTACTACTTTTTTTTTTTGGTCAAGCTATGTCTTTTAAAATTGAAGTTACAATTGATCAGGGTAATTCATGATCAATCTAAACATTTCATGATCCATCATGAAGTTACTTACTTCACTTTTAAAAGATGTAATTTGATCTCAAAAATAGTAACTTTCAATAAAGAACAATTTTTTTTTCGATACTATAGAATTACCCCCCCACTTAAAAAAAATCACATAAGAAATAATTATTGGAGTTGTCTATAGTACCGATTTTTTTTTTTCGGTATCGTACTGATATTTATCACATCTGTGGGTATTTTTATTATTGTTGTGGATATTTTTATTAGTGTTATAGTATTGAAAAAAATTGTTAAAAATAGTTACTACAACAATGATAAAAATACCCACAAAAGTGATAAATTTTTTAATTATAAAAATAACCATAAAATTTATAAAAACATCCATATAAATAATAAATTTTAGAGGTATGTTACCAAATTTTTTTATTAGGTACAATAGTCAAGTCTATAATTATTTGTATTTAACAAGAATTGACACTATAAAATTGATTGCATCATCATGAATGGTTCCGTATCACTTTGAGACAATGACAATTAGAATCTAAGCAGTTTCTTCAAAGACAATCAACCTTTTCGTACAAGGTTCAACTGTTATGCATTGCTTTATTGTGTTAGCACTTTTAAAAATGACATGATCGCTTTCCGGCAATTCTTTCAGAAGGAAAAAAAGAATAGAAGTTGTAACGATTTTATGCACATACTCCAATGTGTTTTTAATATATTAATTGGTGTGATAGTTTTTGACATAAATTAGTAATTTGAATTATAAATGAATTGAGTTAGTACAAAAAATAAATAATTATATTTTAATATAATAAGTTTGTTTAATTAGTAAAATAATTAAAAAAATGTTTCACTACGCTTGAGCTTGCTAGAGCGCCAAGGGAGCACGAAGCTAATGTAAGCTACTGGCTAGAATTAGATTTGTTTTCTTCAGTGCCCACTCGAGCCACATGATACTCACTCGAGCGTTCATTTTACTTAGGCCTGTCAATGGATCGGATTTTAGTCCGAATTTGATCCGAATTTGTTTATTCGAATATGAATAAAAAAATAATTTATTTATCTGATCTGATCCGAATCCGTTTATAAATGTTGAATCGGATTTAGATATGGATATGTCTAAATCCGATCTAATTAAAATCCGATCTGAATATATATATATATATACACACACACACGCACACACACACACACATTTAGGTTTTCATTTTCAGAAAAAGAGAAAGCTAGGCTCGCCACCACCCCCGCCGCTCCTCCGCCTTCACCTCCATCTCCTGCAACCTTTGCCGAGAGTTCATGCTTGGACAACCACCGTCACTCTCGACTACTCCTCTCTCACACATATCTTTTCTTCCTCTCTCTACTACTCCATTCCTATGTCTCTTATATCTCTAATGTGCTCTATACCTCTCTCTTATGCTATCTTTAGCTTCTCCCTCTTATTTTTGTTATCCTTTTTCATCTCTTTCTCAACTCAATAAAGTATTGAGGTTTCAATCTATGGGATAAACATGACTTTTTGATCTTATTGGTGAAAATCAACACAAAAAATGGGGCAAAATTCATGGGCAATCAAAGCCCTAATATTTTGGGTTTCTAATCAACCAATGGGCCTTTGGTCCAATGGTACTCTTTGTCTTGTAAAGGCTTTGCCTTCTTGAGGTCAAGGGTTCAAGTCCCCCTCCCCATTCCCCTTCACCCCTCCCCCCCCCCCCCCCCCAAAAAAAAAAAAAAAACAAAAAAAATCAACCAATAATCTGCCTAAATTTGAATGGATGAGCTAGGGTTTCGAGGACTTCATACGTAATTCATTAGGTAAGAGTTGATTTGTCTGATACTGTTAGACTTGAGTAATTGATTTGTAGAAATCAACTAATAGTGTTTTTTCTTAGTGAAATTTTGTTAGAGTTTAGTTAATATTTTGTTGTGATTGAATCGAATCGGATGTACGATTGTAAACAGATTTGGATGTGGTCACAAATTTTAAAATTCATTGGATATACGGATCGGATTCGGAACTGGTTTTTCTTAACGGATTTGGATTCGGAAGAGTATAGATTTGGTCTCAATCCGATCCGTTGACAAAGCTAATTGTACTTGGCCTTTACATTTGTTTTTCAATAACATATTTTCCAAAAAATATTTCCTTAAAAAACATTTTGCTTAAAATCACTACGCCAACTACAATCACACTGTAATCAAGATTGGATATAAATTTAATTAAAGTTTTTTTTGACACTTTTGGTCCCTAAAGTATATGGTCTTTGTCAATTTGGTCCCTCAAGTTTAAATTTTTTCAATTTAGTCCCTCACGTATGATATAGAGATCTGAAAAATGAGGATAAATTTTTCGTTTTGCTGGTAGGGCACTATTCATGCACCATTTATCGATAGGGCACTACATATGCATCATTTAGGCGTAGGTCATGTTTAAGAGCATAATTTGAGTATGTCATAGAAGAGAAACATGCTTAGAATGTTAAAATACACCTACTGTTTGAATTTGAGTTAAACGAAAACAGTTTAAAAAATTAGACAAAAAGGACATCCCGGGTGGCCCAGGTGGGACCAGCTAAATCCGGCCACAAATAAAAATATATTTTTTTGAAAATTTTCATTTAAAATAATTTTAAGAACTTTGGTTAAAACAAAATGTTGAATTGAGGCGTTTCGGGACAGGTTGTAGTGTAACGGGGTCTCGGATTCATCAAGGGCAAAAGGGTCATTTTGTACCTTTGCCCCTCCACTATAAATACAGCCCCCTTAGTGTAAAAATATCAGTTTTTGGTCTGGGAAGGAGCAGCACACATCCATGGAGGAAAAATGAAGAAAAAAACCCTAGGTTCTTCAAGCTTCAAGCCACCAAAACTCATTCCTAAACCAAGATTCTTGCAAGATTTCCTTCTAAGAAGTTGTTCATCTCAACAAGGGCTATATTCTCACCGATCGGTTCGGCTATAAAGCGAACACAACTCCTTTGGTTTGAGAAAAACTATTTTAGGTATGATATTTTGCTAAGTTGGGAATAGATTTAAGTTTCCTTGCTTTTCTATGTGTTAATTGAATGATTTAGGTGTTTACTTGATGTTAGAAAATCATTTAGGTGGTACTTGCTTTGAAAACTTAGAGTTAGCGGTTTAAGTACTTTTGTGTTCTTTGAGTTTCTTGACAATTTGTTGCTATGATAAAGGTGTATATTGCATATGTGTTGGATTATTATATTCTAACTTATGTTCATATAGATAAACTCTTGTGGTTTGAGAGTTATGATCTATTCCATGAGTTGGTAGTTTGTGTATTTGTATTTTCTTTGAGAAATTGTGAAAGTAATGAACATGAAACTTGATCATATGTTTAATTCATTAAATTGTGTCTCACATTCGTGTAGATAAAGTGTTGTGAATTTGAAGTTATGCTTTACTTTATATGAATGAAACATATTTTAAGTTATACACCATGTGTTGATGAAATGTTCCATAGAATTTATATTGAGAAAAATCAAGGCATCTTGGCATACATAAATCCTTGGAAACATAGCGTGAGTTGAGCACTTGGTGCTATGCATTATGAGGGTGTAGATCTTGTGATGAAAAACCCGAAATCTGACCAATGACAGTACTCGCGGGCTGACGGGGGCAGACCGTGAAGGGAGACATGGGTGGCATAGAGTTGCATGTGTGTGTCATGCATATTGACATTGCATAGCATTGAGGGATTACAGAGCTGTAGCTTTTAAAATGTACACTTGCACATGCCACGCCTTAAATTTGTTCCTAGCGTTAGCATTTTGTCATACCAGCAGTTGAGCTGACCCATTCGTGGGATATCATATTACAGATGAGACTCCCGGTACTTGAGACTTGAAGAAGTCTTAAAGGAAGGAGAGGAAAGGGACTTGAATGGATATTTGGCCTTGGAGCATATTTTGTATGTATGGGCAAAGCCCAAATGACTTGTATTTCAGTTTGGAAAAGTAATGGATTATAGGCCTTGTGCCATTTTAAAGGGTAAGAGTGTAAACCCAATTGATATGTGGGATACATTTATTTAATGAGTATTATATGTGTATATTGAGACAACTAGATGTGTAAGTTGAAAAAAAGGGATGTATGTTTAATTTACATGGATTGTGGCCACCGAGTGAGGGTGGGTTGTGATATACTTATACATATGAAGTATTGTGAATATTAGGTGGGAAAAAGACTTGGAAAACAAAGGAGGTTATGTCGAAATTTTATGAAAAATTAAAAGATTTGTTAAGTGTGTAAAACACCTTTTAAATGCACCTCACTTGACTAATGAGGAGGAAGATGACAGGAATGCTACTATATAAATACTTCTATACATATTTGGACAGAGGAGAGCTCTTAGTTTTTGTTTTAGTTTTAGTTTTTCATCTTATTTTTACAGTGTTAGATTTTTTCCGAGCTTTGGAGAAGACAACGAGTGTATTTTCCATTTCTATTTCAAAGCTTTGTTGTTAAAGCTTGTTCTTGTATTTGAACTTAGCATTTTGAAGCACTTCTATTTGAAGCTATTCCTTTCAATCTTGTTGTTCATTTACCTTTGCTTTACATGTTGTGTGTCGCCGATTTTCGATTTGATGGGTTTTAATTCTGGCTAAGTTTTGGCGCGATCCGAGGGAGTATTTCACTCGTAATCAAGCCATATTGATTCTCTAATGAATTCAAACTGAAAGAATGCTTTATAGTTGGGAAAATCGAATTTCAAAAACTTGTTGTTGTGTGATCACTTTGATTTCTCGTCAACGGATCTTCCGACACGTGTAATGCTTGGAGTTCATATATACATCGAAGTACTCAACTTTTTAGCTAGTATTTTTTTATCTACAAAGCTACATATTGTTCAAATCTAGTTTTAGTTGAATATTTTTTGTCCAATTAAATTTGATTATGTGCTTGGATGAGTTATAAATGAGAATTGAATAGCTTGATTACAGTGAGATGATTTTCGAGGATTAGCCGATTGTTTTCCATTTGATTTTGATTACAATAGTTGTATTTTCACCAACTCTCCCAATACCAAGACTTTTAATTTTATTTTCTAAAACGTCACCATTCGAGTTGCCATTGTTTCCTGAGGAGACGACCTCAGATTTTTCGAGTTACTACACTACACACACTTCCTACACTTGGAAAACACATTTATACATTTTAGAGGTGCAATCATATCTTGAGAGGAACAATTAAATCATTCTGGGAGAAAATAATTTTGATAAAGTAAAGCATCTTTGAAAGGCAAGCAAGTAGACTGTTGCTTATTTGGGAGAAATGGGAAAAATCGTTGATTGTTATTTGAGGAAACAAATTAGGACTTCTCGAGGTGCTTGGAGAAGAAGTCGACGAGAAGAGGTTGATTGAAATTGATACTTACCGTTGTCGATGTTGTTGATCATCGATCATCTCTTCTGAAGTTGTTGCTTAACATTACTCAAAGTGAAGATTGGTTGCAGCAGTGCATCATCAATGCTTCTCACTTTCTACCATTGTGGGCATGTTGCACAAATGAATACCTCATGGACTGATGCAAACCTAGGGAGGAGATTTTTTGGTTGCAAAAAAAAATGAGTTGTGGTTTGGTAAACTTAAATCTTGAATTTCAAAATTTCTGGATTGGTAAATTAAAATTCTTCTTGCAGACAGCTGGTGGATGTGGGGGTTTTTTCATGGTATGACCCCCCATATGTGCAAAAGATCTAAGACAATGATAATTGGACTTTTAAGGTCACTGTGAAAGAAAGAGGAGATTGCAAGAAGTGTGAAAGCAAGGGAAAGATGTGCATGGATTTTTTTGTCAATGTCTTTGTTGATGATATTGTTTGTGAGGCTGGGATTTGGACACAGAAATGGAAGAGAAGTTGATGGCATTACCAGGATAATTAGAGGGCATTGTTTAGGGAGAAATTCATAGTTTGTACTTTGTATGTTGGTCTGAGCACATTTTGTTGGTGGAAATGCCCTATTGATACTTTTTTTGTTGGGGGAGCAACGTATGAAGACGATGTTTTGTCCAATGCAATTGGTAGATTCAATCTCAAATTTTGTGTTCTTGAATACGATTATGTTATTCATAAGGTATTGAGTACATTATTAATAAACATAAAAAACAAAAAACTGCACTGCACATAATCCAGCACTTTATATTAACAATGCCCAACACAAACATCCAACATCTTGTGTTTAGACAACAAAAGGACAGCTTAGACAAAAAAAAAAAAATAGAGCCCTGAGATACAAAACACCAAAAGGAGAGCCTTTGACAGAAGGCAAAAGAATAAAAAATAGGACTCTTAAGCTGTCTTCATCATTGTTTGTTGTTGCTTTGCATGGTCTTAGCCTTTTATCTAATGCACTTCATTTTACTTCTCCTCAAAACCATTCCCCTACTAAAGGTTAAACCTCCATTTGAGCCTGATCCTCCAGCAGAGCTTAAACCTCCATTTGAGCTTGATGCACCTGTAGAAGCAGTAGCTGCATTTGAGTCTGCTACATTCATTAACCCTCCACCAGTAGAAGCTGCCACGCCCCGAATTTCCACAAACCCGGGGAGTGAGTGAAAAGGAAGAAGAAAAGTAAATGAAAGGTCATTAGGTTGGATAAATTGATTTTTCATTCATTTCCTACGTTTTTCCATTTTTTTTTCCAAAGTTTTTCAAGCCACTTTCCTTCCATTTTTTAGCCTATTTCTTCAAGATTTCAAAGCCCCCCCTTTTGACATCCTGTAAGACCCCGTACTAAAAATTAAATAAGGATACTAAAACCTTAAGAGTTCTTCCAATATGAATAAAATGATGGTAGAAACTTAGAATCATTGTTGAAAGCTTGATCATGAAGTTTGAGTTTCAAACGAATTGACATTCGGGTCAAACTTAGTTTCGAAGGTATGTAAGCTTAAGAAGGGTGATTGGGTAAGTTTCTAATTTATTTTTTTTAGGTCAAAATAATATTATCATTGAACATGGGAGATCCGAAAAACTTGGAATAACCGTTTAGCACATATAGCGGTTCAGAGGAATAAAATAGTAATTTTATTATTTCGAGTGTAAATTTACTTTAATTTTGAAATAAATCATAAAACTAAATGTTTTTAGGTTAAAATAACATTAAAAATGAATCCAGAACGTCGAAAAACCTTAGGATAGTCATATAGATCAAAATGAAGATTCTTAGTGGCAAAATCGTAATTTTGGAGAAAAACTCAAATTGCAGCCCAGTGAACAGTAAAAATCGGGGCTGCTATGTTTAAAACACCATTTTTCATTCCATTTGCTCCCATTCTTTCACTCCACTCTCACCTCCAACTTTTTAGAACCCTAGGGGAAGATAAAGGGAAGAAGAAAAGGGGCAAAGAGAGTCTCTAAAGCTTGGGTTTTTGTTTGGACATTCTTGATTACAAGGTAGGGGTTTTCTTCCATTCACTTACATTGAGGCTAGGGTTATTATATATGTATGTTTTCACTCTCATTCTTATATATATGGTATGAAATACTTGATTCTTGACATTCTTTCAAAGATTATCATATTTTAAACAAATCTATGGTGGAATAACCATTAAATTCTTTTTTCTCATCTTCAAACCCTAGGTTTCAAGAGAAAGGAGTTTTTCTTTTGATTTCTCCTATGTTCTTGATTTCAAAACTTTAGTGTTTCATATTGAACAACAAAATGGTATTTATGATGATCTCTTGTACATTTTCTTATATTACTCTTTGTACCACCACTTATGAGAATTGAGGATTTTTCTTGGAAATTGCTTGTAAATAGGAGACTTGTGGAATTGTTGCTATGGGTTCCTTGTCTCTTGGTATTATTGCAAACTTGATTATGTTTTGAGAAAAGTTATGGGTGGAGAGCCATAGAAATCTTAGTTTGTGAGAAACATGGGTTTCTCTCTCTATCTTCACTCAAATTTGGCTTTGAAAACTATAGTGCTTTGTGTTGAGTATTGAAATGCTATTGTGCATGATCTCTTGTATTTTTCTTCATTGTTTATTTGAAATTGTCTCATGATGGATTTGTGGATTTTATGGAATTTGCTTGAAAAATTGGGGGTTTATGGTATTGTTGGTTATGTGAGATATTTGTTGGTATTTTATCTCTTGCGTGGTTGTACGATACGAACATGGATTACTATTGACCGGGTATCATGTAGTGGGTAGACGTCTTTATATGCCACGCGGGTATGAGCTTTTCCTACCACATGGAGTGGGTAGACGCCTTTGTACGCCGTGTGGGTATGAACTTTTCCTATCACTAATGATCACGGATTAGTAACGTGGGTTGTGTCGGACATACAGTGTGGGTTATCGTGCATTGTACTAGAAATGGTTTCGACAAGAGTTTCGGGAAGTATGAGATTCCGCGAGAACTTGTTGGAAACGGTTTATGGTAGAATGGATTACCAATGGTATATTGTGTTTATTTATCTATTTCAATTACTGTTGCTATCTAAACTTGAGATCTGTTTAAATTTCCTCGTTTTACTTCAAATGTTATATAGGTTATTTGTGAAATGAGACCAACCGTTTTAAATGCTTTTCTAAACCTTGTTTGGGTTTGAGAGGATTTTTCTACAGAGCTTCGTGCTCACCCCCTACAGTTGAACATTTTTCAGAGTTTGTGCTAGAGGATGAGCTAGGTGCTAACGAGCCGGGCCATGGAGAGGCTTCACTAGAGGGATACTTGGATCCCGAGTGGGACATTTAGAGATGTCGTTGACTTTTGTTCTAGACTAGGATATTCTTTTGAAACACTGTGTAGTCTAGATTTCTTTTGTAATTTCCGCTGCGCTATATAATTAATGTTTTCTTTGGGAAATGTAAATGCCATTGTTGGGCTTATTCTGTTTATATTGTGGCCATGACTTGGCTTATTCTTTTGGAATGTTATTGTAGGTATTACATACGATGAATGGAAATCTTTTGGGATAATGTTGTAAATAGTTTATGGATAAAATGGACCCGGTGTGGTCGATGTAGTATAATTGCACAAGTTGTGTTTTGGGTAAAGCTCCCCGAACAAAGGAGACTCTGCCCGAATTTTGTTAAATTAAGGAATGATTGATATGAAGTCTTATTTATGGATGATTTATCTTAGTGCTCTCATGATGTAAATGGTTTTAGTATGTAATGCCGTCCAGGGTGGTTTTGGGGGCGTTACACATCCTTCCCACCTATTTAAAAGGTGTTTTACACACTTAACAAGTCTTTTAATTTTTCATAAAATTTCGACATAACCTCATTTGTTTTTCAAGCCTTTTTCCCATCTAATATTCACAATATTTCATATGCATAAGTATATCACAACCCACCCTCACTTGGTGGCCACAACCCATGTAAATTAAACATACATCAATTGTTCTCAACATACACATCTAATTGTCCCAATATACACATGATACTCATTAAATAAAGACATCCCAAATATCAATTGAGTTTACACTCTTACACTTTAAAATGGTCCAAGACTTATAATCCACTACTTTTCCTAACTGAAATACAAGTCATTTGGGGTTATGCCCATACATACAAAATATGGCCCAAGGGCCAAAATATCCATTCAAGTCTCTGTCCTCTCCTTTCTTTAAGACTTCCTCAAGTCTCAAGTACCGGGAGTCTCATCTGTAATATGATATCCAATGAAGGGGTCAGCTCAACTGCTGGTATGACAAAATACTAATGCTAGGAATAAATTTAAGGCGTGGCATGTGCAAGTGTACATTTTAAAAGCTACAACTCCGTAATCCCTCAATGCTATGAAATGTCAATATACATGACACACAAATGAAACTCTATGTCACCTATGTCTCGCTTCACGGTCTGCCCCCGTCAACCCGCGAGTACTGTCATTGGCCAAATTTTGGGTTTTTCACCACAGGATCTACACCCTCATAATGCATAGCACCAAGTGCTCAACCCACACTATGTTTCCAAGGATTTATGTATGCCAAGATGCCATGATTTTTCTCAATGTAAATTCTATGGAACATTTCATCAAACACGTGGCGTATAACTTAAAATATGCCTCATTCATAAAGTAAAGCTTAACTTCAAATTCACAACACTTTATCTACATGAATGTGAAGCACCATTCAATGGATTAAACATATGATCAAGTTTCATGTTCATTATTTTTATAATTTCTCAAAGAAACTACAAATACACAAACTACCAACTCATGGAATAAATCATAACTCTCAAACCACAAGAGTTTCTCTACATGAACATAAGCTAGAATATAATAATCCAACACATAAGCAATATACACCTTTATCATAGCAACAAATTGTCAAGAAACTCAAAGAACACAAAAGTACTTAAACCACTAACTCTAAGTTTTCAAAGCAACTACTAACTAAATGATTTTCTAACATCTAGTAAACACCTAAATCATTCAATCAACACATAGAAAGACAAGAAAACTTAAATCTATTCCCAACTTAGCAAAATATCATACCTAAAATGGTTTTTCTCAAACCAAGGGAGTTGTGTTCGCTTTATAGCCGAACCGATCAGTGAGAATATAACTCTTGTTGAGAGGAACAACTTCTTAGAAGGAAGTCTTGCAAGAATCTTGGCCTAGGAATGAGTTTTGGTGGCTTGAAGAACTTAGAGTTTTTCTTCATTTTTCCTCCAAGAACGTGTACTGCCCCTACCCAGCCCAAAAACTGATATTTTTACACTAAGGGGGCTGTATTTATAGTGGAGGGGCAAAGGTGCAAAATGACCCTTTTGCCCTTGATGAATCCTGGACTCCGTTACACTACAACCCGTACCGAAACGCCTCAATTTGACATTTTATTTTAACCAAAATTCTTAAAATTATTTTAACTGAAAATTTTCAAAAAAATATATATTTTGCTTGTGGCCGGGTTTGGTCGGTCCCACCTAGGCCACCCGGGATGCCTTTTTGTCCAATTTTTGAAACTGTTTCCGTTTAAACTCAAATTCACACAGCAGGTGTATTTTTAAATTCTAAGCATGTTTATCTTCTATGTCATACTCAAATTATGCTCATAAACATGATCTATGCCTAAATGATGCATATGTAGTGCTCTATCGACAAATGGTGCATGAATAGTGACTACCGACAAAACTGAAAAATTTATCCTCACTTTTCAGATCTCTACAGAAGCAGTAGCTACATTTAAACCTGTTGGATTCCTTAAACCTCCACCAGAAAGAAATAGTAACTACATTTAAACCTGCTGGATTCCTTAAACCTCTATTAGTAGAAGTAGTAGTTGCATTTGATCTTGCTGGATTCCTTAACCCTCCACCAGTTGAACCCATAGTTGAATCTGCAGTTGCTATAGTCCTTGTACCTATCCCTCTACCACCATCACTTGCCAAATTTGACACAGAACTTGCAGTAGTCCCCATCCCTTCATTTTGTGTATCCGTTAGGCTAATAGTGCATGTCCTCTTATTGTGTGCCCTCTTTCCACACCTCTTACATTTAACAGAGCGTTGACCAACTTTCCTTAGTTTTTTGGAACCAATTTTTGGCTCATCTGGTTCCCTTCTCAACTTTTTAGGCCTCCCAGGTTGCTTAACTACCATAGGTGGTAGTACTAGTGTTAGTCTTATCCTAGGCCACATATTGTAAGCATTTATTGGTTCAACCATTGGCTCATAAGCCCTCATGAATTTGTATTTCTTATAGTACACGAATATAGGTTCTTGGTTCAACACATTTATCTTGCATGACTGATTTAGCAAGTGGACAAGGAATACCTGTCAAATCCCACTTTTTCATGAACATGTATATGCATTTAAGTCCATAGTGTATGGATCTCCATAAGGACACTCTAGCTTCTTTAATATTTTTGGATATATTTGACCAGTATACTTCTTGATCCATTCACTCCTCACAAGCATTATTTTCTTCACATAATCTCTTAACCTCTTCAATATCTTAAAGATAGACTTATCTCTTGCATGCAGGATTGCTGAATTGAATCCCCTAAGGTACCCACCATAGCTAGACTTGCAACCACGACCGGTGCACCTATCCTAAACTTTTCAACGACTCTCGGATTTGAACACGATGCGACTGGCTACAACTATGGCTGTGCAGCTTCACAAATGGCCCCTTTCACCATTTCTACAACGGCATCGGTGACTACCCTAGTGTGGGGTTAAACTATTTTTTCCACTATTCCCACAACCATGACTTCGACATTTCCAGCCCTTGCCGCCACTACCTCGTTTCCATCTATAACCCCTTAGGCGTCATACTCAGCCAACACAGAACAACCAATGCCCAGTGCTGGGTTTGTCACGTTAGCCCAAGTCCAGGCCCTACTGGACAGACAGAAGGAGCCCATGCCAACAACCATAGACATAAGGTCCAAGTGTACCCCGGCTGTGTAATAAGATATATATCATGTGAGGTACTCATCGCCGAAGTTTGATAGAAAAAGTGGCAACCCTTGGGAGCATATTACCCGCTATCTTGATAGCCTTGGACAATATGTGCTCCACGAGCCTCTTTGGATGAGGGAATTTTCCAAGTCCCTCAAGGACAGGGCCTTCACCTGCTATGCTAATGAGGGACTGGGACAACTTGGTTGCACAGTTCTACGCAAAGTTCTTCCATGTTGAATAACATACGACAACACTTTCCCTGACAAAGACCATTTAGGATGATGAAGAAGTCCTGATGACATACATTGACAAGTTTTGCGACAAAGCCATCGAGTGCTAGAAAAATGTCACCGAAGAGGCCCTTGTTTGAATCTGCATCGACGGAATGCACAACAAATACAAGGCATACTTGGTGAACAATAACTTCAAAACCTTTACTAGGCTATGTGAGTTTGCTTAAAGGTTCTCAAAGATGGTCCATCCCTACTTCAAGATGGCCAGTTGGCAGGACTCTCAAGGAATGGATCAAGAATGATGATGTAGAGCTCCCACTAGTGGAAAATGGGCCAACTAGAGAAGAGAAAAATAGCTCGACCTTATGTGAGTTTCATTGCCACACCAAGCACAACCTCAAGGACTGTTGGACCGTGCGCCGAATATTTTAGAAGTGTTTAAAGAGTGGAGAGTTGATATTGACAAACGCCAAGGGCAACATCCATGATCGGCCCCTCATAGACCACGAAGAAGGCAAGTAGGTGCACATGGTGTCATTCTATGAAGAAATAGAGGATATAGCGAAAGGGAACTTCGAAGAGTGGCCCGAAATTCTATTAAGTCGAGAGACCCTAGAAGTTTGCCACGACGCGCCAAAGATTGACCCTTATGCGTGTGTGCATCTTAAAGGAAACAATAAAGTTCAAGAATTTCTTTAATCAGCTAGGACTTACTGATGGTACCAGATTGGCAGCTACCAAGGCCATCATGGACTTATACGTTGAGGGTCCCTCAGGCCTCGAGAAGTGCATGGCTGCGGAAGGCTTGGTGTTCCGTAGTATCAAGGAAAGGTCTAATGTCATCACCTTCACGAAGGGGGATTGCGAAGTACCCTAGAAGCACAATCAACCCCTCTACGTCATTGCCAGGATCAATGGGGTACAGTTGAAAATGAATTTTTTGGACAATGGGGCCTTAGTGAATGTCATGCCTCTGTCCATATACGAGCATCTTGGGCTCCGCGAGTCAAGTTTTGTAACAAAAATGACTATCATCTCTGGGTTCGCTAGTGACAAGAGAAGAACCCTCGGGTATGTCACCGTCTCCTTAATCATGGGGAAGGTGAGGGTACCCACGACCTTCCACGTGATAAATGCTCATACAACTTATCATACGCTCCTTGGGTGCACTTGAATGAATGATCTAGGGGCGGTCCTTTCTACATACCACTAGTGCATAAAGATGATTTGGAATGGAAAGGATGTGACGGTACCCACAACCGAGGACCCCTTTAGCAGCAATGAGGCACACTTGGCAGAGGAAGCACTATACGATGAAGTGGCCGAAGACGATGAGGCCACAAATTTACTACAACGGCCTTTGTCGTTCCTTATTCCTTCTTGGGAGGAGGTCCAGTGGGAAGTCTATGTGGCACCTCAAAGGGTTAGTGTGAAAGAAAGGCTTAGAGAACGAGCTTGAGAAAAAAGGCAAGTTGAAGAGTCCTCGCGGGAGGAGGCTCCAAAGAGATGTATTCATCGTGTCCTACTTGACAGAGCGAGTCACTTACCAGTTATGATGGTGTGGGGGGACCACCCGCGAGGCCGGGAGGGTGAGTCCCCGAGACGAGGTGGATGAAGCAGAGGCCAACACCATCGCGACACCCACTAATGCGGTCCCTACGCCAGAATGCATGGAGGATCGCCCTAAGTCGCATGAGCAGAAGCTAGAGGAAGTAAACCTCACCCTACCTGGGGAGTCACCACGACCAGTCTTCATTTGCAAGAGGCTATCCCCAGAAAAGAGGCAAGCGTTCTTGGCACTCCTGATAGAATATGCCAATGTTTTTGCATGAAAATATGAGGAGATACTCGGATTAGACCCAAAATTGGTCTGTCAGAAGTTGAACATCCACCCCTTAGACAAGCCTGTCAAACAACAGTCACGAAACTACACCCTCGAGATGATGATAAAAATTAAGGAAGAGCTTAAAAAACTATTGCGGATTACCTTCATCAAACCTATCCAGCACCTTGTATGGTTGTCAAACATAGTCCCCATCAAGAAAAAGAATGGGGCCATTAGGATATGTGTGGATTTGAGGGACTTAAACATCTCTCACTATAAATAAACCATCATTCAAGTTTAACTCTCATATCACTCAATCAGTTGGCTATGCATTTTTATCTTCTCACTAGTAATAACCCACCTTCTCAGCCATTTGAAGTTTGCTTCAATGCCATCATCATCATCAAAGGTCTCTAATGATGCTAACCAGGGTCGACCCATGTAGTAAGCAACTTAAATGTCTGCTTAAGCCCCCAAAAATGGAGCTCTCAATTATATTCATTGTCTTTATGCTATTGGTTAAATATGGCCCAAACTCATTTTAATATAATGGGATTTTTATAGGCCGATACACATTATAACACTTAATTGTGTAAAAGTCTTTCATTAAAAACCTTTTGTACAAAAGTCCTTTTTTTTATTGACAAAAATACCCACCACAAGGTAACACTAACCCACACAATCAGTGGGTTTGGAAACCGCTGGTAGTCCTGCAACAATCCCATTAAATTTGGTAACTTCTATATAGCTCAAAACACTGTTTTTCAAATTTAAACAAAATTTGCCACAAAATCCTTCAGTTTTCAAGTAAATACAAAACACAAGCATCTGAAAATTTTTAGGAAGTTCAATTGTTCGCCTGTGAAGTGACAGTACAGATGTTGAAGCACCATTGAAGACCAATCTTCCTTCTTTTCCACTTCAAATTTGCATTAATTTCCAGATAAGTAAGTATGGATGGATTGATTTGTAATTATATTTTATTTTTTAAGTAAATCAATTGACAACTCGAAACAACACATATGAAATTTTGGGGATTAGAGTTTTCATCATTATGTTTGTATGATTTTAAACCTGCTACAGTTGGATTCATTAATCGATAATGCATGTTATTTATTTCCTTGTTAACCTTAACTACATTCTAATTGAAAAAGTCACATTATGGTGTGATAGTTCTAATTGAAAAACTACATTCTAATTGATCAAACTTGTAAGTTTATGATTAATTCACTATTGCTTCCAACCAACACATTCAATGTCATTAACTTAAAATGTATTATAGGGTCGACTGCGGTGTCCATGTTTGCTACCTGATGAAACAATTTGCAAAAGGGGAAGAAGTATAGGAGAAATTGATACAAGCACATATAAGAGACTTCCAGAGTGAAATGTGGTCAATGTTCCTGAACGATCAAAAGAGCTGGACCGAAGAAGATTTAAAAGAATGACAGTGTAACATTGCAAAGTGACACTATTGTTGGTCTAATATTGTGCTTGTAACAATGTGACTACACAATGTGGCATCCATATTATGAATGCAAAAAAATGAAAAAACAATGTGTGATCGTTTATAAAGCATACAAAATCAAAACTTCGGCACGTATTGTGACAAAAACAGTGTGACAACCACAATCAAGTCTGATATCCATTTATTGATGCCTATAAGAACAATCACAATGTTTACCAAAAAAATAAAATAAAATTAAATTAAAAACCTATCATAAATCCATTAATTAGAAGCATAAAAATTTACAACGGCACATTACAGGTTTTCTTGTTGTGGCTACCCAAACGCCCACAACGACCACAATGAATCCGCCTAATGAGTTCCCCCCACGACTTGATTCTCTGCTTTTTTAGACGACCATGTTGCGGCTTGGATGATGGCGGCAAAATATCAACCATTTGCTGCGAACCATTTGGACGACCAAATGTCGCGATTGGGTATATTGGATCCGCATATGACTTCTTAAAAATGGTGTTAACAAGTATTTGAAGTAGAAAAAAACACAATCTTTGAGTTCAAACAGCAGATGTTGACGAAGGAGAACTACTGTGTAGTCTGTGGGTGAAAAACCACAGACGTCAAAGTAGAAGACGATTACCCAACATTGAAGTACAAACATTTAAATATAAACATCTGTTGAAGAACACGAGCACCAACATTGATTTTATTAAATCAGACGTTGTTAATGGTGAAGAAGAATACATTTAAAATAAAAAAAAGATCTCCTAAAATAGGGAAATGAATGATTTAATAAAACTAAATCCTATGAAAGAAGGAACTGCCAAACTGCACATTTCAAATTTAAAAAATTGTCATTGTGTATTTAGACACAATACATTTCCACTTAATAGTACTTATTTATAATACATTTTTTTAAAGATATTTTCTCACAAATAAGTAGTTCATAAGGTATCTATTCACAATTTTCCGTAATATAAAAGACCCAAATTATTTCTCATTCACCCATTCTTTTTTAAATTTATATTTCTACTCACAAATTAATTATCACATCAATGATTTCATCACCAATCACTCCCTTTCTTTCTCTCTTCATTAATGTGAATCCACCAACACTACAAATATAATATTCTATATACCCACATCTAACCTCTCTCTCTCTCTCTCTCTCTCTCTCTCTCTCTCTTTGTGTGCGTGTGTTCTTTCCCCCTCTCTTTCTATTCTAGTTTTACACCCCTAAGAAAAAAATTCATTCCTAATCTCTCTTTCTCTCTCTCTCTCTCTCTCACACACACATACACATATCTACTCTAGTTTTACACGCCCTCCCAAAAATTCAACCCTAAGCTAGAGTCTTTCAGCCCACTGCTCTATCTGTTTCTCTTTCTCCCACTTTTAGCACATGTCTTTTTCTTCTTAGCAGTTACCTTCGTTGGAAAGGTATTGCATTTTTTTAATTAATATGTTATTAATTTTTTTATTAATGTTATTTGATCTAACTAGGAAATTTTGTATTATGACTGTTATTGTTATTATATGATTTGAAAGACAAATATAATCTTGTATTGATCAGGTGTTAATGTTATATTATTATTGAATTTTGTAATATAGTAATTTTTTTATCTTTGAGTGATCATTTATGCTTTTAATATTTATTTTGTTAAAAAAGATTGTTTAATCTTAAATATGTCAATGAGAATATATGAATCTGGAAGTGAGAAATGAAAAAACAAAAGAAAAAAAGATAAATTAATTTAATAAAACTAGGGTAATGTTATATATATTCACAATAAATTTTGAAAGGGCCTAATTTCAAATTTTTGCTTAAGGCCACCAATTTTATTGAGTCAGCCCTGATGCTAACAACTATCATGTGAAAGCACCTTCATATTAAAACCCAAAACCAAAGGCAATCAAAGGTCCTATGGGGGCTCCATTTCTAGTTGCTTACTTCCTTCTCAACTCACATCTCTCTCTTTCGCTTGTAATTTGTAAAGTATGTGCTTCAAGTAGTTGTAGTTGAATTTGAAGCAAGTATGAACAGTTTGTTCAACACCCTAGGATTATGGTTGACAATGGACCATGTCATGATGTGTTCTTGTCGAGTTTGTGTGGTGTCATTTTAAAATTTATTGAACAATACTCAATCCATTTGTAGTCTATATATGTAATGCCCCAAAATTCACAATGGGGACATTAACTATCTATGAACCATTCAAACTATAAGAGCATACTAAAGTAATCATTAAATAATAAAAAAATCCATCAATTCAATAAATAACTAAATCAATCCCAATAAAACACCAATAACTTCTTAAAATTACATCCCAAAATTAGAATAATATCTTGCAATTAAATAATAAAAAAAATATTCATAAACATTTTATAATAACCGAACTTAAAAAATTTAAACTAGAAAGACACTCTCTCAGCCTCGACCTCTAGATCCACCTCTGGATGTACCGCCACATTAAAGTCAACCTGCTCATCTAAGGTTATATTTTTAGATTTTGAACTTCAAATAAGGTTTAGAAATCATAAAACAGGTAAGTCTCATTTTGTAAACTAACACATATAACTTTGAAGTAAAACCGTGTTAGTTAACGAGCTCAAGTTTATGCAATAGGAACATTAAAATTTGGATCAACATAGAATCATTCATAAAATCATATTTCATAAAATAATATCTTATGAACATAGGCTGAATAAACAAGAATCCACTTAACAAAGATATCTGACCCACAAAACTCCATCTTCTCAAAAATAACAAACCGCAGGGTCACACAATTCAGGAAGGGTGTATACTAACGCATCAATAGTGATAAATCCCTTCTAGGATTATGGTATATCAATCCTCCGCCTCGGTCTCCTATGGAATTAATATTGGTTTGGAAACCCCGAAAGGAACCAACCCCACTACGAGTGATAAGAAGCATTCAAACCCCTCAAGGTAAGAAACGTGTCTAAACACTCTGCGATATAGGTTCGAATGGAACCCTAGTTCATCAACTCCATCACAAGAGATATGCTTTCATAAAATCCACATTTTCCAACATTCAAAACCCCACAATTTTCAAAGAACAAGAATAATTCAATTGAAACATGGAAGAGATCGTAAAAGAAAGCATTCAAGTAGACAATACTCAAAATCTATGTTTTTTTAATCAAGAACATGTGATTTGTGATGTAAAACATGTATATATTCAAGAATCAAATCATATATTCGAAAAGAATGAAAAAAATATTGTGGATCTATCACATAGATAGAATAGGAGTCAAGAACTAGGTTTTTAAATCAAGAACGAACAAATCTTGAAAACAAATCATGTATTTTATTCAATAAATTAATCATGTGTTCAAACGAATGTAAAAACATTGTAGATCTATTATTTGTATTTTCATAAGGATCAAAAGATATAATTATATAGTCCTAATCGTCAATAAATAAGTTTGAGAAAGAACCCCTACATTGATCTGTAGAAAATTACTTCTCAGGCATTTTGTGTGATTACTTACACGTTGATGTCCTCAAGAGTAAGCCCAAGCTATTTCTCTTCCTCCTCATCTTCTCTCTAAGACCTTCCTAGATTTCTTGGGGTTGAAAAATATGTATAGGAACCGTAAAATACATCCATACGGTATTTATTGTGTCAAAATCGGAGAAAACTCTCAAAATAGGTCAGGAAGGACAACTCGTTGCCCCGTGCGTCTGGACACGTGTTTTTCCCAGTCTGAACGCGGGTGAATTTCTGGCCCAAAATTCCAGATCAATTTTGGCCTAGTTAGAAGCTAAATCATGAAATTTTTTATGAAATACATGTTATAGCCCTTGAAGTGTACTTTCCAATGGCTCAATAATTAGCTCAATTGGATATCAGAGTAAAAATTTATGGCCAAAAGACTAAGGTAGTGTCAAATTCCTTCCTACCTGAATTTTCCCAAAGTGCGTTTTAACTCCGGAATACTTTCAAATTTCTAATACACTCCGTATCACCTCCGCCAAGGTTTTTCGACCGTCCGGATTAAATGGTAGCCTTATTTTGACCCAAAAATGTGACGCCCCATTTTCCGGGGGTCCTGTATTAACCGTTGACAACCCGTCAACCTGCGGAAATACCCGTGGATGTCGCTTAACCCGATACCGCGGCACCACATTCCCTTTACCGGGATAAAAAAAAAATACAAGTCCAATTTATTTCGGTTGGTTGACCTATCCGAGATCCAATATACCACCATTGGTATCCCCTTATTATCCATTTGTAACATTAGAAGGGAGGAAAACATAGCCCAAAGACATGGCAAAAGAATAATAAAATAAAAAAAAATTCTGAATTTTGGAGAGCGTACCGGTACGCTACGCCTACTGGACCTGACCGTACCGGTACGCGTACCGGTACGCTACGCCTTCTGGACCTAACCGTACCGGTACGCGTACCGGTACGCCTGGCCCAGAATTGCCCTTTTTACCTATTTTTTATTTCCAAGCCATTCCAAACCTCCAAAAACTCATCCAACACATGTTTAATGAGATTTTCCATATAATACATAACTTATACAAGTTCCATTACAATTAATTCCATAATTTACACATCAAAATGGAATTTATACAAAAGTTTTACAAAAACTCGAACTAAGGCCACAAGCCGGCCCCCTTCATGCTTGATGCTCTCCAAGTGAGCCATCCGCCGGTGCAAACCCCACACCTGAAATGTTTCCCGTATAGGGTGAGCCAACGCCCAGTAAAGTAAACCCTACAAGGGCTACTCTCCCCCTAGATGCTCATGCTCATGCAACATTCATTTGCAAACAATCATTTCTCAAAAGGACATGCATCCTAAGTTGGGATGCAATACTACCATGCCATGAAATGAGATGTCACTCCCTCATGCATTTCAACTCGAGTCCTCACCGACTCCTACAACACGATGCAATGCCAAAGTGTTTCATTTCATCATTTATGTTTCATCAAATGACATTTTCAAAGCTAGGGTCTTTCTTGGGATCGGACTTTTTCATGGACTCATACCAATGGTCTTCCACACCCGTACACTTTATGGGCTCTTATACCAATGGAGTGCACCCCCCAAATCACTGGGTCTTTCACCCGAGAGGTCGTCATGCCTCTTCTTGCTCATCCCGACCCAATTTATCATGCAATCATGGGCTTAGCTAGGTCTTTGACCCAACTTTTCCCAAGCCATTTCGTCAATCACCAAGTGTGGCGTTGACATCAACTATGCACACACCCATGTAATGAGATGTTTCCGTGCACATGCAATGCTATGTCCCATTGCATACCACATGATGTTCAATATGTCAAGAACAACCCATGCACAATTTCAATACATCCATGGTAAATTTATATCCTAAGCATATAATTACCATATTCATTTCAGTGTTACTATATCAACATATGCATATATCAACAAGCACATTTAATTACAAATCATATCATATGCATATGATTCCACAAGTTAAACTTAAGCATGTTATTTCAATTCAATTAAAACAACTACTTCCATTCAAACAAGGCATTTAATCAAACACCTTCTAGGCACAATTTATAAATCTCATAATCATGCCTCAAATTTCCCCAAGTTACATAATAATTCACATGTAACTTCTTACACCAAAGTTAAGCTAGAAATTAGATTTAAACCATCTCTATGCTCACTTTTCCATTTCTATGACCATAAACCTATATATGAAGGTCTATCCTAGGCATAGCATATCAAAACTTTAGACTACTAACATCTAAGGAAAGATTACACCAAAGTAGGGAGAACCCTACCTCTTGAAGCGTAATCACCCGAAGGAAGCTTCAAGAACACTTTCCTAGCCCAAGACTAGATTTCCCCCAATTCTCCTCTTTTGGATCTTCGGTGAAATCCCCCGTTCTTGGTGTGGTTGCGTAGCCCTCGTCGAGAGGATCGACTTTGACTCTTGGTTCGACGGATTCCGAGCGACGGAAGTCCGGGAAATCGCCGGAGAAAGCTTGAAGATCAAGGTTTTCTCTCTTTTCTCTCCCTCTTTCTCCCATGAAGACTAGCACAATGGCAGAATTTTTCTGCCTAAAATGCAGATATTTGCCTATATTTATAATTCTAATACTCGAACCACGTCGCGCCACGTGTCCTTCGCTTAATCGGGTCCGATTTCGTCCCGAAACGATTCGTTTGATCCCAGTTTAAGTTCAAATTAATTTTATTTGAACATTAACTTAATTTTAAGGAAATTTTATAAAATTTATTTATGGGGACGTTCATAAGGTAAATCGCCACGCAGTCGCCTCGAACGACGTGCAAAGTCCGACTACTTCGGAATTCGACGAAATTTGACAAGGTGACTAAATTTCGCGATATGAATTCAACAGCGAACTCCGTTTCCTCATCCGAGGTCTAGAACATGAGTATTTTAAATACGCATTTTAGTGGCAAATTACTATTTTGCCCTTTTTTGGAAAAAAGTTTAAATTTCCCGGGTTTTACATTCTTCCCCCCTTAAAAAGAATTTCGTCCCCGAAATTCACGTACACATACATGCAATCCCCTGCATATGCTACAGTCATGTACTAGTAAATGATTATAAAAACGTACCTCTATCCTCAAAGAAGAAAGGATAATTGGCACGTACGGTGTCCTCGCGCTCCCATGTTGCCTCTTCCATTCCCCGGTGCTGCCACAACACCTTCACTAACCTCACGGTCTTGCCTCGCAAAACCTAATCTTGGCTATCCATGATACGAACCGGTCCTTCCTCGAAGGTGCCATCCGCATCAACAGTCAACTCACCCCAATCCACCACATGTGTCGGATCTGGAGTATACTTCCGGAGCATAGAGACATGAAACACCGCGTGAACACCCGATAAATTTGGCGGTAACGCCAAACGATAAGCAACTGTACCCAACCTCTCGAGTACCTCGAAGGGCCCGATGTATCTCGGCGACAGTTTTCCCCGCTTACCAAACCGGACCACTCCTCTTTTAGGCATAACCTTCAAGAAGACATGATCTCCCACCTCAAATTCTAGAGGTCGTCGTCGTTTATCAGCATAACTCTTCTGTCGACTCTGAGCTGTGAGAAGACGCTTCCGTATCAAGCCCACCTTCTCTGAGGTGTCTCTAACCAAATCCGGACCTGTAGCAGGTCTCTCCCAAACCTCTGTCCAACAAACTGGAGATCGACATGGCCTCCCATATAGTGCCTCATAAGGTGCCATCTGTATGCTCGCCTGATAACTATTGTTATAGGCGAACTTCACCAAGGGTAAGTGATCTTCCTAGTTACCCTTGAGATCTAGGACACATGCCCGCAGCATGTCCTCTAAGGCCTGGATGATCCTCTCAGACTGACCATCCGTCTGGGGATGAAAAGCAGTGCTCATCATCAGCTGTGTCCCCACGGCTCGTTGGAAACTCTCCCAAAAATGAGCCGTAAACCTGGGATCCCGATCCGATACTATAGACACGGGTACCCCATGCAACCGGACAATCTCCCGTATATATAACCTGCAGAATTCCTCCAGTGTGAAGGTCATCCGCACAGCCAAAAAGTGTGCCGACTTCGTAAGCCGGTCTATAACCACCCATACCGCGTCATGTCCCCTCGATGTCCGTGGCAAGTGAGTCACAAAATCTATCGTGATATGTTCCCACTTCCACTCAGCTACCTCCAATGGCTGGAGTAACCCTGTTGGTCTCTGGTGTTCAGCCTTTACTTGCTGACACGTGAGACATCTACTAACAAATTCGCCAACCTGTCGCTTCATTCCATTCCAATAATACTGGCGACGAAGATCATGATACATCTTCGTGCCCCCTGGATGAACCGCGAAACGAGAGCAATGAAACTCCCTAAGGATCTCCTCTCTCAGATCCGCCAACTGAGGAACCACAACCCTTCCTCGATACCGAAGACTACCATCCGAGTGAATGGTCCAGCCCTCGTCACCTATACCTGCCTGTACACGGTCCCGGATGGACAATAGCTCCATGTCATGACTCTGGGACTCAACAACCCTGCTCAGTAGGGAAGGCGTAGCTACCAAACTTCCCAAAGTACCCTGAGTCTGTCCCGTGTAACATAGTCCAAACTGTCCCACAGTCTCGAGCATTAGCCACTCTCGGGAAGCCACACTAGCCAAGACTCCCCGTGACTTCCGGCTGAGTGCGTCAGCTACCACATTTGCCTTACCGGGATGGTAATGCAAAGTGAAGTCATAGTCCTCCAGAAACTCCATCCACCTGCGTTGCCTCATATTGAGGTCCCGCTGTGTAAAGATGTACTTCAGACTTTTATGGTCTGAAAACACCTCAAACTGCTCACCGTATAAGTAGTGGCGCCAAGCCTTCAGGGCAAAGACAATGGCTGCCAACTCCATGTCATGTGTAGGGTAACTCTGCTCGTGGTTCTTTAACTGTCGAGAACCATAAGCTACCACTCTCCCGGACTGCATCAAGACGCATCCAAGTCCGTCCTTAGAGGCATCACAATACACTGTGTACCTCTGTCCCCTTTCTGGGACTATCAGTATAGGAGCTGAAGTAAGCCTCCTCTTCAACTCTTGGAATGCCTTCTCGCAAGAATCATTCCACTCAAACCTAACCTCTTTCCGGGTCAACCTAGTCATAGGTGAAGCTAGTCGGGAGAAGTCCTCAATGAACCTCCTGTAATACCCCGCCAATCCCAAGAAGCTACGTATCTCGAAGACTGACTTCGGCCTCTCCCAATTCATGACTGACTCAACCTTCTCCGGGTCTACGGATACACCCGAAGCCGACACCACATGTCCCAAAAATTTCACCTAAGTAAGCCAAAATTCACACTTGCTGAACTTGGCATACAATTGGTGGTCTCTCAAGATCTGAAGAACGAACCTCAAGTGACCCCCATGCTCCTCCTCAGACTTGGAGTAGATCAAGATGTCGTCAACAAAGACTACAACAAATTGATCAAGGTAGGGTTGAAACACCCTATGCATGAGATCCATGAATGCCGCTGGAGCGTTCGTCAATCTGAATGGCATCACTGTGAACTCGAAATGCCCATATCGCGTCCGAAACGCCGTCTTAGGGATATCTGTCTCCCTAACTCTCAACTGATGGTAACCGGTGCGGAGATCTATCTTGGAGTAGACCCGCGCCCCTTTCAGCTGATCAAACAAGTCATCAATCCTCGGCAAAGGGTACCTATTCTTGATAGTAACCCTATTCAACTGCCGGTAGTCTATACATAGTCGAAGGGTTTTGTCCTTCTTCTTTGCAAATAACACCGGAGCGCCCCAAGGTGAGGTACTCGGTCTAATGAAACCCCGGTCCAACAATTCCTGCAATTGGACCTTGAGTTCTTGCAACTCAGCAGGCGCCATCCTATGTGGAGTCATAGAAATGGGCGATGTACCAGGATGCAACTCTATAGTGAAATCTACATCCCTATGTGGAGGTAATCCCGGTAGTTCATCCGGAAAAACATCCTCATAATCACACACAACCCGAGGTAGACCAAACTCCTGTCTTGCCTCGTCCTCCAGGGTAAGGCTTGCTAGCCAACCCATCAACTGTCCGTGCCATCTAGAATCGTACACGGCTTGAGGAAAAGCATCGTGCTTATCCCCCTGAAACATGAAACAAACCCCATCCGGTGTATAAGCAGTAACCCGCTTCCGGTCACAATCAATGATGACTCGGTGTGCCGCCAACCAATCCATTCCCAGGATTACATCGAACTCCGACATGTCCATGACCCGAAGGTCCACGGTGAGTAGAATCCCTGAGATTTCCAGCTCACAACCCCGACATATCTGATCAACTCTCACCCTAGCTCCCAGGGGAGAACTCACATGCAATGGTTCTTCTAAGGTCTCAACCTCTAAACCCAAATCTTTCACACAAGATGCAGAAATAAAAGAATAAGATGCACCAGAATCAAACAGTACTCTTGCCCATAACCGAGAGAGTAGAAATGTACCCTGTATCACCGACTGATCTGCCGGCTCAGTCTGTGGCATAATGGCGTAGACATGCCCCTGGGTCCCTGAAGTCCCGGCCTGTGAGCCCTGGCCTCGCCCCCGACCCATGCCTTGGCCCATCTAGCCTGCTTGCGGTGTTCCCGCACGTGAAGTGGTAGGGCCTTGTGCATCACCCTGTGACTGGTACTGGCTCCTTTGACCCATGGTGGGGTAAGGAGGAACAAACTGTGTCTGCGGCTGTCCCACAGAAGATTGGGATTGGGATGTCCCATAGCTCTGGGATCCCTGCTGTGGAGGACACTCTTTCTTTATGTGACCCGGCTGGTGGCAAAAATAGCAAGTCTTCTGGCCCGTCTGGAAGGCGGTCCTGAAGTTTCCCCCGTCTTGGGAGAATCTACCCTGGCCTTGGCCTTGATAGCCGCGACTCTGCCCTTGAGATCCTTGCAGAACTGAAGTCCTTTACTTCTTTCCTGCACTAGAATAAAAGGATTGACCCTCCTTCTTTTTGTCCTTAACACCCGCTTCCCGGATGTTACGCGCGTCCTCCACCTCTCTCTCGATAGCCATTGCAGTCTTGACCATCGAATCGAGGTCTTGTAGGAGAAGTCCCACAATCTTGCCTCGAATGGACAACTTCAAGCCATCCTCGAACTTACGTACCTTGGCCACGTTTGAGGCCACATAATCATCGGCGAAACGGGCTAATTCAGTGAACTTAGCCACATATTCCATCACCGTCATCGTTCCCTATCTCAAGTCTAAGAACTCACGGGCCTTTGCATGTCGAGCAGTTGCCGGAAAATACTTTCCCATAAAAAGCTCTCGGAACTCTGCCCAAGTCATGGCCTCCAAATTTCTGGAGTCCTTCACCCAATACCACCATAGTTGGGACTCTCCCTCCAGCTGAAAAGTTGCCAGAGTTATCTTGGTGGCATCGGAAGTGATTTCCATAGCCCTCAAGATCTTCTCCACTTGCCGAATCCAACGATCGGCTACCATTGGATCCGCCCCTCCCAGAAAAATCGGAGGATGATGGGCTTTGAACTTCTGGAGGTTACTCGAGCCTCCTTGTCCCATATTTGCACCCGTCTGTGCAATGGTAGCGGCTGTAGCACTAGCCTGTGCAATAGTCGCCGCCGCCTCACCAATAGCCTCTGCAAAGGCTTGGTGATCAAAGGCCGGAGGTGGTTGGTTATTCCACCTACCGCCTCGGCGTCCACGCCCTCTATATGCCATCTACATAAGTCAAATAGCAATATAGTTTTACAAGGCATCCCAAAAATAGGAATCAACACTCAGACATAAAGAGTTTCCGAATCGTCTCACTAGGGGAGCATATTCCTCTCCTTAGTAGACATTTATACCATGAACCCTCCCGTTCATTTGTTTTCCTACTCCCAAGGTTATGTTTCCTAACCCTAGTGTGTTCATTTCCATATACATTCTACAATGCATATTATCCACATAGCACATAGCACATAACATGTAGCATTTAAACACATAAGATGAAATGCACAATGCATGCAATGGTCTAGACCCAATGCCCATCAAGCCTTAAGTAATTCGTATACCTAGGCTCTGATACCAAGCTGTGATGCCCCATTTTTCGGGGGTCCTGTATTAACTGTTGACAACCCGTCAACCCGCGGAAATACCCGTGGATGTCGCTTAACCCGATACCGCGGCACCACATTCCCTTTACCGGGATAAAAAAAAAAATACAAGTCCAATTTATTTCGGTTGGTTGACCTATCCGAGATCCAATATACCACCATTGGTATCCCCTTATTATCCATTTGTAACATTAGAAGGGAGGAAAACATAGCCCAAAGACTTGGCAAAAGAATAATAAAATAAAAAAAAATTCTA
This sequence comes from Ilex aquifolium, assembly GCA_951799425.1. Lineage (NCBI taxonomy): Eukaryota > Viridiplantae > Streptophyta > Magnoliopsida > Aquifoliales > Aquifoliaceae > Ilex > Ilex aquifolium. The sequence goes on along the minus strand of OX637401.1, from coordinate 6,895,978 downwards.
AATTTTGGAGAGCGTACCGGTACGCTACGCCTACTGGAGCTGACCGTACCGGTACGCGTACCGGTACGCTACGCCTTCTGGACCTGACCGTACCGGTACGCCAGGCCCAGAATTGCCCTTTTTACCTATTTTTCATTTCCAAGCCATTCCAAACCTCCACAAACTCATCCAACACATGTTTAATGAGATTTTCCATATAATACATAACTTATACAAGTTCCATTACAATTAATTCCATAATTTACACATCAAAATGGAATTTATACAAAAGTTTTACAAAAACTCGAACTAAGGCCACAAACCGGCCCCCTTCATGCTTGATGCTCTCCAAGTGAGCCATCCGCCGGTGCAAACCCCACACCTGAAATGTTTCCCGTATAGGCTGAGCCAACGCCCAGTAAAGTAAACCCTACAAGGGCTACTCTTCCCCTAGATGCTCATGCTCATGCAACATTCATTTGCAAACAATCATTTCTCAAAAGGACATGCATCCTAAGTTGGGATGCAATACTACTATGCCATGAAATGAGATGTCACTCCCTCATGCATTTCAACCCGAGTCCTCACCGACTCCTACAACACGATGCAATGCCAAAGTGTTTCATTTCATCATTTATGTTTCATCAAATGACATTTTCAAAGCTAGGGTCTTTCTTGGGATCAGACTTTTTCATGGACTCATACCAATGGTCTTCCACACCCGTACACTTTATGGGCTCTTATACCAATTGAGTACACCCCCCAAATCACCGGGTCTTTCACCCGAGAGGTCGTCATGCCTCTTCTTGCTCATCCCGACCCAATTTATCATGCAATCATGGGCTTAGCTAGGTCTTTGACCCAACTTTTCCCAAGCCATTTCGTCAATCACCAAGTGTGGCGTTGACATCAACTATGCACACACCCATGTAATGAGATGCTTCCGTGCACATGCAATGCTATGTCCCATTGCATACCACATGATATTCAATATGTCAAGAACAACCCATGCACAATTTCAATACATCCATGGTAAATTTATATCCTAAGCATATAATTACCATATTCATTTCAGTGTTACTATATCAACATATGCATATATCAACAAGCACATTTAATTACAAATCATATCATATGCATATGATTCCACAAGTTAAACTTAAGCATGTTATTTCAATTCAATTAAAACAACTACTTCCATTCAAACAAGGCATTTAATCAAACACCTTCTAGGCACAATTTATAAATCTCATAATCATGCCTCAAATTTCCCCAAGTTACATAATAATTCACATGTAACTTCTTACACCAAAGTTAAGCTAGAAATTAGATTTAAACCATCTCTATGCTCACTTTTCCATTTCTATGACCATAAACCTATATATGAAGGTCTATCCTAGGCATAGCATATCAAAACTTTAGACTACTAACATCTAAGGAAAGATTACACCAAAGTAGGGAGAACCCTACCTCTTGAAGCGTAATCACCCGAAGGAAGCTTCAAGAACACTTTCCTAGCCCAAGACTAGATTTCCCCCAATTCTCCTCTTTTGGATCTTCGGTGAAATCCCCCGTTCTTGGTGTGGTTGCGTAGCCCTCGTCGAGAGGATCGACTTTGACTCTTGGTTCGACGGATTCCGAGCGACGGAAGTCCGGGAAATCGCCGGAGAAAGCTTGAAGATCAAGGTTTTCTCTCTTTTCTCTCCTTCTTTCTCCCACACGTTGAAGACCAGCACAATGGCAGAATTTTTCTGCCTAAAATGCAGATATTTGCCACTATTTATAATTCTAATACTCGACCCACGTCGCGCCACGTGTCCTTCGCTTAATCGGGTCCGATTTCGTCCCGAAACGATTCGTTTGATCCCAGTTTAAGTTCAAATTAATTTTATTTGAACATTAACTTAATTTTAAGGAAATTTTATAAAATTTATTTATGGGGACGTTCGTAAGGTAAATCGCCACGCAGTCGCCTCGAACGACGTGCAAAATCCGACTATTTCAGAATTCGACGAAATTTGACAAGGTGACTAAATTTCGCGATACGAATTCAACAGCGAACTCCGTTTCCTCATCCGAGGTCTAGAACATGAGTATTTTAAATACGCATTTTAGTGGCAAATTACTATGTTGCCCTTTTGTGGAAAAAGTTTAAATTTCCCGGGTTTTACAAAAAATGTTTAAAAACTTACCTAACTACCCTTCTCAAGGTTAAACACCTCCAAAACTAAATTTAACCCTAAAGTCAACACATGAGAAACTCACACTTCATGATTAATCTTTCAACAATGCTTTCAAGTTTCTATCATCATTTTAGAAGTACTCTTAATATCATGTTATTCTTCTTTAAATTTTGTACAAGGTCTTACGACATAGTTGGGTTTATGTCGATGAATTTACTAAACATATATGAGTGGTCAACTAGGTTATGATCTGAACTCAACAAGGCTAAACACATATCTAACAATTTCGTATTGATTTCATTTTCAATTAAATAATTGTATTATGAATTGAAAACCTTACCTCAAATCAATTGAGTCAGTTTTTAGTTGTTTGAAAAACCTAATTCCAAGGCATGTTTCAGTGAAAATTAATCTTGGCAAAGCTGAGTTGTTGAAATATCAGTTGTGCAAACTTTGCTTGCTCTATGTTTCCATGATTTCTTAGTGATTACCATAGTTTCCTACTAATTTCGTGATTATACCCTGGTGTTAAAAAATAATTTTGATTGTTGGTGCACAACCTTTTTACTCAAAAAACCTGCTATTAATTTCAAATCTAAGTCTTTGATGATCCGGAACACTAACATTAACTTGGGCGTGCCAACTCAGGTGGGCTTCAATGTTAAACTGGCCACAACTCAACTTATAACACCCTCAATTCGATCTTAACTTGAACCCAACCTTCAACTCATGTACTATCTATGTTTTGATTTTCGAACTCAAGCTACATAACTCATGTGAGAGACTTCATCCTCATTTTCTTTGAATTGAATTCCTTGATGCTTGGATGCATACCATTCTTCATAAGATAATCGTTACATGGGTAAAACTACAACATTGAAAGAGGTACCATATGAGAATTTATATGTAGAATAAAGAATAGTCAAAATTCATTTAAGATGAAGTTACAACTCAAAAAATTCACTTACATTCAAGGGGGTTAAATTACAAAAATTTAAAGGTGAATAAACACTAGTCAACACTCATTTAAGGTCAAGTGATAACTCAAAAAGGTTACTTACTACTTGACGAGGAAAATATCAGCTCAAAAAGGAAATTTTTTTGGAATAGCTTTGATATAAGGAGATATATATAAAGAGCTCTACTAGACAAGATGTAGACCACCAGTATAGAAGGAAAGAGAACTGAGATATATTTGCGATAGTAATCAGCTCCATCACACATGGATGAGCTTCGATGAAGAATAAGGCAAGAAAATTATAAGTAAATCAAAATTAAATAAGATAAGGGATTCAAGACCATTCATCCAGAAAGATTCTTATCCTCTCGACAGATGGATGAGGGAGTCAAAGACTCCTCCCTCAAGAGGTGTCTTATGTCACCAACAGATGGATGAGTGAGCCTAGAATCCACTACCAGGAGGAGTCTTATCCTCCCAAGCAGCGTATAAAGGAGACGAGTTCACTTCACTTCTAGAGAGAAGCTAATTCCAACACCAGTAATTAGAGCTCAGGGGGAAGCAAATGAGGTACGCAACACTCACTCCAAAGTCACTCTCTATTTCTTATACTAGAATACTTACTTAAGCATCAGAGGGTCGACTCTCAGAGCTACCCCTCCGGCCTACAACTTCTTCTTCAAGTGTTTGGAACTCAAGAAAATCGACCTGGAGGTTGCTGCAAAGTTTGAATCAACACTACACAATAGAGTGAAGTTATAAAATATTGGAATCAATCCTAAAATAATAGGATTGATCCCAATCAACATAATTTTATGGTAAACTCACCTGTAATTTTTTAGTAATTTATGGTACAATTGTAACACCCCGCATTTTCTTTTATATATATATGTATATAGATATATAGTAAATAATTGTTGTAAAAATGTGGATATGTGTAATGATGTAAGAATGAACTATATAGATTGTAATAGTAGGAGAAATGCTAGAGATGCATATTGATTGGGAAGTTGGAGTTTCCAAGATGTTTAAACTTGGAAAGGTTGATTAAATGAATTTCTAAATATTTTTAGGTCAAAATAAGGTGTCCATTGAATCCGGAAGGTCGAACAACCTTGGGAGAGGTAATATAAGGTGTATTGGAAGTTAGGAAGTATTTTAGAGTAAAGACACACTTAGAGAGAATTTGGGGTAAAATGGAGTTGGGACACCTTCTAGTATTTTGGTCATAACTTTTTATCCTTATGTCCAATTGATCTGAAATTTGGACATTAGATAGTAGACATCCAGGGCTACAAAAGTGTATCTCATGAAAATTTTCCAAATCAATCTCTAAATAGACCAAAACTTCACTGGAAGTTGTAGCAGAAACAGGAATCGACGTTCGAACGTGAATCGACGTTCGAACGTGAATAAACGTTCGAACGAAAGTGAGTTCCAGTACTCTTTGTCTGATGGAAAAACAAAAGTACTGGGAGTGACGAACGTTCGAACGCCAATGACGTTCGAACGTGACTTGCGAATTCTGAACTTCAGAATCGCGCACAGGAGGTCATTTCTTCCACTATAAATACATAAGGACATCTCCATTAGTCCCATTTCAACATTTCAAACCCTAGGAAGACTTAGAGAGGAGGAAAGAAAGGGAAAACACAAGATCAAAGGAGGATTTGCACCTTGAAGAAGATCAAAACTTCAAGTTTTCAAGAACACCTAGGAAGAAGAAAGGTAGGGGTTTTCTCTCACTCTCTTACATTGACGCTAGGGTATTTATATATGTATGTTTTGACTATCAATGGTATATATATGCTATGGAATCATCATCTCTTAGGCTTTTTGGCAAAGATTACATGTTTTGAACAAAATTAGGGTTTAATACCCATGAAATCTCTTTTCTAGTTTTAAAACCCTAGTTTTTGGGAGAGTGATGTATTTCTTCTTAAATGCTTTCTCCATTATGAACTTCGAAAACCGTAGTTGTTGTGTTGGGTATAAAAATGATGTTATTGTGATCTCATTTATTTTTCTTAGTTGGTTGTGGAACTTTACATGTTATATGTTGGGAGATTTTGGATAGAGGATTGTGAATTGAGAAAAATATTGGAATTGTATGCTTGGTGGGGTTGTTTGTGATGCCTTGAGGGTGAGAGGTTCCTTATAAGGATGCTCATGCCAAGAGAGGACAATATGTGATTTTCCTCAAGAGGTTCCTTATAAGGATGCTTGAGAAACCAAGCCTTGAGGGTGAGAGGTTCCTTATAAGGATGCTCATGCCAGAAGAGGGCAGTATGTGATTTCCCTCAAGAGGTTCCTTATAAGGATGCTTGAGAAACCAAGCCTTGAGGGTGAGAGGTTCCTTATAAGGATGCTCATGCCAAAAGAGAACAATATGTGATTTACCTCAAGAGGTTCCTTATAAGGATGCTTGAGAAACCAATCCTTGAGGGTGAGAGGTTCCTTATAAGGATGCTCATGCCAAAAGAGAACAGTATGTGATTTCCCTCAAGAGGTTCCTTATAAGGATGCTTGAGAAACCAATCCTTGAGGGTGAGAGGTTCCTTATAAGGATGCTCATGCCATGGAGGACAATATTATATAATGTGTGGGAAATGGTTTATCTTTTGAAAATGGATGTTTATTAGAATTGGTTATTATTGTTCATTTCTAGTACTATTGCTACTTAAACTTGAGATCCGTTGTAAAATGTCATGGTTTTACTTCAAAGATTATATATGCTATTTGTGAAATGAGACCGGCCGTTTTAAATGCGTTTCTAAACCTTGTATGGGTTTGAGAGAATTTTTCTACAGAGCTTCGTGCTCACCCCCTACCGCTAACATTTTTCAGATTACCTGCTTGAGGAGGACGTAAGGGTTGAGGAGCCCGCTACTTGGGAGACTCCACTTGACGGGAGTGTGGATCCCGAGGTGGACGCATAGAGCGACCTCCTTTCCTTTTGTACTAGACTAGGACATTCTTTTGGGACATTGTGTAGTCTAGTTTCTTTTGTTTATTCCGCTGTGCAACTTTAATTAATTTTTGAGATGTAAATGCCATAGCTTGGCTTATTCTTTTGGGATGATCTTGTAAATTCTATGGATGATGAATGGAAAATTTTTCTTATTGATGAAATTATATTAGTGCTCTCATGATATGAATGTTTTAGAATGTAATGCCGTCCAGGGTGTGTTTTGGGGTGTTACAACAATACCGACAAATACTATAACCCTCATTTCACAATCATAAAATTAATTTGTATGCCAGCATTAGAATTTAATAGGGTGAACTCAAAAAAAAAAAAAAAAAGGAATCAACTTTTTACCCCTCTTTAAGTGAATTAAATTGGCAATATACCAAACTTAATCAATGAAAAAATTATAGCAAATTATAAAATTAAATTACAAGAAAGACACAAAAATTTACGTGGTTCTCCCAAACTCGAGGTACCTCCACGAACTAGGATATCAACCTTTTACTATATCATAATAATGGGCTTGCAATAATCCTCACTAGAGTAATTTCTAGAGGTTATCTCAATAATAATTATTTATCACCCGAAAATTGATATCAACAAAAATAACAAGAATAGATCTCACCGAATGGGCCTTGCAAAATAAGAATTTGAGAATGCTTTCGAAAAAACAAATTAATTAATGTGTAGTCCCCTTCGCTGCAAACAACATACTAAAATTTCATCAAAATCGGACGAGCATGTCTACCCAAAATTTGGCCCGAAGTAATCAATGGGATAACTTCTTTTGAATGCTTAATTTCTTTCGTTTCTTTAACCTTCACCCAAGGCCCCATTATAGCCATATACAACCCTATTTGATTTTAGGAGGTATGATTGAGTGTGTATGTTTTAATGCCTAAGAGATTTACCAACTGGATTGCTCTTATGTCTTTAAACAGTCCTTCATGAGATTATGCCAAGCTTAGTTCATTTGACTTATGCTTTTTATTTGTGAGACATATGTGAGTATAAATTTATTTGACTACATAAATTCGATCCTCACATAGACATATGAGTGGAATAGTCATGATAATAAGAAAATTCTTTTTTGAGTATTAAAACCTTGGTGATATTGGCATCGCCATTAGCCTTGGATAGTTAATAGGAATATGAATTTTTTTTAATGAATTTATCGTGTAACATGATCATATCATACACATACGAGTTTTGGATACTAACATGATTGTGAATATTCTTGCATAGCCTTTAAATCTGTGGTAGAGTTGGGTGTGAATTAATTTGAGTAGATGTGGCGTGTCTCTACTTTCATGGTGATTAAGAAATAATAACTTAATTCTGGATAGATGAATTGAATTTTGTAGGTATCTTCTCTAGAAACTTTCACGAGACAACACTCGTCCACTAAGGGTAACATAGGTGTTTAACGGCTTGTTGCATAGGCTAAATGCATTTGTGTTGCCTATGAAAGTGGTTTTGTAATTTAAATTTTCATTTAATTTTTTCATTTGTTAGATGGTTCATTATGCTTTAAATTCCTTTGCATTGTATATGATACTTGTTATGTTATGAACTATGTTTTGGAATTTATAGTGTAGTGTTATGTTTGTTTCTCTTTAGCTTGCTAAGGGACTAGCAAAGCCTAAGTTGGGGGGGGGGGGGGTGTGATGAGAACATAGCATTGCATATTTTAGGTCTCATATTATTCATTTTAGCTATGCTAGCTATTTATTTCTATTGTTTTAGTTTAGTTTTGTACTTTATGGAGTTTTGTGCATATTTTATAATATGCTATGGAGGACTTGAAGGTTGAGTTGGGAGATCTAGGAGCCAAGCCAAGCCAAGGGCATTGCAAGCATAATTGAGGAAAAGGCCAGTGCTATCGGTAGGTCTTCTACCAGTGCAACAGTAAGTAGAATTACATTATACTAGTTGAAGTTCATTCCTATTGGTAGAAGTGAAACAGAGACCTCCACTACCGGTAGGTTGATACCATCCTACCAGTAGGTCTTAAATATATGATTGTTCTACCAGTAGTTGTGAAGACCTACCATTTAATCTGAAATAGAGAGTAGTTATACCAGTAGGTCATTTTGTGCTTTCTACCGATAGGTTAGTGTATTTCTAATGCGAGAGCTGCTTTGGAAAGCTGATCTTCTGGGATTTAAAAGGGCCATGATTGGTGGACTAAAAGGGAGTATTTTTAGCGCATGTTCTCGTATAAATACCCAAGCCTAGCTAGAGAGAAGGGGATCAAATTCCATCATTCAATTCATCGTTCTTCCTTTCTTTTTCTCCTAGGTATAGAATTAGGGTTTTCTCTTTCCAATATTTCTTCCATTGTTTTCAATTCCAAGCTTTGTTTTACATTTAGTCTTTAAATTCTGGCAAGGCGATTACTTTCAAATTCTATATTGTGAACGATTTACATTATGTGCAATTTAATTCAAGGTAACTTATTTTCCGTGCAATTTCAATTTCAAATTGTATCTTCTTCCAATCACAATCATGTTTCCTTCAATTGCTTTCATTTTCAATTTCATTATGAGTGAGTAGTCGTATTCCAGTTTGGTCGGATGTGGAAGTCTCATTAGTGAATGAGGATTTTGACTCAATTAGGGTTTTTCTAAAGATTAGTATTTGGTTGTTTGAATGATTAAGGTTGAAAACGCATTTGATATGTATATCTTCTTACTTACCCGTAGATAGTTAAGTCTGGCATGGGTAATTATTGGAATCACTGTAATCGAAGTGAATGTAATTCTTTCAAAATTAGATCAATCTACTTAAATACACATTTGTTGTTTTCATTTGGGTGTTATTGAATATTTCCCGCTTGAGTGAGTTTGAGTACGATTTCAAGTGAGTTATCAAATTGGGTCAAAATAACTGTTCATGGGGAGATGAACTTAGCTGATGAACCGGTCTTTTCTTTAATTTTTATTTCTTAGTTCACAAGTTCTACAATTAATCTTCCAAAAATTCAGAGTTTTTACTTTTCTTTGCCTATCACCTTTTTGAACCATTCGTTTTCCCTAAGGAGATGACCTTGGCAATCGACCGAATTACAAACACGATATATTCCTACATTTGGGAAACCTTTGTTATTTTACCCAGCTTTAAGACACAAGCAACTAAAAGTCCCAATCCCAATTCAACATATAAAAATGAAACAAATGAGAGGATTGCAAATCTCAATTCCAAATCAACACATAAAAATAAAACAAATGAAAGGACTACAAGTCTTAATTACAATTCAACAAATAAAATAAAACACAAGGGAGGACTACAAGCCTCAATTTCATATTTTCAACGTATAAAAATAAAAAAGAGGACTGACCTATTTCACAATATATTAGCCTAATCCTTAAATACCCAACTGACCCGAATCATCTGTACGATATTCCAACGATGCCAATGTGAGTTGCGCCATAATACATTCAATACACAAATGATCAAATCGTCATACTTTAGTTCAATTTCAGATTATTAAATGCCTAATTTCTACTATTAGGAAAAAAAGTTCAATGGGTAGGGAAAAAATAAACCCTAATTACTGTCTAACAACTAAAACTTTACAAAATAATCAAAATCGAATAAATTGTAATGGATGGGTTACTTCTCAATAGACTAAACCATCCTCTCAATCCCTAAGAAACAAAAATTGACCTCTGTCGGTGAAGGGTTCAAATAGGAAAACACTGTAGCCTTCTGCCTCTAGAGAACTAGAGCTAATAGCTTGAAATATGATGGAATGGAGAACAAAGGGATGAAGGAGATTTGTTGTTGGAGTAGAGTCTATGGGCTTGTTGTCCAAAGCTTGAAGTTTCGCTTTTGCTTTCTCTCAAGCAATGATCTGAGGCTACTGGGGAAGTAAAGCACTTATATTATGATTTATGAAGAGTTAATACACTTTTGATCCCTAAAGTATGTATTTTTTATCAGTTTAGTTCTCAATATTTCAATTTTATCATTTTGGTCTCTAAAGTATTCAATTCGTGTCATTTTGATCCCTACATGGATGGACTGTTAAGTTTTTCGATGGAAGTGATCACGTGTCATTTTTTTAGAGGTATCACATGCCCACTACGTGATCATTCTGTAAAAAATTAACGGTCCGTCTATGTAGGGACCAAAATGACACAAATTGAATATTTTAGGGACCAAATTGATAAAATTGATACATTGAAGACTAAACTGACAAAAAAAAAAATACATAGTTTAGGGACCAAAAGTGCTATTAACCCACTTACGAATAAAACCCATATGTTTGTCAAAATACACAACCCCCAAATTTTTTTTAAAAAATTTTTAGTGGGTGCAAATGTCTAATAAATTCTAAAATTTTTGAAGGGTTAATTGCACTGGAGGTCCCCAAAGTATGAGGTTTGTCTTATTTTAGTCCCCAACGTTTCAATTGCATCATTTTGGTCCCTGAAGTATTGAATATGTTTCTATATGGTCCCTCAATCAGACAACGTCCAGATTGCTAACGATTTTTTATTATAAACTTGTCACGTGATACCTAAATATGGACGAAAAATAATGTTGATAGTTTTAAACAAAATTTGAGTAGCTCTTGACAAAAAAACATGTAATATGGTAGCTTTTGACCAAATTTTGGATAACTTATGATCAAAACTGCTTAATTTATGTAGCTATTTAACCAAAATTTGAATAAAAATTTGGTCAAGAGTTATCCAAATTATTTTTTTGTCCATATTTAAGGATCACGTAATAAGTTTATGATAAAAAATTATTAGCAATTGGACGTTGTCTGCTTGAAGGACTATATTGAAACATATTCAATACTTCAGGGACAAAAATGATGCAATTGAAACATTGGGGACCAAAATGAGATAAACTCTATACTTTAGGGACTTCAAGTGCAATTAATCCATTTTTGAAATTATTCTTACTCCCCAAAATTTTTTAAAATTCCAATGGGGGCAGCTGCCCCCACTGTGGATCTGCCTTTGTCTGTTGAAACACAAACAAACTCTGAAAGTTCTTCTAAGATATTTGAGAATTCATTTCACTACACCCCATTGTTCTTTACCTTGATTATATAGAAATTGACTGACAACTTCGACATCAAGAGAAATAACTGGCCTCGTGCATACCATGGCATACATTAAACTACCAGCGGATGATGCACAAGACACTTTTTTCATCTGTCCCTTTTCTTTCTCACTTGTATGACTTTGCTTTGAACTCAACTTAAAGTGATCTACAAGTGGAGAATTCACAAAATTTTGCCTTGCCCATGTTGAACCTGTCTAGCACCGTCTTGATATAACTCTCTTGAGATAAGCAAAATTTTCTTTTGCTCCTATCACAAGAGATTTTCCTATTGTCCCAAATCTTTCATAGCAAAGAACTTACTAAATTCTCTTTTCAACAAATCAATTTACTAGTGTCACAACCAACAATCAACACATCATCAACATAAAGCAAGATAATGATAAATTATTCAACTGAGAATTACTTGAAAATCCGATATTTTGAACAGTAAATGTCGGGTTTTGGCTCAAAACCTAGCACTATAAATACCTCAAAACGTCTCTTTAGCCTCATTACTCCACTCCTAACCCTAGAAACACTTAGAGAGAAAGAAAGGAAGAGAGAAACTCAAGATCAAAGGGGAAAAACACAAGATTTAAGGGTGATTCAAGATTCAAGCCCTAGATTTCAAGAACATTAGGTAGGGGATTTCTTCTCTTTCTCTTACATTGAGGTTAGGGCTTATGTATATATGTATGTTTTTCTCTAAATGTTATATATATGATATGAAATCATCATCTCTTAGTCTTTTGGGCAAAGATTACATGTTTTTAATAAAGTTAGGGTTGAATACCCATGAAATCTCTTTTTGTGTTTCAAAACCCTAGTTTTTGGAGAGTGATGGATTTTCTTCTTAAATTCTTCCTTTATTATTGATTTTGAAACCATAGTGCTTTGTGTTGAGTAATAAAATGATGTTTTGGTGATCTTTTGTATTTTTGTAATTGTTTATTGAAATTGTCATGTGGTAAATTTGGGGGTTTTTAAGATATACTTGTAAATTGTGAAATTGGGTTTGGTATTGTATCTCTTATGAGTGTGGGATGACCATGGGTGGCCTTTGACGAGATATCGTAGAGTGGGTAGACGTGTTGCTTGCTCCGTGTGGGTTGACATTTTTCCTACCACTCGTAGTGGGGTTAGTGCTTTGGTAAGACTAAACCGCTATTGCTCACGGGTGCCGTGTAAGAGGGTTAGTATACTAATACCAGGGTTGGATACGTCACTGCCATTGGTATGGCATACGCCCTTCCTAAATGATAGATATCTTTGATAAGATTTGTGTGGGTGTGTGTGGGCTAGATATTACTCAATGTGTTGATTCATGGGGTTTGCCTCACATCATGTTTGAGATACATATACATATGGTTGTGGAATATTCAAGTTATGGATTATTGTATTATTGTGGGAAAATGGTTTATATTTTGGGAAATTGATATGTATTGGATCTTGGTTTCTTTTACTGTTCATTTCTAGCACTATTGCTACTTAAACTTGAAATCCGTTGTAAAATGTCCTTGTTTTACTTCAAAGATTATATATGTTATTTGTGAAATGAGACCGACCATTTTATATGCTTTTATAAACCTTGTTCGAGTTTGGGAGGAATGTTGCTACAGAACTTAGTGCTCACCCCCTACAAACAACATATTTCAGGTCTTTGTCTAGAGGAGGAGCTCGGAACTGACGAGCCGGGACATTGGGAAGCTCCCATAGAAGGGAACGTAGATCCCGAGTGAGACGCTTAGTGTTCTATTTTCTTTTGTGATAAACTAGGAAGTTCCTTTTGAGGCAATGTAAAGTCTAACATTATTTTTATGTTTCCGCTGCCAAGTGTAATTTAATTTTTTTGGGATGTAGATGCCATTGTTTGGCATATTCTTTTGGATAATGTTGTAAGTATTTTTATGAATCAATGGACCCGGTGTGGTCAATGTAGTATAATTGCACATGTTGTGTTTTGGGTAGAGCTCCCCGAACAAAGGAGACTCTGCCCGAATTTCGTTAAATTAAGGACCCCCGGTTATTTATGGATTTTTATTAGTTGCTCTCATGGTATAAATGGTTTTAGAATGTAATGCCGTCCAAGGTGGTATTTGGGGCGTTACAGAAACACATTTCTAGAACATGCCTAACATTCTTGAGAAACAATTTACACTGAATGCTAGTTTCTAATAACACATCTCCAATGCTCACCAGCTTTCACTTTATTTCGTTTTCCATCATACCCCAACCAAAGTCACCACTAGAATAGGCAGAGAAGAAATCTCTACATGCAGTAATATGAAAGGAAGTTGCTGTATCAATAACCCAAGTAGAGTCCTAGTATGCGAGATTAGTATAGAAATCATCACACACAATAATTACATCAGCCTCAGATGCAATTGATGCAATATTTTTTTTAGGGAAAAATGCAATTTAACCCTTCGTGGTTTGGTCGTATTGCACATCACCCTTATGTGGTTCAAAAATCAACACATAGCCCCTTGTATTTTTGGAGTAAAGTTCTATCATTATTATTTCCATCAAAATTGATAGAATTTTGCCACACGCGCCATATTTGCATGTATGGATGTAAAAAATTTAAGTCCAAGTCAAAGTTCAACCTAAAAGTCCAAATATACCCTTGTGATTTTTCAAAAAGACATTTTTCTATATTCTTCTACATTTTATTGTTAGGAAAAAAATAGATAAAAGATAAAACAAAACCCAATCCCTCTGCCTAGCCCCCCTCTCTTATCAAAAAAACAGCCCCTCTAACCCCTGTATCTGTAACACCCCAAAACACACCCTGGACGGCATTACATTCTAAAACCATTCACATAATGAGAGCACTAAGATAATCCATCAATAAGAAAAAATTTTCCATTCATCATCCATAGAATTTACAATATCATCCCAAAAGAATAAGCCAAGCTATGGCAATTACATTCCAAAAGAATTATACTTAAACTTAGCAGCGGAATAAACAGAATACTAGACGATACATGATCTCAAAATAAATTCTCTAGTCTAGTGCAAAAGAAGCTATATCTCTATATGTCCACCTCGGGATCTAGATTTCCCTCGAATGGGGCCTCCCAATACCCCTGCTCGTCAACTCCGAGGTTCTCCTCTAGCACCGTATCTGAAAAATGTAATTTGTAGGGGATGAGCACTAAGCTCCGTAGCAACATTCCTCCCAAACTCGAACAAGGTTTATAAAAACATATAAAATGGCCGGTCTCATTTTACAAATAGCATACATAATCTTTGAAGTAAAACAGAGACATTTTAAAATGGATCTCAAGTTTAAGTAGCAACAGTAATTTAAATAAACAGTAAAAGAAACCAAGATCCAATACATATCCATTTTCCAAAATATAAACCATTTTCCCACAAGACCTTGTGGAATCCCATACTCCCACAAGTCCTTGTAGGAAACCATTTTCCACAATAATACAACAATCCATCAATATGTATATGTATCTCAAACATGATGTAAGGCACACCCCACGAATCAACACATTGAGTAATATCTAACCCACACACACCCACACAAATCTAATCAAAGATATCCATCCTTTAGGAAGGGCGTATGCCACACCAATGACAGTGACGTATCCAACCCAGGTATTAGTATACTAACCCTCTTACACGGCACCCGTGAGCAATAGCGGTTTAGTCTTACCAAAGCACTAACCCCACTACGAGTGGTAGGAGAAATGCCCACCCACACGGAGCAAGCAACACGTCTACCCACTCTACGATATCTCGTCAAAGGCCACCCATGGTCATCCCACACTCATAAGAGATACAATACCAAACCCAATTTCACAATTTACAAGTATATCTTAAAAACCCCCAATTTTCTCAAGTTGTTGTACAAAGAGCAATATAAGAAAGTGTACAAGAGATCCTCATAAATACCATTTTGTTGTTCAATATGAAACACTAAAGTTTTGAAAGCAAGAATAAAGGAAGAGTTCAAAAGGAAAACCCATCACTCTTGAAAACTAGGGTTTTTCAAACAAAAGAGGGATTTCATGGGTATACAACCCTAACTTTGTGTAAAACATGTAATCTTTGTCAAGAAGCCTAAGAGAGGATAATTACATAGCATATATATACCATTGATAGCCAAAACATACATATATAAATACCCTAACCTCAATGTAAGAGAAAGAGAAGAAATCCCCTACCTTCTTCTTCCTTAGAGTTCTTGAAGAACTTGAGATTTTGATCCTCTTCAATGTGTAAATCCTCTCTTGATCTTGTGTTTTCCCTTTCCTTTCTCCTCTCTAAGTCTTCCTAGGGTTAGAAATGTTGAAATGAGGCAAAGAGAGGCGTCCTTATGTATTTATAGTGGAAGAAATGGCCTCATGTGCTTGATTCTGAAGTTCAGAATTCGTCATTGGCGTTCGAACGGTTGTTGCTCCCAGTACTTTTGTTTTTCCATCAGACAAAGAGTACTGGAACGCACTTTCGTTCGAACATTTATTCACGTTCGAACGTCGATTCACGTTCGAACGGAAATTCCTGTTTCTGCTGCAACTTCCAGTGAAGTTTTGGCCTATTTAGAGATTGCTTTGGAAAATTTTCGTGAAATACACATTTGTAGCCTAGATGTCTACTATCTACTGTCAAAATTTTGGATCAATTGGAAATCAGGATAAAGAGTTATGATCAAAATACTAGGAAGTGTCCAAAGTCCTTTCTACCCAAGTTTTCTCTTAAATATGCTTTCATTCCGAAAATCTTCCTAACTTCCAATACACCTCATATTACCTCTCCCAAGGTTGTTCGACCTTCCAGATTCAATGGACACCTTATTTTGGCCTAAAAATATTTAGAAATTCATCTAATCACCCTTTCCAAGTTTAAACGTCTTTGAAACTCAAACTTCCCAATTAATATGCATCTCTAGCATTTCTCCTACTATTACAACCTATATAGTTCATTCTTACATCATTATACATATCCACATTTTTACAAAAATTATTTACTATATATCTATATACATATATTAAAGAAAATGCGGGGTGTTACAGTATCACCACTTGACAACCCTCCCACCATTTTCCCCTCACCTATGGCTAAAACCCCCACCATTTGGTGACAAGCTGAAAATCTGCACTAAAAAGTTTTATTATATTTTTGAAAATTTTTCTTCTAGATTCTATGTTGGATTCTTGGATTAATTTCAATTTCTAGTAAAAAATTGTCATGAGACAATGGGAAACAAAAATTGGGGATTGTTGTGGTTCATATTTGTTACCAGAAGCTTCCTATCGTTGTAGAGACGCCGACAATTTTAAGGAGAAAATTGTGAATTACTATGAGCTACTGGCAGTTGATGGGTTATGGTGGGTTTAGTGAGTAGTTGTGTGACATCCCAAAATCCGGGAGTCCGTTGATCAATCCATGATTACCCATGATTACCCATCAACCCGCGGTTAAGCCGACATCGCGACACCACATTCCCTTTACCGGGATTTATAAAAATTACAAGTCCAATTGCTTTCGGTTGGTTGATCAATCCGAGGTCCAATATACCACCATTGGTATCCTATTATTGTCTATTTCTAACATTGGAAGGAAGGAAAACATAGCCCAAAGACTTGGTAAAAGAATAAAAAAATTCTGAGTTTTGGAGAGTGTACCGGTACAGCGTATCAGTACGGTGGGCTCACTGGTCCTGGCAGTACCAGTACGCCGTACCGGTACGCTCTGCCTTCTAGACAGCTCTGTACCGGTACACTGTACCAGTACACTCTGCCCACTTTTGTCTGTTTCTCCTGTTTTTCAATTCCAATCCATTCCAAACATTACCAAATTCAACCCAAACTTATACAACATGTATTTATACATCAAAACATGATTGATACAAGTTCTATTACAATTATTTACATAATTTTACATGTTCAAAACTAAGTTCTCCTACTTAGTTTACAAAAAAGAAAACCCAAAATAAAGCCACAAGCGGCATCTCTTCATCCTTGGGGCTCCGAGTGAGCGTCATCCAATGGTCTGTACCTCCCACCTGAAAATGTTTTCCCGTATAGGGTGAGCTATGCTTAATAGAGTATCCCCTACAGAGACTACTCCCCAACCTAGATGCACATGCTATGTCTCATGCAATTTCACAACCAACATACATTCCAAACAAGATTATGTAATCCCATGAGAGGAATCTCCATGCCATGCTATGAAATGAGATGAACTCACTCATGCAACTTTAACCCGAGTCCTCATCGACTCCCACAACACAATGAAATGCACTTGTGAAGTAAAACCGTATTTTGACGAAAATCCATCCAACGATTATTTTAAATAAAACTCATTTGTTGGATGACACTCATTGAATGAGTATTTTATGAAACACAACCATGTGTCTTTATTGGGCAACGGATTTTTGAAATCGCACCACCGGCTCCGTATGCCGTTACACTTTTTTGGACTTGCATCGACTGAAGTATGTAAACCAGTAGCCGAGATTTTCACCCAAGGGAGTGTCTAGCCCTTCTTGCTATACCCGACACAAGTTTTTTCCATGCAACCATGCAACTCAGCCGGATCTTCGATCCAACTTTCCCGCGTCCACATATCAACCACCAAATATGGTGCTTGACCCACACGCATACCCACATACCCACACTCATGACTAATGCCCATGAATGTGATGCCAATATTATGCCCAAGATGCAATGAGTGCCAAATGAGCAACTACTACCAATCAACATATATCATGACAATTTATCTCATAGGCATACAATCACCAAATATCATCATACCGTCAATATATTACTAAGCATATATCGACAACAATAACTAACATGTTATCACATAATTACATGTGCAGAACATACTCTAATCATAAGAGCATTCTCAAAACACATAGCATATGAACACAATGCCAAAATTTCCAAGAAATTCACAAGGAACTCTCATATATCAATTTTCAAGATAATACTCGAAATGAACTATTTCTATACCCATTTCCCATTTTTCCATAACAATAGGCATGTTATATGACCTAATCCTTTCCTAGGGACACCCTAGGTGAGAAATAAACCAAGGTAGGAGGGAACCCTACCTCTTGGAGCGTGGAGAACTTCAAGAACACCTCTTAAGCCCCAAAACTCTTGATTTCCCAAAGTCTTCTCTTGGATCTTCGGTGAAATCTCTCATTCTTGGTGTGGTTACGTAGCCCTCGTCGAGAGGATTGACTTTAACTCTTGGCTCGACGGATTCCGACCGGCAGAACTCTGGGAATCGAAGGAGAAAGCTTTGAAATTTGATTTTCTCTCTTCTATCTCTTTCCTCTCTTCCAACATGAGAGCTCAGCTGAAACAAGTGGGGAAAATCAGATATTTTCCCTCATTTATAGCCTTTGAATGCGCGGTCTACATCGCGCCGCACGTTCCCTTATTTCCGGGTTTGTTTTCGCCTCGAAACGATTAATTTCATCCCGACTTAAGTTCAAATTAATTTTATTTGAACTCTAATTCAATTATAAGAGAATTTTATAAAATTTTATTTGTGGGGACCTTTGTGAGGTCAGCCGTCACCCAGTCGCCTCGAAATACGTGCAAAATTCGACTATCTCGGAATTCGATGAAATTTGACAGGGTAACTAGATTTCGCGATACAAATCTAACGGCGAAGTCCGTTGTGTCATCCGAGCTCTAGAAACATGAGTATTTTAAATACGCATTATAGTGGCAAATTACCGTTTTGCCCCTTTTTAGAAAAAAAGTTCAAATTTACCCGGGTTTTATAAGTTGTGGTTTAGTGATGATGGCCAATGACCAGTGATTCAGTGGTGGTGCACAATAGGTGAATATGCAATGCAATTGGAGAAGATGTGTTTGCAAAGTTCATGCATATTTTAAGAAGGGCAAGGTGGTTTTTTTGCCACTATCGTTAATGGTGTTAGCTGTGTATTTTGGTCCAAATGTACAAGGAAGGTATGTGTTTATTTTTGAACCACGAGGGGGTAATGTGCAAAACGACCAAACCACAAGGGGGTAAATTGGATATTGCCCTTATTTTTGTTTTTCTTTTCTTCCTCTCTTGGTATTGTTTTCGATTCTACTTTTTGCACTCTATCTTATAGTGCCTCAGCTTGTCACAATGAAAACACTTCATCCCCTTTCTTGACTACCCAGTTTTTTACTTGGACCTTCTTTTTGACTTGTCATGATCCCCTTTCTAGTTTTACTTCTCCCCCAATTTTCTATAACAAGTGCTTTTGAATTAGAAAAAATATCATGCTCTTTTCATCAAGCCTTTTCGTGAAACATGCTGTCTTTCACCATATTGATAGTGATGACACAATTACAAGTCGAGTTATTAAGCGACACAACTAGGGTTTCCCAACTATCTGGTAAGGAATTCAACAGAAGTAATGCTTGCACCTCGTCATCGAGCTTTATGGTGGGCAACTCATTCAATAATTCTTGAAAATAATTCAAATGCTCTAGAACACTGTGTCCATCCTTATACTTCAAGTTCACAAGCCTACGGATCATAAAGACTTTATTCTGTGTAGCCTTGTGCTCCTAGATTCTTTAGTTTTTGCCAAAGTTTATAAGAATCAGTTTCTTTGACTACATGATGAAAGACATTCTGATCAATTCACTGTCTAATATGTCCAATGGCTTTCAGATTCACTTTCTTCCATTCCTCCTTGGTTTTAGTTACCAATGACTTGATTCAATTCTATTGAATGGGCGCAAACAAATCTTTGTAATATAAGATATTCTCCATTTTTTTTTCTAGAAGGAGTAATTTGAGGCCGCTAATGCAATCATGGTACCTGAAGATTCCTCTATTTAATTTACGTAAGAAAATTTACACGATCGGATCAAGCAACTTGCGCTCTGATAATAGGGTGAACTCACAAAATAGTGGAATTAATTTTTTACCCCTCTTTATGCGAATTAATAGACGATGTACCAAACTCAATCAATGGAAAAATTAAAGCAAATAATAAAATTAAACCACAAGGCAATACGCAAAAATTTACGTGGTTCTCCTAAACTTGTGGTTCTTTCACTAACTTTGATCTCAACCTTCTACTCTATCACAATAATGGGCTTACAACAATCCTTATAGATCAATTTTCAGAGGCTATTCATCACTTGAAGATGGGTATCAACATAAAAAGCGAGAATAGATCTCATCGAATGGGTCTTGCAAAATATCAATCCAAAAAGGCTTTCGACAAAACAAATCGATCAATGGGTAGTCCCCGTCACTACGAACAACATACTAAAATTTTATCAAAATTAGATGTTGAATGTCTGCCCAAATATCGGCCCAAAGTAATCCTACGTGAACAATTATTTTTCTCTCTTCTAGGTTTTCATCAAATGTTATTGTTCACGCCGCCTCCGCTTTGTTTTTATTTACAGCATGCTAAACCTAATTGAAGACAAATTGCCTTCTTCATTTGGTTCGAAGGTGGGCCAAGTTGTTCCACTAGAAACCTTTTTTTTTTAAAACTCTGAAATAACACTATATTAAAAAATATGGGCTATGGACCCATGATTATGGGTTGTGCTACTCACATGTAGCTGGACCCAACCCAATAGAATCGCCATTGCAATGGAGTTTGTTTTGTGTCTTTCTTTTTTTGGGAAATTTGAAAGTCAGTCCCCTTTTGTGGACTTATTTCGTGATAAATCCATCAAAGAAACTTGTTTAATATTAAGTCAATTTTGATTTCTATTGTCCAAAATACCCCTAGTAGTTATGTTTAATTAAAATAAATTTGAAAATTAAAAACTCCTAAATTTTAGGTGTTTGACTAACATTAAAATTCTTTCTCTCATATCTATCTATATCCATATATAGAATATGACTTTTTATTATACTAGTTGGTGCACGCGTGCGTTGCACGCTAAATATCTTGACTTTTTTAAAAAAAAAAAAAAATAGATAAATTGGATAAATTTTCTTTATATGAAGATGGTTATATATTACATGATGGTTATTGAATTTTATGGGGTTTACTTTTCCACTTGTTCCTTTGTTATTGGACGATTATACAAAGTGGCACTGCTGACGTGGGATAACTGTTATGCTCAAGATTTTTCTCATTTTTTAGGTTGTATATGAACTGAATTGCATAAGATTAAAAAAAAAAAAAAAAATGAATTGCATTGCATTTAAAAATTGTAATGTTTAACTTCAGTAAGTGATTGATAGTTGGATGACTAATGATTTCTTGAACTAATAAGAAGTTATTACAATAGGTTAGTATTGTCTATTTATCTTTTTAAGGATAGTATTATAAATTTTTTTTTTTTGTAAAGTATTGACATTCGAAAGTAGTATATAAATTATTAGATCTATTCAAATATTTATTTTTTAGCGAATTTAGATATGTACTACGTACCTACAAACATATACAAATATATGATGTAATTTGGTGATTATTTAAAAAATTGAGGAGAAATCTATGTGTTAAATGTTAAAATTGGCTCTAATCAACTTATTCGGATCAGAACGATTATCTATTTTAGCGAATTCATCTATGCGTTGTGAAAAATAAAATTCGTTGGATAATTGAATTGGATTCAGATCACATTTTTCAAAACGGATTTGGATTGAATTTATATTGTTTGGAAAAAAAATAATCAAGAGTCAAACAACGAATTTATTAGTTGAATTAATGCAACTAATAAAAAATTCCTCAAAAAATAGACATTATATAATTTTTAAAGAATAAATAAGAAAATCAAAAGTTTTTCTCTTAAGCCACTTTAAAAAGGATAAAGTAGACATTATAGAATTATTGAAGGATAAATAAGGATGTGACACTCCAAAATCCGGGGGTCCGTTGATTACCCATCAACCCGCGGAATACTTGTAGATACCTAGTATCTCGATATCACATTGTTATTGTAACGCCCCAAATACCACCCTGGACGGCATTACATTCTAAAACCATTCATAACATGAGGGCAACTAATAAAAATCCATAAATGACCGGGGGTCCCTAATTTAACGAAATTTGGGCAGAGTCTCCTTTGTACGGGAAGCTCTACCCAAAACACAACCTGTGCAATTATATTAACTTGACCACACAGGGTCCATTTAACCATCCAATAACAATAAAATTTCATTTACCATCTATACTATCCATAATGTTATCCCAAAAGAATAGGCCAAGTATGGCAGTTACCTTCCCAAAAGAATTACATGAATATACTGCAGCGGAATTTCAAAAGAATCTAGACTTTACATTGTTCAGAATTAAATCTCCTAGTCTAGAACAAAATAAGCTACATCTCTAGATGTCCCACTCGGGATCTAGGTACCCCTCCAATGAGGCGTCCCCAAGGCCCGGCTCATTAGCGCCAAGCTCCTCCTCTATAGCATAATCTGAAAAAGGTTAGCGGTAGGGGGTGAGCACGAAGCTCTGTAGAAAATTTCTCCCAAACCCAAACAAGGTTTAGAAAACATATAAAACGGGTCGGTCTCATTTCACAAATAACATATATAGTATTTGAAGTAAAACGAGGACATTTAATTAGATCCCAAGTTTACGCATCAACAATAATTTAATGAATAAATGAAACCAATATACAATTCATAAGTAATTTCCAAAACATAATCCATCCCACCATACACCATTTCCACAAGTTCTTGTGGCATCCCATACTACCCCAAAACTCTTGTAGAAACCGTCTATGGTAAAGTGAACAATAACCCATACTAGATGTCCGACACTACCCACGTTACTAATCCGTTATCATTAGTGCTAGGAAATGTTCGTACCCACACGGCGTACAAAGACGTCTACCCACACCATGTGGTAGGAAAAGTTCATACCCGCGTAGCATACAAAGCCGTCTACCCACTACATGATACCCGGTAAATAGTAAACCATGTTAGTATCGTACAACCCCTCAAGAGATAACATACCAACAAACATCTCACATTACCACCAATACCATAAATCTCCAATTTTTCCATCCCACCTCACATGTAACATTTCAATAAAACAATTTAGGAAAAACACATGAGATCATCGAAATATCATTTTATTACTCAACACATAACACTAAATTTCCTTTTTAAAACAAGACAAAAGAGTATCCAAGGAGAATCCACACTTCATGAATAAATAGAGTTTTGAAGTGAGGACATGTGAATGTTGGGTTAGGATATCAAGGGCCAATGGATGTAAAGCTTGAAATCAAGAACAATTAAACACAAGGTCTTGAAATTAAGAATAAAGGAATAACAAGGTGGGTCATCAATGACAAAAGAACAATCAAGCCTTGACGTCCATAGCAACAAATATCAAGCTTGGGAATCCAAAAGTGAAGGAACAATCAAGTTTTGTCATTTATAACAACAAACATTAAGATTAGACCTCATGAACAAGGGGGAAATCAAGAGGAACCCAATTTCCTTACAATTAGAATTTCGAAGGCACACCAAGAGATTTAGCGATTACCCAAGCACAACATAGTTTAGAACATGTAATATTTAAGGTTAGGAATCAAGAGAAAAGGAGAAATCAAAGAAAACACAATCTCCTTGAAAATTTGGGGTTTCAAAGGCATACAAGGGATTTATGGCTATCAAGCCCTAATTTCGTTCATGATATGGTAAGAGATTACAAGAGCAACAAGAAATAGAGATTCCATAACATACATATAAGATTTGGAAGCAAAACATACATAAATATAAACCCTAACCTCAATGTAAGAGAAAAGGAAGAAATCCCCTACCTTAGATCAAGACTTTAAACTTAGAACCCAAGTTCTTGTGATCTCCTCCTTCCCTTTTCTCCCTTCTTGATCTTCCTCTAGAGTCCTAAGAGAAGTGGGTTGAGAGTGGAATGAGAGAAATGAGGAAAAATGGGATGAAATGGTGTTATATTTCGGCCAAATTCCGATTTTTACTGTTCACAGTCTGTTTTGGGGGTTCTCCGAACTTACTGTTTTCCTTATTTTTGACCATGATACACTTTGAATCTGAAAAAGTGAAAAACATGAAAGTTGTAGATCTAGATGTCTTCGGCATTGTGTCAAAATTTCAGCTCAATCGGACCATTGTAGCAAGAGTTATGACAATTCTACGACAACTGGTCCGGAGTAGGCAGCATACCAGGAGGCGCGCCTCAGCGCCCATTTGGGCGCCCCAGCGCCCACATTCTGTCCAAAATGGCTCCCCTTGTCATTTCCAATCCAAATTTAACCCTTCCAACTCTAATCCCAACTTATCCCACATACTTTTCTACATCAACCTAATTAGTTCAAGTTCTATTATGATTTATTTTGTACATTTACATACCGAAACTAATCTTTAACTACTCTTTCCTTGAGTTATACTATTTTAACATTTCAAATGAAATAGTTACTAAACACCTATGTCTTTTATTTTTATATACGCATGTGGGGTATTACAGTTATGCCCCATTTACCGAGGTCCATAACTTAACGAAATTTGGGCAGAGTCTCCTTTGTATGGGGAGCTCTACCCAAAACCCAACCTATGCAATTTAATTTCACATGACCCATCCGAGGCCCAATATAAAAAAAATTACCTCACCGGGTCCATTTATAAGTAAACATTGGCCACACCGGGTCCAATTATCCATACTTATATCAAAACATGCAAATATCACAAGTGTTTTACATTTCAAACCCTTCCAAATTCATCCCAAATATGCATAATGAAATTCCTACATTATACAAAGTCCATGGAAATCCATTTCATACAATTCCATATATGTACACGTCCAAATTATTTGGAATTTATATAAAAGTTATACAATTTAACCATAAAAGCCACATTCTGACTTCTTCAACTTTGAGGCCCCAAATGAGAACCTCCCTCTCGCGAATGATGCGCACCTGAAATGTTTCCCTTATAGGGTGAGCCAACGCCCAGTAGAGTGTTTCCTACAAAGGCTACTCCTTAACCTATATGCATATGAAATGTTCACATTCAACACCCATAAATCCGTAACCATTCCATCAAATAATATACAATTAAATGATGTAATGCTATAATGTCATGCCATGAATGAGGTGAGACCCACCCATGTGCACTCAACCCGAGTCCACTCTGACTCCCTTTATATGTCAATGTCATGTATGTTAAACCGGGCTACCTAAGCCCCGTGAAATGAGATGAGACTCATGTACTCAACCCGAGCCCTCCCCGGCTCCTTTCCCCCATGCAATGCCATGAGTATAAAAACCGGACTTCTCAAGCCCCCGCCATTGGTATTACTCACCCAATAACTAATTTAAGAAAATCTCCGGGTCTTTCTTTGGGGTGAGTATTTATGGACTTCCACCAAGGGTAACCCAACCCACACGGAATTTATGGACTTCCACCGAGGGTTCCGCGTACACCCACACACTTTATGGACCAAATCAAGGGAGTGCGTACCCCAACTACCGGGCCTTGCACCCGAGAGGTCGTCTTGCCCCTTCTTGCTAACCCCGACCCGATCTTTTTCTTCTTTTTCATGCAACATGCGACTCAGTTGAATAATCAATCCAACTTTCCCGAGCCCATCCACCAACCACCAAGCATGATGATTGATATGAACCATGCACCCACACTCATGAATGACTCCCATGAATGTGACACAACCTTATGCCCAATATGCTATGACCGCCAATGAGCAACTCTTTTCATGTCCACATGCATTTAATACCACATAGATTGTGGTACAATACCCATGCACAAACACACCCACACCCATGCTAACATCCCATGAATGTGTGCCATACCATGTCCCATATGCAATGTATGCAACTTGGACTACTCCTTGCGTCAATTACCATGCCGGGTATCGACGTCAACCATGCACTCACCCATGAAATAAATGATTCCATGCCAATGCAATGTAATGCACCATTGCATATCCATGCCATGTGCCATATGATATGAATGCCATATGGACAATTAATTCATAATTTCACATGTTCACATTCATGGCAATTATATCAGTAACATATAACTACCAAATTCTTTAACCATGTCAATACATCAAAGAGCATATATTGGCATCTTAGTGCATAATTTCACATAGCTCTACTCATCTAAACATGTTATCACAATTTCGTTGGAATAACAACCAATTCCACAACCAAGGCATTTAAACAAACACCTTCAAGGCAAACAACATGTTATCACATAAGTTGTTCAATTTCTCTCAAGAAATTCCTATAGGCAATTTCTATTAAACAATTTAGGATAAAATTAGTTTACCCCAATTGCATCAATAGGTAAGTGTACTTTCTTAACAACCTATCCATTCTTTTACCAATTAAATCAAACACCCTACCCATTTCCAATACACATTCTAGGTTCGGGATAAACCAAAGTAGGAAACCCCTACCTCTTGTAGCGTGAGAATCCCGTAGGATGCTCCCAAGGCCCGAAAACCCAACTCGAAACTTGATTTTTTTCCAAATCCCGATTTTTCACCTTCGGTGAAAATCTTCATTTTTGGTACCCACGCGTAGCCCTCGTTGACGTGATCACTTTTCCCTTCTAGCTCGACGGAATCCGAGCAAAGAAATACAACTCGAATCTTGATTTTCGTACACCCCCACCCGTTCACCTTCGGTGAAACTTGTTGTTTTTGGTACCCACGCGTAACCCTCGTCGCGTAGATGAACTTTGCCTTTTGAATCGACGAATTCCGACGGACGGAACTCCCGGAATCGGAGCGGGAAGCTTGGAGATCAAACTTTTCTCCTCTCTCCCTTCAACGTCTGAACCCAGACTGATTTCAACAGAAAAATATGCTGAAAATCAGAATTTTAAGCCTACTTATATTTTTCAATGTGTGGTTCAGATCGCGCCACACGCCCCCTCTTCGTTCGGGTTTATTTTCGTCCCGAAACGATTAAAATTCGTCCCGATTTAAGTTCAAATTATTTTCTATGAACTCTAATTAAATTATTTTCAATTTTCTCACATTTTGTCCAAAATTTCGTTTTTGGGGTCACCCGAGACCCGACTGTCTCGTAAAACGTGAAAAATCCGACTATTTCGGAATTTGATGAAATTTTACATGGTCACTAGATTTCGCGAGACGAATTCAACGGCGAAGTCCGTTTCGTCATCCGAGATCTAGAAAAATTCAGTTTTTCAACTAGGACCGAAGTAGCAATTCACCTGTTGCCCTTGTTCGTCAAAGTTTAAATTTTCCGGGGTTTCACAAAGGAAATCAAAAGTTTTTCATTTAAGCCACTTTTAGTATTAGTGTATATATATATATATATATATATATATATATATATATATATATATATATATATAATAAAGTAGAGCTAAGTTTGAATTTTGGAGACAAAGAGAGGTCCAGATCGTTTTGAGACAAAACATAAACACATCAAATGGACAACGTAATCCCAATATAAAAGGTGGTTCAGATCATCTCAAAAATTTTGATCCAACGGTCTACAGTGAGTACATAATTTTGTTTTCCTGCCCAACAACATTTCTTGACTCACGCCCCTCTCTCTCTCATCTATAGGCGATATCTATCCATATCAGACACAATCTCCCAATTCATACCCTAATATCTTACCCCCAAATCTTCCTCTCTCTCCCTCTATGTAAACGACTACCCTCTCCCCCTACCTATTCTCTCTAAGCCCTATGCATCCCGCTGCTGTCTCTCACACACGATCACGCACATGACCACACACACAAATGCACTCCTATCAACATTGATGTCAACCAGTGAAGACGCCATCAGCGAGGCCTTTCTTCCCCGGCTCTCCAGGTATCTCTCTATCCCACTCTCTCTTCTCATAGCTGAAACCCCTCTGTCACACCCACACCCAAACCCACACCCACACCTAAACCCAAACCCAATCATCTCTCTCTCTTTCTCTCTCTCAAAATGGCATTATCATCTACGACCTATAAGCTGTTCGACAAAATGTCCCAAAGGATCTTGGCTTAGCCCCCTCTCTTCCATACACGTAAATCTGCAAGTGCTTAATTAGGGTTTGGTTTTCATAACGATTGTGTGATTTTGGAATGGGAGTTTGATGAATTATATTTTTGTGCTGTCTTAGATTTCAGCATACATATGTGATTTTTTGTTGCCTTAAACTAAGAAAAGGGTTCTCAGGTGCCATCTTACTACTCTGGGCATTTGATTTCGTGCTTATATGAAGATGAAGATCCACAGGGTACTATTATTTTTTCCTATTTGTTTAGTTCTCATAACTGTCCATAGTTTTGTACGTTGATGTATGTTCAGCGAATAAATATATCCTGCTACTTTTGAGTTATGATTTTTTTTGTTCCTCTGTTTGTACATTAAACCCAATGAATATTATTATTATTATTATTATTGTGATAACCGTGCACAACAAATGATTGGTGATTGAATTGTTAGTTTGATGTTTATTTGGTGTTTAGTTTGTGATTTTTGTTTGCAGGTCCAAGCTTTTGGGTTTCAATATGTTCAATGGAATAAAGAAATTATCATGTGAAGGCTCGAGAGGCCCCTCACTTCATCTCTAACATGATTGTCCAAGCCAAACTCAACTTTCGTGCGATTATGGTGATTAACTGTGTTGTTGTAGTTGTCTATTAATCCATATATACTGTTTATTCTTAAATTGATAATTCATAATTATGCACACCATATGTCTGTTATCAATGTATTAAATTGTCTTTGGGTTGGGGTTAGTATTTTTGCTATGGTTAGTTTTTGACTATTTGGGTGTGTATCTTTGCCTTTTCTTTTTTGGTTTTGGGTGTTGGTGGGAAGTACCTTGAAGAGTGGTGTTTGTTGAAACCAATCTGTGGTTGTTTGGTCATCTAGGTTTAGTTTAATTTGTTCTATATTTTTATTTGGTCTTGAAGCGTTAAAATTGAAGTGAATATACCTTTAACTAATGTCTTAGCATTCCAGTTACAATTTACAATGGCTTAAGTTGCAATGTGATTTTTTTTTATTTGGATGCATAATGACAGACAGTTTTTGGACTCAATGTGAGTACTCAGGACTTGATACAAGTATTTAGCATTCGTGGGTTTGCGTTTGTATTGGCTTTCCGTGTTACTGCCATTGATTTAGTAGTTTCTTTTGTTTGATGATTTCTGTAGGTAACTCTGATTCTGGTGTTGAATCATTGAGATTCAAATTAGTGGTGAGTTTATATAATTATTTGTGCTATGATATGACTCTTTGAGTTTTTGTTACCTGGTTTTGTTTTACTGAAAGCTAATTAAGTTAAATAAGCCTAAGCATTGTAGTGGAGGGTTGAAAAAAATCTCCACCAGGTTGCCTACAAGGATTAGATAAGCAAGTTTGTTGACATTGCTTTAGTTCGCTTTATTTAGTAAGAAATTGTATGTTAATTTTGCAACGGTTCAATTTGATTCGAATTTTTGGTTTGATTGCTGTATTGGAATCTCGAATTGTAGATCTGTGAACATGTTGGCAGTGAATGAGAATAGATAAGACTGATATGTGTTTGCTTCTACTGATTTTTTGATTTTTCTCTAAGAAAATGAGATGATTATCTACATGAAATTTTCATCTCTGTTTTTTTTTTTTTGTTGCACTTTGCACATCAACATACATGCACATAGCACATCAACACGCACGCACATAGCACACACAACATGCACGCACATAGCACACACAACACGCATGAGTCTCCCAACCTCTTATGAAAAATTAGTTTTCTACATTCGTTGGGTAAAAGGTAGCCTATTTTGGGGATTTGGTTGTTCGCCTACCTATTTGCAGTAACCGCAAATGTGGCTGGACCTTTAGGTTGCCTATTTTGATTGTCGATTTGAGTAGCATAGGAGCTTCTTCAAGCTGAAAATCATTATATGGGCATCAGGTTGGAGTAGTTGAGAAAGTTTTCTCTCTTTCTTCACTTCCACACTCACATAGTCGAACACACACACATCACCGCACAACCCCAATTTTCTTTCTAATTTGTTGTCGTTTAATTCTAGGGCAGTAAATTACAAACATGAACAACATTAATTTTTAAATTCTCTCATCTCTAAACTATGAACACAATCTGTGTTATTTGGAAATTTTTTCCTTTATTTTCAACATTGAAATCTATCTTCCGATTTCTCTAATTTTGCTAGTGCATTGACCTTTTTTAGCTACTCATGTCGACACGTTTGAGATCATGACTGTCAAAGTTGTAAGATTCTTTTTCCAACAACTTTTATTTCTCAATACACCGATTTGACTATATATTTTTTAGTTTGTTGGAGGGATTGGTTGGCGAAGGGATTGGTTTTATGTGAATTAACTTGAAGATTGGGTAATGGTGCCATTGCCATATTTTTTGCATATGCTCTAGGTGTTGGATTTTTGTTTATTTGGTTAATGTGGAAATCTTTAGGTCAAAGGCACAACAGGAGCTAGCATAGTAAATCAGAAGACACTCTAATTTTTTTTCCACCTAACCAATCACACTATATAATATATTTATATTTATTATATTATATTTGATACATAAAGTCTATTTAACATAAAAAGGCCAAAAAATAAAGTGAAGCTAATTGTCATTTTTATAATTAAAAAATATCAGTTATTCACTAAAAATCCATTAAATTTATTCAATAAACAATGTTCCAAACATTATCACTAAAATATTAGCATAGTAAAACTATTAAACTAAAATTTAAGAGATAAACATATTAAAAAAATAAAAATCGATTGGCACATAATAAAAATTATAATCAATACACAAATAAAAATAAAAGATAATTTTTTGTAGAAAAAACAAAGTCAAATGAAGATCAATTGAAGGAACTTTCACTTGCAAAAATTCATAATAAAATGGAGGTCATCAGAAGAAAGCCTTATTATAATTAAAAAAAACTAAATAATTAAAATAAGAAAATTATAGAGTGACTCATATAACTCTCTCTCTCTCTCTACACCTGTCAACACACATGCTAATATTGACTCCTACCCAAAAAAAGATATTTTTTTAGGAATAATGATTAAATATATAAATTGTGTACATGTTGATATTTTTTAGGGGTCGTGTTTTTAGAAAAGTTTTGTTAAATTTTTTTAGAAAATAGTGTTTTTAAATTGATTTTGAATTGTGTAACTAAAGAAAATAATAAAAAATAAAGTACTATTTGAAAATATTTATTTTGCATGACCGGCGCTCGAGGTGTTTTGAATTACTTAGTGCCTTCAGGCATGGGTTATTACTAGTATATATATATATATATACATCGATATAATAAGTTAGTTAGGTTTTTGAACTTATGAGGGGTATATTTTTCCCTCCCAAATTTCACACACCCATCACACACTTTCCCTCCCAAATTTCACAAATCTAATACAAACACTCCACAACAC
This sequence comes from Ilex aquifolium, assembly GCA_951799425.1. Classification (NCBI taxonomy): domain Eukaryota; kingdom Viridiplantae; phylum Streptophyta; class Magnoliopsida; order Aquifoliales; family Aquifoliaceae; genus Ilex; species Ilex aquifolium. The sequence continues at coordinate 6,864,476 of OX637401.1, read as the reverse complement.
ACAACTACATACACTCCAACACACACTCATTATTATGTGCACACATACTCATTATATACCATTCTAGTTGTACACACACTCTAATACGCGCATATTTATTTCATAATCATAATCAAATCATGACATATGCACACTGAAATCCAACTATGTACCAATATTGATGCACCTAATGTGAGATTTTGGTGATAATTCAATAGCATTCAAGTATGATAGATGAGAAAATTGACTGCAAACTGAAGTAATAGAAGATGTAATTCAACGAAAAAAAAGATGGCAGAAACAGAAAGTAGTAGCCAGCTGAAAGCCTTTAAATGCTTACAGAACCAGTGTGGCCAATGAAATGTATCTAACACCTTTCTTATTCAACAAAAATATCACTACTAAGTCAAGACTCCAGTGGCTCATGAAGATATCTGCCAGAAAGTATCAACATATCTCAGGCCTTGATCACATGCCGTATATCATGAAACTTGTAGTAGTAAGAAGTAATCACTCTATCTCACTAAAAAAACATACAGATCAAATCAAAGTTAATGAAACATCCATGGTTACAATGAACAACTCTGCCACTAACATGGACCAATTTTAAGATAACTCCGATTTCTTTTGCAGAAAATGATTGTGGTAGATAATAAGTTCAAGAAACCATTTTTCATAACTGTTCTATATAATTTTTTTATTTTCCTTGTCAACATCCCTTTACTGTACCTAGATTTCTCCTACTTGTTCATCTATGTTGTCAAGGTTTCAAACTCTCTATTTTGAATTGCATTATTTTAACAAAGTTATAAAAACAAAAAAAGAATCACAATGAGTTGGAGAATTTTTAAGTTTGGCATAAAATTTTCAGCTAGTGCTAAAGGATGAAGAAAACAATTCTAAAGATAATGCCATGAAAACTGGGGTGAGGCTCCTTTGCTGCTAGAAAATTAAAAACTGAAAAAACTCATGAAACCCATTTAGTGCTAAACTGAATCAAAGTACGCATATAATTACCACATTGAAAGCCAAATTGACCAACCGACTTAGCCAGCAATGAATGTCACAAACAAAAACAATAGTTCAGAATAAATTACAACAATTAAAAAAAAAAAGAAGCAATCCATGCACATAAACAGGGGTTGGGAATTGAAAAAAAAGTTGAAAAATTTACTTACCACGAAAGAAGAGCTAGCAAAGCCAGTGAGACCTATATGATTGAAAGGCAAAACCAACAAAAAATCAATAGATACAACGAATAATAGATCATAATTCCATAGCCAAACTCATTCCCCATATAATCGAAAGTAAAAATTAACACGTACAACAAATTACAGCTCTTAAATGATGCATATGTGGAAATTACCTGATTTGTTAACACAGACCCCATAGTAGACCCGCCTGAAATAAATGTCAATTCTTTTTGTTTTTGTGATAAATATTTTGTAGATTCGAAGGGTTGAAAAGTAACAACACTGCTTACAGTTCCACCGCGGAGGATCGACTCGACGGCGATGGAAGAGCAGGGGATGTCGTCGATGAACTGTCCTTCCATCCTTCTTTCATTCTCGAAGCGGGCAAAAGTGTTCATCAGACGGAGAAATTAAACCCAATCAAAATCACACAATCATTATCAAAGTCAAGATCTTTTGGGGAATTTTGTCGAACAGTTTATAGGCCATCGTTGATAATGCTATTATAATGCCATCAAAAGTTAGTATCCAAAATTAAAGACATCGTGATCAGTAATTGGGTGGATTCCAGGAAAAACTGAAACAGTTGGGGTGAAAAAAAGGGGTAAACTTGGAGTAGGAAATGCATCAAGACATGTGGTGGGCGATTCTTTGGTGGTGGTTATGGTGTCGTGTGATGTGATGTGTACAGAGATAGGGAGAAAGAGATGAAGACAGAGAGAGGGGGGAAACATGAAGAGGGCGGATACCTGGATCTGGGCGATTCAATGGTGGTCGCTGGGTCGCCTCTGGTGACTGCAGACATCGTGATTGGAGAGAGAGGGATACCTGGCTGTGGCAGTGCCGCTGGCGGTGGTGTCGCTGGAGGTGGTGTAACACAGAGTGTTCTGTGTTGAAAGAGAGAGAGAGAGAGGAAGGGAGGGCGTGAAGGGAAGGCAGATGAAAAGAAGGAAAAATATGGTGAGGGGCTGACAGGCGTGGTGCTCCATGCGTGTGTCAGGCGGCTTTGTGCAGATGAGGGGCAGTGTAACGGTAAGAGGGAGGTGATGGGTGTGATAAAATAATTTTGGGGGGAAAAATATATGGGGTATAAAATTCAAACTCCTTTCTGTTTTATTATATAGATATATATTTTAGTCTCAAATTGTATAAATTTAAAATTTAATTAATACACGTCATTTTCATATTGACTGAACAAAATGTTTATATTGTAGTCATGGGTCCAAAGAATATTTGCTTGAAATGATTTTCCATTATCCAAAAAAATTAGTACAATTCAAATTTGTCAAATCAGAGGTTACAATAAGAAGAATGGTATCATTTTACAATGTTAAAACATATAGACAATTTAATGAAAACCAAGTTACAATTACTTAAATAGTAGTATTCTTTGTCTTTAATGGGACCATTTAGATACAAATTAAAAATTTTGGAGATCAGAGATAGACAACTGGGAAAATGGGAATGAAATGAGACGGGGCATATACGAAGGAGGCATAAAATATATTTGGCCCTACAAAAAAATTACATTCCAATTAGTTGTTTAGCATTATCTTATTTCAATGTGATTGTTCAAGCTAACTTTTTTCGGAGGTATTGTTCAAGATATTTAATAATGGTACAATATCATTTTTTGTATATGGGGATTGTATGAGAAAAATTTTATACCATGTAATATGAATTTGATAGTAATTGGTATAGGAATTTTTTTTTTAATCATAACATGCACAAATTAACACAAACAAATCCATACGGTATAGGAATTGAATAACCGGAATTGAGTGAAACGAACTAGGTGCACTTTTTTTCTTACGGGAGGCAAAAATTGTCACATATTGGGGTCTAACCGGCCAAAGACATACTTAAGTCAGTAAGAGACCTGATTAAGCAAGCAATTAAATAGCAGGGAAAGAAGTGTGTAGCTTACAGTTAAGTTTGTCTAGGATTTTATAAAAGCATATTCAGATTTCACAGGACTTAGAATTCTGGGGTGAAATATAGTGACACATCTTGATTCTAACCTACTGTTCCGTAATTCGTGTTTAAACAGTTTTACTTTTCATATTTACTAGTCAATTTTTCATGTCAAATGTTTATAATGTATACCTTTAAATAAGCAACTTTCTTATTCGCCCTTTTTGACTACCTTTAGCCTTTAGTGATAGCCGAGCTATCCTTTGTGATGGGACATTCCTGAGAAGGAATAGGGATTCAACGCGTGTCCTCGGCATCGAAGATTCTCAAGTGTTATGACGATGACACGTGTCCTCGACACTGAGGACGCCTTCAACCTTCTTATGGTGACACGTGTCCTCGGCACCTGGGACATCTTCGGCTTATGCACTGAGGACACCCTCTGCTCTCTGGAGATGACACGTCTCCTCGGCACCGAGGGCACCTCCAAACTCTCTGGTTCATACGTGTTCCCCTGAATGGTTCGATCCCGAGGACTTTCTCCGACACATCACCTCGGCTCCAGAATGAATTATTGACGGTTACAGCCCATCAATCTTAGAGTTTGATGGTGAATCATTGGCTTGCCTTCCCAATGAAATCAGAATGGCAGAATGAACAAGACCAGCAACCAAGAGGAGTTAGACACGTGGCATGAAGTACATGACAAGGGATAAAAAGACAAAAATACCCCTTCTGACATGCAGTCATCCCACAGAAGCATTAATAATCCCTCAGAAGGATGGGACACCCATGATGGCTTGGGAAGCCGAGAGGAAGGAGCATTAAATGCTCCAGGGCTAGGGCATTTAATGCCTGTGCATAGAAGAAAGAGCATTAAATGCTCGGGAGCCCGAAGAATTAATAACGGGGTCTCCCCCACGCAAAATAGGAGGTGCACTGCCTACTGCCTCCCAAATGGACCAATGGGAAGCCTTTTCATAACAGGACCCATTTGACAACAATGATGACCTTGGTGGAAGGTATAAATAACGCTCACGAATGTCAGGCAAAGGTACGCAAACTCACTTTTCAGAACATACACAGTGTTTTTCCTTCCCCTCTCTCATAGAAACTGACTTGATCATCGGAGGGGATACGCCGAAAAATACTCCGGCGCCCTTCTACATTTCTTTTGAGTGCCAGGAACTGCCTTCGACTCGCCAGAATCGATCAGACAGCCTTGGAAACAATTCATCACCACTCTTTAGGTCCCCTTTGGCCCTCCTTTGCCACGGGATCGTCAAATTTCGAGGTAAATACGAGTTCACCAAGGGAGAGAGCTGTCTTTTTTACTTATTGTGCGAAAATCTACGCGCACAGTTTGGCGCCATCTCTAGGAAATTGACCAAATTTTTCAAAGAACAGTGACCATGGTGAATACTCGTCAAAAGGGAAAGGGTCCTCAACAAAGGAACGTTGATTTACTGGCTCCCTCCATGTCGAGAACGAAGGGCCGTGTTGAAATTGTCAACTTGGAACTTTCCGATCATTCTAGGGAGAAAACCCCCCAAACTAATTTGAGTATCGGGGCTGAAAAATCAACCCCCTTGGCCCGTCAAATTGCTGATGTGATTGAGGATCGGTTCGGGGATCGACTACGATAGTTAGAGGAGGACAACGTGAATGTCCTAAATCGGCTTGATGGATTTGCACTCTCCAACGGAGGATCTCGGGACTTGCGGCAGTCCTGGGAACCCTCCGTCAGGGAGATGGGACCTGAGGACTTGAGAAACCGCTTGAGTAGTAGGGCAGGGAACTCCAAGGCTCTGAAGCGCCCGAGGGCCAAGGGATAGCTCCCGGAGGTTCTAGCCAAGAGGACTAGACCATTGGCTTGGAATGACTTCCGTCGGGGACTATCCAGGCGAGGGGGCATGGAGGAATCCGAGGAAGGTTCAACCCTCTCCGTCCGACACCCTGGAACAGGGGGGTATGTTGACCGACACCAAGAAGGTGGAGAAATGCGCCCCAAGCAGAGAAAAGACCTCAGCATACAGTTGGATTCTACAAGAAGGGATAGGGCCACACAAGAGGACGACATGGATGACGAAGCTATTCAGTCGCCCTTCACAAGGAGTATCGTGGAGACAGAGGTACTAAAGAAGTTTGCGGTACCAAGATTCAAAGTTTATGATAGACGTTCTGACCCGAAAGCTCACCTCAGACAATACAAGCAAATGATGTCCCTGTACCACTCAGATCATCGACTACTATGCTGGGTGTTCTCAATGAGCCTGGGAGACTCTGCCATGAAATGGTTTGAAACCCTTCCGCCCAACAGCATAGGATCTTGGAAGGAGCTAACTAGGCAATTCTCTGCCCAATTCATTACAGGGACCAAGCGCCCCAAGGACGTTGGGTCACTACTGACCTTGAGACGGAAAGAAGGTAAAACACTCCATCAGTACGCCACTCGATACTGGGAGGAAGTGAATGAGGTGGAGGGATTTTCCGAAGTCATGGAGGCTGCCTCCTTCCGACTTGGCCTCTCACGTGACACCGACTTCTATCGGTCTCTAACCAAGAAGACACCGATAGATATGGGAGAGTTGATGGACCGAATCAATAAATATTCCCGGATAGAGGATGAAATGGTGGGGGGCAAAGGGAAGACTCTGGCCCCAAAGAAGAAGGAAAAGGAGAAAAAGGGAGCCCCTTCCCAGAAGGGATTAGTGCCTCTATCAGGAAGTTCCTTCAAAGGGGTCCACACTGTGTTTAAGGAGCCCATTTATAAACTGCTCCATAAGATCAAGAAAGAATCCTTCTTCAAATGGCCACCTAAGATGCAGAGTGATCCATCCACCAGGAACCAAAAAGTAAGGTGTTCGTACCACCAGGACGTGGGACATCTCACCGAAGATTGCAGAGTCTACAAGTCTTTCCTAGAGATTTGGTACAAGACGGACACTTGAAGGAATACATCGAAGAAATGGTGCCAGTGGAGGCCCATGGTGCCAATAATCAAGCCACTATTCGAGACAATGTCATTGACGTCATTCACGTCTGCCCACTAGATCGACCAACTTCTAATACCCTCAGATCCGAACTTAAGAGGGTAGCATTTACAAGAACGTGGACACCAAGAAGTTCGTGTGGAGGAACATAGTGATAAGGTTTGGAGTTCCCCTAGGCGCTCGTGTCAGACAATGGTACCCAATTCAACAGCGGGCCCTTCAAGTCTTTCTGTGAGCATCTTGGAGTCCGGAACTACTACTCCACCCGTGCATATCTGCAAGCCAACGGACAGGCGCAGTCCTCAAATAAAATTATCATCAACGGGATCAAGAAGAGGTTAGAAAAGGCTAAGGGAAAGTGGATGGATGAGCCCCTAAACGTTCTCTGGGCATACAAGACCACCCCTCGAAGCTCAACAAGAGAAACGCCTTATGCCCTCGCATACTTGAGACAATTATACCATTGGAAGTAGGTCTCCCTACCATAAGGACACAAGCCTTTGACGCAGGGGATAACGATAACCAACTCAGTATGGACATGGACCTCGTAGAGAAAAGAAGAGAGGTGGTTGCCCCTGAAATTGGCTAAGTATCAAGAAAGGGTATCTAGGCTCTACAACAAAAAGGTCAAGCCCCGAGAATTCCAAATAGGCGACCTAGTGCTCAGAAGGTTAGTGGGGAGTTCCATGATAAAAATATTTTGCGTAAAACTATTACACCTTCACAAAAAGTTCTTTTATATAATTCTAGACTACATATCTTCAAAGGAAAGCTTAGAACTAGATGGAGTGATCCATCTATTGTTAAAGAGGTATTCCCTTATGGAACAGTAGAGATTAAAAATCCCAATAATAGGAACACCTTTAAAGTTAACGGACAGCGACTGAAACCATTATTGGAGGAAGGTATAGTTGAAGTGGAATCCATCGAACTGGTGGACCCCTACTATGAATGATTCATCTCTAACAATTTTTGTGTATTTTATTGTATATTATTGTATGTTGTTTCTTCTATTTTCTGAGATATTGCAGATTCACGTGCACAGTATAAACGCATCCAGTATGTTCTTCGTTACCCGTATTTAGTTCTATGCTTATTCATACATTAGGGACAATGTAAGCTTCTGAGTGAGGGGGTAACCAAGCTGGAGTTATTTTATTATTAACTATACACTGTGCTCATGCATCTACAATATTTTGTTTTTATTGTTAAAATATATATATATTTTTTTTTAAGTTTTTAGGTTTAAAGAGTTTTTAGAATCAAAATGTATCAACTTGGGAGAAAAAAAGTAAAAATTGAAAAAAATTTCTAAATATGGAATGACCAACTCACTGGACATCGCGTCCAGACGCAAACAACATAGAACAAAGCTTACTGGAAAACGCGTCCGGACGTGATCAAAGGGCTGCACTCTCTGGAGCACGTGTCTGGATGGGACTTAATCACACGTCCGGACGCGAAGCTCAATCGTTTCAAATTCAGGAGGCGCGTCCGGACGCGACTTGATCATGCGTCCAGACACGTGTCATTTGAGGCTAATTAATACGTTAGGTGAGGCGTGTCCGGACGGTTGAACCCCATGCGTTCGGACACATAAGAAAAACTATAAATGCATGAAGCCTGAACGTAATTTTTTATTCCATACTCTTCTCAACTGAAGTACAAAACTTCCCCCACCTTTTCTGAGTAGTGTCTCCATCATTCGTCTACTCCATGGCACCACCAAGGGCTTCAACTTCCAAACGGCCTCAGACTACCACCCAAGAATCCCAAGAGGAGGATACCACCTTTGACCCTGTTCGCTTTGAGACTTTAGAGGCTCGGGTAAGATTTTTTTAGTACTATTCCACCAAGCCATTTGTGCAAGAGCGTCAGATAGAGTATGAGGATTTCGCTCGGTTGGGCGTTCGGGACATTATATGTTCGAGACGGTGGGCCGGGTTTATGGGCCAAGAGTGGCCATGTATACCTATTCTTGCAAGGGAGTTTTACAGCAATGCAGATGATTGTGGCAATGGCGTGTTTCGCACGTATGTCCGGGGTAGGGAGATCAGAGTCGATGCCACTGCCATTGCCCGATTAACCGGGAGGCTTCAGGCCAGGGTGCCAAATCCCGATTATCCCCAAAAATATGCCGGTGATGTAGTTGGGAGAGAGTTACTTGGGGACGAGAATTTTGTGTGGACAGAAAATTTGAGATTTCTTCAGCAGGGGGATTTGACCAACAAATATAAAATACTTAATGAAATTATCCAATATCTTCCTCTTGTTGAGAAATAATCACATTTATCTCAATCGAGCCAGACTCCTGTATGCCATGGGTACCGGGAAGACCATTGACCTCCCCTCACTGATTTTTGCTAAGATGCGGCGGGCCATCGTGGACCCGAAAAAGGGGTCCATCCCGTTTACAGGTTTGGCCATGGCATTGTGCGAGCAGGCCGGGGTGGTGATCGACGCTACCATGGATAGGGCCAAGAAGGTTGTTGTGCTCAATTCTGGCTCTCTTCTGAAGAGCCAGAGTGTGATGAGGCCAGTAGCGGGAGAGAGAGGTCAGGCAGCTGGGCAGCAAGAGGAGGCTGCTCATGAGGATATGGCACAGGGGGAGGATCAGTGGGATCAGTTCCTCAATCTAGAGGAGGATTTGGATTTACCATTGGATGAGGATACTGATCCCTGGACTGACAGGCAGATACTCTTTGAGATTCTGAGAGGACAGAGAGAGATGAGAGAGTTGAGGGCTCAGATAAGGGGATTAGGGCATAGTTCACAGAGTCAGGCATGCCCCTCATCTTAGCATATTTCGTCTAGGTCCCGGGATTTGATGATGTTTTTTTCGTTTTTTTTTGTTGTTGTTTGTAGAAATCAAAGCCTATTTTGGGTAGATTTTTGTTTAGGCTTGATTTCTTTATCTTTTGGAAGATGCATTGTACGAAAATTTCAAATATTATAAGAAATGCATAGTTTCTTCAGTTGTTTTATTAAATATCTAAATAACATTTTTATGCATAACTTGACACCACAATATGAAAATAATTTGCTTAGCTTTAAATTTGCAACTGTTGAAGCATCACATAGAATTTTATTCTATATTTTTGTATCTCATATTATGTTCTTATAAAAACTCACAATTTGTGCCCTCTAGACTTTACCAAGTTGAAAATTTGTTAGGTATTTTACCTTGAGAACTTGACACATATAGTGGAGATGCATAAAAACCCTAGTGAGTTTTGATCCAATCTTTCTTGAAGGGTTATTTACATTTACTCAATAACGAATATTTTTATTTAGCTAATTTCCTTCAATAGTCTCATTATTTTTGTTTTGGTCAACACCAATATTGTAAATGATTGCTTGACTTTAAATTATTTGCATGAGAAATGTGTTGTCAAAAACTCTTGAGATATCATTTTAGGCCATCTTTGATATTATTTGAGCCTAAGTCTTATTCTTTGAATATTATTATCCCTAAAAGCCATGATTGAGCTTTTGAAGCAAAATTTTATTTCTTATACCAAACATATAATAACCAAGCTAGAGAAAAAATAATATCCTTTGCCATTGGTTATCCCGAGATTGAGTTTTTATTGTTTATGTAATTTGGGAGATATTGGTTGAGAAAAGATGATAAAAAAAGGGGTTTTTCATACTTGTGAATATATACATTTAGATGTATTGCTATAGAATGACAATATGTCTAGCCGTGAAAAAATAGATTGAAAAAAAAATGAAAAAAAAATATAGCAAGCATGAGTTTTGAAAAAATATGAGCAAGTTTTGTAAATTGTGCTTCTAAATGATAGAGAGTGAAAGGCTATGAAAAGAAGTTTGGTTGTGTAATGTAAATGTTCTCTCGGGATAGTCTTTTGAATTCCTGAATATCATTCGTTTCAAAACCCCAATCCCAAGGCCCCATTACAACCTTAAATAAAGACCTATCTGTTCTCAAGAGTGTATTGGTGGATGCATAACTTGTGTGAATAAGGAAAAGAATGATCATTATTTGTTTATTGTGTGTTAATTTCCTTTTATGAGACTATGTCAAATCCTTTTCTTTGGGATTACGATTATTTTAATAGACATGTGAGCATTATTTTGTTTTGATTTAAATATCTTATTTTCACATGTGATATTTGAGGGAATAGTCATTATAATCTGAGAGAATCTTTTATGAGTGAATTATCTAGTGAGATTTGACATTGAGACGAATAGTTGATAGTTGTAGAGGTGATTATCGGATAAATTGTTAACTTGGTATAATCAATTCACACTACACACGAGTTTATATGGGAACATGATAAGTGCATACATTTATATGGCGTAGAGTTCTATATTTTGCTTTGCATGTGCTTATAAAAGTTTGCATCTTAGAATTTTTATATTGTGGTAGTAATGTGTGTTATAAAATTATTATTTAGATATTTGATTACAGGTTGATGTTTGTGGGTATCATCTCTGGAAACCCTCACGAGACTATACTCGTCCACTAGGGGAAACCTAGAGGTTTAAAAGCTTGTTGCATATGCTAAATGCAGTCGTGAGTCCTTTGAAAGTGGTTTTATCTTGTTTTTGATTAATTAGTTTTATTTTTGTTCACCTTACTAGGACTAGCAAGGTCTGAGTTGGGGGGTGTGATTAAGGTCTAATATTTACATTGTTTATTGAAAAAGATTAAATATTTGGTTATGAAAGTTTGATAAATATGATAATTTATTCAAGAATTGATGCTATGCTAATAAATGTTAAGTTGTATTTATTTTGCAGTAAAAAGGCTCAAGAATGGAGGAATTAGAGCAATGATGGAAGCATAGCTGAGAGGGAACACACTGGAATACGCGTCCGGACAGTTGAAGGTTACGCGTCCGGACGCGAGAGGCAGAAAGTGGAAGCTGAAGAAAGGAGTATACTGGAAGTTGCGTCCGGACAGAACGAAACACGCGTTCGTTAATCTGTCAGTGTCAGAGTAGAATCCTAGTGCAATTAAATGTTCTCCTCATTAATCTTATAAATAGGAGTTGAAGACCTTGTAAAGGGAACTTTTTTTCCTTAGAAGTCTTTTATATTTTATTTTTGGTTTTAGTTTATCATGTCTGGCTAAAAGGTTTAGGTAGGGCTAGGGGAGGACCTCTCAATGAAGTACGGTAATGTTATTGACTTCTGAGCTTAATGATATGTGATGTTTTGTTAATTCAATTTTTGATATCTTAGTAAAGTTTTTGCTCTGTAAAAATCCTTGAGTCATTGTGCTATGTACATTGATTGCTTGAATTTCCCTGCGAGTCAAATAACTAGTTATTCCACACTTAAGTTGATTACCATTACTTCACAGAATAATATAATTGGGTGATCATTCAGGTTCCTGAATAGTCTTTCGATTATAAACAAAAGTGTTTTCGTGATTTTATTGCTAAAATTGGTGACTTGAATCAACCAACATTTGATTCTTGTCTAGGTTGGAAAATTTAGGTCTTTAATCATTATTAGATGGATTTGAGAGGGAGTACCCGATACTCTAGTATTTTTGTTATATTGTTTTAATTACTTCAATCAATTTTCTCAACTCAACAATCTTTTAAACAAATTGTCTTCACAAGTTGTTATATTATTTGTGTGATTGCTACTGTTTCCCAATTCCCTAAAGGTTCGACCTCGGTCTTCCGAGAAATATATTACTTCGTTCAACCTGCACTTGAGTTTAGAATATTAAAGTTGAAGCAAGTTTTTGGCGCCGTTGCCGGGGAGTTGAAAGACAAGGAGCCATCACATTTTTTTGGAGGTTTTCGGTATTTACGATTCGTCGGAGATCCGGTAATTTCGTTCCAATTTTTATTTATTTTATTCATTTTATTGCAATTTATTTTCTTTTTGTTGTCTAATTTAGTTCTCTGCTTTATCTCCTTATTTCTTTTATTTGTTTATGAGTTCTTGGCATCGTGATTTAAGTGGTTGTTTAATAAGAGAAGATCTAGATACTCTGTTTGGAAATTTATTTGGTTCATCTGATTCAAATCACATTTCTCATACAATGGTTGCTGATCATAACAATAATAATAGGCGAAATAATCTTCCTGAACATGAGGATCATGAGGATAGGGTAAGTAATCATGATGAGAATGATGTGGATAATCTGAATGCTAATCATGGTCAGACTTTGCGTGATTATCTACAACCTGCACGTCACACTGCACCCTCATGCATCATCTTCCCATTAAATGCCACAAATTTTGTTTTTAAACCTGGCATGATTGCATTACTCCCAAAATTTCATGGCATGGATGCAGAAAACCCGTACTTGCACATTAGGGACTTTGAGGAGGTATGTACCACTTTCCATGATTAGATTGTGTCTGAGAATACAATTAGGTTGAAGCTCTTCCCTTTTTCATTAAAGGAAAAAGCTAAAACTTGGTTGCACTCACTTAGGTCTAGGTCCATAGGTACATGGCCCGAGATGTAAAAAGAATTTCTGAAAAAGTTTTTTCACACACATCGCACAAACTCTTTCAAAAGGAAAATCATGAATTTTTCTCAAAAAGAGTCTGAAATTTTTTATCAAAGTTGGGATAGATTTAAAGACCTCCTTGTATCTTGTCCACATCATGTTATGAGAGCTGGCATGTGATAAGTTTCTTTTACGAAGGTTTGAGCCCACAAATGCGTCAGTTTGTAGAAATGATGTGTAATGGTGACTTTATGAATAAGGAACTAGATGAGGTCTTTGACTTTTTAGATCAATTAGCCGAGAATACACAATCTTGGGATACCACATCCCAAGAACCTCCTGAGAGTAAGACCACACAACCGTCATTAAGTGGGGGTAAATACCAGCTGAGGGAAGAAGATGACCTAGGGGCTAGAATTGCCACCTTAGCTAGAAGGGTTGAGGCCATGGAATTCAAAAGGGTTAATGAAATTGACACAGTACCTGTTGGGGAGGTTTGTAGTCTTTGTGAGATCCCTGGACACCCTATGAAGGAGTGTCCAACACTGCCTGTTCTAAAAGAAGTCTTGCATGATCAAGCAAATGTTGCAAATACTTTCTAAAAACCTTACAATAATCCTTATTCGAATACATATAATCCGGGGTGGAAAAATCATCCAAATTTTAGTTGAAGGAATGAGAATCATGCATCACAATTACCTCAACAAAATTCCTCTAATTTCACACCCTACGTTCCACCCCCAAAGAGAAATATTGAGGAAGTGTTGTCACAGTTCATGCAAAGTCAGAATAATTACAATAGACAAACTATTCAGGCTATTGAGGATATTAGGAGTGCAATCACTAAATTAACCATTGACCCATGCCATCAAGAAAAAGGTAAGTTCCCAGCCCAACCTCAACCAAATCCACAGGATCAATTTAATGTCAATGAGATAGGCACTATAACACCCCACCCTCCACATGGCATAATATTGTCCGCTTTGGACCCACTGGCCCTCACGGTTTTGTTCCTCCCAGTACCCCTGGGAAAAGGCCTTATGCCATGTAAGGCGAGGGGCTTACTTATAAGCCCATCAACTTTCCTCTCCCTGACCGATGTGGGATTCCAGGATCTCACAATCAACCCCCCTTAAGGGCTGCACGTCCCCGTGCAGTAGCTCGCCAGCTACCTGCCCGCCCACATACACGTGACTGCAGGGCCCCACACTCGATCCAGGCGAGAGTCGGCTCTGATACCAACTTGTAACACCCCACCCTCCACATGACATAATATTGTCCGTTTTGGACCCACTGGTCCTCACGGTTTTGTTCCTCCCAGTACCCCTGGGAAAAGGCCTTATGCCATGTAAGGCGAGGGGCTTACTTATAAGCCCATCAACTTTTCTCTCCCTGACCGATGTGGGATTCCAAGATCTCACAATCCACCCCCCTTAAGGGCTGCACGTCCCCGTGCAGTAGCTCGCCAGCTACCTGCCCGCCCACATACACGTGACTGTAGGGCTCCACACTCGATCCAAGTGAGAGTCGGCTCTGATACCAACTTGTAACACCCCACCCTCCACATGGCATAATATTGTCCGCTTTGGACCCACTGACCCTCACGGTTTTGTTCCTCCCAGTACCCCTGGGAAAAGGCCTTATGCCATGTAAGACGAGGGGCTTACTTATAAGCGCAGCAACTTTCCTCTCCCTGACCGATGTGGGATTCCAGGATCTCACAATAAACTTTGTAATGCCCCAAAATCCCCCTTGGACGACGTTACAATTTAAAACCATTCACATCATGAGAGCAACTAATAAATTTCATAAACAAAGAAACTTTCATTCATCATCCAAAAGAATAGACCAAACCATGACCATTACATCCAAAAGAATATGTCCAACTATGGCAACTACATTCCAAAAATCAACTATTAATTTGCAGCGGAATAACAAAAATATTAATATAAAAAATATCCCCAAAGGGAATCCCCTCATCTAGGACGTAATAAGAAAGATCCTATACAGTTCCCTCCGGATCTACATGCCCATCAGCTTGAGTTTCCCAAGGCACCTGCTCATCAACTCCGAGCCCTTCCTCTAGACCATAGCCTGAAAATATATTATTTGTAGGGGGTTAGCACTAAGCTCTGTAGCAACATCCTCCCAAACTCGAACAAGGTTTAGAAAACATCTAAAACAAGCCGGTCTCATTTCACAATATCATATATAACTTTTGAAAGAAAACCTTGACCATTTATCCGATCTCAAGTTTAAGCTATATCAATTAACTAGATTGAGAAGTAAAACCAATTTCCAAAACGAACAATTTCAACAATTTAATATATACCATAGCTCCCAAGGTAATTCAAACCACAACTTGTATCTCAACAACAATATGTATATGTATCTCAAACATGATGTGAGGCATAGCCCATGAATCAACACATTGAGTAATATCTAGCCCCCCCCCACACACACACAATCTTCTCAAAGATATCCATCCTTTAGGAAGGGCGTATGCCATACCAATGGCAGTGACGTATCCAACCCAGACATTAGTATACTAACCCTCTGACACGGCACCTGTGAGCAAATAGTGGTTTAGTCTTACCAAATCACTAACCCCACTACGAGTGGTAGGAAACATGCAAACCCACACGGAGCAAGCAACACGTCTACCCACTCTACGATATCTCGTCAAAGTCCACCCATGGTCATCCCACACTCATAAGAGATACAATACCAAACTCAATTTCTCAATTTACAAGCATCTCTCAAAAATTCCCAAATTTATCATGTGACAATTCCAATAACCAATTAAGAAAAATACAAGAGATCACAACAACATCATTTTATTACTCAACACAAAGCACTATAGTTTCAAAATCAATAATAAAGAAGAATTTAAGAAGAAAATCCATCACTCTCCAAAAACTAGGGTTTTAAAGCAAGAAAAGAGATTTCATGGGTATTCAACCCTAACTTTGTTTAAAACATGAAATCTTTGCAAAAAGACTAAGAGAAGAGGAATTCATATCATAAATATAACATTTAGAGGCAAAACCTATATATATATATCAATACCCTAACTTCAATGAACAAGAATGGAAGAAAACCCCTACCTTGAATCAAGATTCCCAAGTAAGAACCCAAGCTCTAGTGACCTCCTTCTTCCTTTTTCTTCATCTCTTAATCTTCCTCTAAGGTGCCAAGAGGTGTGGGGTGAAAGTGGAGTGAAAGAAATGAGGGAAAATGGGATGAAATGGTGTTATAAGGTCAGTCAAATCCTGATTTTTACTGTTCACAGGGCCAAAAATTACATTTTTCCTTGAAATTACAATTTTGCCACTAACTATCTCCATATTGATCTATATGACCACCCTAAGGTTTTTAGACGTTCCGAATTCATTTTTAATGTTATTTTATCCTAAAAACATTTAGGTTTATGATTTATTATACCACTAAAGTAAATTTACCGAAATTTTAAAACACAAGGCCTATGTATATTTTTAATCAATTGACCCCTCCTAGGCCCATCATACCACCATCCATAGTATCTATAACATCATTTCAAACTATTTGGGACAAAAAATGATGAAAAGGTAGCTTGGAGTTAGCTCAGGAGAGGAGAAAATCAAAAAATCAGGAAGTCAGCCAGACCGTACCGGTATGCGTACCGGTACGCTAAGGCTACTGAAGTTCGGCGTACCGGTACGCTTTGCCTGATCTGCCCCAATGCCCTGTGCATTCACATTTCACCTTTCCACTCCATTCCAAACCCTTCCAAAGCCAACCCAAACTTATACAACATACTTTTGTACATCAAACATAGTTGATACAAGTTCTATTACATGTGGGGGTTTACAGGCACTCCAGATACTATTCATGAGCAGGTAAAGTCTGTCACCACACTTCGTAGTGGGAAAGTAATTGATAACAAATATTCCTACGACAATTCAAGAATCTGAGAAAATTTCAAAACCTACGGAGAATGGTGATAAACTTGATCAATCTGAAATCAATAAGCCTGAGAAGTATGTTATACTTGCACCATTCCCATAGCGATTACGTACCTCTACCAAGTCGAACATGCAAAATGATATGTTAGAGATTTTTAAGCAGGTGAAAATCAACATTCCTTTGTTGGATGCTATCAAACAAATACCTTCCTATGCAAAATTTTTGAAAGAATTATTCACTGTTAAAAGGAAATTAAATATGCAAAAGAAGACATTTTTGACTGAGCAGGTATCATCCATCATACAACATAGGACTCCACCAAAATACAAAGACCCAGGTTGCCCCACCATTTTTTGTGTTATAGGTAACCATAAAATTGAACAGACTCTATTGGATTTGGGAGCTAGTGTAAACTTGCTACCTTATTCAGTTTGTGAACAATTAGGGTTAGGAGAGTTAAAGCCTACGTTGGTTACACTTCAATTAGCTGACCGATCAGTAAAAATACCGAGGGGTATGGTGGAAGATGTTCTAGTACAGGTTGATAATTTTTATTTTCCTATGGATTTTATAATTTTGGATACTCAATCTGTGTTAAGTACTAATGCTCAAATTCATGTTATCTTAGGCAGACAATTCCTAGCTACTTCAAATACTTTAATTAATTGTAGGAATGTTGTAATGAAGTTAACATTTGGGAATATGACATTAGAGTTTAAAATTTTTAATGTGTGCAAACAACCAAAGAATTTTGATGAGGATATGCATGAGATTAATATGATTGAGTCTCTTGTTCCAAGCATAGTATATGATTCTTCTTTGTATGATCCACTTGAAGCATGCTTGCTGGAACAATCTTCTTTGTTAGAGATAAATGAAGATAATTCTGAAATTTCTGAATTTACTGACATGTTGAATTTTTCATAGGTTCTTGAAATAAAAGATTTGAGACAGAAATTTGAGGAACTTCCACCAAGGACCAATCCACCAATCCCATCTAGTGATAAAGCTCCCAAGCTTGATTTGAAACAAGTTTTTGGCGCCGTTGCAGGAGAGTTAATCATGTCATTCGTTTCAAAACCCCAATCCCAATGCCCCATTACAACCTTAAATAAAGACATATCTAATCTCAAGAGTATATTGGTGGATGCATAACTTGTGTGAATAAGGAAAATAATAGTGATTATTTGTTTATTGTGTGTTGATTTCCTTTCATGATACTATGTCAAATCATTTTATTTGGGATTACGATTATTTTAATAGACATGTGAGCATTATTTTGTTTTGATTTAAATATCTTATTTTCACATGTGATATTTGAGGGAATAGTCATTATAATCTGAGAGAATCTTTTATGAGTGAATTATCTAGTGAGATTTGACATTGAGACGAATAGTTGATAGTTGTAGAGGTGATTATCGGATAAATTGTTAACTTGATATAATCAATTCACACTGCACACGAGTTTATATGGGAACATGATAAGTGCGTACATTTATATAGCGTAGAGTTCTATATTTTGCTTTGCATGTGCTTATAAAATCAAAAAAAAAAAAACTTGCTTCAACTTTAATATTATAAATCCAAGCGCAGGTTGAGCGAAGTAATATATTTCTCGGAAGACCGAGGTCGAACCTTTAGGGAATTGGGAAACAGTAGCAATCACACAAATACTATAACAACTTGGGAAGACAATTTGTTTAAAGGGAGAATTACACCTAGACCCCCTGAGATTTGTCACTTAATCACTCAGACCTCCTGACATTTGAAATATTGCACACAGACCCCCTGAGGTTTGTACGCGCGTAACACTTAGACCCCTGCTATAAATATATCCGTTAATAAATTATATTTAGACCCCTCTGAAGCTTGTAGGTGTATAATACTTAGATTTTTTAAGTTTAAAATATTATACTTAAACCAAAAATATTTCAATCAAAGATAGAATATCAAATATTTTAAATTTTACAATCAAAATTCATGTTCTATTGTATAATTTCTTAAAAAAAAATTAAAAAAAAATAAAAAATTTAATTTTTTCTTAGAAAATCGTAATTAGTATACAATTATACTATCTATTAGAATAAAAAAAAAATCAAACAAGGGGTCTAAGTCATTCATAATAGAACATAAATTTTACATCCAAAATTCATATTCTATATGTCATTTATTGAAATAAAATCAAAAATAAAAATCTAGTTTTTTTTTAAAAAAAAAAATCATAGTTATTATATAATTATAATATCTATTAGAATAAAACTAAAAAATTAAACAAGAGGTCAAATTGTAATAGACACAATATCTTTTAGCTTTAATTGGGGTAGTTTGATATTTTAATTTGGTCGTTTAAACGACCAAATTAAATTCCAATAGACAATATAATTATATACTAATTACGATTTTTTAAGAAAAAATTGAATTTTTATTTTTGATTATTTCAATAAAAGATACAATAGAACATGAATTTTAATTGTAAAATTTAAAATATTTGATATTTTACATTTGATTGAAGTATTTTTGGTCTAAGTATAATATTTTAAATTTATGGGGTCTAAGATATATATTTTTACAAACTTCAGTGGGTCTGGGTGTAATTTATTAACGGATACATTTACAGGAGGGGTCTATGTGTTACGCGCGTACAAACTTCAAGGGGTCTGTGTGTAATTCTCCCTTGTTTAAAAGATTGTTGAGTTGAGAAATTGATTGAAGTAATTAAAACAATATAACAAAAATACTAGAGCATCGGGTACTCTCTCTCAAATCCATCCAATAATGATTAAAGACCTAAATTTCCAACCTAGACAAGAATCAAATGTTGGTTGATTCAAGTCACCAATTTTAGCAATAAAACCAAGAAAACACCTTTGTTTAAAATCGAAAGACTATTCAGGAATCTAAATGATCACCCAATTATATTATTCTGTGAAGTAATGGTAATCAACTTAAGTGTGGAATAACCAGTTATTTGACTCGTAGGGAAATTCAAGCTATTAATGTACATGGCACAATGACTCAAGGATTTTTACAGAGTAAAAATTTTACTAAGATATCAAAAATTGAATTAACAAAACATCACATATCATTAAACTCAGAAGTCAATAACATTATCGTACTTCATTGAGAGGTGCTCCCCTAGCCATACCTAAACCTTTTAGCCAGACATGATAAACTAAAACCAAAAATAAAATATAAAAGACTTCTCAGGAAAAAAAATTCCCTTTACAAGGTCTTCAACTCCTATTTATAAGATTAATGAGGAGAACATTTAATTGCACTAGGATTCTACTCTGACGCTAGTAGATTAACGACACGCGTCTGGACGCGTGTTTCCTTTCGTCCGAACGCAACTTCCAGTATACTCCTTTCTTCAGCTTCCACTTTCTGCCTCTCACGTCCGGACACGTAACCTTCAACTATCCGGATGCGTATTCCAGTGTGTTCCCTCTCAGCTATGCTTCCCTCCTTGCTCTAATTTCTCCATTCTTGAGTCTTTTTACTGCAAAATAAATACAACTTAACATTTATTAGCATAGCATCAATTCTTGAATAAATTATCATATTTATCAAACTTTCATAACCAAATATTTAATCTTTTTCAATAAACAATGTAAATATTAGACCTTAATCAAGGGTGAATGGTCCTTGATGGTGGAGGGGGGTTGTTGGAACTGGATCCGCGACCCCTCCCGGCGGCAAGGGCTGCCCTCTCTTTGATGAACCCGAGGGAGATGCAAGGAACATCAGACATGGCGACTTCAAGCGCGTCCTCCTCATCCAGACTCTGAAGAACATTGAAATCTGGCCAAGTCTTCCTTTCGGACGTGCTCGTCTCAGCGTGAATAGTATTAGAGGGATTCCTAGTCTCCATAGCCTCGCTGGCATTCTCTCCCTTGGCGACAGCTTCTAGCTCAGTCTCGGTGGCCATGTCAGGGTATTCCTCCGAGTTTTGCTGGAAAAGTTCTGACCACCTTGAAGGATCAAAGGGTTAGGGGTGTCTGGGAGTACTTCTTGTAACCCAGTGTGTAGTCTACGAGTAAGTGGGTTGCTCGGTCGAATCCGTCGTCGACGTACCTCCAGACGGAGACGATGTTGTCGAAGTTGACCAAGTGCCGAGGCGGAGGAGCAGCTTCATGGTTGGAAACTCCTGCACAAAAGAAGAAGAGCATTAGGACTTGCACAAAAATTCGTCAAAAACTAAAGAGGCTGAGAAGAGAGGGAGAAGCCGACGTACTTGTCGTTCGCCACTTTTTAGGGCACTACAAGCCGTCATACTCAGGGTCGACCCCCCTCACCCAGGCGCCACTAAAGACTAGCAAATCATCCTTTTACCCCTTGTCCGAGTCGGGGAGATGAGTCACGAGGTACATGGAGGGATCCCAGGTTTTAAGATAGAAGTTTTGCTGGGGCATTACCCCTCAGCAATGAGTAACAGAAGAGGATGTCCTCGAGGCCGAGATTAACCCCGAGGCGTCTGTTGAGCTCAACCACCCCCATGATTATTCTAAAAGTGTTAAGGCAACACTGTCCCGGGAAGAGATGGAACCGGGACAGGAATTGGAGGAGGAGTGGATGGAGGGGAAACTTGATCCCGCCCTCCATGATAGCCATGGTGTAGAAGGGCATGACGTCCTCGGCACCGACGTCGGGACGATGACGTGCTGGGTAGAACTTATCCGTGTCGACGTTGCGAGGAATGTCGTAGTGGGTTTTGAAGTTGGTAATCTGTTGGCGACCCTTAACTGTGTACTTCGTCGGCCTAGAGGTTCCAGCCTCTTGGACCTCGGCGACGACGCCTCGGCATGGTTCAGAAGAAGAAAAATAGTATCAAAATAGGTGTTTTCTAAGGTGGGGATCCTAAGGGACACTGTGGGAGACGAAATCGCGAGAAGAGGAGATGAAGGGACTGCTCTACACTATCAGGACTGAGGAGAGAGAATCTGGAAGGCGAGGAATCGCTGGAAAAATGAAAAAGAAAGGAAACTAACGTTAAAAGACGAGGGTGGGAGCCAGTATAACTCACCAAGGATGAGGGTTGCAAGAATGATCATTCAAAGGCTCCTTCTCTGTTGACTTTTGAAGAGTATGGCAGCTGGTTTAGGCGATCTTTGGCGTCTCCGATCAAGTCTCCAATTGAAGTCACTGTAGTTGCAGAGGATGCAAAAGTGAAGAAAGTGGGGATGTGGTCTGTTTATATAAGGCCAGTCCCCATCATTGCGCACGAGACACGAGGAGGGGAGCATTCAATGGGCACGACCTCCGAAGGCAAGATTGTGGCTAGACAATGATGGAGTGGTTGAGCCCTTCCATCTTCCGATGACACGTCTCCCCTGCCGTATGAAGATCAAAGGACTAGGGGGCAGTTGATGGGACATTCGTGAGAAGGAGCAGGGATCCGACGCTTGTCCTCGGCACCGAGGAATTTCAAGTATTCTGATGATGGCACGTGTCCTCTGCACCGAGGACGCCTTCAGCCTTCTTATGGTGACATTTGTTCTCAACACCTAGGACATCTTCGGCTTTCTAGTGGTGACACGTGTGATTCACACTTTTTAGTGTGTCTGAATTATATTATTATTTTACACCCAAGTATAAGTGGTCAAATTGTAGTTTTCTCGGTTTTAAGTCCAAGTATCGATCCCACAGAGAGTTGTTTAGTAATTTAAAACTTAAAATAAAATAAAAATATTAAAGGTGTTGTTTGAAGCAGAATATCGTTTGATAGCTTGTGATGTGAGCTTAGCTTGATAAAGACGAAAATAAAGTGCGTAAATAAAGCAGAGTGATGACATGAATATAAAATATACCCTTCAGTTTAGGGATCCATATGCTTTGTATTGCTTAAGTTAATGGAAATGTTACCTCACAACAATTAACTCCCATGTTACTGGTAAGTCAATCGGCAAGTCTGATGTATATAAATCATAACACAGCAGCTTCTTAGGCTAGTTGGTGGTATAAATAATAACTCAGCAACTTCTTAGGAAAGCTGGTTATATCCCCTTCAATTGATTAACCCAAGCAAACCAGAAGGAAAAGCCATTCATGAAGAATACTTGAGTTATTCCCTTGATATTATGATTGTTACTTGTTTATATAATAAACCATAACACAACCTCGTCTTAAGCGAACTGGTGGTAGTATAGCATAACCCAGCAACTTCTTAGGAAAGCTGGTTACATAACCGCCAGTTAAACATCCTCAGTATTCCAGTGGAAGCAGAGCCATACCAATAGGAACACCGTGGTTGTTAGACTGTCAGTCTATTTATATAATTTAGATATATATATAAACATATAGCATAACCCAGCAACTTCTTAGGAAAGCTGGTTACATAATCGCCAGTTAAACATCCTCAGTATTCCAGTGGAAGCAGAGCCATACCAATAGGAACACCGTGGTTGTTAGACTGTCAGTCTAGTTATATAATTTATATATATACATATATATAAACATATAAATAAAACATCAGTATTTCTAGAACTTAAGCAATATTATACATATGTTTACCCTAGTTGAAGGGTATAAACGACTACTCACACTCCATTACTATAGAAAAGCAAGAAGTGCGGGTAGTATTCATTACAACAGAAATTAAAATAGAACTTCTTTCACAAAGAACACTTGAAACACAACCACTTTTATTATCATTCAAGACACAAAAGTGGCGGCAGTTCAACTGTCCGAATAGAAAGATTACAACAGAAATGTAGAAATACGGAAAGGGTGTCACACACCGGCTATTCCTTTCTCTTTTCTCTCTATCTTTCTCTAAGGTGTTCTTCTTTTGGAGCTTGGAGGCCGGCTGGTTTTGAGTGAGTAAGGGGCTGATTTTGTATGTTGGAGGTAACTGTATGTAGAAAAAAAGAACAAAGGAAGACTTGGTGTGGAAAGGCTAGAGAATGGAGGCAAGGTGTGAAAGCTTTTTTCTTTGGTGTCTGGATTGTATGAAATGTAAGAATTCAGCCCCTATTTATAGAGGGGGAGGTGCACGGCAAGGGGGGAGGGTTTAGGAAGGTCATCACACCCTTTAGGAAGGTTATGACTTGCAGTAGGGTTAGGTGTCGCCGTCCGGAGCTGCCACTTCGCAACCTTCCAGAAGGTTGTGCCTTGCAGTGATGCTAGGTGTCGCCGTCTTGGGTTGCCAATTGTCTTGCTTCCATTGGTACACATGTCTTTTCCTTATTGTTCCAAGTGTCATGCTCCCATTGGTCCAAGTTTCTTTATTGCGCTTTAGTCCTTCGTCATTTCCAGCTTTGCAAAATTGTCTTGTACTTTCCAGTATTTCTGCATTTGACCCTGTAATCTTTAACATAATTTATTAATAACTTTAATTACACCCAAAACATAATTCATAATATTTAGTTGTTTCATTTTTACAAAAGTGAGTACTTATCATTTTAATTTACAAACAATTTAGGGTTAATCACACCCCCCAACTTAAACTTTACTAGTCCCTAGTAAACATAAACTATAATACATCATAAACAGGAGTAAAATCATTTTCGTAGATCTTTTAACGATTGCATTTAGCATATGCAACAAGCCGTTAAACCCCTAGGTGATCCCTAGTGGACGAGTTTTGTCTCGTGAAGGTTTTCAGTGAAGCTACCTGCAAACTTCAGTAGTTAGGAGTTTATTATTCATATTTTTCACAAAATTAATAGATCAATATTCCTTCTGTTTTCTTAAAAGACTTCCTTTTCTGATCACTATAAGAGTAACATATGTTAGTTATAATATTATCTATATATTTTACAAAAACTTGTGTGTGTGTGTTGATTTCTTTTGTTTCACAAATTCTTTAAGAAATATTACCCTCTTTTATGGTAGTCTCGATGTCAATCCTTTCCTGAAATACACTCAGCAAAGAATTCATATACGTTATGGTGACTATTCTCTTAGTAATTACATGTGATTAGATTATTGTAAACAAAGTGAATAATTTCACATGTAATATATTTGAATCAAAGGATATTTGAATAAAATTTGGAATTTGACATAATCTCATGACAGGATATCAACACTATATTAGTTATATTATTAACATTCTCCTTTTATAGATAGATAGGACAAATACAATTGCATGATTTCTGGAATCAAAAAGGACTTTTATTAGGTTGTACTGTGGCCATTGGGTTTAGGGTTTAAGAAACGACGTCTATGGGGTTCAAAAGTTACCTTTTGGCACACCTCTTAAAAATTTATTTATTTATTCTTTCCATTTTTCACTTTCTTGGCTCTCTTTTTTTTTTTTTTTGGTGAGTGCGTTTTACGCTCCATCTCACTTTTTCTTGAACGAGTGCGTTTTACGCTCCATCTCGCTCTCAACTCATGCCTTTTTTTTCTCTCTTTTTTTTTTTTTTTCAGAACTTAAATTAAAACACACAGCATGTTTAAAAACATAAAGTAAATTGTATAAACTAAAAGCACATAATGTAACGGCTGAGTGAAAGAAAGTAAAATTTTTTTGTAAAATCTCCAGTCGATTTAAGAGTTAGAAGATTCTCCTCTGGAATGATCTTGAAACAACTGCAGCAGCTTAGCTTTATATGCATCCATGTGTTGATTGATCTGGATAATGCTGGTTTCTACTTCTTACAAGACCTGTCTATCAGTTTTGTCATCCATAGGGATGTATGGTTGATCTTCTTGTGGCTGCTGTTCTTGTGGTATGTACTCCTCAGATACCCAACCTGGTTCTTCAAATGGTTCCTCTTCATGTGATGAAGATATTCCTTGTTGGTTTCCTATTTTTCCTCCATGACTCTTCTTTAACGAAGTTTTATCCACTGGTCCAAGATGCTCCACTGTTTTCCATATTGGATTAATGATCACGCTTGCATTCCTGCACATCTGAGAAACTAACATTGCATACGGGAGTGTGAGCTTCCTATTATCCACAGCAATTATCATTTGGTCTAAGATTAAGTTTGGTAGGTCAATTGTGTGTCCCATCCCGAATGCATATAGGAAATAAGCATGGTCAATAAAAATTTGATACTTTAGGGCTCGTGGTAGCAAATTGTACACTGTTATCATATTTAGGATGCGATACTTATTTGTCAGGCTTCCTTGTTTAATGTAATTATTTGGGCGTCCCCAAATAAATTCTGGATTTCCTGTCAATTCTCTTCCTACTTCAGTCAAACTAGGTAGTTCAGTGTAAGGATATTGTGGTCGGGGTTGTCTTTGCATGGGCCGAAAGAATTCGGCTATAGTGTCTGGTGTAACTTGAAGAACTATTCCCCGAACAAATATACGCAGTAGTCTTTTTCCTTTAATTTCAGCATTACTGTAGAACTCCCGAACTAAACAGTCATATGCAGGAACAGATAACCTAACATATTGTAGCCATCCTTTTTCATGGAGAATTTGTCTTATGGTTTCAAAATCTTCATATATTATTACCCTTTCAGAAATAATATTTTTAGTTAGATAGTTCGTATCATACCAGATTTGTTGTTCCAAATTTTCAAACATCACCTCATTAAAGTTGTTTCCCGGTTGAGGTTGTTGTGGAGATGTCTCGGATTGCGAAGATTGATTCTTTCGTGCATGGCTTGAAGATCTTCTTGTTTGTTGTCTTCGATCCATATTTTTGACTGGTTCTTGATTTGTAATTGCAGGTTATTTCTTTGATGTTCTATACTGGTGTTCTTTTTCCTGTCAATTCCTGCAATTTACAACATTAAATATAACTTTATTCTACAAAATTTTACTAACCACTCTTTTTTTTTCTTCAGGACTGTGGTGTTTTTATTTTATTATTTCTTATTTCTTATTTACGGATTTCCTATTTAATCTAATAGCTATGTATATTTATTTACAGCTATACATATAGTCCTAAAAAGCTATACATTTCATTGATCATATCTAGTCTGTATCAGAACTATCTGGTTCAGTAACATTAGTGACACAGTTAATTTCAGATCTGACGTATCTGTTTAGCATCGGGCCGGAATAGGATGGCGTCTCAGGGTAATCCTTGCTCTGCCCATCCCTAATCCACCGTAAACGATCTAACGATCGACCTGAAATTGGTTCCGCACACTTATTATACTGTCTCAGATGTTCTGTACGACCACATTTTACACAAGCACATAGACGATTTGCTCTTCGATGTTTAGCATATGTGCTTTTTCCACATAGGGGCGTGCTTGGCTTTCAAAGATTTCTAAATTTCGAACAGATTTAGCTTTTTGCATGATCAATGTATGTATATCTTTTGGAAAGTGACGTAATAAAATTAAACTCAACCAAAATAATTTTTCGTCCATTAAAAAAAAAAATTTTTTTTTAAAAAAAATATAAAAATGACTCAAAAAATTATTTAAAATTGACTCCCTATCTGGTTCTTTAACGTCTGCCAGTCACAAAGATGAACAAAATTTTTAAATCACAATTACTATTTTAAACTCATAAAGTAAACTCACACGCCTATCTCCCCAATTTAAATTAAATGTTATCTGTATTATAAGAACAGTAATAGTTAACATTGGTAATAAAAACCAGGAATTTGTTGACTTTCAGCAATTATGATCTCTGGCTTTTACGCAGGAGATTTGATCTGTCAAATAAATTACAAGTAATTAGTGATACTACTAATAATCAAATAACAAGACACATATAGACTGGATCAAAAAGTTGTACAGAAGTTATATCTTGAGTGAATCCATCATAATAGGGTTTAAGCCTTTGTCCATTTACTTTGAAGATATTCCCAGTTATTGGATTTTCAATTTCAATTGCCCTATGGTTGAAAACTTGTTTAACTATATACGGTCCTGTCCATCTAGATCTTAGCTTTCCTGGAAATAAACGAAGTTTTGCATTATATAACAGCACTTTTTGAGATGGTTCAAACGATTTTCTCATGATATTTTTATCATGAAAAATTTTTGTTCTTGATTTAGCAATTTTTGCATTTTCATAAGCTTCATTTCTTAATTCTTCTAATTCATTAATTTGTAGCTTGCGACACACTCCAGCTTCATTTATATCAAAATTTAGCATTTTAATTGCCCAATATGCTTTATGTTCTAATTCTACGGGCAAATGACATGGTTTACCATAAACTAACCGATAAGGAGACATTCCTAAAATAGTCTTATACGCGGTACGGTAAGCCCAAAGCGCATCAGTTAATCTTAAAGACCAATCCTTACGATCTGGATTTACTGTTTTTTCTAAAATGTATTTTATCTCCCTATTAGCTAATTCAGCTTGTCCACTTGTCTGTGGATGGTATGGGGTGGATATTTTATGAGAAATCATGTATTTTTTCATCAGGTTTTCAAAAACTTTATTACAAAAATGTAATCCTGTAACACCCCGAATTTTCTTTTATATATTTATAGATATATATATATAGTAAATAATATTTGTAAAGATGTAGATATATGTAGTGACATAAGAATAAACCGTAGGAATAAATGCTATGGAGACAATTTGATTGGGAAGTTACGTGTCGAAAATGTTTAAACTTGGAAAGGGTGATTAGACAAGTTTCTAAAAGTTTGTAGGTCAAAATAATGATTCCATTGAATCCGGAAGGTCGAAAAACATTGGGAGTGGTAATATGGATGTATTGGAAGTTAGGAAGTGTCTCGGAGTTAAAATACACTTTAGCGAGAATTTGGGTAAAAATTGGTATTGAACACTACTTAGTGTTTTGGCCATAACTTTTTATCCTTAAGTCCAATTGATCTGAAATTTTTATAGTAGATAGTAGACATCTAGGGCTACAAAAGTATGTTCATGAAAATTTTCCAATTCGACCTCTAAATGGGTCAAAACTGCATTGGAAGTTGAAACAAAAATCTGGAAGTCAAATCGTACCGGTACGCGTACCGGTACGCTGAACTCCAGAAGCTAGATCGTACCGGTACACGTACCGGTACGCAGGACTCCAGTAGCTCAATCGTACCGGTACGCGTACCGGTACGCCCGATAAATCCCAGCCCGATCCGACTTCGGGTCTTTCTCCATTTCTTCCACTATAAATACATCCCTACACCTCTCTAAGCCCCATTTCACCACTCCAAACCCTAGGTAGCCTTAGAAAGAGAGAAAGGGAGAGAAAAACACAAATATAGAGGGAGATTTACACCATTCTTGAAGATCAAAACCCTAGATTTCTCAAGATTTCCACTTCTATACCCATTTCCTTTTCTTCCCTTCTTCACCCAATCTCACCCAAATCTCTTGAAACCCTAGGAGGAGGAAATTAAGAGGAAAAGGAAGGAGAACAAGAAGGTTTTGAAGGTTGGGTCTTGGATTTATAGCTTGGCTTAAAAGGTAGGGGATTTCTTCTATTTCTCTTACATTGATGTTAGGGTTAATAAATATGTATGTTTTGATTCTTAATGATATGTATTTGCTATGGCTCCATTGTTTCTTGATTCTTGTTCAATTGTTAACATGTTTTACACAAATCCCTCTTTTGGTTTGAAAAACCCTAGTTTTCAAGAGTGATGAGTTTTCCTCTTGAACTCTTCCTTTATTCTTGATTTCAAAATCATAGTGTTTTGTGTTGAGTAATAAAATGATATTGTTGTGATCTCTTGCATTTTTCTTGGTTGGTTATTGAAAATGTCAAATGCTCAATTTGGGGATTTTTAAGATATAATTGTAAATTGTGGAATTGGATTTGGTATTGTATCTCTTATGAGTGTGGGATGACCATGGGAGGCCTTTGACGAGATATCGTAGAGTGGGTAGACGTGTTGCTTGCTCCGTGTGGGTTGGCATTTCTCCAAAAGTGGCAAGAAGTGCGGGTAGTATTCATTACAACAGAAATTAAAATAGAACTTCTTTCACAAAGAACACTTGAAACACAACCACTTTTATTATCATTCAAGACACAAAGGTGGCGGCAGTTCAACTGTCCGAATAGAAAGATTACAACAGAAATGTAGAAATACGGAAAGGGTGTCACACACCGGCTATTCCTTTCTCTTTTCTCTCTATCTTTCTCTAAGGTGTTCTTCCTTTGGACCTTGGAGGCCGGCTGGTTTTGAGTGAGTAAGGGGCTGATTTTGTATGTTGGAGGTAACTGTATGTAGAAAAAAAGAACAAAGGAAGACTTGGTGTGGAAAGGCTAGAGAATGGAGGCAAGGTGTGAAGGCTTTTTTCTTTGGTGTCTGGATTGTATGAAATGTAAGAATTCAGCCCCTATTTATAGAGGGGGAGGTGCACGGCAAGGGGGGAGGGTTTAGGAAGGTCATCACACCCTTTAGGAAGGTTATGACTTGCAGTAGGGTTAGGTGTCGCCGTCCGGAGCTGCTACTTCGCAACCTTCCAGAAGGTTGTGCCTTGCAGTGATGCTAGGTGTCGCCGTCTTGGGCTGCCACTTGTCTTGCTTCCATTGGTACACATGTCTTTTCCTTATTGGTCCAAGTGTCATGCTCCCATTGGTCCAAGTTTCTTTATTGCGCTTTAGTCCTTCGTCATTTCCAGCTTTGCAAAATTGTCTTGTACTTTCCAGTATTTCTGCATTTGACCCTGTAATCTTTAACATAATTTATTAATAACTTTAATTCACACCCAAAACATAATTCATAATATTTAGTTGTTTCATTTTTACAAAAGTGAGTACTTATCATTTTAATTTACCCACAATTTAGGGTTAATCAACGTGTCCTCAGCACCTGGGACATCTTCGGCTTACAGTGGTGACACGTGTCCTCGGCACCGAGGGCACCTCAAAACTCTCTGGTTCATACGTGTTCTCCTGAATGGTTTGATCCTGAGGACTTTCTCCAACACGTCACCTCGGCTCCAGAATGAATTATTGACGGTTACAGCCCATCAATCTTAGAGTTTGATGATGAATCATTAGCTTGCCTTCGCAATGAAATCAGAATGGCAGAATGAACAAGACTAGCAACCAAGGGGAGTTAGACACGTGGCATGAAGTATAGGACAAGGGATAAAAAGACAAAAATACCCCTTCTGATATGCAGTCATCCCACAGAAGCATTAATAATCCCTCAGAAGGATGGGACACCCATGATGGCTTGGGAAGCCGAGAGGAAGGAACATTAAATGCTCTGGGGCCAGGGCATTTTTTTTTTAATGCCTGTGCATAGAAGAAAGAACATTAAATGCTCGGGAGCCCGAACAATTAATAACGGGGTCTCACCCACGCAAACTAGGAGGTGCACTGCCCAATGACTGTGCACTGCCTACTGCCTCCCAAATGGACCAATGAGAAGCCTCTTCTTGACAGGACCCCTCTGAAAACAATGATGACCTTGGTGGAAGGTATAAATAACGCTCATGAATGTGAGACAAAGGTACACAAACTCACTTCTCAGAACATACACAGTGCTTTTCCTTCCCTTCTCTCACAGAAACTGACTTGATCGTCGGAGGTGATACGCCGAAAAACACTCTGGCGCCCTTCTAACCTTTCTTTTAAGTGCCAGGAACTGCCTTCGACTCGCCGGAATCGATCGGACAGCCTTGAAAACAATTCATCACCACTCCTTAGGCCCCCTTTGACCCTCCTTTGCCACGGGATCGTCGACTTTCGAGGTAAACACATGTTTACCAAGAGAGAAAGCTGTCTTTTTTATCTATTGTGCGAAAATCTACGCCCACACTTTGTTTGGATGGTTTCTGGTTTATCCCTTATTTTGTGGAATCTAAATTCCATTTGAGTACTAACATTTTTTTATGTATCCTTAACTACTACTCTTATGTCTCTGCTCGATACACACATCCTGCTCGAGAGTGTTACCCATCGATCCGATCACTTAGAGTGGTTTCAATTGTGGTTGGTTGACTCTAAAATTTACTTGGTTGGACCCGTTTTAGTTCAGTCAGAGGTATTTTATATCATCATGTTGAAGTATAAATATTTAAGTTACATTCTCTCTAATAGTTTAATCTTTCGGAATAGATGGTTGTTTAATATAATATCAGAGCAGGAGGTCCTGAGTTCAAATCTCGTCGTCACCCTAATTATTAAAAAGATTTCCGCGTGCTAGGCCCAAAATTTAACCTGCACGTAAGGGGATGTGTTAAAGTTTAAATGTTTAAATTACATCATCTCCAATAACTTACTCTTTTAGAGTAGATAGTTGTTTAACACACCATACGACCCTTTTTATTATCTTTTAAACATAATATTAGAGTAGGAGGTCCTGAGTTCAAATTTCGTCATCACCCTAATTATTAAAAATATTTCTATATGCTAGACCCAAAATTTAACCAACACGTAAAGAAATGTGTTGAAATTTAAATATTTAAATTACATCATCTCTAATAATTTAAACTTTTAAATTAAATAATTGTTTAACATACCATAAGACATTTTTATTATCTTTCGTTCAAAGGTCTAATCATCAAGGAATACTGATAACATCTTGCAGCTTAGATACACATACATCGGGACACAGAAAAACATCTTAATTTGTTTTCTTATTATTATGTTGACTTGGGGGCACAATCAATTCATTATTTAATGTAATCATTCGGCAATATTTACAATATATTGGGAAAAAAACTAGAAGGAAGAGTCCAAACGTGAAGAGAGGGAAGTATATGTAATACCAGGGTAAGACAATCCGAAATTAATTCTAGTTTGAGTAATTGGATATGAATGAGATTTTTTGATCGATTAATCAAATTTGAATATATTATATCGTGTTTTATTAATTAGAATTTGAATATACTAACATGCGAACCGAATTATAATTATTTATAAAATTAGAATGAATTTGCGTGGTTATTCACCAAATTAAGATAATATTAGCTACAATTTAACTATAAATCAAGTTAATTAATCGACTTGTGCTCACATATCAGAGTTACGACTTTTGTCATATTCGAAATCCACCCGGTAATTGCATGCAAGGCATATAAATGACAAAAAGTCTGTCACACCAATCAATTATAAAAAGCTGCACCGTTAAAATTGGACAAAGCTGCCGTAACACTATTTAGAATGGAAGCATCTGCCTAGTTAATAAATGTTAATTTAGAGATGTAAAATGTAATTTATCTTAATTGGAAGCTATATATGCAATTAAATACATTTTACGTCCCTAAACTATGCCTCTTATCTCACTCTATCCTCTTTATTAATGAGTTTGTCATTGTCCTCTTAATTTACTTGAATTGGATTTATATTACTAGAATACCAACCCCAGGTCTATCATGTTTTGGACAAAAAGGTCGCACATGCCATTGAATTTCAGGACACGGTGAAATAAAATCACGTAGTTCTGGGTACAATGACTCAATTTTCATCCAATTTATAATGAACGCCTTCGATTGGTAATAGAGGAAACAATGTGAGAAACTGAACAATAGATGAGATAATGTGAGGGGGTTAAATGTAAAATTCCTTGTTAATGCAGAAAAAAATCAGATATCACACGACTATAAATGAACCACCATCTTAGTTCAACTCCCATAGAACTTAAATCAGTTTGCCATTGATTTTCCTCAGCTCAGCCTTCAGTAGCATAACGACTCACTAGAACGAGGAAGACAATGGCTCTCTTTTTAGCCATTTTATGTTGCTTCATGCCATCGACATCCTCAAGGTTCTCTGATGCAGCTAACATCCACCACGTGAAAGCACTTTCATCTTATAATAGGAGTGCTTTGACATGTCCTTTTATTATGGCCAAATTCTTTGCGTCTTCTGTAGGTTCATGAGCCTCCCTTCTCCTATTTTTTTTTTTGTCTACTTGGGAGTCTCGTCAGAGGGGAAGGGCCCCAATAGCTGCTGGCCATTTCCTTTTGTCCTAAAGAGGATGTATCATCATCTCATGGGCTTTTAAAAAACTCTCTCTTCTAAAGTATTCATGACAATATTCCTTAATGTTCAACCTCTTATTGGCAATTGCTTGCACTGCATACTTACATGGTAATCCTGAAATACCCCAAGCCATGCAATCACATGCTCTTTGGTAAAGTATCACTATATATCTTACCCCATTGTCCATTATCTCATAATTCATCCCACCTGCATGCACCACAGAACATGCCCTTGACTCATTAATGATTTTGTCTAGTTTTTTTGCTTGTATTCTCAGTTACTAACCCTTGCCAACTATGTGTAACCTCATCTGCAAGAAGTGACACATGGATCCTCCAATTTCATCCACCATTACCACAATTACATGTTACCCTTGTCCTCTCATTCTTGCATCTTACAAGTATAAATCCCTCCTACTAGGAGTGTCAAACGTGTTGGGTTAAACGGTTATGTGTCGGGTTAAACGGGTGACGGGTGAAAAATATGTAAACCCGCACACGACACGTTTAATAAACGGGTGAAAAATCTCAACACGAACATGACCCGTTTAATAAATGGGTAACACGACACGACTCGTTTAACCCGTTTAATTTTAAAAAAATTATATCAACAAATTTTAGTACTCCACTTTTTTTTACTGGTAATTGTACTTACCTCAAAAAAGAGAAATTTTTAGTCAAATCTCATAAAAATTAGACTTGAAGGCTTAAAAAAAAAAGCAAGAGGCCATTGCCTTTTTATAGGCAACTCAATCCTCCCCATCTCCCCTCATTTGCCAATGTGGGACAAAAACAAAAAGCATTGATTTGCCTTTGTCTTTGAAGTGCTCCCCATCTCCCCTTCTTTGTCTTTGAATTACTACTTTACTTTTTTTTTTTTTTTTTGTATTGATTTCTTTACTTCTTTTTTTCTTGCTAATTTTTTAAAATAATTATTAATTTATTATTATATTAATTTTATTTAAACGGGTAAACGTGTGATAACGGTTTAACAAGTCTCACCCGAACACGACCCATTTATTAAACGTGTTTGGCGTGGCAACCCGTTTATCACCCAAACCCATTAAGATCTCACCCAAATCCGCTTAATTCGTGTCGGTTAATCGTGTCGTGTCGGATTTTGGCAGCCCTACCTCCTACACTACTTACTATTTAAGAATATCCCTAAAATGATGGATATCCATAAATAGTTGACCAACCTCGAACTTAACTGTCCCATCAGGCTGCCTTTGAAACTCCATCCCATATTTATTCATGTCAAATGCCCTTGTACTAGCCATCATTCTTGCATTATCATCAGAGTCTGAGCTAGAGTGACTAAGATCATCATCCCTTGATTCATAATCCGACAGTCAATCATCATGGTGTACTTCTGCCTTTCCCCTAAACTCACCATTGGTATTCTGAGTTTCTTCTCCATAGTCTTCATCCTCTGGCCTCAATCCATAACATCATATCTCCATAGTCGTAATCATCACTATTTTCAGCTTCCTCAGTACATTGATTTTCATTTCCTTGGTTCTCATGCCCCTAATTCTCATTCCTCTGATTCTCATTGCCAAGATTATTAGGGACCATATTCTCACTGCCCAAATTCTCATTCGCTTGAGTCTGACTGCCAACATTCTTACTACCCTGATTGCCAACATTATCAGGGAGTGCATCATCAAATACTAAACCTGATTCTATTTGTGATACAATATCTAATGTCCCTCATAATATCCCTAACAGGATTTTCACTTCCTTCTACAACTACATGAACGTTTATATGTTCTCTACTCTAATGCATATCAAACATCTTCATCAAATCTTTGTCACCATCCAACAACCTTCTATTATGTGAACCAGAAGCTAGCAAACAATATTAGGAGTATTTGACAATATGAACATATCCGACAATAAGTGCACATGGCAATACTTATCTAGATCAACTCTTTGGACTAAGAATTGTTGGTCATCATAATGTATAATCATGTCATGTTAATTCACATCCATTTCTATCCAGTAACACAAATTAAAAAAATATATATATCATTTGTTAAAAACATAAACCCTAATCCAAAACCTAAGGTGAAATGGGAACCCTACTTGAAAATCTAGGGCAAAACAAACCATAATTGAAAATCAAAGGCCAAACGAACCCTTATTGAAAACTGAGGCTAAAATAAACCCTAATTGAAA
Organism: Ilex aquifolium; assembly: GCA_951799425.1. Classification (NCBI taxonomy): domain Eukaryota; kingdom Viridiplantae; phylum Streptophyta; class Magnoliopsida; order Aquifoliales; family Aquifoliaceae; genus Ilex; species Ilex aquifolium. The sequence goes on along the minus strand of OX637401.1, from coordinate 6,829,050 downwards.
ACCTAAGGCCAATAGAAACCCTAATCCAAAACCTAAGGCCTAGGAGGAACCTTACTTGAAAATGTAAGTCCAAAGGAAACCCTAACTAAATATCTAAGGCCAAACAATGCAAAGACAATATACACAAAGAATTTTGTACCTACTTCAGCGACAAGAATTTTCACACTTACTCAAGTTAGAATTTTTGATTCAGCGATAAATTTCTTTGAATAATCTCATTATTTTTGTTTTGATTAGCACTCATTGAATTACATAGTTAACATTTTCCTTAAATTTTCAACTCAGAACTATGCAGGTGTATGATTTCTGGAAAATGATCTTAGGCCATCTTTGACTTAATCTTGAGCCTTAACCATTTCTTTTACAAAATTATATCCCTAGTTAGTTGTGATTGAGCCTTAAAAGTATAATTTCTCTTTCATATAACCTATATGTTAATCGAGCCACAGAAAAATAAATTTGACATACATTTGCTATCTATTTTCTTGCACTCTCTTTTAAATCAGTATTATACAGAAAAGCAAAAGCAAAAGAAAAGGTAGAAAAGAGCAAAAAGAAAAGAAGATGGTGATTAATGTTCAAAGAGAAAGTCTGTGGAAGAAACCGAAAAAGAAAAATAAAGCAAAAACACGGAAAGAGCCAAGAAAGTGAAAAATGAGAAAGAAAATGAAAGAATGAAATATCATGTATGTGAAAGTCTTGAAAAGCTAAAAAGAGATGTGCTACAATACATAAAGAAATGATAGCTTTTGAACACAATTGACGTCATTTCATAAACCCTAAACCCATGACCACGTTATAACCTTACTAAAGTCCTTTTTGATTCCAGAGATCATGCATGTGTATTATTTCCATTCATTCATGACTCAGGAAGTGTTGATTATGTGTTTGATGTTGTGTTAATATTCCTTTCATGTGATTATGCCAAATTTCAGTGTTATTCAAATAACCGTTCTTTTGATATATTACATGTGAAATTATTTACTTTGTTAACAATATTCTTATAACATGTAATTCTTGAGTGATAGTCACTATAACGAGAGTGTGTTCTTTGCTGAGTGATTTTCAGGAAAAGATTGACATCGAGGCTAATTCTTGTACAACAAAGTGAAGAGTGGTGATATTTCTTTAGTGATTTTCTAAATAAAGGAATCATTGCACAAACACACGAGTTTTTCTGAAAATACATGAATAATGTCACAACTAAAGTGTGTTACTCTTATAGTGATTAGAAAAATGAGGTATCCTGGCAAATCTGTGAGGTTCCTGTTAAGGATGCACAGTCCTGGAATCCCACATCGGCTGGAAGAGGGGGAGTTGCTGGGCTTATTAGTAGGCTCCTTTCCTTACATGTCAAGAGGCCTTTTCCCAGGAATACTGGGAGGAACAAAACCGTGAGGGCCAGTGGGCCCAAAACGGACAATATCTTGACATGTGGAGGGGGGGTGTTACAGAATGGTATCAGAGCTTAGGCTTTAGGTCTTACATGGGAGCTGTAGGTTATAGATTACCACTAGAGATGTAGGATTAGGGTGAAGGAAATTGTAAGTTAGATTTTGTATATGCCTTGTGCTTGAATCAAGACATCATACATATCACTTTAGTTTATATCTTGCACATCAAGGAAACTAAATTGTGGATTGATGTGTAGGATGGACGGTACACGGGGACGAGGACGTGGTCGTGGTCGTGGAGGCCAAGAAAATCCACCACCACCACCTCCCGATGCCATGCAAGGCATCTATCAATGCTTGAGGGAGCTCACCACTCTGGTACAACACCAGAATGGGAACAACCATAACAGTGGGGCTCATCCACTAGCCCAAGTACCGGGCAACGGAGAGGAGAATAGGAGAATGGTAGTTCTTCGAGAGTTTCTGAGGCAACACCCGCCTACTTTCCAAGGGAGCTCTAACCCCTTGGATGCGGATAAATGGATCCGCCGAGTGAAGAAGATATGTGATGGCATGGGGATAGCCGAGGATCTTCGGGTCGGCTTGGCGACTTATCTATTCGAGGGGGAGGCCGACCATTGGTGGACTCAGTGAAAAGAAGGAGGACCACGGATGCACTCACTTGGGAGAAATTTGACCAAATTTTCCAAGACAAGTACTTTCCGGAATCAATAAGAGACAGAACGAAGGCCGATTTCCTTGCTCTCCGACAGGGCAGTAGGACGGTGATCGAGTACGAGAGGAGTTTCGATGAGCTATCCCGTTATGCTACAGAGTTTATATCTACTGAGGCCAGCAGGGCCAAGCGCTTTGAGCAGGGCTTGAGGCCTGCTATCCGGGAGAAGCTGGTGGCTCTCAAGATCCGGGAGTATGGGGACCTAGTTGACCGAGCTGCATTGGTGGAGAGAGATATAGAGGACAGCCAGCAGCGACAGAGCTTCACGAGAGGAGGTCCGATCAGGACGGACCCTAGCACCAGTGGAGTGCAGCGAGCAGCACCATACCGAAGTCCAGACCAGGCAGGTGGACAGAGACTTCTGACAACTCGAGGAGATGAAGTGACTCAGACTAGAACAAGAACTGACCCGCGCCAATGCTTTGCATGCGGAGAGTATGGGCACTTCAAACATAGATGCCCCTCGTTTCCTCCAAGGACCAAAGAAGCAACCGAGCAAGTACCAGCAAACAAGCCACCTCTACAAAGGCCAGCACAGCAGATACCTCAGATAGCTCGAGGAGCGGGAGGCGTACCAGAGAGAGTAGGCACGGATGCACGCCGATGCTTCGCCTGTGGAGGTGTTGGGCACTTCAAAGATAATTGTCCATTGCTTTCCACCAAGACCAACCAAGCAACGGGGCGAGTGAATGCAAACAGGCCACCGCTACGACAGCCATTACCACCACAGAGACCGTTACAAGCTCATGCCCCCGGCGGCGCCAATCAAGGAAGGGTTTTTGCTATGACTCAACCGGAGGAAAATGCCTCCAACGCCATCGTGGAAGGTATCGTTCTTTTCTACGATTCTTGGGCCCGAATGTTATTGGATTCCTATGCGACTCATTCTTCTGTACGTACTGCATATGCTGTGAAATTTGGATTGGGTTTCGAGGAAATAGAACTTACGGTATATGTTAATTTGCCTACGGGAGAACAAGGGGATACCAGTAGGGTTATTACATATATGTAATCTTTGACTCTAAATTATATCTACTTGCTAGGAAATCATCATGTCTTGTCATTCTTGTTAATATTACCTTGTTCTAAAATATATTATGGTTGGGTAAACTCTAAATCTTATCTTATGCCTTCACAACCCTAGTTTACACAGGAGATGTGTTTTTCTCTTGATTTCTCATTTGTTCTTGATTCCAAACCTTAAATCTTACCTTGTTTTAACTATGTTATGCTTGGGTAACCACTAATTCTCGTTGTATGCCTTCGAAACCTTAATTTTCAAGGAAAAGTGGGTTTTCTCTTGATTCCTTCCTTGTTCTTGAGATCTAAGCTTGATAACCATTTATTCTTGATTCTTGAGCTTAATATTCATTTGTTATTAATTTCAAACCTTGCTTATTTATTTATTCTTGATTTCCAAGCTTAATATTCATTTGTTCTTGATAGCCAAATTTGATATTCATTTGATTGATTATAACTATTGTAAGTCATGTATTCTTGATATTCAATACTTGACATCCTTTGGTTTTTGATTTCAAGACTTGACATTCAATTGCTCTTGATTTCAATACTTGATTTCTCCTTGTCCTTGAGTTCAAAACTTGATACTCTTTAGTTCTTGGTTATAAAGCTTGAGATGCATCTGTTATTGACTCCAAGACTCAATTGTTACTTTGTTCTTGATTCCCAAGCTTGATTATTTATTTGTTCCTTAATTCAAAATCTAAAGATTGGTATTGACCAATAAAATAGTATTTTCGATGATATTATGTTAATTTTTCTTAAATTATTTCGTTGGAAAAATGTATATGGATTTGGAAGCTAAGATGGGAGGACAAGTCTGGTTAGGTTTTAACTGTAACCTTTGGTGGATTGTAATTTATATCAGAGTGCGCAGCGAACTAACGGAGTAATGACTAAAAAGGGGGAAACTACGGAGAAGATTCAACTCATCTGAGAGAGGCTACGGACGGCGCAAAGTAGACTGAAGAGCTATGCGGACCACAGACGAAGACCCTTAGAATTCAAGGTGGGAGACTACGTATACCTTAAGGTGTCACCCAAGAAGGGCGTGTTTCGATTCGGCAAGAAGGGGAAGTTAGCGCTAAGATATACCGGACCGTTTGAGATAATCAAAATGGTAGGCAAGGCGGCATATCAACTTCGACTACCAGCCCAGCTACCCGGAGTACATGACGTGTTCCACGTGTCGATGTTGAGGACGTGTCACTCGGATGCAACTCCAGTCGTGAACTTGGAGGAGATGGAAATTTAAGACGGAGCAACCTACGAAGAACAACCGGTAGAAATTCTCGACGCAAAGGAAAAATGTACTCCGTAACAAAGTCATCCGACTAGTGAAGGTTTGGTGGCAACACCATGGAGTGGAGGAAGCTACATGGGAACCGGAGCAAGAAATGCGGGAGAAGTATCCCTTTTTGTTCACTACTTGAGGTAAGTTTCGAGGACGAAACTTTCTTTAAGGGAGGTGGATTGTAACACCCCGAATTTTCTTTTATATATTTATAGAGATATATATATATATAGTAAATAATATTTTTAAAGATGTAGATATATGTAGTGACATAAGAATAAACCGTAGGAATAAATGCTATGGAGACAATTTGATTGGGAAGTTACGTGTCGAATATGTTTAAACTTGGAAAGGGTGATTAGACAAGTTTCTAAAAGTTTGTAGGTCAAAATAATGATTCCATTGAATCCGGAAGGTCGAAAAACATTGGGAGTGGTAATATGGATGTATTGGAAGTTAGGAAGTGTCCCGGAGTTAAAATACACTTTAGCGAGAATTTGGGTAAAAATGGGTATTGAATACTTCTTAGTATTTTGGACATAACTTTTTATTTTTAATTCCAAATGACCTGAAATTTTGACATTAGATAGTAGACATCTAGGGCTACAAAAGTGTATCTCATGAAAATTTTCCAATTCGACCTCTAAATGGGTCAAAAATGCACTGGAAGTGGAAGTAGAAAAATCTGGATAGTGACTACCGGTAGTCACTATCAGCTACCGGTAGTCAATGGTCCAGTGTGTCCGAGCTACCGGTAGTCAACAGGTAGTCGAGTGTCCAGTGTACTCGAGCTACCGGTAGTCAAAATCAGCTGCCGGTAGTCACTGTAAAAATCTGAGATTTTAAGTCGCGAACAAGCCTATTTTTCCTCCACTATAAATACATTTTTGTCACCTCCTTAGCCTTCATTACACCACTCCAAACCCTAGAAAACATAAGAGAGGAAGAGAGAAAGAGAGAAACACAAGATCAAGAGAAAACAAGAGATTGAAGGGTTGATTCAAGATCAAAGCCCTAATTTTTCCAAGAACATTAAGGTAGGGGTTTTCTCCTTTTCTCTTACATTGAGGTTAGGGTTTATATTTATGTATGTTTTGCTTCCAAATCTTATATGTATGTTATGGAATCTCTATTTCTTGTTGCTCTTGTAATCCCTTACCATATCATGAACGAAATTAGGGCTTGATAGCCATAAATCCCTTGTATGCCTTTGAAACCCCAAATTTTCAAGGAGATTGTGTTTTCTTTTGATTTCTCCTTTTCTCTTGATTCCTAACCTTAAATATTACATGTTCTAAACTATGTTGTGCTTGGGTAATCGCTAAATCTCTTGGTGTGCCTTCGAAACTCTAATTGCAAGGAAATTGGGTTCCTCTTGATTTCCCCCTTGTTCATGAGGTCTAATCTTAATGTTTGTTGTTATAAATGACAAAACTTGATTGTTCCTTCACTTTTGGATTCCCAAGCTTGATATTTGTTGCTATGGATGTCAAGGCTTGATTGTTCTTTTGTCCTTGATGTCCAACCTTGTTATTCCTTTATTCTTAATTTCAAGACCTTGTGTTTAATTGTTCTTGATTTCAAGCTTTATATCCATTGACCCTTGATATCCTAACCCAACATTCACATGTCCTCACTTCAAAACTCTATTTCTTCATGAAGTGTGGATTCTCCTTGGATATTCTTTTGTCTTGTTTTAAAAAGAAATTTAGTGTTTTGTGTCGAACAATAAAATGATATTTTTTATGATCTCATGTACTTTTGCTTAAATTGTTCTATTGGAATGTTACATGTGAAATTGGGTTGGTATTGTATCTCTTATGAGTGGGGGATGACCATGGGTGGCCTTTGACGAGATATCGTAGAGTGGGTAGACGTGTTGCTTGCTCCGTGTGGGTTGGCATTTCTCCTACCACTCGTAGTGGGGTTAGTGCTTTGGTAAGACTAAACCGCTATTGCTCACGGGTGCCGTGTAAGAGGGTTAGTATACTAATACCTGGGTTGGATACGTCACTGCCATTGGTGTGGCATACGCCCTTCCTAAAGGATGGATATCTTTGATAAGATTTATGTGGGTGTGTGTGGGTTAGATATTACTCAATGTGTCGATTCATGGGGTTTGCCTTACATCATGTTTGAGATACATATACATATTGATGGATTGTTGTAATATTGTGGAAAATGGTTTCCTACAAGGACTTGTGGGAGTATGGGATTCCACAAGGTCTTGTGGGAAAATGGTTTATATTTTGGAAAATGGATATGTATTGGATCTTGGTTTCTTTTACTGTTTATGTAAATTACTGTTGCTACTTAAACTTGAGATCCATTTTAAAATGTCCCTGTTTTACTTCAAAGATTATGTATGCTATTTGTAAAATGAGACTGGCCATTTTATATGTTTATATAAACCTTGTTTGAGTTTGGGAAGATTTTGCTACAGAGCTTCGTGCTCATCCCCTACAATTAACAATTTTCAGATGATGCTATAGAGGAGGAGCTTGGCGCTAATGAGCCGGGCCCTGGGGAAGCCTCATTAGAGGGGTACCTGGATCCCGAGTGGGACATGTAGAGATGCCCCTTTTATTTTTGTACTAGACTAGGAACCAATATGTAGAAACATTGTAAAGTCTAGTTTCTTTTGAAATTCCACTGCAAATATTCATGTAATTCTTTTGGGTTGTAATGGCCTTAGTTTGGCTTATTCTTTTGGGATGATTGTTGTGGATAGTATATATGGTGAATGAAATATTTTGGATTTGATGGTTAGATAGACCCGGTGTGGTCAAGTTAATAGAATTGCACAGGTTGTGATTCTTGGGTGGAGCTTCCTGTACAAAGGAGACTCTGCCCAAATTTTGTTAAAATTAAGAATGTTTCTTATTTGATGGATATATATTTAGTGCTCTCATGATGTGAATGTCTTAGAATGTAATGCCGTCCAGTGTGGTATTTGGGGTGTTACAAAGTTGGTATCAGAGCCGACCCTTGCCCGGTCCGAGGGTGGGGCCCTGTCGTACCGCGTGTGGGCAGGAGGTTATTGGTAAGTATGCCTGTGCTACACGGGGACGTGCAGCCCTAAGGGGGGTGGATTGTGAGGTTCCTGTTAAGGATGCACAGTCCTGGAATCCCACATCGGCTGGAAGAGGGGGAGTTGCTGGGCTTATTAGTAGGCTCATTTCCTTACATGTCAAGAGGCCTTTTCCCAGGAATACTGGGAGGAACAAAACCGTGAGGGCCAGTGGGCCCAAAACGGACAATATCTTGACATGTGGAGGGGGGGTGTTACAACTAGACTAGGAACCAATATGTAGAAACATTGTAAAGTCTAGTTTCTTTTGAAATTCCGCTGCAATATATTCATGTAATTCTTTTGGGTTGTAATGGCCTTAGTTTGGCTTATTCTTTTGGGATGATTGTTGTGGATAGTATATATGGTGAATGAAATATTTTGGATTTGATGGTTAGATAGACCCGGTGTGGTCAAGTTAATAGAATTGCACAGATTGTGATTCTTGGGTGGAGCTTCCTGTACAAAGGAGACTCTGCCCAAATTTTGTTAAAATTAAGAATGTTTCTTATTTGATGGATATATATTTAGTGCTCTCATGATGTGAATGTCTTAGAATGTAATACCGTCCAGGGTGGTATTTGGGGTGTTACAAAATCAGAGGAATGGTGATTTAATTTTATTTGTGAAAAATATGAATTATTGTATTCTAACCATTGAAGTTTGTAGGTAGCTTCACTGAAAACCTTCACGACACAAAACTCGTCCACTAGAGATCACCTAAGGGTTTAACAGCTTGTTGCATATGTTAAATGCAATCGTGTCATCTACGAAAGTGATTTTATCTTGTTTTGTTATTTATTTTAATTACTAGGGACTAGTAATGTTTAGATTGGGGGAGGTTTAATTAACCCTAATTAGTACGTAATCGTGTTAGGTTAATCAACTAATTATGTCAGTTAAAAGAGTTAATGTACGTCAGATTAGGGTTAGTGAGTAAATTAGGGTTAATGCGTTAATTGTTGTTAATTTCAGGGTTTTGTGCGTAAACGGTGCAAAGCTAGAGGGAGGCAACTGTCAAAGCTTCAAAGTAAAGGGGATGCAAGTGTAATTCAATCATCATCAGCCTAAGGACATCACACACCAAAAAAACAGAGGCTTAGGGGCATTCAGACGGTGGTGGTGCCATTTGGACGGTCCCCTTAAACTGCCTCCAGCTCCTTACCCTCCCATTGGCTAGCTTGTGCAACAAATGGCCTAATTGGCCAGTCCATGCTTCTGCCGCCTTAAGCCCTCTATAAATAGGGCCCTTCAGCTTCATTTCCAAGAGGTTTTGTAGGAGAGAAGTCAGAGAGAGTGGAGAGAATCCAGGAGAGTCAGAGCATCACAAGTACATCCAGAGAGTCAGAAACAGTGCGACGAAGCCCTGCCGAACCTCTTCCAGCCAGCTTTCCAACTTACCTCTGACCAAAGCTTTTCTTATTTCTACATTTATGTTATACCTTTTTACTTGGAGGGTTGAACCTCTTCCACTTTTGTGCCCTAACCGGTATCAAGAGTAGTCGTGTTTCAGCTATTCCTCAGGGAATGAGTGTCTGTATTTTGTTTAGTGTTATAATGGATATGTCTTACACCTCTTGCTTGTCTGTAGCAATTGGGCGTGAGTAGTCCACTTTTACCCTTCGGTGAAGGGTGAACATATATAAGATATTGTTTAAGTTATTGGAATGTATCACTATGCTTTATTGTTATATATACCTCTCATACTAATGGATGGTTACATTTATAATATGCTCATGGTTATGAACACCGATCAGTACCTAATGTTATATACCATACTATCTACTAGTTATTTACTTCATACATGATACAATGATGTACATGATTGGGCATTATGTAACAGTCGATTGATTAGTTATAGACGGGTTAAGTCTCGGCATAGCCAATATTTTTGATTCAATGCGTAAACTAGAATCTCATCATCAGTGAATCATCAACTTGTCGATTGAATAACTGTAGTATTCCTTCTGAATGGCTTGCCTTCTGGTTTACTACAGTCATTGTCAGTCGGATAATTCAAGTATTCCTCCTGAATGACTTGCCTTCTGGTCTACTTGGATTGTTTGATTGTGCATAGAGATATACCTGCCGGCTAACCTAATCAGTTGCTGGAAAGGATTTAATATACATCATACCTACCTGTTGACTTTTCAGTAACATGGGGGTTAATTGCTGTAAGGGGGCATTTCCAATACTTAGCCAATATACTGCATATGGAATCCCAGATCTGGAGGGTATCTTTTAATTATTGCATATCCAGTATCTTTTACTTATTGCACGTAGTATATTTTAATTACTGCAGTTTTACTTAAGTTTATTTTTGTTGTTCTAAGCTCACATTACAAGCTCTTTTATTTCAATTTGTAATCGTAACAACTTCATCGCTTTCATTTTGATTTCCAATATTCAGTTCTCTGTGGGTTCGACCTCGGACTTAAAACGAGTAATATATTGTAATTTGACCACTTATACTTGGGTGTATACCACTGTTCATACCGAAAGTGAGTCAACTTCTTCACAAGCGGTGTCCTTTCATGGACAACTTTCAAAATGTCTCAAGCTTTCTTGGAGGTCTCAAATGTGAAAATCATCTAAAACTCATTAGGAGTCACAACATTGAATATTGCATTCAAACCTTTTGATTTTTAACCCACAGATTCATAATCATATTTTATCCAAGACTTTTGGGGTGTGCGTATGGTGATGGTGTCACTACCCTCCATAGTCGTCAGAGTAGGATGGCTCCAACCCTTCAACACTTTCAAACACACCTTCATCAATTGATTTAAGAGATGCCCTCATTTCATTCTTCTAATATGGATAATTCATCCCATCAAAAACTGGTGGTCACGTAAGTGACCCTCTTTCTCTGTAAGAGTCCATTAATAACAAACTGGTTGTTAAAATGAATATCAAATGACAAAAACTAGGTCAAGTAAGAAAAAACAACATATGTCTACCAAGTGCCTACGAGTAATTCTTTGGGATCCAAGCTCTGATACCAGGAAATGAAATTTTATTTCCCTGACACAATTATACACGCGGAACTACACAAGCACGACCTAGAGAGGGTGAATATATCTTTGACACTTCTTGCAGAATCCTACACCAATTTTAGACGTATAAACCTCAATTACCAATTAATTGATTGATTATCAAATTAATGCTTAGTGAACCCATTTTAACAATGAAGAAACCCGCAATGAATGTGTGGATGCAAGATGACTAAACTCAACAATCACAATCAACAAGTATATTCACCATCCTTATCCCTCCAATAGCCCTTCGACCGATTCAAACCAGATTGATGATCTTCAAGATATAACAACCATTCAATCAAATAATCAAACATATGGTGTGTGTGTGTGTTTGTGTGTGTTTATGTGCAACATAAAATAATAAACCATCAACCACAACACAAGACAATTTTAACGTAGCAAACCTCTCGAAAAAAACCATGGGACCAATCCGGATCCACCTAAACCTAATCCACTATACTTAAATCAATTAAAAGATCAAAGAATTATACCTAAACCAATATACCCATAGCTAGATTTTTTCTACCTTGAGTCTAACCCTCCATAATCTCATGCGCGAGGTCTTGATCTATAGCTTCATTAGGGCGAACTGAACTCCACGATTCGACTTCTCCTCATCCAATATTCAAGGAATTTGTTAGATCACATTTTTGTAATTAGATAATTTCATGGAGTCGATTGTAAATCTCAACCTTTACGAAGGTTATGATGCTATCAAGTTAAAAAACTAAAAGCATCATTGAAGGGAAGAGATCAAGCGTTAATTCAACATCATTCAACCTTCGTATGCACCTTCATGCTTAGGACAAAGGTAATGTCCTAAACACCTAAGATAAACCCTTAGTTACTTTTAAATTAGGATGATTAAGATAAAAACGAAATTGAAAGCAATCCGTGTATGGCTCCTAGGTGATTTCAAAAGAAAATATTTTCTAAACAATTTTGTGTTTTGGAAAAATTGATTGAGCCATTATCAGACCCCTTCTGAGCAACACCCTTTAGTGCTCAAAATGACTAGTTTTTGCTTGATTTTGTGCTTGAAAAATTGGTAGGGATCGAACTATACTCACTAGCTTTGGCTAGAGCGGTATCTTTATGATTTAGAAAATTAGACAAAAAAGGCCCATGGGGGAACATCATAGAGCTCATTTAAGCGATCCTTCATGGTAGCTCGAGTGTTGCTCATGGTCACTCGAGTAGTGCTGCTCTTGGACAAGATGGAAACGTAATTTTCATTCCAGTACCAACTACCCTATGACTGCCCTCCCTCCGATCGAGCGGTAATTCCCGAATCTGAGTTTTCTTATTTACTAAGACTACCATTATTCTGGACCTATAAATAAGAAGAGTCTTTCCCACATCTAGGTTAAGCCTCTTGTGAGATTTATAAGAGTGACAAAACTTCTTCTACTTTGAGAGCTTCCACCACTAACCTAGATCCCTGAATCCAAAGGGTACCACTAGAGATTCTACCCAACTTTACAACTTATTGTTGAAGATCTTGATATTGCAAACCAAACCCATTGGTGTGTGCATGCCGGGTATCATTGGCATGCCCATGATTGCTCGAGGCATAGACGAACCATGCGTCGAGGAGGTCCAAGTGCAGCTACACTAGACGTTGAAGGAGGACCTTTGAAGGAGAGACAACAATGAAAGGAACATCTAAACATGGTATTGGTTAAGGTATAAGACTCGAGTACTTGTATGTTGACTTAGCGAGTAGTGGATTAGGCTTTGGTGAACTTAGAAGGTTCCCAACGATTTTAATAGAGGAGGGTTTATGCGTTAACAAATCACTTGTATTCTTTATTGTTGATTGTACACACTTGTGATTGTCGGCACACATACACACTATGTGTTTGTTGATTTGAATGACTGAATATCTATCCATACATAGTTTTTCATTGAGTTTGAAATTTGGGATCGTCATGAGATTGATTGTGAGTGAGTCAATTTAAGATTAATTAAAATCAATCATCATGGTTAATTTGGGTTATGGTGACTAGAGGGGTTCTCACGTTAATTGCTATATCTTTGTGAGACGAGGTAATTGTGGTGCTTTAGGTTTTTATTGATAATCAATTAGGCTAAAATTGAAAAACCTATTCAGCCCCATCTAGGTAAAGTGTTTATAGCTCCACGTGCATAATCATAAGGAAATCCATATTAGGTTCCCTCTTTCAGAATCACAATTGGTATCAGAACATGATTGCCCTTAGATCATAGACACTTGTAGGCATTTTTTTTTTTGTATTTCTTGCATATCTATTTGAAAATGACAACATCATTTAGTCATGAGTTATGTTTTGTAGTTCACATTTCCTTGAAAGCCCAAGTGGGTAATAAATAGTACTTTAGCGGTGGTTGTTCTAGGTACATGACTAGAGAGAAGTCCCACTTTTGCGTGTTGGAAAAATGTAATGGTGGGATTGTTACATTTGGAGATGGTAGTATCTCCAAGGTTGTGGGTTCCATTCAACAATTGAGCATGCCAAAGCTAGATAATGTCCTCTATGTGGAAGGATTGAAGGCTAACCTTATCAGTATTAATCAATTGTGTGATGATATTAATATTGTACACTTCAAGAGAAAAATGCACAATTTTAAATGATAAAATGGATTGTCTTTTGGAAGAGGTTAGGTCGGGAGATAATTATTATTGCATATCTCCAAATCCTTCAATAGTGTGTCATAGGGCGAGTGTTGATGAGGTCACACTATGGCATCAAAGTTTAGGTCACATGAAGTACTAGGACCTAAACGGAGATTGTGAGGGGAATATCTAAATTGAATAAGTCGTCGACCAAGGTGTGTGGTCCATGTCAATTAGAGAAACAAACCAAAGTCCCTCACAAAAAATTGAAGACCATCACAACTAATAGACCCCTAGAGCTCATTCGCATGGATCTCATAGGTCCTATAAAAAACGAGACATAGGTGATAATATAACATTATAGTCATGGTAGATGATTACTCAAGGTACACTTGGGTTGCCTTTTTTAGAGATAAATCTGAGGCTTTTGCAAGCTTGAGAAATATTTACAAGAAAGCACAAAATGAGCGTGGTGAAGCCATAGGTAATTTTTTTAGAATTTGAAGTGATCACGGTAGGAAATTTGATAATTTTGACTTATGTACTTATTGTAATAAACATGGCATTAACCAAGAGTTTTCTGCACTGAAAACTGCACAACAAAATGGAATGATAAAGAGAAAAAATAAAGTATGAACACACACATCGAGAATATCTTGGCCCACACTCACATACACACAATCCTTGCAAGGATATAATACTTTAGGAATGACATATACCGATTCATCGACAGTAAAGAATCCTCCCCAGGAATAGTATACTAGCCTCCGACCTTGATTCTCGTGAGCAAATAGTGTTAATTCTTGAACCTCGCAAGGAATCAAGCAATTCCACTATGAATGATAGGGAACCTTTAAACCTATCAAGGTAAGAAACGCATCTATGCACTCTACGATACCCGGTCAAAGGTAACCCATGTTCATTACACCCACCAATACAAGAGATAGTTTCATAACTTCCACATAAAATCACAAGTCACAATTCCACAATTGCCAAAATAGAATAATTTCAAGAAAATATGCAAGAGATCCCCAAAAATACTTTTACATTGAATATGACCAAGAACTAGGGTTTTTGAAATCAAGAACAAAGTATTTAGGATTTAAAAACATGTAATTCTTTCAAGAAATTGATCATGTTCTCACAAAGAGTACTAAAGTATTGTTTATCTATCATATAATCTATTTGTAAATCAAGAACTAGGGTTTCATCATCAAAATGAATAAATCTTGTAGCAAATCATGTATTTTGTTTAATAAACGAAACCTAGAATCAAATCAACGTTAAAAAATCCTAGAATTTATATTTATTTCATAATAGAGCTGAAAATATATACACATACATCCATAATCCTCAATTAGTGAACTTGAGAAAGAATCCTTCCTTAATCTCCTTGAATCTTGATCCTAACGTAACTTGTTGCGTTTTTCACATGTAGATCCCTCAAAATCTCTCCCTTCTACGTTCTTCCAACTCTCCTTATCCTCCCAGGGTTGAAAGCTGCTAAAATATGACATAAAGAACGTCCTTAGGGTATTTATAGGGTTAAAAATGGAGAAAATCTTAAAAAATGATCACTGAAAATCGCGCACCCACATTCAAACGGAGATTGGTGTTTGAATGGACTTTGTTCCCAGTATCTCAGGTTCTGTCAGACTTGTGTTCGAACAGAAACTTTTGTTTTCGAACACAACCCAATGTTCTATAATCGGTTCCAATGTTCCTAGCCCATTTTGACTTAGTTAACAGTTGATTCAAGAAATTTTATTGAAATACACTTTTGTAACCCTTGAAGTCTAGTTTTTTATGACAAAAAAACAGATCAATCAAATATCGGAGTAAAAATTGTAAATAAATTTCTAAAATAATGTCACATTCCTTCCTACCCGAATTCTCTCAAAAATGTGTTTTAGCTCTAGAATACTTCAAAACTTCGAATATACCCATATTACTTATCCCAATGTTTCTCGATCTTTTGGATTCAATGGTGGTCTTATTAAACACCTCTGAAACTAAGCTTGACCCGAAAGTCAATTCGCATGAAACTCAAACTTTATGATCAATCTTTCAACAATGATTCAAGGTTTCTATTATTATTTTAGAATTACTCACAATATTATGTCATCCATCTTTAAATTTTGTATGGGGTCTTACAGAATCTCTAGATGGTAGCCTTGGGTTTAGGGATCTAGGGTTGTGGTGTGATCTCTAAGGCGTAAGAGGCAAGAATTAAACTCACAAAAGAGATACCCTAGCTTTGGAAAGGAACTTCCTATTTATAGGCTCAGAATAAGAGCAATCTTAGTAAACAAGAACATTCAAATTCACGAACGACCATTCGATATGTGGGATAGCAGTCATAGGGCGGTGGTCACTGGAATAAAAAACTTGTTTCAAACTGACTTAGGAGAGCAGACCGCTCGAACAACCTTGGGGACCGCTTGAGCGACCCAAGAGGGCGAGCCCTAATCTTCTCCATTTGGCCTTTTTTCTATTTTCTTTCCTAAGTCATAAAGAGACCGCTCTAGTAAATGTTAGCGAGCACAGGATGGTCTTTACTAGTTTTTTAAGCCTAAAACCAAGACAAAAACTTGTCCACTTGAGCACTAAAGGGTGTTGCTCAAGAGGGGTTTCGCTAATGGCTCAAATAATGTTTTCAAAAACACAAAACGTTTTTAGAAAAAAAATTCATTGAAAAACGCCTAGGAGCCATGCACGGATTAATCCAATTCCATTTTAACTATAATCTTCCTAAGTCTATTAAATCAATGGATCATCTTAGGTCTCTAGGTTATTACCTTTATCCTAAGCTTGAAGGTGCATTCGTAGTGCAAATGATGTAGCTTTGACGCTTGATATCCTCCCTTCAATGATGCTTTGGGATCTTCAATCGTTGTAGCATCAAGACCATCGAATAGTTTGAGATTTATAATAAACTCCACGAAAACAAGATATGTTTCTCCAATGTGTGAAGTTGAATAAGGACCAAGATTGGCCTTTGAATCTTAGGGATCTAGGGTTTCTTAAAGCTCTCTAGAAAATTTTTGGTCTTTTCTAGCTCATAGAGGCTTACCGTAGCTGAAAATTATACCCCCATATATATAGAGGCCTCGAAAATAGAGTTTAATTGGAGCCTAGGAAAACTTAGATTTATGACCTATCCATGAGAGGGCGGTGGTTTATGGAGTGAAAAATAAGTCAATCTAGACCTCTAGGGGCAGACTGCTCGAACTGTCTCAGGACCGCTCAAGCCGTCTCCTAGACCACTCTAGCCAAAGGTGAGTGAGCCAAGGGTGGTTCCTACTAGTTTTTAATCTAGAAAATAAGCAAAAACATATTTTCTTTAGCACCAAAGGTTGTTACTCAAGTAGGGTCCGGTTAATTACTCAATCTATCATTTCATAATACATTTAAGGTTTAGAAAATATTTTTCAATAAAAACCCTATGAGTCATTTCTGGATAAATTCTCAAATTTTCAATTCCATTTATAACACTAATCATCCTAAATTTAATGAATTAAACCAAGGGTTCTTAGGTATCTATGGTCATTACCTTGTCGTAAGCTTGAAGGTGCATCAGAGTGATCTTGATGTGGCATTGTAACTTGATTTCGTTCCCTTCCTTGTCGTTTACGGATCTTAATCTTTGGTACTTGATGACCATGTAATAAGGTTCATATTATATAAGACTTCATGAAATTAGCTAATTGCAAGCATGATTTTAACACTAAGCATGTATGTCTTATCAAAAACTTTATTATCTTTTGATTCACTGATGAACTTTTTATTGCTAACAAAAGTTGTGATTCCATTTTTTTTTCACCAATTACCTGGTATTCCCTTTGTTTATGAGAAAAGCTGTTGAATTTCAACTATTTTCACCGCCAATAAACAAACACAAAATAATACTTATCGTTTTGTACCAACAATGTTGTGTTTATAATCTTCATGTAGTTTGATTTTGCACATGAAGTATGTAAACTATTAAATCATGTCTTTAAAATTCAAAGCTCCAGTCAAGATAATCTACCCACTTTTTCAAGTTCACACGCAATTTACTTGCCATGTATATGAAGCAGAAGTTTTAAGAAGAAAATACTAATGAAACAAAATTTAGTTTCCTAATAACAGCAGCCTGTAATGTTATATCATATCACTTTCAATCTCTATCATAGGGTGCTTGTATTATTTTTATTTTTATCATTACTCTATACATAGCAATTCTCAAAATAATATAGGAATTGGAAAAAATGATAGAAAATACACCCTAGTGGAAATAACAATTATAATGAACTAAATATAACATAGGCATAGAGAGAGAGTGGTATAGAGAGAGAGAGAGAGAGAGAGCTTGTACTGGCAATGTTGTGCGCTGGAGTAGTGGACGAGTGCTGATGGTACCTGCTGGAGAAAAGATAGTTGGATGGAGTGGTGGATTTGGGGAAAAAAAGGTTCGAGATCAGGGTAAATCTGGTGGTGGAGGTGGATTTGTGGTGGTTATGGTCGATTTGCGATGGAGGATTGGTGGTTTTCGCTTAGGATTTGAATTTGGGAGAATGAGGGAAGAAGAAATTAAACTTGAGTCTTTAAAACGTAAAAAATGTTAGTCCAACTGACTTTGTTAGCAACTTAAAATGTTATACACGTCAGTTGGACTGACATTTTTAATGTGTTCCAAAATTTTTAAGACTTTGCGTTTTGAATGAAGACTCGCACGTTTGTCTGTTGGATTGACGTTTTTAAGCCAAAGACGTCAGTTCAACTGACGTTTTTAAAAAATACCAAACCACCCCATTCTTGGAATTTTTCTACCAAACCACCCGTGTTTGGTAGGTAAAAAAGTTCCAATAAGGACAGTCTTATCCATATACCAAATTTGATGCTACTTCCTCTCCTCAAAATTTGCCCTGTTATTTCTCAGGCATTAAGCTTTTGTCCAGGGGCCCAACAGTGCCAGCTTCTATACACATTTTGTTTGATAACAAGACAAGAGACTTCATTTGATTGAATATACACACCATGTAGGCCATTCCATCTAGTGTGTAATAGCCATGGAAAATTCTCTCTTCCATAATGAGGCACAAAATTCCATAAGAGTCCATAGACTTTGATTTTTAAGGTAAGAAGCAAGAATCCACCTAACATACAAATAATATACAATAGAAAATAAATCATACAACTCACTAGACTACAATAAAACTTCCAATATAGGAGTTGTACAATAGATCAATGTTTTAAACACAAATCCTTTAAAAATTACAAAAATAACGATAATATCATCACCTAATTGAAACAAGTATTCTAAAAAGCTACATCATCATAATGTATCTTCTTCTCCATAAATACAGATTGTTAGACAAGTACACTAAAAAAATATACAGATCGTTACGTAGGTACACTAAAAAATAGATCGTCAGCAAGGTACACTAAAAACATAATATATCTTTTTCTCCATAAACACAGATCGTCAGACAAGTACAGTAAAACACAGATCGTCAGACAGATACACTAAAACACAGATTATCAGACAAGTACACTAAAATACAGATTGTCAGACAGGTACAATAAAGCATGGATCGTCAGACAGGTACACCAAAGCACAAATCCTCAGACATGTACATTAAAACATAGATCGTCAGATAGGTACAATAAAATGTAGATCGTCAGACAAGTACATTAAAATACAAATCATCAAATCCACCTTAACATGACCTAATTTCAATATCACGAAGCAAAAATAAAACTCTAAAACCTAACTACCTATTATCAAACCTTCAAATTCAATGATTCAAAAACCCATAACAATCAGTCAGAAACCCCTAAAAATTATTCCACTGTATTCAAACCCTAAACCAAGCTCAGTATAAGAAAAATCAATTTTCCTTTACTCCTTCAAACGCTCATATTTAATGGTCGTATAGTAGATATACCAAGTTATCACTAAAAACCCAGAGATATTATTACGGCGAGGGATGAACAAAAATCCATAGTTCTGGTTCAAAATTCTCTCGATTCATCCCCTTATGAGGAATTGCCAATCGGTTTGGCATCTCGATATCGGCTCTTCTCCACCTGGGGCTGGCTATACTATGTTCCAAGAAAAAAGATTTTCTTACTTTTGGGACTGAGCACAAACCTCCTCTCCTTAACAGTCGAGTCTCCTTTGGACCCTGACTTAAGAGCTTTAATAGCTTAGCTTATCTTTGAGCATTTCGCCGTCTGCCTTTATTTTATACATGTAAAAACTACGGTGCCGTTAGTCAAAGTAAAGTTCCTTCTGTTAGAACAAATACCGTGGTTATAGTAGATAGCGTGGGGGAAGGCACTAGGTCTGGAATAAGTCTTGTTTCAAGAGCGAGGAAAGTCGAGTGGTGAAAGTCCAGTAGTTCAAGTTAGGCTTCGGCACTTTGGAACGGAATGGTAGCACCACAATCCACCCAGACGCGGCCATCATAAATGGTTCGTGCGATGGCGATGGAGGCAAGTTCTGGATAATCGATTGAATGAACTGAGCTCAGTATAAGCAAAATCAATCTTCCTTTACTCCTTCAAACGCTCATTCGTACTCCTTTCGTAATTTTGCCTCTTTCTCGACAATGAAATTATTCACAACATTAAATGTCCAACGAACCCACTCCATCGACTTATTCTTCATCACATCAACAACCATCTGACATCAAATATCAAGCAAATTCTCGATGTTCATATAATTTGCTCTTCAGGTCGTGACAATCAAGAACATGGTCTAAGACGATTATGCTTCGAATCTGATTCAAGTACTCAATGTGGAAAGCAAAACTCTAATTCAGATCATAGAATATCTCAAGGAGCACGTAGATTCAACGATTTCAAAAGAAGATATGAAGAAGTTTGATTCCAATTTTGTCGACAAGGAACTATCGGAGATCTTTGATATAATCTCAACTTCTCTATAAACACAGATCGTTAAGTTGAAAATCATGTGATGAGGGAAAAATGGATAATAAAAACACAGTAACTATCTCACCCCTTACTATTCGCGCCAACACAGGGACCATATAGGTTTTTTCAAAACACAAAGGAAGTTTTTTTATATTAAAAATTTTATAGGATTAAAGTTAATTTACACACCAAAAGAGAGACCCTCACCTAATTTACTAAAAAAAAAAAAAAGACGTACTTATCTACTGTTTGACCTTTAGCCCAATGGCCTAAAGGGCCAAGGCCCATCCCCTATTTTGGACAATTTTGGTCCTAGCAAGTAATAAGCAACCCATTAAGAATCAAATATTCAATTGGACAATTCGATCCGATTTAAATAACTAAATCAATTTATATTTTAGCAAATCAAATCTAAAATTCAATATAATTTTATCAAACAATCACTTAATTTCATCGTATATATGTAAAATTATAAATTTATAATAAGATCGGATTATAATTCAACCGGATATTAGTAAATTCAAATTCAAACCCATTAAACATGATATAACGGATTCAGATGTAGATTATTCTTTAAAAAAAAAGTGAATCCATATCTGATTAGTAGAATTCGATTATGGATCGCTTTCAGATCAAAATTCAATCCATTAAACGCAGTCTTACCCCTACAAGTAGAGAGACTATTTTCATTATTCAAACTCGTGACCTCTATGTCACAATGGAGCAACTTTACCGTTATACCAAAGTCTGCCAGCTAGATACCCAACCTGAATAGATGTTTGGACTTAATAAATAAAGTACATAACAAACCGTATATAATGGAAAAATTTTAGTCACACCCCTTATAGTTTATCATATCTTCAAGGACACCCCTTATTTTCTGAATCTTCACTGACATCCCCTGTCAGATTAAAGATATTAATTAAAATGCAATTTTACTAAATTTCTCATGATATATTTTAGGAAAAACTTCATTCACACCCCCTCTAGATAGACATATCTTCAATGAGACCCTCTCTATTTTCTAAATTTTTTTACGTATTAAAATTCGGGTCAATTAAAATTCGATTCGAGCTAATTAAAATTTGAGTCGATTAAAAATTATATTTTTTTTCGTATTAAAATTTGAGCCGATTAAAATTATATTCGAGGCTCAAATCAAATTTTAATCAACTCGCATTTAATTTTAATCGACTTGATTTTTAATACATAAAAAAATATAAATTTTAATTGAATCAAATTTTAATACGTAAAAAATAAATTTTAATCAACTTGAATAGAATTTTAATAAATAAAAAAATATAAATTTTAATAAATTCGAAGCGAATTTTAATCGGGGCTAACAGCTCAAGTAGAGCTCAAATTGACTCGAATTTTAATATGAAAAAAAAGACTTTTAATAAGCTCAAATTTTCATACGTAAAAAAATAAAATTTAATCAGCTCGAATTTTAATGTGTAGAAAAATAAATTTTAATCGGCTTGAATTTTAATCAAATTGTATGTAAAAAGATTATTTTGGGTTTATGTAAAGGTAATTTTGGTATTTGAGATAATTTATTTTTGTTATAAATGATGGTTTAATGGTAAGGGGTGTCAGTGATATTTAAATATAAAGTAGAAGTAGTGTCAGTGATATTTTTGCTAATAGAAAGGGTGTCATTGAAGATATGATAAATTAGAAAGAGTGTGATTGAAATTTTCGCATATAATTTGTAGGTTTACATCACCCACCTCGGTGTCATCTTTTTCCAACTGTGGAAAGTGTAAGGATGAGTCAAAGCAACAACCATCTCATAGGAAACCAGTAGGAACCATCCTACTAAGTTTTTTTTTTTGGATCAAATAAAGGAAAAGTGGTCTAAACATACATTTGGTCTTTTCCCGTGCTCTCCAAACAAATTTACAGACTTCAGCTTCTAATCACCCATTATAAATAATAGCCCATTAATGGTTTGCCATTAATAACTCCTCTGATCAACCAAACACAACATTCACTGGAGCTCTTCACCAAGTCCAGAATAAAGACCATTTAGTTGACAAAAGCAGGCTAATTAAGCAATGGCTTTCCTCTCAGCCCTTTACAGTTGCTTCATGCCATCGTCTTCTTTGCGAATATCCGATGCTACCATGCACAATCTGAAGGCGTCGGTGTCAGCGCCCTCATTGGAGAAGCCTAAAGGCAAAGCAAAGTGGGGTGGAGCCCCAATTCCAGTATCTTACTTCCCCATTAACTCCCATCTCTCGCGCCTTTAGTCATATAGTTGAAGTGCAACAAGCGATTGACTAAGATAGATAAATGGTTCTCATCAATTCATGTTGCGAGACCGGAGGGTGTACCAGCATGTGCAACACTGCATTTCACCCCATCCAAATCCCTCCTTTAATTCATATAGACCGATAATTTATAAGTTGATCATCAATCATACATGGTAGGTAATCTATCTTAAATACAATTAAAAGAAAGTATATTCAATAAGATCTCACTCTGTTTATCTTTATACTTTGTTGTATGATTTGTGATTTTGTTTAATAGCAATGGTGATGTGAACTGGCCATTGGCCAAGCATCTGTTATAGACTTTGTGATTCAACATGTCTACTAATACACTGATTTGATATTGTATGACCAATTTGCAACCTTATTTTTTGAGACACAACAGGAGAGAAAGGGAAAATAGGAATTTGACAAAATCTTATCTTTAAAGCAGGGGCGGATCAAGCATGGAGCTTACTCCCAATGAAATTTTGTACATTTTTGAACAATAATTAAAATTTTGGGATTTTTTAAATAATATTGGCCAATCAACCTAAGTATGACTTGAACCCGTTAATGCTAAATTTATATTTTAATTATTTCGTGTTGAATTGAGAATAGTTTTAAAGATTGCCTGCCCTCACATAGGTAACCTGTATTACTATATAAAGGTTGCTAAGAAAATCTTAGCCCCATTTAAGCTCACACTTCCCAAACCCTTACCTAATTGATGAAGCAAGTAATCCAATTCACATGACTTCGAATGGAGCCTACAAAGGACAATAATAATGTAATTTGAACCTAATTTATCGCAGTTATTGAATTCGTTGCGGGTTCTAATAAATATGTAGGTCAAAATTGCATTGCTCAAAGGACGAATCCTACAATTCAAGTAATTACAAAGAAAAATAGTTTAAAAATTGCAAAAATTTACCAGACATCTAAAAGGATAAGAAATCCTAACACTAATTTATAACAAACCTATCATTTATCGAGTCCATTTGCTTTCCTATCTTTTGAATGTACCTATTTTATTCTTCCCTTTCCCCTAATCTAGTAATAATGCATTCTTTCCTAAAGTTAGCATACCTCTCCGGTTATCCCTTTTTGCCTGCTTTCCGCCTCCTTTCGATAATCTAACTTGGTCCTTTCTTTTTTACACCTTGTGGAAAGTGAATTGCATAAGCCCTTGTAGAGTTAGAGATAGACTTTTACTGCTCTCAAAGTGTATCAAAGACCTAGTGTTTGAGGTTGAAAGAGCACTGGAATGTCTTGAATCAGGACGGGTCAAGCTTTTGATGTAAAAATGAATTTCCAAATAGGGTGGATGTAGGGGTATCAGTGCCGACCCTAGGCATAGGCAACCAAGGTGCTTGCCTAGGGCCCCAAATTTTAGAGGGTCCCCCAAAATTATTTTAGTATAGTAGGTAAATTTTTTTTTTTTTTGGTATTTTAAATATGATCCAAATTTTTAGGGCCTAAATTTTAAGAGTTTCAATCAATATTTAATTTTGTTCGGTCCAAAATTATTCTCTACTTGATTAAATCCAAATTATATAGGGCCCCCAAAAAATTACCCCTTTAGTAGAGTAGGCATTTTTATTATTATTATTATTATTTTTTGTATTTTAGATATAATCCAAAAATTTTTAGGACAAAAATTTTAAGAGTTCAAATTAATGTCTAATTTTATTAGGTCCAAAATTACTCTCTACTTGATTAAGCCCAAATTTTAAAGAGCCCCAAATATATATATATATATATATATATATATATATATATATATATATATATATATATTTGTAATTTAAATATGATCTGAATTTTAAGAATTCAGATCAATATCTAATTTTGTTAGATCTAAAATTACTCTGTATTTGGTTAAGTCCAAATTTTAGAGGGGCCCCATTAAATTGTTTACTCAAAACTTAAATTGATAATATCTTATTTACGATCAATTAAGATTGAATGAACTAACCATATTATTTATTGAGAAAGTTATATTATTAAAACTTAAATATAAGAACTTGCTCAATATTTTGTATTTAAAAAAATTAAAAATTAAATTATGATAATTAAAAAGAATAGATATTAATAGATGAGAGGGTGGGCATTGGCACAACAGTAAGGTTGTTCCATTGTGACTTAAAGGTCACAGATTCGAGTCGCTAACCTCTTTACTTGCAGGGGTAAGACTGCGTACATCTATTCCTCCTCAAATCCCGTAATGGCGGGAGCCTCATACACTGCGTACACCCTAAATATTAATATGGCCCATGTGAAGTTTTCGCCTAGGACCCCAATTTACCTTGAGCCACCCCTAAAGGGTATTTTTCATTGTTTCAGTCTATGTCTATTACTTGACTTCTGAGTGGGGAATTCCCTAGCAATCCGAACAGAGGAGAAAGAGCAATCAATGTGTCCTCGCTTGAAAGGACTAGGGGTCAAGTTTCAACTTGGTTCTCAAAGATGGGTAAAAAGGCAGCCTATCTTACTTCTTATTAAATGAAAGAAAGGGGTTAAGTGACTCCTCGAAAGCCGACCCTTATTTGAATATGAAATCCCTAGGGATTCAAAAAGGCAAAGGACTCGAGTTGTTCAAGATTTTCTTCAAGAAGGCCTTCCCTAGTAGCGTCTTAGTTTTACCAACAAGCATTTGTTCTAGGTAACTACCTGTTGGGTCGACTATGAGGGTTCGAATGAAAGCGAAAGCTTGGCCAAACCTTGTAGGGGTGAGGAAGAGGAAAGCGAAAGAGATGGAGTTGGATCGATTCTCGTTATTGGTCTCTTTTACAGCAAGAGAATGAGAAGTAGTTGCTACTTTGCAAACTTCAATAACTGTCATTTATAATTTCGTAGAATACCCAACAGAGTGGTTTTATGCAACTATGTGAGTAAAGCAGTCGCAAGTGAAAGGATTTGTCCCTCAGACAGCACTAAAGCTCATCACATTTTCGGGAGAAGACGACACCAAGCAAGACTCGAAGACGGAAAATGATAGAGGTTCAAGATTGTATTCATGATTCGACCAGAGTCGGGCCTTTCTGCTTAGAATTTAGAGGCATTGGAGGCCCTTAAACCTTTATATGCCTGCCATCTTCACTCTTGCCTCCCCCTTAACTTTTTCTTGTAATTCTCCTTTTGTGAAGTCTTTCGGTACTATACTTGTGGAACTTCTGAATCTTTAATTAGATGAAAAGCGGGAAAGAGGGAATGAAAGACACTCGAGTGCCCTAATATAGATATGGAGGGAATTCAATAAGTAAGGTTGGACTCTCAAAGAGGAGAAAGTGGGTTAGCTTCAGCGAGGACACGACCCCTCTTGTATCCGTCTCTCTTTTTCCTGGCTATATGCCTAGCTCGTGCACTTTTCTTTATGCTTTGTGAGGAAGACATTCTTTCTTTGATCTCACGGTTCTACCTCTCGACCCTCTGCCTGCTTTGTCTTTGGCTGTTGAGCTCTAGAGTAGGGAGGGTTCCAAATTAAAAATAATATAACGAGTTTCAATTGCTTCCCCAATGTTACATTAGGAGTTAGAGGGTCTGAAGGCGAATATACTTCCTATATCTCCTAAGACTGCCAAAAAGAGAATAGCAAGTCTTACAAAGAGTGCAACTTTTGATCAAGCTGAGATAAGAATGAGGGGTTATATTAGAAAGATCTAGTAAATGATGTTATCTTACATGATCCTAGCGTGCGTCAAAGCCTGTCACTTTTTCTTTTCTTGATTCCTCTCCTTTCGCTTATTGAGTAAGGCTTGTTTCCGCTTCCTCATCTGGTGCCTCTTCTACTGATCAGGCTTCGCTTTTGCTTGATTCTCTATAACTTTTGTCTTTCACTCCCAAATCCCTTTTTTGAATTCATTCATTTTCTTCCTAAAGTGACTTGACTGCCTCCCTACGTTTGGGGCAAATAGCAAAGGTAAGACAAGCTACGCATAATGCAACTCTATCTCGGTCTACTGGCTTAGAAGGCACAAGAATCAACCTCTACAGTAGACTCATATCCTATTCATTGTTTCCTTTCTTAAGCTTTTTCTCTTTCCTCTGGACCAGAAGAATTTCCATGACAGTCCTACTTTATGAAGGATTCTTCTATGTGATGATAGCTTCTGGGAGCGCCCTTTTATGTCAATGCCAAGTAGGGCTCTCCCCTTTATTGAATAGGGTCTCTGGCCTATTCCTTTTCTTCTTTTTCTTAAAAAGGTCAAAACAAAGCCCTGACTGTTCTCATCTTCCTCATTCCATGGACAAGTTAAGGGACTAGGAGTACCCACCACAATGAGCTGAATTTCCCTATCTGAGTCTCACTCTCTCTCTCTCTCTCTCCTAGTTTTAGTTCACTTCTCCTGAAGTTTACCCTAAAGAATGAACGGATCAAAGACCTATTTTGATCTTGAAATTCACCTGTAGAATCTCCCTATTGACCAAAAGCAATCTTTGTACAGCTACCAAAGGTGCATTGCCTATTGACTAAGAAGGGGGCAGGGGAGGCAGTCTTCGAACTAGACCTATCCACTACTCCTTTCCCACCCACATCTATCGGTGCTACCTAATTCAGATTGATGATTGGAGCATCCATCCCCACTAGTCGAAGAAAAGGAAGAAAAACTAAGCATGGAATAATGGTAAGAAAGAATCCCTTATCCTGCCCTGGGGAAGGATTTTCTCTTTTCCCGGCCTATCTTCCATGGTGAACCAATCAATTGATTTCCATCATAGCTACCCGAACTTTCTAAATAGATAGAATTTGCATTCCTTTTTCCCTAGCCGAGAATAACCTTATAGTGGTTGATTGCTCTATCCATCTCCTACTACTTTAGCTTTAACCTTTTTAGTCCCTAGCTTAGCTTGTGGAAGGGCTACTCTTGAAAGGCTAACTTTAAAGGTCTATTTTGGAAAGTCGCCCTTGACCGCTATAATGCAACTAAACCTTTTATCTATGACCTACCGAGTACTAAGTCTTGAGCCAAAAGGATAGATTCTATTTTTCGAGAGCGCATTGTGTTTTGCTTCCACTTGACTTGAAAGAAGGATTTTTTCAACTCATTTACTAAGCGAATAATTTGACTAACGGTAATGGGTTCAACTAACTGACTTCACCTTTGAGCATACCCAACAGGACTTTTTCCCAAAAGAGATAGATAGAACTAAACATGTACTAGCTCTAACGTCTTTCTCTGGTCGTTCAGCTTCTTTCCTTTCTCTTAAACTTAAAGGCCCTTATTTGAGTAAAGTGCTCTATCATAAATGAGTTCTAAGTAGTTAGAAAGAGGAATATAAGATGCTATGGTTCTTCTTACCCTTCCCTCACGGTACTACTTCACTACCGGTCAACTAGCAGTATTTAGCCTTGCAAGGTGGTCCGACTCACTCCTTCTTTTTTGTGATTGCCTTTAGGACCAAGCCTTCCTTCCTTAGATAAGATTATTAATGGTATTTGAAACAGCTTATGCTCACTTCGATTAATTCCCTATCTAGTCTGGTTAAAGGCATGTCATTTACACCGAGATTAAGAAATTCATGAGGGATAATCTCTCATAACCTTGCCCCTAGGAATTGTCAAGATTCAAACTCAAAATGTCTAGATTTGCCGCTCCTCTCGTTTACCACTTGAACTACCCTTTAAAGTTAATAACTTGTGTAGATGTCTTTAAGAGAAGAATAATGCAATGCTATATGGATAGTTGAACAGTGAGTCGTATTAACTTTTTGGGTAAATATCACTTACATCTCCTGACATTTGATTTTATTACACGGACATCCCTTCACATTTTAAAAATAACATTGATCTCCCTAAACATTTATAACTTGTAACAGCCACACCCCCTTCAACTAACAGATGTTAGAATTGTTAGCAGTCAAAGTTGATGTCATTAATAATAATATAATTTTATCAAACAATCACTTAATTTCATCGTATATATGTAAAATTATAAATTTATAATAAAATCAAATTATAATCCAACCGGATATTAGTATATTCAAATTCAAACCCATTAAACATGATATAACGGATTCAGATATAGATTATTCTGTAAAAAAAATGTGAATCCATATCTGATTAGTAGAATTCGATTATGGATCGCTTTCAAATCAAAATTCAATCTATTAAACGTAGTTTTACCCCTGCAAGTAGAGAGACTATTTTCGCAATTTGAACCCGTGATCTTCATGTCACAATTGAAAACCTTACTGTTACGTCAATGCCCGCCATCTGGATACCCAACCTGAATAGATGTTTGGACTTAATAAATAAAATACATAACAAACAATATATAATGGAAAAATTACAGCCACACTCCTTCTAATTTATCATATTTTCAAGGACACCCCCTCTATTTTTTGAATCTTCACTGACACCCCCTGTCAAATTAAAGATATTAATTAAAATATAATTTTACTAAATTGCCCATGATATATTTTAGAAAAAACTTCATCCACACCCCCTCTAGATAGACATATCTTCAATGAGACCCTCTCTATCTTCTAACTTTTTTTACGTATTAAAATTCAGGTCGATTAAAATTCAATTCGAGGCTCAAATCAAATTTTAATCAACTTGCATTAAATTTTAATCGAGCTGATTTTTAATACATAAAAAATATATATTTTAATTGACTCAAATTTTAATACGTAAAAAATAAATTTTAATCAACTTGAATAGAATTTTAATAAATAAAAAAATATAAATTTTAATCAATTCGAAGCGAATTTTAATCGGGCCTAACAGCTCAAGTAGAGCTCAAATTGAATCGAATTTTAATATGTTAAAAAAGACTTTTAATAAGTTCAAATTTTCATATGTAAAAAAAAAAAATTAATCTGCTCAACTCAAATTTTAATATGTAGAAAAAAAAAATCAATAAGCTCGAATTTTAATACGTAGAAAAATAAATTTTAATCGGCTCGAATTTTAATCAAATTTTATGTGGAAAGATTATTTGGGGTTTATATAAGGATAATTTTGGTATTTTAGATTTGATTTTTGTTATAAATGATAGTTTAATAGCAGAGAGTGTCAGTGATTTTAAATATAAACTATAAGTGATGTCAGTGATATTTTTGATAATAGATGAGGTGTCCTTAAAGATATGATAAATTAGAAAGACTGTGGTTGAAATTTTCGCGTATATAATTTGTAGGTTTACATCATCCTCCACGGTGTCATCTTTTTCCAACTATTGAAAGTGCAAGGATGAGTCAAGCAACAACCATCTCATAGGAAACCAGTAGGAACCATCCTATAAAGTTAAACAAAGAAAAAGCGGTCTAAACACACATTTGGTCTTTTCCCGTGCTCTCCAAACAAATTGACAGACTTCAGCTTCTAATCACCCATTATAAATAATAACCCATTAATGGTTTCCCATTAATAACTCCTCTGATCAACCAAACACAACATTCACTGGAGCTCTTCACCAAGTCCAGAATAAAGACCATTTAGTTGACAAAAGCAGGCTAATTAAGCAATGGCTTTCCTCTCAGCCCTTTACAGTTGCTTCATGCCATCGTCTTCTTTGCGAATATCCGATGCTACCATGCACAATCTGAAGGCGTCGGTGTCAGCGCCCTCGTTGGAGAAGCCTAAAGGCAAAGCAAAGTGGGGTGGAGCCCCAATTCCAGTATCTTACTTCCCCATTAACTCCCATCTCTCGCGCCTTTAGTCATATAGTTGAAGTGCAACAAGCGATTGACTAAGATAGATAAATGGTTCTCATCAATTCATGTTGCGAGACCGGAGGGTGTACCAGCATGTGCAACACTGCATTTCACCCGATCCAAATCCCTCCTTTAATTCATACAGACCCACAATTTATAAGTTGATCATCAATCATACATGGTGTGTAATCTATCTTAAATATAATTAAAAGAAAGTCTATTCAATAAGATCTCACTCTGTTTATCTTTGTACTTCGTTGCATGATTTGTGATTTTGTTTAATAGCAATGGTGATGTGAACTGGCCATTGGCCAAGCATCTGTTATAGACTTTGTGATTCAACATGTCTACTAATACACTGATTTGATGTTGTATGACCAATTTGCAACCTTATTTTTTGAGACACAACAGGAGAGAAAGGGAAAATAGGAACTTTACAAAATCTTATCATTAAAGCAGGGGCGGATCAAGCATGGAGCTTACTCCCAATGAAATTTTGTACATTTTTGAACAATAATTAAAATTTTGGGATTTTTTAAATAATATTGGCCAATCAACCTAAGTATGACTTGAACCCGTTAATGCTAAATTTATATCTAATTATTTCGTGTTGAATTGAGAATTGTGTTAAAGATTGCCTGCCCTCACATAGGTAAACATGTATTACTATATAAAGGTTGCTAAGAAAATCGTAGCCCCATTTGAGCTCACACTTCCCAAACCCTTGCCTAATTGATGAAGCAAGTAATCCAATTCACATGACTTCGGATGGAGCCTACAAAGGACAATAATAATGTAATTTGAACCTAATTTGTTAACCTAATTTATCGTAGTTATTGAATTTGTTGCGGGTTCTAATGAATATGTAGGTCAAAATTGCATTGCTCAAAGGACGAAATCCGACAATTCAAGTAATTACAAAGAAAAATAGTTTAAAAATTGCAACAATTTACCGAACATCTAAAAGGATAAAAAATCCTAACACTAATTTAGAACAAACCTATCATTTATCGAGTCCATTTGCTTTCCTATCTTTTGAATGTACCTATTTTATTCTTCCCTTTCCCCTAATCTTGTAATAATGCATTATTTCCTAAAGCTAGCATACCTCTCCGGTTATCCCTTTTTGCCTGCTTTCCGCCTCCTTTCGATAATCTAACTTGGTCCTTTCTTTTTTACACCTTGTGGAAAGTGAATTGCATAAGCCCTTGTAGAGTTAGAGATAGACTTTTACTGCTCTCAAAGTGTATCGAAGACCTAGTGGTTGAGGTTGAAAGAGCACTGGAATGTCTTGAATCAGGACGAGTCAAGCTTTTGATGTAAAAATGAATTTTGAAATAGGGTGGATGTAGGGGTATCAGTGCCGACCCTAGGCATAGGCAACAAGGTGCTTGCCTAGGGCCCCAAATTTTAGAGGGTCCCCCAAAATTATTTTAGTATAGTAGGTCTATTTTTTTTTTTTTTGTATTTTAAATATGATCCAAATTTTTAGGGCCTAAATTTTAAGATTTTTAATCAATATTTAATTTTGTTAGGTCCAAAATTACTCTCTACTTGATTAAATCCAAATTATATAAGGCCCCAAAAAATTATCCCTTCAGTAGAGTAGGCCTTTTTATTATTATTATTATTATTTGTATTTTAGATATAATCCAAGAAAATTTAGGACCAAAATTTTAAGAGTTCAAATTAATATCTAATTTTATTAGGTCCAAAATTACTTTCTACTTGATTAAGCCCAAATTTTAAAGAGCCCCAAAAATTTACCCTTTTTTATAGTAGGCCTATATATATATATATATTTTCTAATTTAAATATGATCTGAATTTTAAGAATTCAAATCAATATCTAATTTTGTTAGGTCTAAAATTACTCTGTATTTGGTTAAGTCCAAATTTTAGAGGGCCCCATTAAATTGCTTACTCAAAACTTAAATTGATAATATCTTATTTACAATCAATTAAGATTGAATGAACTAACCATATTATTTATTTAGAAAGATTTATTATCAAAACTTAAATATAAGAACTTGATCAATATTTTGTATTTAAAAAAAATTAAAATTAAAATTATGATAATTAAAAAGAATAGATATTAATTGATGAGAGGGTCTTGGCACAACGGTAAGGTTGTTCCATTGTGACCTGGAGGTCACAGATTCGAGTCACTAACCTCTTTGCTTGCAGGGATAAGACTGCGTACATCTATCCCTCCCCAAACCCCGCAATGGCGGGAGCCTCATACATTGCGTACTCCCTAAATATTAATAGGGCTCATGTGAAGTTTTCGCCTAGGGCCCCAATTTACCTTGGGCCGCCCTTGAAGGGTATCTTTCATTGTTTCAGTCTATGTCTATTACTTGACTTCTGAGTCGGGAATTCTCTAGCAATCCGAACATAGGAGAAAGAGCAAGCAATGTGTCCTCGCTTGAAAGGACTAGGGGTCAAGTTTCAACTTGGTTCTCAAAGATGTGTAAAGGGGCCGCTTATCTTACTTCTTATCAAATGAAAGAAAGGGACTAATTGACTCCACGAAAGCTGACCCTTATTTGAATATGAAATCCCTAGGGATTCAAAAAGGCAAAAGACTCGAGTTGTTCAAGATCTGCTTCAAGAAGCCTTCCCTAGTAGAGTCTTAGTTTGACCAACAAGCATTCGTTCCAGGTACTGTCTATTGGCTCGACTATGAGGGTCTAAATGAAAGAGAAAGCTTGGCCAAACCTTGTAGGGGTGAGGGAGAGGAAAGCGAAAGAGATGGCATTGGACCGGTTCTTGTTATTGGTCTCTCTTACAGCAAGAACAGGAGAAGTAGTTGCTACTTTGCAACCTTCAATAACTATCATTTATTATTTCATAGAATACCCAACAGAGCGGGTTTATGAAACTATGTGAGTAAAGCAGTCGCAAGTGAAAGGATTTTTTCCTCAGACAGCACTGAAGCTCATCACATTTTGGGGAGAAGATGACACCAAGCAAGACTCGAAGACAGAAAATGATAGAGGTTCAAGATTCTATTCATGATTTGACCCGAGTCAGGCCTTTCTGCTTAGAATTTAGAGGCATTGGAAGCCCTTAAACCTTTCTATTTCGCCTATCATCTTCACTTATGCCTCCCCGTTATCTTTTTCTTGTAACTCTCCTTTTGTGAAGTCTTTCGGTACTATACTTGTGGAACTTCTGAATCTTTAATTAGATGAAAAGCGGGAAAGAGGGAATGAAAGACGCTTGAATGCCCTAATATAGATATGGAGGGAATTCAATAAGTAAGATTGGACTCTCAAAGAGGAGAAACTAGGTTAGCTTCAGCGAGGACACGACCCTCTTGTATCCGTCTCTCTTTTTCTTGGCTATATGCCTAGCTAGCGCACTTTTCTTTATGCTTTGTGAGGAAGACATTCTTTCTTTGATCTCACGGTTCTGCCTCTAGATCCTCTACCTGCTTTGTCTTTGGCTTGGCTCGATTTCTAATTGTTAAGCTCTAGAGTAGGGAGGGTTCCAAATAAAAACAAGATAACAAGTTTCAATTGCTTCCCCAACATTACATGAGGAGTTAGAGGGTCTGAAGGAGAATGGACTTCCTATATCTCCTAAGACTGCCAAAAAGAGAATAACAAGTCTTACAAAGAGTGCAACTCTTGATCAAGCTGAGCTAAGAATGATGGGTTATATTAGAAAGATCTAGTAAATGATGTTATCTTACATGATCCTAGCATGAGTGTGAAACCCGGGAAAATTTGAACTTTTTCTGAAAAAGGGCAAAATGGTAATTTGCCACTACTGCACGTATTTAAAATACATATGTTCTAGACATCGGATGAGGAAACGGGGTTCGCCGTTGGATTCGTATCACGAAAACGAGTCACCTAGTCAAATTTCGTCGAATTCCGAAGTAGTCGAATTTTACACGTCGTTCGAGGCGACTGCGTGGCGATTTATCTCACGAACGTCCCCATAAATAAATTTTATAAAATTTCCTTAAAATTAAGTTAAAGTTCAAATAAAATTAATTTGAACTTAAACTGGGATCAAATAAATCGTTTCGGGACGAAATCGGACCCGATTAAGCGAAGGACACGTGGCGCGACATGGGCCGAGTATTTAAAACTATAAATAGGGGATAAATATCTTAGAAAATCAGATTTTGCCCAATTGTGTCTTTGTTTGGCAGGCCAAGAGAGAGAAAGAGAAAACCTAATTTCTTAAGCTCTTCCCCTTCAATTTCTCCACTTTCCGTCGCTCGGATTCCGTCGAGCTAGAAGGGAGAAGTGATCACCGTCACAAGGGCTTTCTCTACATACCAAAAACAATGAATTCCACCGAAGGTGAAGAAAATCAAGGTTTTTGGATTTCTTTGTGCCTAGAGGTTTTCTACAACTTCTACTACGCTCCAAGAGGTAGGAGGTTTCCTACCTTGACCTATTCTATCCTTAGTTGTTGGTAGAGTTTGGGTTGAATGTACATATATATATATATATATATATATATATATATATATATATATATATATGGGAAAGTTACATACATGATTCACTAGGTGACTTGGTAATTATTTGGAGGCATGCTTTGTGATTTATGGTTTGTGCCCATAAAGTGTTTGTTTCAACGCCTTAGTTGATAAATGGGTGTTATTTCAATTATATTGTGATAACATGTTTGTGTGTATGGGGATAATTGAAATTATGCTCTATGTTGTCAAGATATGATTGTGATATGTTGACATGGTTGGGATTTGGTAGTCATATACAATTGATAGGATTGCCATGGATTTTAGATATGTTGAACATATGATTATGTTGCTCATGTGGTGGCCATTACATTTTGAGCATGAATATATCATCACATTCGTTGGCATTGGGCATGAGTGTGGATCGAGTAATGCATGGGTAAATCAACACCTAGCTTGGTGTTTGATTTGGGTGTAGACTCGGGGAAAAATTGGATCGACGATCCTTTTTGGAGTTACACGGTTGCATTGCATAAGGAAAGACTTGTGTTGGGTAAAGCAAGAAGGGGCATGGCGACTTCCTTGGGTGAGAAACCCTAAACCACTTGGTTCAGCCACTTCCCGGGGGTGAAATTCCAGAAAAGTGACATGGCTCACGGAGCCGGCGGTTGTGATACCAAATCTGTTGCCCAAGGAAAACACAAGGGATCTTTGTTATAAAAACAACCATTGTATGGGTTGAATCCAAAGATGATCGGAATTTTTATAAAACGAATGGTTTCTTATTCAAAACGGTTATTGGATGTTTTCCGTCAATAGACGGGTTCACACACATTGGCATTGCATTGTGGTGGAAGCCGCTAAGGGCTTGGGTTAAGGTTCATGGGGGAGTTACATTTCATATCATGACATGGTTTTCTTGCATTCCATCATAGCATGCACAATTGAGTGAAAGGATTGGTTATTATGTTGTATGTGATTACATGAGCATGAGCATCTAGGGGAAGAGTAGCCATTGTAGGATTTTTCTCTACTGGGCGTTGTGCTCACCCTATACGGGAAACATTTCAGGTGAGGGTCGTGTGCCGAGGGATGGTTCCCATGATGAGCGCCAAGTTTGAAGAGAGGCCAACATGTGGTCTCTAAGTGATTTGAAATGTCGTTGTAAAACATTATCTTTTGAATTATGATTTGAATTATGAATGTATGAAGTTGTATGTAAAATGACTTGGATGGACTATGTATAATGTGGGAATTTTCATTAAACATGTGTTGGATGAGTTTGGAGTGTATGGGGTAGCTTTAAGGATGGTTTGGAGGGGAAATAAATCCATTTTTTTGCTCACAGTCTGAAAACCTACCGGAAGGTGTATGTCGGCCTTCCGGAAGGTTTTGCTAAAAACCCTGGATGCCTTGTTCACAGCTAATACCTTCCAGAAGGTTTTGCCCACTGGAATGAACCTTCCGGAAGATTTTAGCTACTGGAGTAAAACCTACCGGAAGGACTTGTCTACTGGAATGGACCTTCCGGAAGGTTTTGCCTTGGGTTTCTTTTTGACTGCCAAAATCTTCTGGAAGGTTTTGTTTTCTGGAATGAACCTTCCGGAAGGTTTTGGCTACTGGAATGAACCTTTCGGAAGGTTTTTGCTACTGATGTCGACCTTCCGGAAGTTCTTGCATTTGATTCTTTTCATTTAACTGTTCTTTCAGCGACCTTCCGGAAGGTTTTCCAAAAAAATTGAAATTTTCAAAATGCTTAGGCATGCTTTTGGGCTTTGTTTTCTTTGGTTCCTATGACATAAATGGACATAAATTGAGGTATAATTGACCTTGTGGATGGTAAATCCGGTTAAAAAAAATGTGAATGACGTGGTGTCGGGTTATACGACTATCACGAGTATTTCCGCGGGTTGACGGATGGTCAACGGTTAATAAAGGACCCCCGGGTTTTGGGGTGTCACAATGAGTCAAAGCCTGTCACTTTTTCTTTTCCTGCTTCCTCTCCTTTCACTTATTGAGCAAGGCTTGCTTTCGTTTCCTCTTCTGGTGCCTCTTCTACTGATCAGGCTTCGCTTTTGATTGATTCTCTATAACTTATGTCTTTCACTTCCAAAGCCATTTTTTGACTTCCTTCCTTCCTTTTCTTCCTAAAGTGACTTGACTGCCTCCCTACGTTTGAGGCAAATAGCAAATGTAAGACAAGCTAGGCATAATGCAATTCTATCACGGTCTACAGGCATAGAAGGCACAAGAATCATCCTCTACAGTAGACTTCTATCCTATTCATTCTTTCCTTTCTTGAGCTTTTTCTCTTTCCTCTGGACCAAAAGAATTTCCATGACAGTCCTACTTTATGAAGAATTCTTCTATGTGATGATAGCTTCTGGGAGCGCCTTTTTATGTCAATGCCAAGTAGGGCTCTCCCCTTTATTGAATAAGGTCTCTGGCCTATTCCTTTTCTTCTTTTTCTTAAAAAGGTCAAAACAAAGTCCTGACTATTCTCATCTGCCTCATTCCATGGACAAGTTAAGGGACTAGGAGTACCCACCACAATGAGCTGAATTTCCCTATCTGAGTCTCTCTCTCTCTCTCTCTCCTAGTTTTAGTCCACTTCTCCTGAAGTTTACCCTAAAGAATGAATGAATCAAAGACATATTTTGATCTTGAAATTCACCTGTAGAATCCTCCTATTGACCAAAAGCAATCTTTGTACCGCTACCAGAGGTGCATTGCCTATTGACTAAGAAGGGGGCGGCGGAGGCAGTCTTCGAACTAGACCTATCCACTACTTCTTTCCCACCCACATCTATCGGTGCTACCTAATTCAGATTGATGACTGGAGCATCCATCCCCACTATTCGGAGAAAAGGAAGAAAAACTAAGCATGAAATAATGGTAAGAAATAATCATTATCCTGCCCTGGGGAAGGATTTTCTCTTTTCCCGGCCTATCTTCTATAGTGAACAAATCAATTGATTTCCATCATAGCTACCCAAACTTTCTAAATAGATAGAATTTTCATTCCTTTTTCCCTAACCAAGAATAACCTTATAGTGGTTGATTACTCCATCCATCTCCTACTACTTTAGCTTTAACCTTTTCAATCCCTAGCTTAGCTTGTGGAAGGGCTACTCTTGAAAGGCTGACTTTAAAGGTCTATTTTGGAAAGTTGCCCTTGACCGCTATAATGCAACTAACCCTTTTATCTATGACCTACCGAGCAATAAGTCTTGAGCCAAAAGCTCGACGAAGGGAGGGAGATGCAGCAGGGGAAGGAAAACGCTTTTTCGATTGTCGTGGTATGATTGTCGGGCCCTCTCTTGTTGGGGCTTCGAGGGGTTGAAAAAATCGTAAGATAGTAGGATAGTTTATAGTTGGAATTTTTAAACCTAGGTTTCGCTCAATGACTGAACCTGGACTCAAAGCCAGGCTGCCTACGTACCTTCGGGGATCAAGTCATAATGGAGTTCTTTTGGCACTACTGGCAATGACTGTCTGGCAAAAACACCGGAGGCGTGAAGAGTGGTAGGCCTACGCCGGGGGAGCATAGCATAGGGAGGAAAGGGAGCCCACCATTCTCCCTTCCAATGAACTCCACGTGTCTGCTCTGGCTATGAAGCGGTGGAGAAGTATTCCGAAGTACACTTGTTGTTTCGACTTCATTCATACACTTGTCAACCTTCATCACCGTTGCTTTGGCGACCCAACTGAACGAATGCGGTGAGCGCATTGTGTTTTTATTCCACTTGACTTGAAAGAAGGATTTTTTCTACTCATTTACTAAGCGAATCACTTGACTAATGGTAACGGGCTCCACTAACTAACTTCATTTTTTGGCATACCCAACATGACTTTTTCCCAAAAGAGATAGATAGAACTAAACCTGTACTAGCTCTAACGTCTTTCTTTGCTCCTTCAGCTTCTTTCCTTTCTCTTAAAGTTAAAGGCCCTTATTTGAGTAAAGTGTTCTATCATAAACGAGTTCTAAGTAGTTAGAAAGAGGAAGATAAGACGCTGTGATTCTTCTTACCCTTCCCTCACGGTACTACTTTGCTACCGGTCAACTAGCTGTCTTTAGCCTTGCAAGGTGGTCCGACTCACTCCTTCTTTTTTGTGATTGACTTTAGGACCAAGCCTTCCTTCCTTATTTAAGAAAGAGCGCTTCTCTATTTCCCTTTTAGTCAAGGTCTAATATCTTCTCCTTATTCTTATCTTTCTCCTTCTCCTTTCCTGCAAGCTAAGCTCTATAAGCTTTCTCTTTACTCTATCTTAATCGAGTGTTTATATCAAGCTAGAATGAATGAGAACCCATTCTATATATCCCTGTCTTTCCTTTAGTTTTTCTTTTCATTTCCTTCAGGAAAGGAAAAAGGACAGTAAGTTATCCTCCCCTTACCTCAATGGGGGTGGTCGTAGAGAGGTTAAGAAGAATTGTTGACGAGAGTCAAAAGAAAGTGTCTGATTTGGAAAAAGCTCAAGTTCAAGAGCTGGTCGTAGATGTATTTCTTTTAGTCAGGCTAATCTATCTTTCTATGCTTATCCTTTATCCTTTGTCTGCTCTTAGGTGGCTCTTTCTCTTTACGGAAATGGGATGGCACACGGTTGGTTCTTGAATGGAATAACTGAGGGAAGTAGCACTTGTGTGTAGTGTTAGAAAAAGATAAATCAAATAAGAATGGATTAGATGGGCTGCTATAAGAGCTAAGTGGGGATATAGATCTTAGGGTAAGAATTAACATTGACTTCCTTACTGTATTGGTAGGGTAATGTAATAAGGATAGTGCTCTGATCTACGACCACCCTCTTTGCAAGAGGTACGAGGATAACGTCTAATAGTTTGTTGTAGTTGCTCTAGACTCATCTCTATCTTCTCTTTCTTCCTTCTACAGTAAGTATTGTAATTGGTAGCTAGGAGAAGTCATTCCATCCTTTCTAGCTTTATCTTCTATGGATTGACAGCTCCTATCCTAGGAACTAGTAGTCCTATCCTATCTACCAGACGATGCACATTCTCATCCTTTTATATCTAACATCGTACTTGATAGAGTTGTATACTAAACATTTATTTTTATAGTGAAACCCATTTTATTAATTAATAGAAGTTTGTTCTTTCCATTTTATTGAGAATCTATGTGGGCAAAATGTTTGCATTATATTTGATATATAGTATGCATGTGTATCTTATATTTTACATTATAGATAATCTGGTGTGTAGAGTTTGGCTTATGCACAGAAGACCAGATTATCGGATCCTTGTATAATATAAATATATGTTCACAATCCTAGATGGAATTGGACACACCATCAGTATGATTGTAATGTAATATTCTAGCATAGTCTGTCTTGACTGTAGGAGACTATTTGATGTCTCGGATTATTGCGCTAGTACACTTTGTGTATTGAACAAACTCGTGTTGAGGTTATTATCTTTAACTGATTCAATAAGATAATAAATACCTCATGATTATTATGATTGCTTATACTCTTAATCCCAAGATATTTAATTGTCACGTGCATATAATGATTGTCACTTTAATTCATCAAAGAGTGAGATTCATATTGAGTCAATAAGCTCGGTGAATTGGGAGACGATATTATTTATATGGTGAGAATTAATTATTAAAGGAAATCACATCCTGATATTTAAATGGGTTGATGATGTTCTCTTGAGGAAGCTCATAAGTGTTGTCCAAGTCAAACCGTATAGGTGGATTTAATTATCCGACATGATAACTAAGTTAAGTGGTAAGGTCTCTAGGAATAAAAAAAAGTCAATTAAATATAATTGTCAGTAATTTATTAATTGATGGACATCTGTAATCTTAAACGTAGGAGATCAATAATAAGTTTTTAGTGGATTAACTTATTATTAATGGGTTTTAGGATGTTTGTTCTAGGTTGAACAAAGGAATCATTGGAAGCTCATTCCTTATTTCTCCTTAGGGTTTCTGACGTAGTCTATATATAGATGTCTAGGCTCTCTAAATCAGCATCAACTTCATTATTCATGTTTTGAGGGAGGCTGAGAGAGAGCAGAAATTCGGAGGTCTTTGCAGCCCACACTGCATCCAGATTTTGACGTTGGGGGATATACGACAGAAGACTGTGAGCTTCATTGAGCTGTCTTCCATGTTTGTTGTTAGACTATGCATTCGTGCTGAGACATGATCAATCTAGAGCGATCTCGAAGGTAAACCCTAATTCTGTCTTGTAGGGTTTTAAAGGAAATTTTATTTTTTGCATTCAATA
Source organism: Ilex aquifolium (assembly GCA_951799425.1). Taxonomy (NCBI): domain Eukaryota; kingdom Viridiplantae; phylum Streptophyta; class Magnoliopsida; order Aquifoliales; family Aquifoliaceae; genus Ilex; species Ilex aquifolium. Next base: position 6,788,372 of record OX637401.1, on the reverse strand, counting down.
CATACACGCTGCCAATAATTTTTGCGATTTCTGTTCCAACAGTCCTATTATCCGATACCTTTTCTCTTTCTATCACTCAATACTGGGATTAGCACCTATTAGAATGCATTATATGTACTCAGTGGTGTGTGTCGTTCACAGCCAAAATTAATTACTTACCTCTACACTACAAATATAGCAGTGGAAAGCAAGGGTCAATACCACAGAGAAATGAATTAACTTAACTAGTAACAAGTGCAATAATATGTAAATGAAAGGGGGGTTTGTTTGTCACAAAAGCAGATTATCAAATCGTTAATAAGAATCAATTAATAAAACGTCGGTTCAAAGGCAATTCAACTGTTGGTTATGGATTTGATCATAGACACACAGACAATCAATTCCTATCAAAAGCTTAGTTCAAAGATCATTCAGATGCTAAACGACCTTCTTCATCTTTATAAACATCAATACAAGCCTAGTACTAATATTAAATCTTGTTATTAATCAATTCAGTATTAAGAATCCTCCTTCTATTAATAACAGCCTTATGAACAACTAAGATTGAATAACAAATCTCCACCAACGAAGAAATATTAATCCAATTTAGAATTCCCTCAGATTAATAACAAAAGTTTGGAAAACAAATGCATAATCTGATTGCTACTACAATCAAGTTTCAAGACAATTACGGATCAAGAACTTAATCTAGCCTTCACCACATAGAACATCAATTAGTGTGCACCTTAATCAAAAGAACTATGCAATCTCATCAATAAATCAGAAAACCATATCATTCGAACAGAATTTGATATTAAAGAATTAAACCAAGTCTCACAAAACCATATACCAACTTAGAATACCTTCAACCAAACAAAGGAATTTAGCTGCTCATCGCTTAGGTAAACCCAAGTCTGTAATATAAAAATTGTTGTGTTCCCCCTCCTTGTTCTGCCGCCTCCTCCCCTCTCTTTTCTCCAGGAAACCTTAAATACATATAGAAAACATATGACACTTCCCAAAACGTGTACAACTCAAATCCCAACATTATTGGTATTCCTTATCAAAACAGATTGACAGAAATCACAGAAATCGTGTTGGAACTTGTGAGTTGTTTTTCTATCAGATAACAACTGAATCTTTGATTTGGGCTCTTGATGAGAGTTGTAGCCCTGGATGTGTAGATAAATTTTGGATTTGAATCACCTGATTTAGACTTAGGAAACTCAAGTTATGACCCACTGAATTTTACTGGGTCGGACAGGAATCCAACTCCAATCAGGATTCGGATCAGCTTTCCAGGCCTGACTTTGAAACAATGTTTGGAGGCCCAAACGAACTCGGATTTTTGTAAACCATACCTTTCTGAAAATATTAAGACGTCCTATAAAAACTTCATGAAGACCACTTTCTCATTCTAAAACTCTAACGCCAACCAAACCTCAATTGAAGCTCCATAGATCGAAACGGCCTAAAAGTTGGAAATTGCACAATATATTTCATATCTATTCTTTTACCTTCAATGCTTCCCTAATTCAATAAATACATTAATCATCTCACTTAAACAAAAAATATGTCACAAAACTAAATATAAAGGAATTAAAAATATTAAATATTATGCTCTTATCAAATTCCCCCACACTTAGTTTTTTACACGTCCTCGAGTAAAACACGCCCATGCAAACATATGAGGCCACATACTCATCTAAGAACACTAGCAGTGTCAATTAAACTAGAGACAAGTATGCTCATCCCCTTTCACTTCATATCACAAATAACTTGATCAGTCATGAGACTTCCTGCCTAACATCACCAATTCATGCACAACTCACCCCGTCCTTTTTCTCCCTGCCACTACAATCCAGGTAGTAAAATAAAGATTCACTTCTTTTTTTTCATTCTAGTGTCTGATGAGTGCATTTTATGCTCCATCTCACCTTATTATTATTATTTTTTTGCCGGATTGGTAGGTGCATTTTATGCTCCATCCTACCTTAATGATGACCTTTCCCTATTTACTTAAACCCAGTTATAGGACTGGCCTAAGAGAAAAAGGGTTAAAAGTTTGCTGCGCAATCCTTCTTCGCTGCTAGATTTTCAGTCTACATATCGTCACTAGGAGTACTGCTTCAATCAGTTACTAAGAGCTAAGTATGCTTATCAAAAATTCACAGAACATTGCAAAGACCCAAGCTTAGGATATGAACCTCTATGCATGCGATGTTTTAATGAGTTTAAGCACATTACAAAATTTGTCTCCCCCACACTTAAGGTTTACAGTGCCCTCACTGTAAAGAAAGCGACATTTATTGAACTAAAACAGACGGAATTATTCTAAATCGATAGAGAAAGATAACATAACTAATTGTGACCAATCGGTCACCCTTGGGTTGCCTCCCAAGCAGCGCCTCTTTTAATGTCGTTGGCCCGACCCAATGATGCTCTTCTAACCAAAGTACTTCGGCTCAACAAGAGGCATCTCCTCAATTGTATATTCTTGAAATTCGGCATAGAATGGTTTGAGGCGATGTCCATTGACCTTGAAGACTTTGTTGGTGGATAAGCTTTTTATTTCAACTGCACCATGAAGAAACACATTAGTAACTTCAAAAGGTCCAATCCAACGAGAACATAACTTACCAGAAATCAGTTGAAGACGTGAACTGTAAAGAAGCACTTTTTGTCCCACAACAAATTGCTTCCTTGTAATCATCTTATCATGCAACACCTTGGTCTTGTCCATATAAATTCTTGAGTTCTCGTAGGCTTCCAATCGGAATTCCTCCAATTCTTGCAACTGCAACTTCCTCTCTTGTCCGGCTTGATCCATCTCCATATTGCACATCTTCACGGCCCAATACGCCTTGTGTTCCAACTCAGCAGGCATATGGCATTGTTTGCCATAGACCAACCTATATGGAGACATCCCAATAGGTGTCTTATATGCGGTTCGATAAGCCCAAAGTGCATCATCAAGTCAAAGGCTCCAATCTTTCTGATTTGGTTTAACATTCTTCTCTAGAATGGACTTGACCTCTCTATTGGATACTTCCGCTTGTCCATTAGTTTGGGGATGATAGGTGGTCGAGGAGCGATGAAATATACCATATTTCTTCAACAATGCTTCCATGGATCGGTTACAAAAGTGGCTTCCTTGATCACTGATTATAGCCCTTGGAATGTCGAACCTGCTAAAAATGTTAGACTTCATAAAACCTACAACAGCCTTTGAATCGTCAATTCGGGTGGCTTTTGCTTCCACCCATTAATCCACACCAAGTAAAATATAAACAAAACCAAAACAAGAAGGAAAAGGCCCCATAAAATCAATACCACACACATCAAAAATCTCACAAACTAGTATAGGGGTTTGTACCATTTCATTCCTCTGGGTCAAACCTCCAATTCTTTGGCATTATTCACAATTTTTACAAAAAATATATGCATCATGGAATAATGTAGGCCAATAAAATTCATTATCTAACACCTTTCTAGCTGTTCTTTTAGGTCCAAAGTGACCTCCACAAGCATATGCATGACAAAAAGCAAGTATAGAGTGAGTCTCATCATCAGACACACATCTCCTAATAATTTGATCTGCACAATATTTCCACAAGTATGGATCATCCCAAGTGTAGTATTTAGCCTCACTTTTTAACTTATCTTTCTTAGCTTTACTCATGTCATTAGGCATAACTCGTCCTACTAGATAATTAACTAAATCGGCATACCAAGGAAACATACCTCGCATTACAAAGAGGTGCTCATCCAGAAATAGCTCCTTCAATGGCTCGTCCGTCTCCTCTCTCACCAACCTACTTAAGTGATCCGCTACTAAATTTTCAGCTCCCTTCTTGTCCTTGATCTCAAGATCGAATTCTTGTAGCAAAAGAATCCATCTTATTAATCTCGGCTTTGTCTCCTTCTTGGACAAAAGATATTTTAGAGTTGCATGATTAGAAAATACAATCACTTTAGAGCCAAGCAAATAAGATCGAAATTTATCTAATGCAAAAACAATAGCTAAAAGCTCTTTTTCAGTTGTAGAGTAGTTGCACTGAGCCGGATTGAGTGTCTTGGATGCATAGTAGATCACGTGTGTTTTCTTGCCAATATGTTCCCCAAAACTGCTCCAATAGCGTAATTGCTAGCATCACACATTATCTCAAAGGGCAACGTCCAATCAGGTGGTTGAACTATTGGTGTCGAAGTTAAGGCCGCTTTGAGCTTGTCAAACACCTCTTTACATTCTTGACTCATCTCGTATGACACCTCCTTTTGCAACTACCTTGATAATGGTTGGGCAATCTTCGAAAGATCCTTAATGAACCTGCGATAAAAACCTGCATGACCCAAAAAAGAACGCACTTCCCGCACACTTGTGGGATATGGTAAGTTCACAATTAAGTCAATTTTCACTTTATCTACTTCAATTCCCCTACTGGAAACCACATGCCCTAAAAAAATACCTTGTTCGACCATAGAGTGACATTTTTCAAAGTTCAACACAAGGTTTGTCTCAATGCAACGTGCAAGCACACTAGATAAAATTTCCAAACAATGATCAAAGGAATCACCATACACCGTAAAATCATCCATGAAAACTTCCATATAGTTCTCTATTAAATTAGAAAATATGCTCATCATGCATCTTTGAAACGTACCTGGTGCATTACAAAGTCCAAATGGCATTCTCCTAAATGCAAAAGTGCCTAATGGACAAGTGAATGTTGTTTTCTCTTGGTCCTCTGATGCAATAACAATTTGATTATATCCCGAATAACCATCAAGAAAATAATAAGACTTACCTGCTAGTCTTTCAAGCATCTGATCAATAAAAGGTAGAGGGAAATGGTTTTTCCTTGTCATTGAGTTCAGCTTGCGGTAATCGATGCACATCCTCCATCCACTCACCACTCTTGTCGGAACAAGTTCTTTGTCTTGGTTCTTTACCAGCGTCACTCCTGAATTTTTAGGCACAACTTGGACCGGACTTACCCATTGACTATCTGAGATGGGATAAATAATCCCAACTTCCAAGAGCTTCAAAATCTCCTTTTTTACCACCTCCATCATCTGAGGGTTTAACCTTCTTTGGGCTTCACGTCTGGGTTTGAAATTGTCCTCCATCAATATTCTATGCATGCACATTCATGGATTGATTCCCTTTATGTCCGCTATTGTCCACCCAATCGTCGTTTGGTGTTCTCGCAACACCTTCAATAGCTTCCCTTCTTGCAAAGTAGTTAAGTGGCTAGCAATAATAACTAGCAAGGTTTCATCATCACACAAATCAGAATACTTTAGATGACTAGGGAGAGGTTTCAACTCTAGCATCGGTACCTGCACCATAGAAGGTAATAACTTTGTATAAGAAGTCGGTGAAATTAAGCTCTTAATTTCATACCTTTTTGAAATAGGTAGTGAGGATTGAAGTTCCATCATTGTCTCTTCAACATTAAAGTTTAGCGGCACAACTAAATTATCTTCCTTCAAGCCTCGTCTCAACACAAATTCTAGCTCATCCATCTCTAACGACTCGAAGACTTCTTATGCAAAGTTGTCAATAACATCAAAGGCACAAACAGAATGAACATCATTATTTGGGTACCTAATAGTTTCATAAATATTAAACTTGGCAACTTCACCATCGAACTCCATTGTGAGGCTTCCATCATCGACGTCAATCTTGGTTTTTGCCGTTTTAAGGAATGGACGTCCTAGCAAGATTGGTGCAAGACTTACCGAATGACTATCCTCCATATTAAAAATATAAAAATTAGTTGGAAAAATCAAGTCATTAACCTGTACAAGAACATCCTCAACTATCCCTTCGGGATAAGCATTAGAACGACCAGCTAGTTGAATAATCACCCCAGTTTTCTTAAGAGGACCCATGTTAAGGGATGCATAAATTGATTGTGGCATAACATTAATAGATGCACCTAAATCTAACATGGCACGCTCAAACTTGGTGTGACTGATTACACATGGAATAGTGAATGTACTTGGATATTTACACTTTTGAGGCAACTTACATTGTATCACGGCTGAAACATTCTCCACCACACTTAATTTTTCATCCCTTTTTAGCCTTCGTTTTGATGTGCAAAGCTCTTTCAAAAATTTGGCATACCTTGGGTTTTGCTTGATTGCATCCAAGAGTGGTATGTTCACCTCCACCTTCCGAAAAGTCTTAAGAATTTCTTTTTCTTGTTCCTCCTCCTTTGATTTGGCCAATCTGCTAGGGAAAGGCAAAGGAATTGAATTAGTAGACTTAATTGTGGTAGGTGGAGAATTGACCTTTAATGAAGCCTTTTGTTTGTCTTCTTCATTCTTGACTCCTTGTTGTGTCATTGCCAAATTGGATGAATTTTGAGTAGGACCTGCAATTTCTTTTCCACTTCGCAAAACAACAGCACTCACATTCTCTCTAGGGTTAGTAACAGTTTGAGAAGGCAATTTACCCAAATTTTCATACTTACTGACTGATGTTGCAAGCTAACTTATTTGCCTCTCCAAATTCTGAAAACTAGTCCATGTCTCATTCTGGAATTGTTGAGTGTTATTGTCTCTGCTGATATTGCAGCTGAAATTTATTGAAATTGGTTGGATTTCCATACCGCAGATTTGGATGATCTTTCCATCCGGAGTTATAAGTATTGGAGAACGGATCATATTTGCATTGTTGTTGTTGTTGTTCCACAAATCCTCCCATTGCATTGACTTGTTGTCCTAAATCTTCCTCTTGCAAAGTAGGACACATGTCTATGGAATGACTTGTCAACGTACAAATTTCACATGCTTTAACTGCTTGCATGTTACCTACAACCATTTATCTCACCAAAGAAGTTAAATCAGAAATTTGTTTTTCAAGGTTAGAAGTACTTACCTCATTCACTTTATTTGGTGTGTGATCCATTCTCATCCTAAATTGTTTTGCAGCAGCTGGTGTTTTGTCAACCAATGCTCCTCCACTAGCTACATCTATCATACTTATTTCTATAGGCAGCAATCCTTCATAGAAATATTGAATCAAAAATTGATCACTTATCTGATGATGTGGGCAGCTCGCACACAGTTTCTTGAAGCGTTCCCAATATTCGTACAAAGACTCTCCGTTGTATTGACGAATGCCACATATCTCTTTCCTTATGTTTGCAGCCTTGGAAGCAGGAAAGAATTTCTCCAAGAATTGCTTCTTCATCTCAGTCCACGAATTGATGGAACCAGAAGGTAGGTAATACAACCAATCTTTTGCATCATCCCCCAAAGAAAATGGGAATGCTCGCAATTTAATTTGATCTACATGTATACCTTATGGTTTCATGCTTGAACACACTACATGGAACTCCTTTAGATGCTTGTGAGGATCTTCACCTGCAAGACCATGAAAAGTAGGCAAAAGATGAATTAGTCCTAATTTCAATTCAAAAACAGCATCTAAATTAGGATATTCAATGCATAAAGGTTGAGAAGTAAAATCGGGAGCTGCTAGCTCCTTCAAAGTCCGTGTATTGGCAGCCATGTTTTCCTTTTCCTCTTCCGAATCACTAGATGATAACTACTCAAGAGCGATGTTAATTCCTGGTGAAGAGGTCGATGATGCTTGCTCGAGTTCAGCTTGTCTCGCTTCTCTTCGTAATTTGTGGAATGTCTTTTCAATCTCAAGATCAAAACTCAATTCACTTTGGTGAGAAGATCGAGTCATAAACTAATTAAACAAAGATAATAAGATAGAAATACTAGAACCAGTCAAGGAAAATCACTTCCCCGGCAACGGCGCCAAAATTTGGTGTGCGTCGTTCACAGCCAAAATTAATTCCTTACCTCTACACTACAAATATAGCAGTGGCAACCAAGGGTCAATACCACAGAGAAATGAATTAACTTAACTGGTAACAAGTGCAATAATATGTAAATGAAAGGGGGTTTGTTTGTCACAAAAGCAGATTATCAAATCATTAATAAGAATCAATTAATGAAACGTCGGTTCTAAGGCAATTCAACCGTTGGTTATGGATTTGATCATAGACACACAGACAATCAATTCCTATCAAAAGCTAAGTTCAAAGATCATTCAGATGCTAAATGACCTTCTTCATCTCTATAAACATCAGTACAAGCCTAGTACTCATATTAAATCTTGTTATTAATCAATTCAGTATTAAGAATCCTCCTTCTATTAATAACAGCCTTAAGAACAACTAAGATTGAATATCAAATCTCCACTAGTGAAGAACTATTAATCCAATATACAATTCCCTCATATTAATAACAAAAGTTTGGAAAACAACTGCATAATCTGATTGCTACTGCAATCAAGTTTCAAGACAATTACGGATCAAGAACTTAATCTAGCCTTCATCACATAGAACATCAATTAGTGTGCACCTTAATCAAAAGAAATATGTAATCTCATCAATAAATCAGAGAAGCATATCATTCGAACAGAATTTGATATTAAAGAATTAAACCAAGTCTCACAAAACCATATACCAACTTAGAATACCTTCAACCGAACAAAGGAATTTAGCTGCTCATCACTTAGGTAAACCCAAGTCTGTAATATAAAAATTGTTGTGTTCCCCTTCCTTGTTCTGCTGCCTCCTCCCCTCTCTTTTCTCCAGGAAACCTTAAATACATATAGAAAACATATGAAACTTCCCAAAAAGTGTACAACTCAAATCCCTACATTATAGGTATTCCTTATCAAAACAGATTGACAGAAATCACAGAAATTGTGCTGGAACTTGTGAGCTGTTTTTCTATCAGATAACGACTGAATCTTGATTTGGGCTCTTGATGAAAGTTGTAGCCCTGGATGTGTATATAAATTTTGGATTTTGAATCACCTGATTTAGACTTCGGAAGCTCAAGTTATGACCCAATGAAGTTTACTGAGTCGGACAGGAATCCAACTCCAATCAGGATTCGGATCAGCTTTACAGGCCTGACTTTGAAACAATGTTTGGAGGCCCAAACGAACTCGGATTTTTTCAAACCATACCTTTCTGAAAATCTTAAGACGTCCTCTAAAAACTTCATGAAGACCACTTTCTCATTCTGAAACTCGAACGCCATCCAAACCTCAATTGAAGCTCCATAGATCGAAATGGCCTAAAAGCTGGAAATTGCACAATATATTCCATATCTATTCTTTTACCTTCAATGCTTCCCTAATTCAATAAATATATTAATCAGCTCACTTAAACAGAAAATATGTCATAAAACTAAATATAAAGGAATTAAAAATATTAAATATTATGCTCTTATCACTCAGCCCTTAGGAAGTACTATAGAGTGAGTCATTTTCCTCTTTGTCTCTTTTCTAGCAATACTAGGACTTTGACTTCTTTATTTTAGATTACTCCCGATATGGATATGTAGACGAATCCCAATAATGATCTCAAACTGCTACTACTAATATTATATATGCGGCCGAACTTGAATATAAGAATCCACTGAGACTAATGGTTCTAAGCAAGGTGCAAGGGTCCCGATACCAAGCCAAGCCGCAAATCCCTAATCTAGGTGGTTTAGACCGGAGGAGAAACTAAATAAAGTTATGAAGCCAAGCATACTGGTGGATTAGACATCCCATCTCAGCTAGAAGAAATCGGTAGCCTATTTTAAGGAGAGATATAAGAGATTGGCTATCCTCCCCACTTCACTCTCTGTCGGCCTTGGGACTAGAAGTTGGAAACATAAATGAGAGATGGTGGGGAGTACGAAGTACAACTACTATATTAATCTTGACTAAGGACTTCTTCATCAGTGAAATCCTTTGATATGTCGTACAATACAGCTGGAGGAGAAGAAAGAGAAATGAATGTTTGCCCACCGTTATAAAGTCTTAACGGAAATGTAAATCTTTTATTGCTTTCAGAACTGGGGCTTCCTTTCTTTATCTCTGTGGTGAAACTACAAGGCAGGTTCTTATTTCCACTCTGTCCCTCCCTTGTTCTATCCCTAACTCTTGTGAGCTTGGTGATAGAACCCTTGTTATTGGTTGGATTGGCATCGTTGTTTGCCTAAGCCTATGAACGGTAGAAATAATCGCTACCATGTTGCACACAATCGAAAGGACCCTACCTAAAATACTAAAAGGGCTTCGATTTCTACCAAATATAGCTTTCATTGTGCAGGGCTGATTCGGCTTGGAGTATAGGTTTTGGGCTTGAGCATTCCCAATCCCTTCCTTAATGATGTGCTTTAGTGGTTGCGTGGTTAGCTCCCTTCTATAGCCAAGTTCGTGTGTCTAGCAACGCATGGAATAAAGACCACAACTTTCTTGTTATGGCTTAAATGACCATAACATTCTAATCAACAACTGTAGTATATAACCAGGTGTTCCACTACCTAATTGTGTGTGCAACTATAGGCTTGATGCTCGTGGCATAAGCAAGTATGGACTTTTAAATAGTTGTTAAGGTTCATCCAAGCATCTTTGATTGGATGACCGAATTGGCTCACCACTCTTAGTTTCGCTGGTCAAATCTTTACCCAACCTTGTCCTCCCTTAAGGCTCTACTCGAGGTGCACATCTTTCTTGTTAGTAAACCTATAGCCTTGTCGCTAAAGCTATAGCCCTAGCTTCCACTTCTATGGTTGTGTCTCTTTCCTTGGCTTATGTTGAGACTACTCAGGTATTGTTTGACACAAGCAGGCCCAAACATGAATCGAAAATGGTAAACTTAACCCTAAGAGCAAGGCTTAATTAGGCGACACTATAATTACGAGATTTTATCCACATGGGCAAGCTTGCTAAGCAGGCTCAGAGCCCTAGTGCTTGAGTTAAGGCTAAACTGCATATTTAGCACTAACGAAGAAGAAACTTTAATCGCAACAAAGAACAAGAATCTGATTGAAGACTTACATCATACCTTAGGGCAGGGTCCACTATCTACATGGAAGGAATAGAACTCCGGTGCCAACCTTAAAATCAATGTTATCAGAACCAGACCGGTCATCAAACCGACAGGGGGACCGAGTTAATGGTTCATTGGTTCAACTGCTAGATCAACTGGTCGCACCGATCATATAATAAAAAATTAAATAAAATTATAAATACAATAATATATATCAATTTAGCAAAATAAATATGTGAAACCTGAAAAAATTAAAACGCGTAAAACAGTAATTAGTTGTTAAAGTACGGGTTGAAAATCTGAATTTTTGCAGAACTCGAATGATGAAACAGACCTCGTCGTTGAATTTGTCTTGCGAAATTGGGCAAGCTAGTCAATTTTCATCAAATTCTGAGACAATTAGATTTTTTTAGTATTACGATGCGATCAGGTATTGCGCGATTAAATTCTGTGATCAAATTTAATTCACGAAACCCTTAATATAATTTAAAGTACATCGCAAATCAAACATGACATGTGGCGAGATGTAATTAATTGAGACAAAATTGGACCAATCAAAAGGTGACATGTGATGCCTTAAGGGCTAAATATATAAAAGGGCTTGAAGTGGAAGACACGTCTTCCATTTCCACCCATTTCCTTGCAAGTTTCGCCAGAGAGAGAGAGATCGAGAGAGAGCCCATTTCTCTTTATATTCTTCTTCCTTCTCTCTTTGATCTACGACTATCTGTTCGACATATCAAGTTGGGGCAAGAATTAAAGTTGCTCACAACTACGAGGGCTACGCACTAGTACCAACCAAGTCCGTTTTTTACATGTGGCAAAAAAAATTGAAGTTTTGGCTAGAGGTTGAACAAAGCATCGTTTGGTATTGTGAGGAGTAGTTCTAACTCGTAAGCATGCTACAAGAGGTAGGGTTCCCTCCTATCTAGGTTTAATTTCAACATAGGGTTGCTATATGAAATGGGTTTGAGTAAATATATGTTAATCACGTGATTAGCATATAACTAGAGTAGCTAGTGAGTTAATTGGAACCGGTGAACATGTTTTCTAAATCCTACTTGAATTGGGTTGTTGAACAAGTTTGGGAAGGAAGATGTTTGGTTTGATGAGATACATTCTTTGGGTGTGCTATGTGCCTCTATTTTATGCACTTTAGGTGTTTGATAAAATGTCTAAATGAATCAAGCATGTTAATTGAGTTAATCAATGTATATAACATGTGTTGGGTGATATGGTAGAATGGTGTTATATACTTCCATGATATAATTAACATTATGATGAAGTTTATGTGGCTGTGTTGTGGTTATGCTACGTGTTTACATTTCATGCCTTCTAAGTGTTTTGATAAAATGCTTAGGTGATTTCAAGTATATTTATTGGATTTTAATCATATATGACATGCTTGAGAATGTTTATGGTAATGGACATGTTCTTTATATGTTTCATGATATGATGAACATTATGATATGAATTGCAATTGCACATTGCATTTTCATATGCATGAGTTGCACTACATTCGTAAGCATTGACATTAGTGTGAATGTGTGTGCATGGGTTTGGGTCAATCACCAACTATGTGAGTTGATAGGTGAGCTCGGGAAGGTTGCACTTAGGTTCAGCTAAGTCACACTGAATTTTTCATAAATAAATGTGTCGGGATGTAACAAGAATGGCTAGATTCTCTCTCGAGTGCAAGACCTAGTTACTTTGTTTATACACTTTCTAGCGGTGAAATTCCAGAAAAGTGTAACTGCAAAAACGAAGCCACATATGAGATGTCCTGAAGATCCGTCGATAGTGTGGTGTCCCTTTGGTGAAAGACAATAAATTGCCGCCCCAAAAAGACACGAAATTAATTAAATGGTCGTTGGATATTTAACATCAATGGCACGGGGTTGGAATGTCCGGATTCATACGCATGATATTGCATGTGTTGTGGGGACCCGGGATGGGGTTCGGTGTTGGCATTGCATGCCTGAGTTCTCACTTCATGGCATGGCACAGGGTGTAGCATTATTCACGTTGTACATATGTGAATAAATGTTTGAAAGAGATTATGATTGCGGGACATTTCATATGCATATGGGTTGGGAGGTGATATCCATAGGAGATCCCTATTGAGCGTTGGCTCACCCTTTATAAGAACGTTTTTTAGGTATCACACGTTTTCCGCTGATGGCCCTCCTAAGATCCTGCTCACATTTTGGGATTTGTAGTCCCATTGTATTAATTTTTGGCATTGTAAGTATTTATACAATTATTTGTATATTTTGGATTAAAGGCATGTAAATTGGGGCTAGGTATCTGTTCTTTTCAATAATGAATGTGTGTTGTACATGAGTTATTGTTAGATAATATTCAATATCTTGGATGTTGATATTGGACCCGGTGTGGTCATTGGGGTTACTTAGTTTCAAGTTGTGTTTTGGGCAGAGCTCCTCGTATGAAAGAGACTTTGCCCAAATTTTGTTAAAGTTATGAACCCTGATGAATGGGGTATCACTACGTGTTATCGAGTTAAGCGGTATCACGGGTTATTCTGCGGGTTGATTGGTGATCAACAAGTTAATTACAAACACCCGAATTTCGGGGCATCACAGGTTGGTATTAGAGCTTAAACTTTAGATTTTACATGGGTCTCGTGGGAAATAAGTTCATCATTTTCCACTACAAGAAGATTTGGGTTAGGACATTGCATTCACGTGCATTACATTCTTTGTTACGTGCTACATGTATGAATATATGTGTGCTTGAAAATGAAGAATATGGAAAACCTAGGTGGAATTATAGCCTTAAGGTTGGAAAAGAAAGAAGCAAAGAAAGTTGCAACATGTTACATGGTGAAGATGCATATGCAAAGAAAGTAGTAACATGGTACATGGTGAAGGTGCATATGCAAAAGAAAGTTGCAACATGTTACATGGTGAAGATGCATATGCAAAGAAAGTAGTAACATGGTACATGGTGAAGATGCATATGCAAAGAAAGTAGTAACATGGCTTAAAATCGCATATGCGAGAAAATAGTAACATGCCTCCATAAAAGTAGTAGTATGGCTTAAAATTGCATCTGCGAGAAAATAGTATCATGCCTTCCATAAAAATAGTAACATGGTAAAATCCATATGTTGGGGGCCAAAGCAGTAACACACTAAGCATTTTTTAAGCAACATGGGCAGCTGAGAATGCATATGCGACAAAGTAGTAACACGATACATTTCACATATTGGGGGCCAAATAAGACATAATTTTTCCTCGGACTTCGAACGACCATAACTTTTGCTACCAAAGTCGAAATTAAGCAAATAAACTATCGTTGGAAAGCTTAGGATGTCCATGGACCGTACTCGAGCTTCAGATCAATGTCCCCAGAAGCAAGGAGTATGCCCACGTGTTCCAACGAGAACACCGAAAAAACCTAATTCAGCTCCATGTAAGATAGTCAAAGTACGGCTTTCAAATGAGATAGATTCTAGCCCCAAGTTCTTAGTATCCTAAGAATTATGAAATATATGCATACACACACACACACACACACACACACACACACACACACACACACATATATATATAATAAATTCTTAGTAAAGGTTTGTCATGACTTTAATTTGAAACCAACTTGTATGTTCTTTTTACGGCATCATGGAATTGTTGTGACATATTCTGTGATGCTTCAACGTTGTTAATGGTTCATGACACTAAGTTAAGTCTATGGCTATCTTACGTGTGCATAGATGGAAACTAGAGGACGCAAACGTCGGGGTAACCGGAACAACCAACCACCACCACCATCAAATTTTGACCAACAAGCCTTCCTGGAGGTTATGGGCACAATGACAGCTAACCTAGTGCAGGCAAGCACCAATATGAGCTAAGGGGCTCAAGCCATCTATAGAATTTTAAGTTCCATAAGCCACCAACGTTCACAAAAGAAGCAGAGGACATCCACCCCACAAGGATCACAAGGACAGGGCCAAGGTTATCAGGGCCAAGGTCGAGGCTAAGGCCAATCTTCCCATGGAAGGAAGAACTCTAGTCGCACACCACAAGAAGGCCCACGAACATGTTTCTATTGCCACCAGTCGGGGGCCACTTGAGGAAGGAGTGCCCGCAGAGGTAGGGTTCATAGGGTTTGGGGATGCCTCTATCCCAGACATCAATGAGGCCTCCACAAACACTCTTTGTTCCTCCCTATCCCACCTTGAGCAAGGAAAATTAGTTTCAGTTCTAGGGTACTGCACTAGCCCCTACTACTTCACATGCGAGGACTCCATAATCAGGCTAAATGGGTCAGGGTATGGGCCGAGGCTAGGGATAGGGACTTCAGGAACCCAGGGGCAAGTCTTCGCCATCACTCCACAAACTAAGCCAAAACATCAGTCGACGATTCAGGCAGGGTACATTCCTTCTCTTTAGATTGTAAACTAGATTATTGTTTAATTCTTGTGCATCACACTCTTTTATTGATGCACCATGCATACAGGACTTAGACTTAGAGGTCGAGACTCTAGAGAAGCCCATGTATGTGAGTTCACCCTTAGGAACCAGAGTTTGTATAGCCCATGTATGCCTTGAGTTGTGTGTATGCGGATGTCTTTTCGGACGATTTATCGGGGTTGCCACCAGGTCGGGATATATACTTCACCATTGAGTTACAGCCTGGTGCATCCGTTATTCTATGACACCGCAAAAGATGGCACTGACAGAGTTACAGGAGTTATTGGACAAGGGCCTTATTAGGCCAAATACCTCACCTTGGGGTGTTCTAGTGTTATTTGGTAAGAAGAAAGATAGGACGTTTAGGCTTTGCATCGACTACCGGCAGTTGAATCAAGGAACGATCAAGAACAAGTACCCACTGCCGAGGATTGATGATCTGCTTGATTAACTAAAAGGGGCACGGGTCTACTCCGAGATATACTTGTGCACGGGTTACCATTACTTAAAGATAATGAAGGCTGATAACCCTAAGACAACATTTAGGATGCGGTACGTGCATTTTGAGTTTACGGTGATGCCTTCTGGGTTAACGAATGCCCTAGTGGCATTCATGGATCTCATGCATAGGGTGTTCCAACCTTATCTAGATCAATTTTTTCATAGTTTTTGTAGATGAAATTCTGATATACTCCAAGTTTGAGGAGGAGCACGAGAATCACTTAAGGATTGTTCTACAGGCCTTGAGAGACCATCAATTGTAAGCCAAGTTCAGTAAGTGTGAATTTTGGCTGACAAAGGTGAAGTTTTTGGGTTACGTGGTGTCTATTTAGGCTGTATCTATCGACCCGAAGGAGGTGGAGGCAGTGATGAGTTGGGAGAGGCCGAAGTCAGTCTTTGAGATATGTAGTTTCTTATGATTGGCGGGGTACTATCATAGATTCATCGAGGAATTGTCCTAACTAGAGACACCTATGATGAGATTGACTAGGAAGGAAGTCATATTTCAGTGGGATGACTCATGTGAGAGGACATTCCAGGAGTTGAAAAGGAGGCTGACTTCAACTCCTATTTTGGTTGTGCCCAAGAGAGGACGGGGATACATAGTCTTTTGTGATGCCTCAAAGGACGGGTTGGGATGTGTTCTAATGCAGTCTGGGAGGGTGGTAACTTACGATTCTCGGCAATTGAAGGACCACGAGAAAAACTACCCTACACACAACATGGAGTTGGCAGTCATTGTCTTTGCCTTAAAGGCATGGCACCACTATCTTTACAAAGATCAATTTTTTTTTTGTTTTTTTTTTTGGGGAGAGGGAGAGGGGGGACTTGAATCCTTGACCTCAAGAAGGGAAAACATTCACAAGGTAAGGAGTACCATTGGACCAAAGGCCTGTTGGTATAGATAGCAATTCGAGGTGTACTCAGACCACAAGAGTATGCAATACATATTAACATAGCCAAACCTTAACATGAGGCAGTGCAAATGGATGGAATACCTAGATGATTATGAATTCAATTTGCATTATCATCCTGGTAAGGTAAATGTGGTGGCTGGCGCACTCAGTCGAAAGTCGCAGGGGGTTTTGCTATGTTTAGCTTCCTGGGAGTGACAAATGCTTGAGACTGTGGGATATTTTGGGCTACACTACGGAGGTCAGGCTGAGGGCATTTTGGGAAGTTTAGTGGCTACGCCTTATTTACTGAGCAAGGTGGTCGAGTCCTAGGGATAAGACACGGAGATATTGTCCATTAAAGACCAGGTACAGTCAGGTATAGGTGACGAGGGCTGGGCCATTCATACTGATGGCAGTCTTTGATACAAGGGCAGAGTTATGGTTCTCCAGTCTACGGAGTTGAGAGATGAGGTCCTCAGGAAGTTTCATTGCTCGTGTTTTACAATACATCCAGACTGCACAAAGATGTATCATGATCTTAGCCGCTAGTAATTTTGAAGCGAGATGAAGAGACATGCCAAGGATTTTGTTAGTAGATATCTAACGTGTCAACAAGTCAAGGCTGAGCACTAGAGACCTGTAGAGTTGCTTCAGCCTTTAGAGGTGGCTGAGTGGAAGTGGGAGCATGTCATGATGGATTTTGTTACCTATTTTCCACACACTATATGGAGACACAAAGCGGTATAGATGATAGAGGATCGGCTTACCAAGTCAGCACACTTTTTGGTTGTGTAGATGACATTTACACTGGAGGAATCCTGTAGATTGTATGTACGGGAGATAGTTCGACTACATGGGGTACCCGTATCTATAATATCGGATCGAGATCTTAGGTTTACGGCTCATTTCTGGGAGAGCTTTCGGTGAGCTATGGGGATGCAGTTGATGATGAGTATAATTTTTCATCCTCAGGCGGACAGCCAGTCGGAGAGGACCATCCAGATTTTAGAGAACATGCCCGAAGCATGCGTCCTTGACCTCAAGGGTAGTTGGGAGGATCACTTACCCTTAGTGTAATTTGCCTATAACAACATATATCAAGTAAGTATGCAGATGGCAGCCTACGAGGCTTTATACAAGAGGCCATGTCGTTCTCCAATTTGTTGGACAGAGGTGGAAGAATGACCTTGCACGGGTCCAAACATGATTAGGGACTCCTATGAGAAGATGGACATTATACGGAAGCGTCTTCTCACATCTCAAAGCCGACAAAAGAGCTACGTTGACAGACAACGGAGACCTCTAGAGTTGAGGTGAGTGATCATGTCTTCTTAAAAGTTATGCCTAAGAGGGGAACGGTCAGATTTGGCAAAAGGGGTAAGTTTTTGCCAAGGTATATTGGGTCCTTCAAGGTCCTTGAGATGATTAGGGCAGTTGCTTACCAGTTGGTGTTGCCACCACATCTTTCAAGAGTACATAGCGTGTTCCATGTGTCTATGCTTCGGAAGTACAATCCAAATCCTATGCATTTTGTGGAGTGGGGAGAGCTTATTACTAATGTGGATGAGACCTTCGAGGAAGGACCAGTTCATATTATGGATAACCGAGACCAAGTTTTGCGTGGTAATACTATGAGGCTGGCGAAGGTGTGGTTGCACAGTGGTATGGAAAATGTGACATGGGAGCGCGAGGACTCTATGCAAGCTACCTATCCATTCCTGTTTGAGGATTGAAGTACATTTCTCGTAGTCATAGCGTAGTATATGACTTGTTGCATATGCATTTTATTTTATGTGCATGTGTGTGTAATTTTGGGGACAAAATTTCCTTCAGCGGGTAGATTTTGAAACTCAAAAAAATTAAAATTTAATTAAAAACGGTAAAATCGTAATTAGTCGTTAAAGTACAGATTGAAAACTTGAATTTTTATAGAACATGAATGACAAAGCGGGCATCACCGTTGGATTCGTCTTGCGAAATTAGACGAGCCAATCAAATTTCATCAAATTCCAAGACTGCCAAATTTTGAGTGTTACAATGTGATCGAGTATTACGCAACTAAATTATGCAATCAGATTTAATCGCGAAACCTGTAATATAATTTAAAGTACATCTCATAAGTATAGCAAGATGTAATTGGTTATGACAAAAATTGACGAATCAAAAGGTGGCATGTGGCGCCTTAAGGGCCAAGTATATAAAGGGGCTTAAAGTGGAAGAGAAGTCTTCAATTTCCACCAATTTCCTTGCCAGTTTTGCCACAGAGAGAGAAATCCCATTTCTCTTCATATTCTTCTTTTGTCTCTCTTTGATCTACGATGATCTGTTCGACGTATCAAGTTGGGGAAAAAATTAAAGTTGCCCACAACGACGAGGGCTATGCACTAGTACCAACCAAGTCCCTTTTTGACATGGGACCAAAAAATTAGAGTTTTGGCTAGAGGTTGAACAAAGCATCATTTGGCATCGTGAGGAATTGTTCTACCTTGTAAGCATGCTACAAGAGGTAAGGTTCTCTCCTATCTAGGTTTGCTTTGAATCTAGGGTTGCTATATGAAATGGGTTTGAGTAAATATATGTTAGTCACATGATTAGCTTATAACTAGTGTAGCTAGTGAGTTAATTGGAACCGGTGAACATGTTGTCTAAATCCTACTTGAATTGGGTTGTTGAACAAGTTTGGGAAGGAAGATGTTTGGTTTGATGAGATGGATTATTTGGGTGTGCTATGTGTCTCTATTTTATGCACTTTAAGTTTAATTGAGTTAATCAATGTATATAACATATGTTGGGTGATATGGTAGAATGTTGTTGTATGTTTCCATGATATAATTAACAATATGATGAAGTTTATGTGGTTGTGTTGTGTGTATGCTCTGTGTTTACATTTCATGCTTTCTAAGTGTTTTGATAAAATGTTTAGGTGAGTTCTAGTATATTTATTGGATTGTAATCATATATTAGATGCTTCGGAATGTTTATGGTGATGGACATGTTCATTATATGTTTTATGATATGATTAGCAACGTGATATGAATTGAAATTGCACATTACATTTGCATATGCACGGGTTGCACTACATTCGTGGGCATTGACATGAGTGTGAATGTGTGTGCATGGGTTTGGATCAACCACCAACTAGGTGAGTTGATAGGTGGGCTCGGGAAGGTTGGACTTAGGTTCGGCTGAGTCATACTGAATGTTGCATAAATAAATGTGTCGAGGTGTAGCAAAAAGGGCTAGATTCTCCCTCGGGTGCAAGACTCGATTACTTGGTTTATACACTTTCTGGTGGTGAAATTCCAGAAAAGTGTAATGTTGAAAACGGAGCTGCATGTGGGATGTCCAAAAGATTCATTGACAGTGTGGTGTCCCTTTGGTGAAAAACCATAAATCGCTGCCCCCAAAAAGGCACATAATTAATTAAATGGTCATTGTATGTTTAATATCAATGGCACGGGTTTGGAATGTCCGGATTCGTACACATGGCATTGCATATGTTGTGGGGGCCCAAATGGGACTCGGTGTTGGCATTACATGCCTGAGCTCTCACTTCATGCCATGGCACGGGATGTAGCATTATTCACGTTGTACATATGTGAATAAATGTTTGAAAGAGATTATGATTGTGGGACATTTCATATGCATATGGGTTTGGAGGTGATCTCCATAGGAGATACCCTATTAAGCCTTGGTTCATCCTTTATGGGAACATTTTTCAAGTATCGCACGTGTTTCCGCTGAAAGCCCTCCAATGGGCCAACTTTGATGATGGAGCCGGAGTTTGGCTCACATTTTGGAATTGTAGTCCCATTGTATTTAGTTTTGGCCTTGTAATTATTTATACAAAGATTTGTATATTTTGGATTAAAGACATGTATGTTGGGGCTAGGTATCTATTCTTTTCGATAATGAATGTGTGTTGTACATGAATAGTTTTTAGTTAATATTCAATAGCTTAGATGTTGATATTGGACCTGGTGTGGTCATTGAGGTTACTTAGATTCAAGTTGTGTTTTGGGTAGAGCTCCTCGTACAAATGAGTCTCCACTTGGATTTTGTTAAAGTTATGGACCCAGGTGAATGGGATATCACTACGTGTTATCGAATTAAGTGGCATCATGCGTTATTCTACGGGTTGATGGGTGATAAACTGGTTAATTACTAACATCCGAATTTTGGGGCGTCACAAAATATGAAATATAATTGTTAGATAAGCTTAAAAATTTTAAATAATCCAATAATTTTCCAACACAAAACTTAAATAAAACAACGTAGAAAGAAATTTCCTATTGTTTATATATCGTCTGTGTAAAGAGAGAGAGTGTGCTAGATAAGCATAAAAATTTAAAATAATCCAATAATTTTTTAACACAAAACTTAAATAAAACAATGTAGAAAGAAATTTCCTATTGCTTATATATCGTGTGTGTAGAGAGAGAGAGAGAGAGAAGAGAGGCTTAAGTTCAAGAAGCAAGGAGTGGAGCAGAGGAAATGAGATCGCTTGAAAGTTCACCTGAGCCGTCGCCACTCGCTTAAGCCGTCGCTTGAGATTGCCTGTTTGTCACCTAGGAGGACCGCCGCCTGGAGGATCGACCGGATTGAATTAGATTAGGGCAAAATTGTCCTAAAAAAGTGGGATTTTTTCAACATTATATTTTTTGCATCAAATCATCGGTTCACATCAAACTGCCGGTTCACCGATTTTCATAAAAATTGGCCGGTTTAATGGTTCGAAGACGGTTCCCATGCCTACGCGGTCCAACTTAAGAACCGGACCGTTCTAGGCCCCAGTCCAATTTGGTTCTGATAACACTGCTTCAAATAGTATGCTTCAAGCTCCACGGAGATTCTAGAGTTGCTACTCTAGTGTCTGTTTTTTGGATGTTGGCAAGAATTCTACCCTTCTCTTTTTTGACCCCACTCATTGCCCCGTCTTATGTTTTTATGTCCCATTCATGTCTTTAGAGTTTGTTCGGTGAAAGACACACCCAGTAAAGCTACGCTCATTGCAATATCTAGCTCAGATTGCTTACCTTAGGGTGGGGAATTTGCTCTGAAGATGCTTTTGATTGCCCCATTGGGATGATTGGGTCTAAATATGTATGTGGTGACCAGCCATAGCCACAAGGCTTTCATATATGTAGACGCAAGTTGTCCAGCAACAGCCTTATGAGGCACCGATCAATCAGGTAGTATACAACGTGCGAGTAGATTTCTCCCCAAAGTAAGACTTCTTCATTCTTCCAAGTGAACAAGAGGCCACGAAGTGTTGTCAACATTAGCCATTTCATCCAACACTAGTTCAAGGCACAAAACTTGAAGAAAGGAACTGTCCGCGGGGTCCCCTAAGGCTGTGAAGATGTTATATTTTTTACTATGTGAACGATATTGTACCCCCAAAAGAGGTAAGAGTGTTTCTATCTACCAGCACAATCTAAGGCAAATTCCAATTGTTGAAGGAAGAGAGATCGATTTCAATCTTAGGCTTCTTAGCCATATCTATCATAGGGCTCATAGGTGTCTTTCTTCGGATACCTTACCTAAAACCTCTCTTCTGGGTGCAGTGCATAAACTTAAAATTTTCTGTGGCCGAGCCTCCGTAAGAGCATGTAGAGTGCTACTCGAGTTCTAGCAGTTTTAGCGATGAGCTGCCGGCCTTCAATCTTCTATGATAGAATCTCTTTGGCCTTCCTGTCTACATATACCTAACAACTGACATTCACCTATATGGAGCTACCGTCGCCATTTAGTATGGCATGGTAAGGTTTCAATTAGTTGTCAAATGGATTCCCCAAAAAGGTATAGTAAGCCACGTTAAACCCGCACCATTTCTGCAAACAAAGGGTTCCTCAGTGGCGACCGAAGCAGTATCGAAGTCCCCACCTCAGAAGGGTGAGACACGCCATTCGACTGACTTCCATCAATGACCGCAACTTTTTGACTTATGATCTAGGGCTTTTATGATGGGTTTCTTCTGATTTCTTCTTAGACCATTCCTACACTTAGAACTTTTACTAGACAAGAAAGAGTAGGCTGGCAACCGAAAACATCTATGCTCCTGCTTTGGATATCTCTTCCAAAGTCAACCCTTTCGAACTAAGAGTTTGCAATCACCTTCTACTATACGGGATCAATGGGTCATCAAAACTATACTTGTTCCATCAGGGGGGTGTTTCTTTGGTATATCAGTTGCTCTTAGAAGCATGACAACAACTTGGTATTCTCACTATAAAGCTCCCAAGACATCGGCGTTGGTAACCAAACCTAGCCTTACAAAAGGGGGCTGCAATTCTGTCCTCTGTAATGTAAGCGCCGTCCCTGGTAAATCCGAATTGTGTCACGTTTTGCGTAAGGGCAACAGTTACAAACAGTATCCCTCGGGTCCTTCGGCATTTCATCTTATTCTTTTATGTCAAATAAGTCCCAAAACTCGATTCCGTTAGCATAGGGGGTGTCTAAGACCTTTGATTAACTAGGATACATTATACTCTGCATTCTTGAACTTTGGTTTTAATCACATTTCATCACTCTATAGTTGAGTTTCTCATATTGCCCCCTAAATCACTTGTATTGATTAACATTGTCCTAAAATTGAACGTTTATTTTGTTTTAGTTGAAACATATTTGCATTTCAATTATATTTTCGAACGAAGTAAATGGAAATTGAATAATGAGTAAACAATACCAGAAACTGAATAGTGGATGGGATGATCTGAGACTTGGGAATAGTTGTGGGGTCAAAGTCTAATTTTGTACTATTAATAAAAAAAAATCTATATATCATCTTTCACTATAAATAAGCCATCATCCGAGTTAAACTCTCATATCACTAAATCAATTAGCCATTCATTTTCATCTGCTCAGCCTTCACTAGCATAACAACCCATCTTCTCATCCTTTTTAAGTTGCTTCAATGCCATCATCATCGTCAAGGGTCGCTAATGATGCTAACAGCTACCATGTGAAAGCACCTTCATTTTAAAACCCAAAACCAAAGGCAATTAAATATTCTCTAGGGCTCCATTTTCAGTTGCTTACTTCCTTATCAACTCACCAGTTGTGCAAACTTTGCTGATGTTTGCTTTGCGTTTCCATGATTTCTTAGTGATTACCATAGTTTCGTACTAATTCATGATTATGCTCAGGTGTTAAAAAATAATAGCGCTTACTGGTGCACAACATTTTTACTCAAAAAACATGTTATTAATCTTAAACCTAAGTCTTTGACGATCCAAAGCACTAACATATGGTAATGACTAACAACTCGGGTGGGCTTGGAGATCAAACTGCCCAACAACTCAACTTATAACACTCTCAATCCGATCCTAACTTGAACCCAACCTTCAACTCAAGTACTATCTATGTTTTGATTTTCGAACTCAGGCTACATAACTCTTGTGAGAGACTTTGATGATACCTGAAATAAACCCCAAACATGAGCTCAGGAAATGAGCTCAGCTCGGGAGCTTAGGGAAGAAGAGTAGAGCTCATCCAAACCATAGTCTGAGCTCGCCCAGCCGATACTGGAGCTCCTCCAAACAAGATACTAGGAGAAAAAGGCGAGGAGACAGCAAGATGGCAGAAGACACCTCCGAGGTAGAAGCTAAGCTGGAACCTAGGCGCAAAAACCTTAACTAACCAAGATCTTTTCCAAGTAGGTAGGAGGATCCCATGGTAGAAGGCAAAGATTTCGGGATATAGACCGCCAAAGCCAGCCATAAGGAGTTCAGGGATTGGAGAGAGAGAGATGGGGGAAGATTCCTCCATTATAGGAGGCAAGATCAGATTAGAGGTAAGTAAGAGGTTATAAAAGGGGGGTAGGCCCCCATCGAGAGGAAGAGAACCCTAATTCTCTCCTTACTACGCCGTAAACACATTCAGCACAATCAATAAGAAGAGATGAGCAGGAGACTCCATTACAGAGTGGACTAGCCGAGCTCTCAGGCCGGTGAACCACTATAATTCCTTTGTGTTATCTCCCTTCCCTCAATTCCCTTAAAAACATCAGCCAACATTGTTCGGCACGAGCCTTGTAGCTCAGACACCACATCTAATTTCACGAATACCCATACCCAACGCTCAGCTTCAGTAGAATACACCATCAGTTTGGCGCCGTCTGTGGGAACGACAGTTCTTATTACAAATATACTGATTTCTCAGTAATTGATGGTCTCTACACGAAACATGAGTAAAAGTCAGATGAATCATCCAAGAGTGCAGAACCCCCAGGAGGTCACCAGTGGAAGGCAACCAGAAAACCTTCACGATTTCATCCCCACTGATGAAAACGACCCTCCTACGGTGAATCCTCCCCCTAACAACGAGTTGGACGCCCTTCGCCTGGTCAATCAGCGCTTGCTCCAACAAAATGAAGAGCTTTTGAAGCTCTTACAAGGTCCCCAGCAGACGCAACCAGCTCAGCGAAGCCCAAATGATCTTCCTCTCAGGGAACGAGAATGCCTCGATCCCCTTAGGGAAGCGAATGAAGGGGGGGAGAATAGTCAGGCACCCCACCAGCCGCCTAAAAGGGGAATAAATGAAGAAGCACAGAGCCAGAACGAAGGGATAGAGAGGAATGATTTCCTACCTTTCCAGCAGGAGAGAATGGAGCAATACTGGGAACACCGCTTCAAAGACATCCAGCAAGAGCTCAGCCACATGAGAGAAGTTGTGAAGGTCAAAACCCCTGTAACGATGGACGCCTTTTTGCAACAAACTGAATCCCCATTCACCCCTGGGGTACTACATTTCCCTCTTCCTCCGAAGTTCAGAGTACCTCAGATGGAGGTTTTCGATGGGATAAAAGACCCCATGGATCACCTCAACACCTACAAAAACCAAATGGAGCTGCACGGGTACCAGGATCCTGTGCGATGTAGGGCCTTCGCCATCACCCTGAAGGGATCAGCCTTAGCATGGTTCCATAGGCTCCCCCCAGCCTCGATCTCTTCTTTCAAAGAACTCTTCATTTCCTTCGTGTCTCACTTCATCGGAGCTCGGATCTATAGGAAGCCGAGCTACCATTTATTAAATATAAAACAGAGGCCCGACGAGAACCTGCGATCTTATGTACAAAGGTTCAATTCAGAATCTCTGAAGGTAGATATCCCTGACGAAAAGTTTGCCATTACTGCTTTCATTACAGGATTAGGAGTGCAGTCAAAGGATTTGATGTTCTCTGTATCAAAGAACCCTCAAGCAAGCATGGCCGAGGTGTTAGCCAAGGCAGAAAAGTATATAAACGGTGAAGAAGCACTCCTTTCCAAAGTGGGGAGTACATCCTCATGAAAGGAGAAGGAAAAAGAAGAAAAGAGAAGGAACCAAAGCCCCAGGAAGGAAAAAGGGCGAGAAAGGTCTCCAAGGAGGGATAGAGATCGCTCGCCAAAGAGAAGAGGAAATGTTAAAGACCGCTTGGGCCCCGTGCAACCTGAGCTACAGCCAAGATACGGACCTCATCGATTCACTCCACTCACTGCCGCTGTGTCCCAAGTTCTGTATGAGGTCCAAAACGAGAAGTTCTTAAAGTGGCCACCTCGAATGAAGGCAAATCCAGCGAAGAGAGACCCCACGAAGTATTGTGACTACCACAAGGATCATGGTCACCATACCGATGACTGCATTCAGTTAAAGAAGGAGATCAAGTTACTAATTCAACGAGGACAGTTACGTCGCTTTGTTACCCATGACAACCAGAACCGAGCTCTTCCACCAATGCAACCTCAACAGCAGGCACCTGCGCCGCATCAGCAGCCTCTAGGCGAGATCAGAGTGATATCTGGAGGATTTGCAGGAGGCGGAGAGTCCAGCTCAGCCAGGAAAGCGCACCTCCGACGAATCAGAGCCGAAGAAGCTCTCGAAGTGCATACTGTATCCAAAGCACCACGCTTAGACACAGCTATCACTTTTTCAGATTCTGACTTGGAAGGATGCCAATACCCCCATGATGATCCATTGGTGGTAAGAGCCGTGGTAGCTAACAGGACCGTTCATCGGGTTCTGATCGATAACGGGAGCTCAGCAGACATCATTTTTGCACCTGCCTTCGAAAAAATGGACATAGGAAGGGAAAGACTCGAACCTGTAAGTACTCACTTGCTGGGATTCTCCGGAGAAAGGATGCTCCCCCTGGGCTCAATCCAACTCGTGCTCACCCTAGGGGACCCACCTTGCCAAGCCACCACGACCGTAAAATTCCTAGTGGTTTATGCACCCTCAGCATACAACATTCTGCTTGGAAGGCCTTCCCTTAATTCTATAAGGGCAATCCCGTCTGCCTATCACTTGGTCGTTAAATTTCCTACAGAAAATGGAATAGGAATGGTCCGGGGAGACCAACGTATAGCAAGAGAATGCTACATGGCGTCTGTAAAGATGAAAGAGGTTGAGAACATCCAACTGGATGAACTCGACATGAAGGATGAGCTGGAAACAAGACCAATGCCCTCAGAAGAGCTGGAGCCAATTCAGCTGGACAAGGAACCAGAACACCTCGTTTATATAGGGTCCAAGCTGAGCAGAGAAGTCAAAAACCTCCTCATCCAGTTCTTGAAGAAAAATATAGGAGTGTTTGCATGGAAACAAGAAGATATGGAAGGTATCGACCCCTCAATCATTACGTACAAACTCAGCGTGAATCCTACCTGCAAACCTATCAAACAGAAGTGAAGAAGTTTCACCCCAGAACGCCAAAAAGCGATCAACGAAGAGGTCGGCAAGCTCCTCCACGCAAAGGACATCAGGGAGGTTGACTACCCCACCTGGCTAGCAAATGTGGTTCTTGTCAAAAAAACCAATGGTAAGTGGCGACTGTGCATAGACTTCACTGACCTCAACCGAGCATGCCCCAAGGAAAGCTTCCCCTTACCTCGGATCGACTTAATGGTGGACGCCACAGCTGGACACGAACTCCTTAGCTTCATGGACGCCTTCTCAGGTTATAACCAGATTAGAATGGATCCCGACGATCGAGAGAAGACCTCCTTTGTGACTGAACAGGGAACATACTGTTATCAGGTCATACCTTTTGGATTGAAAAACGCTGGAGCCACTTACCAAAGGTTGGTGAATAGGATGTTCCAAAAGGATATAGGAGCATTCATGGAAGTTTACATCGACGATATGTTAGTAAAGTCACTGAAGGCAGAGCTCCACATCGAACACCTAACTGAATCGTTCCAGATCCTAAAGGAATACAAGATGAAGCTTAACCCTGCGAAGTGTGCATTCGGGGTCTCAGCAGGAAAGTTTCTAGGTTTTATAGTTAGCAGCCGAGGAATTGAAGCTAATCCAGAGAAGGTTAGGGCGGTGTTAGATATGTAGTCACCATCCAACACAAGGGAGATACAACGTCTGACGGGTAGAATAGCTGCCCTGAGCCGTTTTGTGTCCAGGTCAGGCGATAAGTGCCAGCCATTCTTTCAAATCTTGAAGAAAGCATTCCAGTGGGATACCAAGTGCGAAGAAGCATTCAAAGCCCTGAAAAATTATATGAGCTCCCCTCCTGTTTTGGTAAGCTCTTTAGAAGGGGAAGTCCTTACTCTCTACCTGGCAGTTTCAGATTTTTCAACAAGCGCAGCGCTGGTTAGGGAGCGAGACAGAGCTCAGCAACTAGTCTATTACTGCAGCAGAGCTCTGAGGGGGGCAGAGGAGAGATATCCAAAGATGGAAAAACTCGTTTTAGCTTTGGTAACAACAGTCAGGAGACTTAGGCCCTATTTCCAGGCTCATACTATCGAGGTTCCAACAGATCAACCAATGAAGCAAGTACTACATAAACCTGAATCTTCTGGAAGGTTGGTCAAGTGGGCCGTAGAGCTCAGTGAGTTTGATATCAGATATAAGCCAAGGACTGCCATCAAAGGGCAAATTTTGGCGGATTTCATCGCAGAATTCACAGCGGCAGCACCTTTAGAGATCACGGAGCTAGTACCTGACCTCCCCATATGGAGGCTTTCTGTGGATGGAGCTGCCAATGCTCAGGGGAGTGGTGCAGGTATAATCTTGACCTCTCCAAATGGAATAGATGTCGAATATGCCCTTAGGTTTGGGTTTAAGGCTTCAAATAACGAAGTTGAGTATGAAGTTGTCATAGCTGGGCTTAATTTTGCTCATTCTATGGAAGCAGAATAGTTGGAAGTCTGCAGTGACTCTCAACTAGTGGTGAAACAGATGGAGGAGTCCTACGAAGCGAGAGGCGAAAAAATGGTCCTCTACCTCAGAAAGGTACAAGAACTAGTCAAGAAGTTTGTGCATGTTAAGGTCAGACACATTCCCAGGACAGAGACTTCACGAGCAAATGCGTTGGCAAGGTTAGCAACTGCCTCACAAGAAGACTTGGATAGGCTAATACCAATGGAGCACCTTCCAGAGCCTTCAGTAAGCATTGAAAAAGAAGAAATGCTACCAATCGTAACTCAGTCAAGCTAGATGGACCCCATCATAGGGTACCTACAGAACAGAACCTTGCCAAACGATGCTAAGGAGGCCTCCAAGCTCAAAACCAGGTCAGCCAGATTCTCTGTGCTACAAGGAAATCTATACAAACGAGGATTTTTAGCACCTCTCCTTAAATGCATAGGAGATGAAGACGCCAATTATATACTCAGAGAAGTACATGAGGGAATATGTGGCAATCACATCGGAGCTGGGGCCTTGGCAGGAAAAGCACTAAGGCAGGGATATTATTGGCCAACCATGCTCAAAGATGCCACCGAATTGGTCAAAAGATGCAAGACTTGCCAAGAGCATGCCAATATTTCTCATTGTCCACCCGAGCTGCTAACCTCGGTGGTAAGCCCATGGCCCTTTCAGCAGTGGGGTTTGGACATTCTTGGACCCCTTCCCACCGGTATGGGACAATGCAAGTTTGCTATCATAGGGGTGGATTACTTCACCAAGTGGGCAGAGGTCGAACCCTTGGCTACAATCACCGAACAAAAAGTCCAAAACTTCGTTTGGAAATCGATAGTTTGCAGGTTTGGGGTTCCCAGAGCAGTCGTGTCTGACAATGGGAAGCAGTTTGACAACTCAAAATTTAAAAGGTTTTGTGCTGAGCTCGGGATAAAGAATTATTTCTCAGCTCCTGCACATCCTCAATCCAATGGACAAGCAGAGGTCACAATCAGAACCATAAAGACAGCTCTGAAGACCAAACTAGAAAACCTAATAAGCAAGTGGGTGGAATACATCCCTGAAGTATTGTGGGCCTACAAGACCACCGCCAGATCAGCAACTCAGGAAACCCCGTTTGCTTTGGCCTTTGGAACCGAGGCAGTGGCACCTGTCGAGGTAGGGCTTCAATCACCTAGGGTGGAGTTTGCAGATGCCGAGCACAATGATGAGTTTCTCCTACTAAACCTCGATCTCTTGGATGAAAAAAGAGACAGAGCTCTGCATCGCGTCCAAATTTACCAAAGGAAAACTGCAAGATATTACGACAGGAAGGTAAGGCACAGAAGTTTCAAGGTTGGAGACTTGGTACTTAGGAAGCTTCTGCTTGCGAAGAAGGATCCCACGCATGGGAAGCTGGGACCCAACTGGGAAGGACCCTATATCATATCAAGGGTAATCAGACCAGGAAACTACGGGTTGCAAACAGAGGAAGGAAAGATCCTACCTCACTCTTGGAATGCCGAACACCTTAAGAAGTTCTTTCAGTAAGTTTTCCTTGTAATAGAGCTATTTTCAATAAAGATAAACGAGTCTTTTATTCATCCTCATATGATTTCCAAAGTAAAGGAATGTGCAACAAGTACATATGAAACGAGCTCTACAGCTAACGATAAGCTTCTCAGCTTATAAAATTGAAGATGAGCTCTTCAGCTCATATACAAACGATAAGCTTCTCAGCTTATAAAATTCAAGATGAGCTCTTCAGCTCATATACAAAGGATAAGCTTCTCAGCTTATAAAATTCAAGATGAGCTCTTCAGCTCATATACAAACGATAAGCTTCTCAGCTTATAAAACTCAAGATGAGCTCTTCAGCTCATATACAAACGATAAGCTTCTCAGCTTATAAAACTCAAGATGAGCTCTTCAGCTCATATACAAACGATAAGCTTCTCAGCTTATAAAATTCAAGATGAGCTCTTCAGCTCATATACAAACGATAAGCTTCTCAGCTTATAAAATTCAAGATGAGCTCTTCAGCTCATATACAAACGATAAGCTTATCAGCTTATAAAACTCAAGATGAGCTCTTCCGCTCATATGCAAACGATAAGCTTCTAAACTCACAAAATTCAAGCTGGCCTCTTCTTGGAGACACCTACAGTCTTCTCCCGACGACCAGTAGTCTTCGTGTTTGTATATGAGCCTCTTCTTGCCCACGCACTCAAAGACCCCAATACTGACCAAGACCACGGTGGTTCCTGATCTTCTCCAAATGTTAAAGATCATCTCTCAGCTTCATGTCTGGTACAGTAGATGTCAATACAAACATGATCTTTTGTTTTCCATCCACGTTCGTGTTTTGAACGCGAAGAATGTGCTGGAAAAGCTCAGCGCCTAAGCTTACAGAATTCAGAATGAGCTCCTTAGCTCATAAGAGATGAGCCCCTCAGCTCATGCATGGACATGCACGTTCAAAAAGAAAGATCTAACATTCCAAGAATTTAAGAATACAAGCGTTCAAGAAAATATAAAGAGAGACATAGTTTGGCATCAGTCAAGAAAAGAAAGGGAGTACAAGGGGGTAGAACTCCTAATCCTTCCTAAGCTGTGACTTCAGCTCGGCTACTTCCTCCTTCAGGCGAGCATTCTCCTCTTTTAGCTCATCTCTTTCTTGCTCAGCCTTGTAGAGTGAATCAAGAAGCTTCTGACCTGCTGGAGTAAGAAAAATAGTGGAAAGAGAGTCGGGTGAGAAAGAGTCATCCCTCTTGCGCTTCTTTGAACTCGCGCCAGTGTCCCCCTCCTCATCAGAATCCCCTTCCTCGTCGGATTCAGAGGGAGAAGTCCAGGAATCATAGGGAACGGAGGAAAATTCATATTCGGTTGCCATAGCCCCAAGCAAGTAAAGATTTTAATTCGTCGTCAACTCAGAAAAAGTCCTGGGCACCACGAGCAGCAGCTCATGAACATTCAACATCTCTGGCAGGTCGAGATCAGGAGGACCTGCACAAACCAGAATGTGATGAGAATATGTCTTTGTGAGAAGAAGTTCAAAGAGACCTCAGCTTAAGCATACCAGGGTAGGAAAAGCTCTCCCAGGACCGTGGAATCCTGGCATCAGGACTGCGTAGCTCGGGAGACCGCCAAGACTTCCCGGAAGCAAAAAAGAAGCGTTGGGACCACCCTTCAGGATTAGAAGGAAGGTCCAAAACCAAACGGGGTAAATCAAACTGCCTCCAACGAAAGAAGCTAAAGTAAGGGGGATTGTCCTCTTCAATCACGAAAAAGTAAAGGAACTCGGCAACCGAAGGGAACCTACCGTCGCCACACAAGCGCCAGAAAAGGAAAAAGCTCACCATAGCAGCCCACCCTCGAGGGGAAAGGCAAGAGGGGCACAGGCCATGATAGGCAAGAACTCGTCCAATAGCCGGATGAATGGGAAGGCGAAGTCCCATGTCCATGGCACCCTCAAGAAAGCAGACTTCCCCTCGAGAAAGATAGTTGCAAGGCTCTTCAGGGGTAGGAACTCGAAGAGGCAAATCAAGATCTGGAAAAAACCGTTTCTTGATGGCTACCAAATCAGAAGGTTCTAGGGTCGAAGGAGACAAGTATTGACGTTGCCACTTCCATTCGATTCCAAAGGAAGTACGCTCCTTGAATAGAGAAGAAACGGAGGCAGCCATTAAAGATTATGGTGAAGACAGAGAGTGGTCACGAAGAGCCAAAAAAAAACTCAGAAATATTTTTCGCAAAAGAGAAAGAAACTCAGCAGATGTTAGGAGACTTAAAGAAGTTTGTGAGTTTTTAGGAAACCAAGAGCCACGCGAAGGGCAGAGTCGGCGGTCTTCTTGGGTTCCTAATTAATAAAGATGGTTACGGTTTTGGAAAGCAGTTGGGAAAAGGCGGGAAAAGGAGTCAGCACAAGATTACCCCTCCCAATGCACTCAAAATAGTTGAAAATAAATTTGACCTCAAGTAAACAGAATATCCCTCATACTTCTCAGAGCTGAGCTCAGCTTGGTTGGCAACCTGGCATCTCCATAACAAGTCTTTGAGACCTTCAGTCCCAAGAACCTTTCTCACTTCAGAATGATGAACTTCCTGATGAGTTCCTTAGTTCATCAAAAGAACTTGGCAGTTCATAAAGTCCATAATCTTGCTTCAAGAAGGACTGAAGCGCTTCTCAAAGCAATGGGGGCAGGGGAAGTACAAGGAGAAGAGAAGAAAATGCAAAGTAAAACAGAACCATATATGTCTCAAATCGAAATCGCAACACATCACAATTCAAAACAAGATTCAGAAATTACTTTGTGAAGTTTGTATTCCGAAACACAAGTTCGAAGTAAAAAAAAAAAATGGAATTACATGAACACAAAGAAGAGCTCTAAGTATCTAGGGAAGGCATAATTGAAGGAGTTTGCAACCCCGTGGATGAGCCCTCAGCAGCAAACAAAAGAGAAGAGTTTCCAGGGGAACCAGCTGCACGGATCTCTGCTCCTATTGATTCCGAATTCTGAACAAGGGCCTCAGTCACAAGGTCAGCTGAGAACAGTGTAGTGGCACGAATAGCAGGAGTTGGAGTTGGGAGCTCAGGAAATGCAGCAAGAGAACCTGTCCCGGTGGCAAGAGCTCCAGAAATCTCAGCAGAGAAGGGAGTGGCACACGGAATAACTGGAGAAGCAAGTACATCTTGATTCGAGGCTTCAGCTGGTGGAACCGAAGCATCTTCCTCGTTATCAGAATCAGATTCTTCCATTTCTTCCTCGGTGGGGATAGGGAAGTTGAAGTCCAGATCTGGAAAAGCCTTGATAGCATTTCGCCTAAAGGCAAGCCACCCAGTAGCCCACAAGGTGGTGGCCTCATCCTTCAGCTCTACCACCTCGTTATCCCTCTGTTTGACCAGGTCTTTCTGCGCCTCGAGCTCCTCGCAGAGCTTGCCATTTGCTTCGTTAAGGGTAAGGTAATCCTGCTTTGCCTGGCTGAGTTCTTTCTTGGTATCAAAGGCCTCTTGGCTAGCCTTGGACCATGCCTCAGTCTTGAGCTTCAGATCCTCCTTGGTTATCCGTAGCTCATCCCGAGCTTTCTTCTCCCCTTCCTCAGCTCGGACCTTGACAGTTAGGGTATGTTTGAGGTCGGAGGTTTGCTTCTCTGCTTGCTCCTTAAGATCCTACATCTGGGTCCTGAGGTCCTTATTCTCAAAGGACAATTCAGCAACCTTGAGCTCATACGCCTTCAGAGCCTTGACAGAGCGCTCATAAGATCGAACCCGGTGCAATAGACCTTTCACGTGGAGAGCCATCTGAGGACATAAAGGAAGTTCATCAAATTACGTGAGACTATGAAATGAAAATAAGGGGAAAGGGAAAAGTGCTAGCACTTACAGCAGCTGCTCCCTGAAGAGCTGAAGAGATGGATTCCTCAAGGGGCACAGAAGCAGCCTTCAGGACATCAGACTCAGAAAAAATCGAGGAAATAGCTCCCGCAGCTAGATCCATGTTGTCGAAGTAAGAATCCTCATCCTCCTCTTCGGATTTTCCCCCTCCCTCAACAATCTTCCCGGAGGCACTGTATTTGAAAGTTCTGGGGTGGAGATTGGGGATCAGTCCCAAAGCCTTCTCGACCTCAGAGGAGGAAGGGGAAGACTGACCTCCCACTTGGGTTGGTACCAACGCAGGCTGAGCCTCTGGAGTGGAAGAGATGACTGCAATTTGAGGAGTGCCGGATGAGGAAGGCAACGCCTTGGTGGGAGCCGGTTCTTTAACAGATAAGGAGGGCGAAGGCATCTCCAACCTCGGAATTTTAGCCCGGGTGATAGGGCCGCTCCCAGAGCCGACCTGGGCCTTGCGCTTGCTGGATTTACCACCTTTCATCAGCTCCTTAACCTTAGCCTTGAGCTCTTCGGGAGTAGATTTCTTGGTCGAGGGACCTAGAAGGTCTGAGTTGAGTCAGGAAATATAAAAGAAAACGAGGGAGAGAAAGAAAGTATTAATGATATTACCTTCTTCAGCGCCTACAGCAGATATTGGAATAGCTAAGGTCGCCGGGGGGGGCTCAGACCTAACTCCACCAGACGTCGAGACTCGATAAGATCAGCGTACCTCTCTGGCCTGATTTTTCCCAATTTTAATAGCACCTTCTTATCTTCGGGGCTGAGCTCAGGCCGACCACCTAAAAAGAAAAAGAGCAAGTAAGAGCAAAGAAAGAGGATCATAAGTTCCAGATCAGAACTCAGACAGCTTGAGTAAAGACTCACCCAAGTTTTCTGGTCTAGTCCAGGCCGTAGGGATACCAAGAGTATCTGTTTTATCCGCCAGATTATACTCCCAGTTGGTACCCCCAATAAAAAAGAAGTGTTTTTTCCACGCTTTGTGAGAAGTTGGGAGGTCGGTAATGATCTTCCTAGCGTTGTTTCGCTTAGAGATATACAGAAAGCCTTCGGAAGAGGTCAGCTTGACGTTGAAAAGTTCCATAAGCAAAGAAATGCTAGGAACTCCGAGTTTATACTTCTTAAAGATGACTAAGAGGCCTACCATAATGCCGTAGAAATTGGGGGAGAGCTGGGAAGGGCATACATTGAAGTGTTGCAGAACAGCCTTGATAAAGGGATGCAGGGGAAAGCGAAGACCGTTCTCAAAGGCAACGAGGAAGAAGCAAACCCTCTTACTCACTTTTTCTACATAGTAGATAGATTTATCTGGGCACCAGGGTTAAACCCCAGGAGGAAAACCATAGCGAGCTTTATACGCTCTCATCAATGCAGGGGTCTCTCTACTATAGCCCACGAATTCGGCATACCTAAAGGCAGCCCCTAAGTATGAAGTTTTTTCTTCAACCCCAACTCCACTCACTTGCCCTTGCCTTTGTCAGGCTTGGGGGGCACGGGAGATGATGTAGAAGGAGGTTCCTCAGTGCAGACCTCGGCTTCCACAGCCTCCGCACCAGGAAAATTGTTAATTTCATCACCTACGTCCCCTAAATCAGTGTCCTCAGACCTATCGCCTAGTAGGGAAACAGAGGAACGGGTGGCACCGGAAGAGGCAGACATGATTGGGCAAGAAAAGGGAAGATTAAAGGAACGATAAAGAGGGGGAACGCTAATCAAACTCTCCCTAATAACCCTAGGGTCAGCACAATAGCTCCCAACAGCAAGTATGTGCACAATGGAGCTCCAAAGGAAGAGGGGATAGACAACAGTCGAGATTCCAGCAATAAAAGAACCGAAAAGACCAAAAACGTAATAACCACCTCGAACTCGAGGGATCCAGAACGAGGGAAGATGCGAAAAGGGGGCAGAAAGGGCGTACCTAGTTGGGAGAGAGGGACGAACAACAATCCGGGGCCAAATCAAGGGGGAAAGCACTGCGAGCCCTCGAATCGAACACAGGAAAACCAATTTTGAGCAAGAATCAGAAAGCTTCGAGACTGAGAGTCAAGAATTCGCAGAGGCAAGAAGTTCGAAGAACAGAGAAGAAGGTGAACAGTGTAGAAAGGCGATTCAGGCAGCCGTTTGAGTATTTAAAGCTTGAAAGACGTGGGCTGAAACGTGCGCGAGAATCGAGGAGAGCCATGATTGATGCAAACCGTCAAAGGGCTGCAGTCACGTGCTAGTCTGGGTCAGCCGCGTGCAGATTTAGCTCAGTTTAAAAGCAGCTCAGCCCTTGCTCAAGCTCGCTTAAACCAAGGGCTGGGGGGCAACTGATGATACCTGAAATAAACCCCAAACATGAGCTCAGGAAATGAGCTCAGCTCGGGAGCTCAGGGAAGAAGAGCATAGCTCATCCAAACCATAGTCTGAGCTCGCCCAGCCGATACTGGAGCTCCTCCAAACAAGATACTAGGAGAAAAAGGCGAGGAGACAGCAAGATGGCAGAAGACATCTCCGAGGTAGAAGCCAAGCTGGAACCTAGGCGCAAAAACCTTAACTAACCAAGATCTTTTCCGAGTAGGTAGGAGGATCCCATGGTAGAAGGCAAAGATTTCGGGATATAGATCGCCAAAGCCAGCCATATGGAGTTCAGGGATAGGAGAGATAGAGAGGGGTGAAGATCCCTCCATTATAGGAGGCAAGATCGGATTAGAGGTAAGCAAGAGGCTATAAAAGGGGGGTAGGCCCCCATCGAGAGGAAGAGAACCCTAATTCTCTCCTTACTACGTCGTAAACACATTCAGCACAATCAATAAGAAGAGAGGAGCAGGAGACTCTATTATAGAGTGGACTAGCCGAGCTCTCAAGCCGGTGAACCACTATAATTCCTTTGTGTTATCTCCCTTCCCTCAATTCCCTTAAAAACATCATCCAACATTGTTCGGCACAAGCCTTGTATCTCAGACACCACATCTAATTTCACGAATACCCATACCCAACGCTCAGCTTCAGTAGAATACACCATCAGACTTCATCCTTATTTTCTTTGAATTGAAGTCGTTGACGCCTGGGCGCATACCATTCTTCATAAGATAATGTAAAACTACGACATTAAAAGAGGTACCATACGAGAATTTATGTGTAGAATAAAGTCTAGTCAAAATTCATTGAAGATGATGTTACAACTCAAAAAAATCACTTACATTCAATGGGATTAAGTTACAAAAATTTAAACGTGACGCTAGTCAACACTCATTCCAGGTCAAGTGATAACACAAAAAGGTTACTACTCGATGAGGAAAAAATAAGCTCACTAAACAAAAATTTTGGGAATAGCTTTGACATAAGGAGATCTATATAAAGAGCTCTACGGGACGAGCTACAGACCTCCAGCATAGAAGGAAAGAGCTTTGAGATATACCTGTGCTAGTAATCAGCTTCGCCCCACATGGATGAGCTTTGATGAAGAATAAGGCATGAAAATTATAAGTAAATCAAAATTAAACAAGATAAGGGAGTCAAGACCCTTCATCCAGAAAGAGTCTTATCCTCTCAATAGAAGGATGAAGGAGTCAAAGACTCGTCCCTCAAGAGGAGTCTTATCTCACCAACAGATGAATGAGTGAGCCTAGAATCCACACCCAAGTGGAGTCTCACCCTCCTAAACAGTGGATAAGGGAGACGAGTTCCCTTCTAGAAAGAAGCTAATCCCAACAACAGTAAATAGAGCTCAGGGGGAAGCAAATGAGGTACGCAACACTCACTCTAAAATCACTTTCTATTTCTTATACTAGAATACTAACTTAAGCATCCGAGGGTCGACCCTTGGAGCCACACCTCTGGTCTACGACTTCTTTATCAGGTGATTGAACTCAAGAAATTCAGTATGGAGGTTGCTGCAAATTTGCAATCAACACTACTCGATAAAGTGGAGTTACAAAAAATTAGAATCAATCCTAAAATATTGCGTATCCTGACCGTCTACTATATCATAATAATAGGCATACAACAATCCTCACTAGAGCAATTTCCATATGTTATCACAATTATAGTTATTCATCACCTAAAGATGGATATCAACAAAAATAGGGTCTTGCAAATTATCAATTTGAGAAGGTTTTCGACAAAACAAATTGATCAATGCATAGTCCCTGTCGCTGCGAACAACATATTAAAACCTATGTTTGCTTCTTCTTTCTTAGAGCTAAAAACCTTCTCAATGTCCATGTGAATTAGTCAAAAGCTTTAGTTGAGGGGGTCGACTAGTTTTTTTATTTTTTCTTATTTTTTTAGAAATGAGGAAAAGTCATTTCTTCTCATACTACACTCTCCAAGGCGATGATCTCAGACTACGCTCTCCTAGTTAAATATAACTAGAGCCCTTGCTTTGATACCAATTGCTGGCCCAAAAACAAGCTAAGAGGGGGTGAATTAGGTTGGAGAGTGTGTGACTAATTTTGGGCTTCTTTAAATCATACTAAATATGTTGTGTAAATGAGTGTATGATTATATGTATGATAAGTAATGTAATATAGTTGATGCAATTAAGTACTAGTAAGGAAGAAGAAGAAAAAACACAATTTATAGATATTTGGCCCTAACCACGATGGCCTATGTCCTCTCTTCCCTCTTCCATGGAGCTTTTCTTTCACTATCTCAATTTCCTTCACAGGTGAAGATCAAACCTTTACAACCTTGTATTCTTCGGTAGGTGAAGGCACACCTTTATAATGTCACTCTTTAAATGATATAGCTTAAATCCCACTCAAAACAATAATTTTCACATCTCTTTATAAGCAACAAATTACTCAAATAAAATCCAAGAGAAAGAAAAATACAATTAGTCTTATAGCCTAAATCTCACAATTTTGGTATTTCCTCAATATGT
This sequence comes from Ilex aquifolium, assembly GCA_951799425.1. Taxonomy (NCBI): domain Eukaryota; kingdom Viridiplantae; phylum Streptophyta; class Magnoliopsida; order Aquifoliales; family Aquifoliaceae; genus Ilex; species Ilex aquifolium. The sequence continues at coordinate 6,749,319 of OX637401.1, read as the reverse complement.
ATGTCACACTTTGAATGTCTAAGAACTCCTCAAGAACTCCCCAAAAAGTCTTGCTTCAATAGCCCTCATAATGTCCTTTTATAGAGGAAGCAATTGAATAAGCAAAGGAGCCAAAAACTAGTCGTTAGAACCTTCAACGGATACATCCGGAATATCCAACCGGTATACCGGTTTGTTAGAGACACTTTACCGGTTCATCAGAGGCCATCCGGTGAAGATACTGGAAGACATAGAGCTTTGCAAGTTCCAGAACCAGTATGCCGATTTGCCAACCGGTATATCTCTTCATCTAACCGGTATGTCGGATGCTTCATTCAACATACCAATTTTATGCACTGCCACCTTCTTCCAATGCGATTTTAATCCTCAAAACGTTGAAATTTGAAGATGTCTATTTCTGTAAAAATTGTAGACATGGATGTCTTCTTTCCAACCTAATTTGAATCAGTTCATGTGGATATCGAAGTAGAAGGTTATGTCCCAAATGCCGAGACATATCTGAAACTTTTCACTGTCAGCCTTTAATGCATTAGCTCCAAATTCCACGCCCTCATTCACCTTCAAGACATTCAAATATCAAAATTACTATTTCACACAAACTTGTAAATCTTGAAGTCTTATTTCCAGAAATACTTGAATTACATCAATTGGACATCTCCATCAAAAGTTGTTTTCATTTTACCGAGACTATGTCAAATTAATCAATTTCAACATTCTTCCTTCTTGGCTTGTTTCTTTCTCTTCTTTTCCTTGATCTTCCAACTATTCTTCTCGACCACCATAATGAAATTCCTAATTTGAATAATGATCATATAACAATGATCATTAACCTCTTCAAGTTGTCCTCATATGCACATCAAACCAACAAAGTTATTGAAGAAGTTTCTCATGACATGCTCTTCCATTACTTTAACCCACCTATATTCATGATACTCATTCTCTTCATATAGGTGCATCTTATCATATTCAATCACCCTATTTAGTCATGATCAATCTTCTTCATTCTTTACATCTTCAATCATCACATCTTCTCTTTTGGTTCTTCATACATAGTGTAGCACATTGAACATCCAAGCTTTCTCATCTTGCTTCAAACTTATGCAACACTTTCAATCAAGTTTACAATAAGATGATTAGTAACACAACAATGTTTGTTATCATCAAAACTTTGCTTAACCAAGCATAGGGTCAACAGAAGATTCATCTCAAAATTCAAAATTTACCTAACTAGGTCTTCCCCGATCAATTTATCCAAATCTTTATAGTAGAAATCTCAAAATGTTCCACATCAAGATGGATTCCTCATATTTGTGACCTAGTAAAAATGACGAATTTTCTATACACACAATTTGGCGTAGAAATCGCTAAAAGTTTCATTCTTCTCCATTCTCAAGGTCTTGAATAGGAAGTGTACCTTTGAAGCCAGAGGTATTCATTAGTACACAGTTTTTTTGAAACAATATTACCGATTTATAGCAATTTTTAACATATTTACCAATCTACAAGACTTTTTTTAAAAATGGATTCAATAAATCTGCTTTTAAAAATAAAAACGGGATCAACAACTCCACTTTCAATATCTTTTAAAAAAAACTAAAAAGGAATACGCTTTCTTTTTACTCCACCAGCATGGTGCACGTTCTTTCACAGTTTCTTGTCTTCCACAGTCACCCTCAATGAGTCAATGACATCATTTGTCCTTTCACTCTATCGAATATTACATTCAAGTCTTTTGAGTTCCCGTGGATTCATAATCATCTTGTGTCCAAGTAGTCATAACCGACCATCTTTCTCTTTGAGAGTCCATTAATAACAAACCGATTGTTACCTTAGATCTGCTTCTTGGCATCATCTCAACATTCTCAGTTTTCCAACTCATCAAGTTGGGGACACAATGCTACTTTACGTAAATGTTACTGTGGTATAAGTCTCCTGTGAAAATTTCATGAACACAAAGCAATATGGGAAAGAGGTTTTATGGATGTGCACTCTATGGGGTATCTGTTCAGTCTTGAAATTTAGTTTTGTATTTGTATTAAATTGCTGATAGTCATTTCAACTTTCTCTTATTCAAATTAAACCCCCTTGCAGATTCTTCGAGTGGATTGACCCCCTGATGTGACAAAAAGCCAAGATCTGGTACCGAAGATGGCGAGTAAGATTGGGAGGCTAGAAATGGAATAGAAAAAATTAGTCACGAGACTTAGATAATATCGATGTGTATTGTTTGGAAGCTAGGTTGGATGTGGGTGTTAATATTGCACATGAACTTTGTTCATAATATGAACAAGTAATTCTATAAAATTATGGGATTTGGGTTGTTAATGTATGAAATTATGAATTATGAAGTTTTTTGTTATTTCAGCTACTTGCATTTCATACATTAATGAATGATAAAGATGCTTAAATAATAATTCCATATCACATAACCAAATAGTTCCATTACAAAAAAAACAGTCACATATAATGCAGTAGTTTTACAAACAAGTTCACAATATAGGTAAAAAGCAACAAGTTACAAAAACTTCAACAAAAGATGAAATTGGTGTTCTTTCAGCTCTGAACGTTTTCCTTCTCGTTCACACTACCATTTGCACATGAAGTTGCATGTTTTTTGCCACTACCCCAAAGAATTCCTCTCCCTCTCTGTCTAATTTGTGCATCAGTGACATGCTCTCCCCTCCCAATGGTACCTCTCCCAAAACCAACTCCCCCTCCAGAATAATCCCATCTCCTAGAAACCCTCACGCCATAACCATCCCCTCTCCCAGCCACTACTCCAACACCATGCATCCCCCTTCCAGACATATGCCCCCTGCCCAAGCCATCAGATGAAACAATTTCCCTTCCTCTACCCTTTCTTGGTGGTACCTTCCTTCTTTGTGGAAATGGAGGAGTTGGATCAACCCAATATATCCCACTTGCTATGTGACACCCCGAAGTCCGGGGGTCCCGTTGATAACCCATCAACCCGCGGAAACATCCGTGGATATCGCTCAACCCGACACCACATCAAGAATATCTTTAAGCCGGGATTATAACCCATAAAGAAAATTCGGTTTAACATTCATTTGATTCAATTAAAGTCCCATACACCGTGGTTTGTACCCCATTAGGGTCCACTTTGATCATTTAAAGGAAGGAAATTCAAAGCCCAAAGATTTGGCAAAACATTGAAAATTTCAGATTTTTGGAATGACTACCGGTAGTTGTTTATCGACTACCGGTAGCCGAAACATTCTGGAAATCAACTACCTGTTGTCTACCGGTAGCCGAAATATTCTGGAGCTACGACTACCTGTTGGCTACCGGTAGCTGTTTCCTTCTGGAAAACAACTACTTGTCGGCTACCGGTAGCTGTTTCCTTCTGGAAAACAACTACCTGTTAGCTACCGGTAGCTAAAGGCAGATTTTGCCCATTTCATTAGGTTTTCATTTCTAACTCATTTCAAACTCTTCCAAACTCATACCAAACATATATAATGAGAATTCCCACATTATACATAGTCCATCCAAGTCATATTACATACAACTTCATACATTCATAATTCAAAATATAATGTTTTACAACAACATTTCTAATCACTTAGAAACCACATGTTGGCCTCTCTTCAAACTTGGCGCTCGTCATGGAAACCATCCCTCGGCACACGACCCTCACCTGAAATGTTTCTCGTATAGGGTGAGCACAACGCCCAGTAGAGAAAAATCCTACAATGGCTACTCTCCCCCTAGATGCTCATGCTCATGTAATCACATACAACATAATAACCAATCATTTCACTCAATTGTGCATTCTATGTTGGAATGCAATAAAGTCATGTCATGATATGAAATGGAACTCCCCCATGAGCCTTAACCCAAGCCCTTAGCGGCTTCCACCACAATGCAATGCCAATGTGTGTGAACCCGTCTATTGACGGAAAACATCCAATGATCGTTTTGAATAAGAAACCATTCGTTTTATAAAAATCCGATCATCTTTGGATTCAACCCATTTAATGGGTGTTTTCATAACAAAGATCCCTTGTGTTTTCTTTGGGCAACGGATTTGGTATCACAACCGCCGGCTCCGTGGGCCATGTCACTTTTCTGGAATTTCACCTCCGGGAAGTGGCTGAACCAAGTGGTTTAGGGTTTCTCACCCAAGGAAGTCGCCATGCCCCTTCTTGCTTACCCACACAAGTCTTTCCTTCTGCAATGCAACCGTGCAACTCCAAAAAGGATCGTCGATCCAATTTTCCCCGAGTCTACACCCAAATTAAACACCAAGCTAGGTGTTGATTTACCCATGCATTACTCACCCACACTCATGCACAATGCCAATGAATGTGATGCTATATTCATGCTCAAAATGCAATGGCCACTACATGAGCAACATAATCATATGTTCAACATATCTATATTTCATGGCAATCTTATCAATTGTATATGACTACCAAATCCCAACCATGTCAACATATCACAATCATATCTTGACGACATAGAGCATAATTTCAATTATCTCTATACACACAAACATGTTATCACAATATAATTGAAATAACACCCATTTATCAACTAAGGCATTTAAACAAACACTTTATGGGCACAAACCATAAATCACAAAGCATGCCTCCAATAATACCAAGTCACATAGTGAATCATGTATGTAACTTTCCCATATCCAAAATTAGACTAGTAACAAGGCAAAGCCAATTACATGTTCATTTTGTTTATTTTCTTCATAACCATATATCAAAATACCTACATATGTACATTCAACCCATACTCTACCAACAACTAAGGATGGAATAGGTCAAGGTAAGAAACCCCCTACCTCTTGGAGCGTAGTAGAGGTTGTAGAAATCCTCTAGGCACAAAGCAATCCAAAAACCTTGATTTTCCCCAACTCTTGATTTTTTTCACCTTCGGTGGAATTCGTTGTTTTTGGTATGTAGAGGAAGCCCTCGACGAGTAGATCACTTCTCCCTTCTAGCTCGACGGAATCCGAGCGACGGTTGTCGGAGAAATCGCCGGAGAAAGGCTTAAGAAAACCCTTTTCTCTCTCCTCTCTTTCTCTCTCTCTTTGAACGGCTGAACAAGGCTCAAGTGGGCTTAGAAAATCTGATTTTTCAGATATTTTAGCCCTATTTATAGTTTTAAATGTGTGGTCTACATCGCACCGCTCGTTTATTACTTTCGGGTCCGTTTTTCGTCCCGAAACGACTCATTAAGTCCCGGATTAAGTCCAAATAAATTTTATTGGCACATTAATCTAATTATAAGGAATTTTAATATTTCTCGTTTTTGGTGACCTTTAAAAGGTCAATCGCCACGCAGTCGTCTCGATCTACGTGCAAAATCCGACTCTCTCGGAATTCGACGAATTTTCTGGTGGTTACTAGATTTCGCGTTGCGAATCCAATGGCGCACTCCGTTCCCTCCTCCGAGGTCTAGAACATATGTATTTTAAATACGTGCAGTAGTGGCAAATTACCATTTTGCCCTTTTTCAGAAAAAGTTCAAATTTTCCCGGGTTTCACATTCTCCCCCCCTTAAAAGAATTTCGTCCCCGAAATTCACATACACATATACATTTAATAGCATGCATATGCAGCAAGTAATGTACACTCAATACCAAGCTGTAAGTATGTAAATGTACCTTTATCCTCAAACAGGAAAGGGTAATTGGCACGTATGGTGTCCTCACGCTCCCATGTTGCCTCCTCTACTCCCCGGTGCTGCCAAAGCACCTTCACTAGCTTCACGGTCTTGCCTCGCAAAACCTGTTCCCAGCTATCCATGATACGCACCGGTCCCTCCTCGAAGGTCCCATCAGTATCAACCACAAGCTCGCCCCAATCCACCACATGAGTAGGATCTGGGGTGTACTTCCGGAGCATAGAGACATGGAATACCGTGTGAACACCCACTAAATCAGGCGGTAACGCCAATCGGTAAGCGACTGTACCCACCCTCTCAAGTATCTCAAAGGGCCCGATATACCTCGGTGACAGCTTTCCTCGCTTGCCGAACCTGACCACTCCTCTTGTAGGCATCACCTTCAAGAAGACATGATCACCCACCTCAAACTCTAGAGGTCTCCGCCGTCTATCGGCGTAGCTCTTCTGCCGGCTCTGAGCCATGAGAAGACGCTTCCGTATCAAGTCCACCTTCTCTGAGGTGTCTCTAATCAACTCTGGACCCGTAGAGGGTCTCTCTCCAACCTCCGTCCAACAAACCGGAGATCTACAAGGCCTCCCATATAATGCCTCATAGGGTGCCATCTGTATGCTCGCCTGATAACTATTGTTATAGGCAAACTCTACCAAGGGTAAGTGATCTTCCCAGCTTCCCTTGAGATCTAGGACGCATGCCCGCAGCATGTCCTCTAGTGTCTGGATAGTCCTCTCTGACTGACCATCCGTCTGGGGATGAAAAGCAGTGCTCATCATCAACTGAGTCCCCATAGCTCGCTGGAAACTCTCCCAAAAATGAGATGTGAATCTGGGGTCCCGATCCGATACTATAGATACGGGCACCCCATGCAATCGGACAATCTCCCGTATATATAACCTACAGAATTCCTCCAGTGTGAAGGTCATCTGCACAGCCAAGAAGTGTGCCGACTTCGTAAGCCGGTCCACTATCACCCACACCGTATCATGTCCCCGCGATGTCCGTGGCAAGTGAGTCACAAAATCCATCGTGACATGCTCCCACTTCCACTCAGCTACCTCCAAAGGCTGGAGTAATCCCGCTGGTCTCTGGTGTTCAGCCTTCACTTGCTGACATGTGAGACATCTACCAACAAATTCATCAACTTGTCTCTTCATCCCACTCCAATAATACTGGCGACGAAGATCATGATACATCTTCGTGCCCCCTGGATGAACCACAAAACGGGAACAATGAAATTCCCTAAGAATCTCCTCCCTTAGATCCGGAGATTGGGGAACCACAACCCTTTCCCTATACCGAAGACTACCATCCAAATGAATGGTCCAGCCCTCGTCACCTGTACCCGACTGCACCCGGTCCTTAATGGACACTATCTCTGGGTCTTGCCCCTGAGACTCAATCACTCTGCTCAGTAGGGAAGGCGTAGCCACCAAACTTCCCAAGGTACCTTGAGCCTGCCCCATGTAATGCAGCCCGAACTGTCCCACAGTCTCGAGCATTCCCCACTCCCGAGAAGCCATACTAGCCCAGACTCCCCTCGACTTCCGGCTAAGTGCGTCAGCCACCACATTTGCCTTATCAGGATGGTAATGCAACGTGAAGTCGTAATCTTCCAGAAACTCCATCCACCTGCGTTGCCTCATGTTGAGGTCCCGCTGTGTAAAGATGTACTTCAGACTCTTGTGGTCCGAAAACACTTCAAACTGCTCACCGTATAGGTAGTGGCGCCAAGCCTTCAAGGCAAAGACAATGGCCGCCAACTCCATATCATGCGTAGGGTAGTTCTGCTCGTGGTTCTTCAATTGTCGGGAACCATAAGCTACCACCCTCCCGGACTGCATCAACACGCATCCAAGTCCGTCCTTGGAGGCATCACAATACACTGTGTACCTTTGTCCCCTCTCTGGAACTATCAGAATAGGAGTTGAAGTAAGCCTCCTTTTCAATTCCTGGAATGCCTTCTCGCAAGAATCATTCCACTCGAACTTGACCTCTTTCCGAGTCAACTTCGTCATAGGTGCAGCTAACCTAGAGAAGTCCTCGATAAACCGCCGATAATATCCAGCCAATCCCAAGAAACTGCGTATCTCGAAGACTGACTTCGGCCGCTCCCAATTCATCATCGCCTCGACCTTCTCCGGGTCTACGGATACACCCGAAGCCGACACTACATGTCCCAAAAATTTCACCTCAGTAAGCCAAAATTCACACTTGCTGAACTTGGCATACAACTGATGGTCTCTCAAGGTTTGTAGAACTATCCTCAAGTGACCCTCATGCTCCTCCTCAGACTTGGAGTAGATCAAAACGTCGTCAACGAAAACCACAACGAACTGATCAAGGCAGGGTTGGAACACCCTATGCATGAGATCCATGAATGCCGCCGGGGCATTCGTCAATCCGAAAGGCATGACAGTAAACTCTTAATGCCCATACCGCGTTCTAAACGCCATCTTAGGGATGTCTGCCTCCCTAACCCTCAACTGATGGTAACCGGTACGTAGATCTATTTTGGAGTAGACCCGCGCCCCTCTCAGTTGATCAAACAAGTCATCAATCCTCGGCAAAGGGTATCTATTCTTGATAGTAACCCTATTTAACTGCCGGTAGTCAATGCATAGCCGAAGAGTCTTGTCCTTTTTCTTGGCAAACAATACCAGAGCGCCCCATGGTGAGGTACTCGGTCTAATGAACCCCCTGTCCAACAATTCCTGCAATTGGACCTTGAGTTCTTGCAACTCAGCAGGCGCCATCCTATGTGGAGTCATAGAAATGGGCGAAGTGCCAGGATGTAACTCAATGGTAAAGTCTACATCCCTATGTGGAGGTAATCCCGGTAGTTCATCCGGAAAAACATCCTCATATTCACAAACAACTCGAGGTAGACCCATCTCCTGTCTCTCCTCGTTCTCTAGGGTAAGGCTTGCTAGCCAACCCATCAACTGCCCGTGCCATCGGGAGTCATACACCCCTTGGGGTAAAGCACTATGCTTGTCCCCCTGGAACTTGAAACAAACACCCTCAGGCGTATAAGCAGTGACCCTCTTCCGATCACAGTCAATCACAACACGGTGTGTCGTCAACCAATCCATCCCTAGGATGACATCAAACTCCGACATGTCCATGACCCTAAGGTCAACGGTGAGTAGAATCCCAGAGATCTCTAACTCACAGTCCCGACATATCTGACCAACCCTCACCCTAGCACCTAGGGGAGAACTCACATGCAATGGCTCCTCCAAGGTCTCAACCTCTAAGCCCAAGTCTTTCACACAAGATGCAGCAATAAATGAATGTGATGCACCAGAATCAAATAATACCCTAGCCCATAAGCGAGAGAGTAGAAATGTACCCTGTATCACTGATTGGTCTACTGGCTCGGTCTGAGGTATCATTGGGGAAACACGCCCCTGGGTTCCCGAAGTACCGGCTTGTGAGCCCTGTCCTCGGCCTCGACCCAAACTCTGGCCCATCTGGCCTGATTGCGTGGCACTCGCACGTGATGTAGTAGGGGTCTGTGCAGCACTGGTACTGGCTTCCCTGGCCCGTAGTGGGGTAGGGAGGAACATAAGGTGTCTGTGTGTGCCCCACTGAAGACTGGGACTGGGATACCCCATAACTCTGGGATCCCTGCCTCTGAGGACAATCCCGCTTCATGTGCCCCGGTTGGTGGCAATGATAGCAAGTCCGTTGGCATGCCTGGTAGGAAGGCCTCTGATTTCTCCTGCCTTGGGAGGATTGACCCTGGCCTTGGCCTTGATAATCGCGGCTTTGCCCTTGCTGTCCCTGCGGAGTAGAAGTCCTCTGCCTCTTCCCCGTACTAGAAGAAGAGGTTTGGCCCTCCTTCTTCTTGTCCTTTGTACCACCCTCGCGAATATTCCTCGCGTCATCCACCTCTCGTTCAATTGCCATAGCCGTCGTGATCATTAAATCTAGATCTTGTAGGAGAAGACCTACAATTTTCCCCCGAATGGAAAGCTTCAAGCCTTCCTCAAACCTTCTTACCTTAGCCACAGCTGTGGCTACGTAATCATCGGCGAAACGTGCTAGTTCCGTGAACTTCGCCACGTATTCCATCACCGTCATGGTTCCTTGTTTCAATTCCAGAAACTCTCGGGCCTTTGCATGTCGCATGGCCGGTGGGAAATACTTACCCATGAAGAGCTCCTTGAACTCTTCCCATGTCATAGTCTCAAGGTTTTTCGAGCCCGAGACCCAATCCCACCACACTTGGGATTCTCCTTCTAGCTGGAATGCAGCTAGTGTTATCTTACTGGCGTCGGAAGTGATTCCCATTGCCTTCAAGATCTTCGTAACTTGCCGGAACCAATGGTCAGCCACCATAGGATTCGCCCCTCCCTTAAAAACTGGAGGTTTATGTGCCTTGAACTGTTGGAGGTTACTCATACCTCCTCGGTGTGCAACCGTAGCTGCCATCATGCCCATAGTCTCATTAAAGGCCTGTTGATCGAAGGCCGGTGGTGGTTGATTAGTTCTCCCACCGCCTCGGCGTCCCCTTCCTTGACTAGCCATCTACATTTGTCAGATAGCAAACAAGTCTCACAAAGTATCCCAAAATAGGGATCAAGATTTGAAACTTTGAGAATTATTCTCATTGTCTCACTAGCAATGCTTATGCCACCCACTAGTAGACATTGATACCATGAACCACTCCGTCCATCCCTTATTCCGAACCCAAGGTTATGTTTTCTAACCTAATGTGTTCCTTTACATATACATTCTACCATGTACATAATTCACATGTCATGTAGCACATAACATATAGCAAACAACAATTAACATGTAGCATTTAAACACATAAGATGAAATGTACTATGCATGAAATGGCCTAGACCCAATGCCCATCAAGCCCAAGGTTTGTCGTAAACCTAGGCTCTGATACCAAGCTGTGACACCCCGAAGTCCGGGGGTCCCGTTGATAACCCATCAACCCGCGGAAACATCCGTGGATATCGCTCAACCCGACACCACATCAAGAATATCTTTAAGCCGGGATTATAACCCATAAAGAAAATTCGGTTTAACATTCATTTGATTCAATTAAAGTCCCATACACCGTGGTTTGTACCCCATTAGGGTCCACTTTGATCATTTAAAGGAAGGAAATTCAAAGCCCAAAGATTTGGCAAAACATTGAAAATTTCAGATTTTTGGAATGACTACCGGTAGTTGTTTATCGACTACCGGTAGCCGAAACATTCTGGAAATCAACTACCTGTTGTCTACCGGTAGCCGAAATATTCTGGAGCTACGACTACCTGTTGGCTACCGGTAGCTGTTTCCTTCTGGAAAACAACTACTTGTCGGCTACCGGTAGCTGTTTCCTTCTGGAAAACAACTACCTGTTAGCTACCGGTAGCTAAAGGCAGATTTTGCCCATTTCATTAGGTTTTCATTTCTAACTCATTTCAAACTCTTCCAAACTCATACCAAACATATATAATGAGAATTCCCACATTATACATAGTCCATCCAAGTCATATTACATACAACTTCATACATTCATAATTCAAAATATAATGTTTTACAACAACATTTCTAATCACTTAGAAACCACATGTTGGCCTCTCTTCAAACTTGGCGCTCGTCATGGAAACCATCCCTCGGCACACGACCCTCACCTGAAATGTTTCTCGTATAGGGTGAGCACAACGCCCAGTAGAGAAAAATCCTACAATGGCTACTCTCCCCCTAGATGCTCATGCTCATGTAATCACATACAACATAATAACCAATCATTTCACTCAATTGTGCATTCTATGTTGGAATGCAATAAAGTCATGTCATGATATGAAATGGAACTCCCCCATGAGCCTTAACCCAAGCCCTTAGCGGCTTCCACCACAATGCAATGCCAATGTGTGTGAACCCGTCTATTGACGGAAAACATCCAATGATCGTTTTGAATAAGAAACCATTCGTTTTATAAAAATCCGATCATCTTTGGATTCAACCCATTTAATGGGTGTTTTCATAACAAAGATCCCTTGTGTTTTCTTTGGGCAACGGATTTGGTATCACAACCGCCGGCTCCGTGGGCCATGTCACTTTTCTGGAATTTCACCTCCGGGAAGTGGCTGAACCAAGTGGTTTAGGGTTTCTCACCCAAGGAAGTCGCCATGCCCCTTCTTGCT